>JAKWBJ010000536.1:7800000-8487836 GCA_023159175.1 Wohlfahrtia magnifica
AAAGCAAATATTCCATTTTTTACAGTGAGAGCCCATTGTAAAGATTTTGGTTCGATAAGTGACAAGGATAATGAAGAACTTAAAGCCTCTAAAATGAGATTAAAGGAATTGGTAAAGGAATGGCTGGAAAATTGAAATAAAAACTTTACTATAAATGTACACAGAAAATTACTTCTTTTTTCACCTGAAGTAAAGACTGTAAATAATTTCAATATTACATCAAAATAAAACTTTGTAACTTATTGAAAAAGCAACAAATTCTGAGTCGTTTTATTTTAAACTAAGCAATTAGTTTTATTGTAAATAAGCCAAAATTTTTAACATTTTACAAAATGTAAACAATGTAAACAATTAAATATATAAGTGAAATAACGAATAATTTGAATTTTTATTAAACCTTAATTTCTCTTTTATTTACATATGGAAAAAGTGTAAAATATTACATTATTTACCTAGTGTAAACAATGAAAAAATTTCAATTTTGTTCAGGAACCGTTATAATATTTATTAAAATTCAATAAAAACTAAAACAAAATAAAAATTAGCTTTGATTTTCAATTGTTTACCTTGTGTAAACAATTCAAAATGTATATTAAAATATAAAATACAATCCGAAAACAAAAATTTCTTTGTTACTTAAGGTATATGTTTAAAATTACATTTTTTACCTCATGTAAACAATTGCTTTTTTCCATAATGCGAGACAAGTAAATAGTTTAAAAGTTTACTTAAAAATGTTATTTAAGTTTTGTAAAAATATTTATTTTCCTATTGTATACATAGGGCAAATAAGGGGTCCGCCATCTAACGTTTTTTTTTTTTTTCAACTAGTGCTTATTTCGTGAACGGTAACACTTAGCTCAAGTCTGATTTGACGGATAATTAGTTTTAGCCTTCCGCTGAACGAATGTAGTTGTGTATACGCTTGAACAACGCTGGGAATCTGGGCCTGCGAACGACTTTCAGAAGATGAAGCTCATTTTGATCTTAGCGGGTATGTAAACAAGCAAACTTGTCGCATTTGGGGCACAGAAAACCCGCACGCATACATTGAAAAGCCGATACACCCAAGATGAGTCACTGTTTGGTGTGGATTTTGGTCCAGAGGCATAATTGGGCCATTTTTCTTCAAAAATGAGCAAGGATTGGCCGTTACAGCCAATGGCGAGCGTTATCGGGCCATGTTGCAAATTTTTGTTCACAAAAATTGAAGAGGAGGATATTAGCAACATTTGGTTTCAACAGGAAGGCGCTACGTGCCACACAGCCGAAGCTACACTCGATGTCTTGCGCCCTGCTTTTGAAGATCGCATTATCATCAGCCGCAGAGCTGATATCGTTTGGTCACCTCGGAGCTGCGATTTAACATATTGGACTATTATTTGTGGGTGCCGTCAAAGATAAGTGTTACGCCAACAAGCCGAAACAATTGACGCTTTAAAGGACAATATTCGTGAAGCCATTGGTGAAATACAGCTGCACGCAATCGATAATGTGCTTAAAAATTGAACCGATCGTGTAGGCTACTCCATGGCCAGCCGAGGCAGCCATTTTAATGAAATTAATTTCCATTATTAACGGAAAGAATTGTATTTTCAAATAAAAAACAGAAATTTGAGAAAATAGTAGTGTATTTTAGTAGTGTTTTTTTTTATAGCATTTAAAAAAAAATTATTTGGCGGACCCTTTAGTTGAAACAACAATTCTAATCGAATATAAATAATTGAAAAAAAATATGATATTTTCTTTTCAGTTTCATGATATATTTGATTTTGATTTTTTACATAGACCAAGCAGTTGAAACTACCTTTTTTTACCTAATGTAAACAATGTAAATAATTAAAACATTTATTTCAGTTTTTCTAATTTAGTATTAAAATTGGTATTCTTAACGTTTACTTAGAGCGTTCAGTTCAAATTAATTTGTTTACCTAATGTAAACAATGTAAAAGTTAAAAACTTCATTTCTTTCCTCAAACTTTGTACTCAAATTGATTCTTTTTATTGTTTACTTAGTGCAAGTGATTGAAACTAAATTTTTTACCTAACGTAAATAATGTAAATAATAAATTTTTTACCTGTAAATAATTCAAAAGTCATTTCTTTTTTCAAATTTTATAACGAAATTGATTTTTTTTAATGTTTGCTTAGAGCAATCAGTTTGAAGTACATAGTTTTTTTTACCAAATGTAAACAATGTAAATAATTAGAGTTTTATTCTTTCTTCAAGATTTGTGATGAAATAAATTTTGTATTATTTACTTAGTGCCATGGGTTGAAACAAAATTTTTTTACCTGACGTAAGCAATGTAAACAATTATAAGGTTTGTTGCCTTTTTCAATTTTATAACAAAATTACTTTTCTAGCTGTTCATATGGGACAATCAGTTAAAATTGTATTTCCTACCCAATGTAAACATTACGAATTATTTAAAATATTTGTTGCTTTTTAAAATAAATAAATTAGTCGGTATTTGTGAATTGTTTTTTTGAGAAGTAAATAGATTATAGCTTCTTCACTTAAAAGCAACTTTTTTCAAAAATTTCAAGTGTAATACTGTAGAATCACTTAAATACACACCCATTTTTTTGAAACTTCTCAGATCAGTAGTAGTAGTAGTTTTTACGAATTTTTACATACAATTTTTTATATCTTCGTTTAATACATATTTTTGTACTTCTTAGCGATAAAAAATAATTTGATTGCCTTATAAATATACCTTTAGTACAAGTGTATGATGCAATAGTTGTTTGATTAGATTTTTTATCAGTTAAAAGTACTAACTTTTGATAGCCTCAGCAATATGCCAATGATCACTTTAAAGTTATTCTTTAAGAAAATTTCAAAGAAGACAGTAGTCAAATGGGGAAGTTGGCATTAATATTGACGGCTTTCATAGTCGTAATAGCTTTAGCTAAAGCCTCTGATGTAGTGGTAGTGGAGGAACCGGCATTTGTAAGAATTTTCAATGAACTACACCGAGATCCCGCACCACAAACAACAAAACGAGCAACTAATGTTCAAACACAATGGATAGAACAAAAATTGGATCATTTTGATGAAAATGAAACAAGAACATGGCGAATGGTGAGCCGAGAAAAACAAATCCTCCCGGAACTATTATTATTATTATTTTTTTTTTTCATTTACCGATTTCTCTTACAGCGCTATATGGCCAACGATGAGTTTTATAAACCAGGTGGTCCTTTATTTATTTATGTAGGTGGTGAGTGGTTTATTAGTCCCGGTTCCATTAGTGGTGGTCATGTTTATGATATGGCTAAGGAACATAACGGTTATTTGTTTTATACCGAACATCGTTTCTATGGTGAAAGTCATCCTGTCAAGGCCATGACCAATGAAAATATGAAATATTTACATGTACGTCAGGCTTTAGCCGATTTGGCTCATTTTATACGCACCATGAAAGCTACTATACCCGGTATGGAGAATTCTAAGGCTATATTAACAGGTGGTTCATATTCGGCCACTATGGTTACCTGGTTTAAGAAATTATATCCTGATTTAGCCGCTGGTTGTTGGGCCTCTAGTGCTCCCCTAAAGGCTAGACCCGATTTTTTTGGTGAGTATGAGGAAAAGAAATTTTATATTTTTTTTTAACTTTTTATTATTTTTTTACCAAATTATAATTTTGTAAAAAGAATACCAAAAAATGGTACTAAGAAAAAGTACCTAAAAAGTACCTAAAAAGATATTTTTTTTCAGTAGTACTATTTTTTGAAATATTATTTCTTTAAAGATTTCGCAAAAAATTCTTTTATTCTTCTCCTAAAAGTGACTTTAAAAAATTGTTGTAAATTTAATTGAAAAATTTTAAGGGTAAAAACTGCCTTGTTGCTATAAAATAAATTTCGTTAAAATGTTGGCGTTTTGGCTTTAAAAATTTAATTAAAAGGTACCATATGTTTAAACAAATGCAACATTTTATTATTTATTTATTTTAATTTTATGAAAGCTTTGATTTGAAATTAAAATTGCGTATCAAATAAAAAGAGAACCTGCTTTAAAAGTACCTTTAGAAAAAATAAGCCGAAAAGGATCTTTAACAAAGCCTAGGAATTACAATTTTGACCACAAAATAATTTAGGCTACAAATAAAAAATTTTATTTGATTAGAAAAAATAAGTACTTAAAAAGTACTTTATATGATTTTAGTCAAGGATTCCTCAAGTCAAATACGGTATGCCGCGGGACACTGCAAGGATAGCTTTAAATTACTCTATTTCAAGTATAATTATGTAAACAATTAATTAAAATCAAAAAAATTAAAATTTTTAAAAAGTACTTTTGAGTACTTCTAATTTTATTTCCTTGCATTTTTAGTACCAAATTTAATAAAAATTTTTGCTATCCTTCACAGAATACAAAGAAATTATGGGTGAATCGATAAAACTTGTGGGCGGTATTACTTGTCATGATCGCATACAACGTGGTTTTGCTGAATTGGAATCGATGTTCGCTAACAAACGCGGTGCCGAGGTCAAAGCCATGTTAAAATTGTGTCATTCATTTAATGAACATAATGATTTGGATGTTTGGACTTTGTTCTATGAAATTTCCGAATTATTCGCTAATTTGGTACAAACGCACAAGTAAGTGAGAAATGGTTTCAGCACATAAAAGTTTGAAGAGAAAATTGTTTTTATTTTCTCTCTCATCCACAGTGATGGCAGCATACAAAAGGCCTGTAAGCGTATTATGGAAGGTTCTACTGATGTTATTGGTTTGGCCAATTATATATTGGATAAATTCGGTAGTAAAGGCTGTACCGATATGTCTTATCATTCGTATTTGGATTTATTCAAAGACTCCTCTTTTAGTACCAATATAAGTGAGTACTTTCTTAGCTAAGCTTAGAAATCTTATGAGAAAATAAATATAAATATCATTTTCCACAGTGCGCCCTTGGATTTATCAAACCTGCAATGAATATGGCTGGTTTCAGACCTCTGCATCACCCAATCAACCTTTCGGTACCAAGTATCCTTTGACCTTTTTCACTACTCTATGTGCCGATGCCTATGGCGAACAGTTTACCAATGAATTTATACGTCAACAGACAGAAAAAACTAATCGCTTGTTTGGTGGTCTAAAGCCACAAGTAGAAAATGTTTATATGACTCATGGCCAATTGGATCCTTGGCGGGCAGCTGGTATACAAGATAAGAATCAAGCCACTATAATACCCTGTAAGTCCTTATAAATTTTGATTAGAAGTAAAAAATTCTTATTTTTTACTTATATTTTCAGATCACGCCCATTGCAAGGATTTGGGTTCTATAAGTGATAAGGATACTCCGGAATTGGTAGCTTCTAAGAAAAAAGTTGCAGAATTGGTTCGTCAGTGGTTGGCCAACTAAATGGAAAGTGGTTAAGCGCCTTATATATAATATTTTATTCTTTTGCATTTATGATTTAATCTTAGCAATAAATTCTCTTATTCAATAATTTTGTTATCTTGTAAGATTAAATGTTTTGGAGCAAACTGAGGATTTACTGTTTTCTTATCTTTCACTTGTATTATAGTTTTCTAATGGGTCTTATAAATTTGGACGATTTATTTATTTGATTATATAGAATCGATGAACAATGGTGATAAGATAAAGGCATGTGCAAGACCAAGCGCCGCTAATTTCACTTTTTAGTTTCATATCAAATACATTCAAATTCAATAATATCTCCTTAACCCGTTTGCCCCTACACCGTTTGGTGGGATAATACGAAAACTGTCCATTATCACCGCGTGCAAAATATTCCGCACACCATAGTTTTTGTTTTCAGTCTATCAGCAGTCATTAAAAGAGTATATAGGGAATTTTCGTCTTTCTGTCACATGTGTTTATCGGCAATGGTGCGACTGCGCATATCGAATTTTTGAATGAGATAATACAAATGAGTTATAAAAAATATTAATGCTGACTGGAACTTAAAAGCCGTTTTCTATGAAGGTGATATCTTACTACATTGTACTTCTTCGACCTTTTTCTCTTGAGCCTTCCAGCCTGGTCTCTAGAACTTTTTTTGGCATTCAGAACTATCGAACTATCTATTTTCGGTTGTAAGGATTCAATATTTAGGTGCCTTCTACTCTACTCTACTTATCTTAATTGCTTGAATTCTGAATTCCAGCTGCAGCCGCTATTAAGTCTTTGTCCAGTTTTCCAATATCACATATTACTGCTCCAAGATAGAGGAAAGGTTCCACCTTTACGTTACAATCCTGATGCAGTGGTCGACCCTTTCTCAGCTTATTACCATCGTCTCTGTTTGGTGAATATTTACTCGCAATACTCTGTTGTTCGTCTCATCGACAAGAAAAAAAGTTGAATTTGCTTTGCAGTTCTCCTCGGTCATGGCTGGCGTAAGCCTACTTCACGCACATGTTTGACATGCGTATTTGGTGATCGATTATAATGTTTGCCACTTGGTTGCCGGCCCATGGTTACATTGTTTGTGAGAACTGTGACAAGTGTATTATCTCTCCACCGTATGGCCAACACTTTATTCAAAATTGAGCTGCCTTTTCGTCTGCCCTTCGCGAGCTCAACCTATTCTATTGGCTCCTTTAACGCTACGTGTTAATATAATACCGAACACAGAGACACATCAGTCGCAATTTGGGGTTAAGCTCTAAGGTTGTAGTAACCACCCCTCGATGGCGAAAGTTTTGAACTTTGGATACAAACTGCAACCACCACATGTACTTTTTAAAAGATAATCACCAGGAAGAAACCTAACTTCCCAGGACTCTTGATGCCATAATTATTGAAGTTGCTTTTTTTCTTTTCAAGCAGCTTTCTTCTGCTAAAGCTTAAACACAAAGTGTAATAGGAAAATGTTATTGTAAAGAGTGGTCCAAACATAATGCAGGACGTTAATTTTGAGTCACAGCTTAACGTTAAACTTTATGTTCAACTTAATTTGACATTTTTTTGTTTCAGTGTTTGGCAAATTCCACAATGGAGAGCTACACAATTGAGCAGCGAGTTAAGATTGTTGCAGTCCTTTACAAAAATTGGCGTTCACATCAAAATGTATTTCGTGCACTTCTTAATTTTTGAGTCAGTATAGTCGACGAAATGTGTCCACAATTGGGAGAATTGTGTGAAACTTTCAGCAAACCGGGTCTATAGAAAATGTGGAAACATCTGTGCATGCTCGTCCAGTTCGTTCTGCGGAAAACATTGGACTAACGGCATTAACTGACCGTACTTCTTTGAAAATAAGGTCGGCCAAGCAGATATGATAACGGATTTCTAGTCGCTAGAAATTCAGGATAAGAACCTGGACTATATGTGGTTCCATCTGGATGACGCCACTTGCCACACAGCCAACGAAACAATGGCTCTTTTTCGCGAGAAATACAATGGATATCTCATATCGTGGTTATGTTAATTGGTTGCCACGACCATGTTATTTGACAGCGTTGGACTTCTTTCTTTGGGGATATTAAAACGAAAAAGTGTACATCAATAAGCCAAGAACAATTCAAGAGCTAAAGTATGAAATAATTCGGCACATTAACGACATTTAACCTCAATTGTGTCTCAGAGTCATGGAAAATATTTTGTTTCACACGTAATTGTCATAATAAAAAATATTAAGATAATTCTCTGAAAACTTTCTGTTTTATTTACAATTAACATCGTGAGATTTGGTTGGACCACCCTTTATAACAAAAAGCCAACACTTGCCACACAACCGACGCAACACACGAAGTTTAATAGGAGCGACTTAACTCCAAGTCCATTGTATACGTTTTCAAACCAACCATTGAAAATAAGCTTAAGACCACCCTTTGAGATGCAATTCCCTGAAAAACAAAGTCAAAGCGACGGTTTTAAAATAGTGTTTTTTTAGCTCGAAACTTCAAATGGTAATACTCGTACAAGACAGAAATTGTTGGAATGACAATTCTTTATGATAATCGGGTTACATGGTCCATTCGATCAGTCCAATTTTTGACTACTTTTTCCCATAAATCTGTCCGTATGGCTGAGCAAGAGCTGCTGGTTTATCGGCATAAACCAATTACTTAACATAGCTCCATAAAAGGTAATCCAGAGGCTTCTAATCGCACAAACGAGGGGACCAATGAATATAAAACTTTTGAAAATAAGTTTTAACCGTCTTGTTGCAACCAAAAGTCGTTGATGTTTAGCCAATTAAATTTTGGAAACAAAAAATCAGTCAACTTGGCTGAATAGTGTTTGCCATTCACCGTAATATCAGCTCCTTGCTCATTTCGAAAAAAAATAGGGAGCGATAATGCCGCCAGCGTGTAAGCCGGATCAATTTTAATAGATGTAATGGCGATGAGATAACGGCTTGAGAATTTGACGATCAATAACTGCACAAATTGCTTGCTCACAAGATCGATTATGTTGACCGTAAAATGGATGAATTGCTCTATGAACTTCGAGAACAGTTTTATTTCTTTCAAAGTAACTTTAAAATTTGGCAGAGCTATTCTGGTGTTCAACGTTTCATTATCAATTGCCAAACCTTACTGAACAGAAACGTCAACACAGTTTAACATTCTCATTTGTCAAAACATAGGTATCGATATCGTTAGTTCTCAGGCAGCTACAAAAGCTGGAATTTCATACATGTGACCTTATAATCAAATTTATATTGACAAAGGCGCTAAGAATTTAGAAAAAAAAATTAATAAACAAGCTTATTAATCTCTTTCGACGACTGTCGCTAAGATGTTAAATGTTAGGTGCTTAAAATGCAAACAAAATTGAAATTTATTACTGTTTGCGTGCTTATCGATATTTTTAGGTTCTTATGGCCTATATAATTACCCGATAACAATATGTTAGGAATTTCCTAAACACAAAAAACAAAACCGAAAAACGCTTGTGCAATGTTCTCTAATAAACTTGTTATTCAAAATAAATTTCACTACTTATTATCGTGAAAACCCATAATGGTCTTGTAAAATCGTAGAACAAAGAAAAAATTGATCCCAAAAATAACCTACGACGATAAAAACTGATTATCAGAAAAATATACAATTAGTAAAATATTTTGAAAAAAAAAAAACATTTAAAATCCTATCACAGGAGAAAAATGTAGGAGCCAAATACATATTTAAATAGCAACACGATCTGTGAAAATTATATGAAATGAAATTCACTTTAACGGCTGTAGCTATTTTATCCATCTTAGCTTTGGCTAAGACCCAAGAGGAGGAGAAAGGCAATCGTTTACCGGCATTTGTAAAATCTTTGAAGAACTTATATCGTGGTCCACCACAATTGGAAATAACCAAAAGAGCTACCAATGTTGTAACCAAATATATTACCCAAAAACTCGATCATTTCGATGAGCAAAATCAAAAAACTTGGCAAACGTTAGATCTCTTACGCAAAATTGTATAGAATTTTTTAAATTTTTATTTTTTTTTAATTTTCTTTTATATTCTTTAGTTTTTTTATTTAAAAAAATTTTTTTAACTTAAAATTAAAAAAATATATAACTTAAAAATTAAAAAAAAATAATTTTTAATTAATTTTAATTTTTTAATTTTAATTATTAATTAATTTTTAATTTAAAAAAAAAATAAAAAATTAACAAAAAAATTAAAAAAAATTTTTAATGAAAATAATTTTTTTTTTAAATTAAAAAAATTATTTTTTTTTAAATTTGTTTCTAAATTCCAGCGCTATATGGTTAACGAGGAGTATAGGGTCCGCCAAATATTTTTTTTTTTTTTTTTTGAAAATGCATTAAAAAGAAAACTACTAAATATTTTCTCAAATTTATTTTTTTATTTGAAAGTACATTCCTTCCGGTTAATAATGGAAAATAATTTCATTCAAATGGCTGCCTCGGCTGGCCATGCAGTAGCCTACACGATCGGTCCAATTTTTAAGCACATTGTCGATTGTGCGCAGCTGTATTTCACCAATGGCTTCACGAATATTGTCCTTTAAAGCGTCAATTGTCTCTGGCTTGTTGGCGTAACACTTATCTTTGACAGCACCCCACAAATAATAGTCCAACGGTGTCAAATCGCAGCTCTGAGGTGGCCAAACGACATCAGCTCTGCGGCTGATAATGCGATCTTCAAAAACAGGGCGCAAAACATCGAGTTTAGCTTCGGCTGGGTGGCACGTAGCGCCGTCCTGTTGAAACCAAATGTTGCTAATATCCTCCACTTCAATTTTTGTGAACAAAAATTCGTTCAACATGGCCCGATAACGATAGCCATTGACTGTAACGGCCACTCCTTGCTCATTTTCGAAGCAAAATGGCCCAATTATGCCTCTGGACCAAAATCCGTATCAAACAGTGACTCGACTTGGGTGTATCGGCTTTTCAATGTATGCGTGCTGGTTTTCTGTGCCTCAAATGCGACAATTTTGCTTGTTTACATACGCGCCAAGATTAAAATGAGCTTCATGAGCTGAATACATCGCACACATTCTGCAACATTGCCATGATTTTCAAAGTAATGTCGCAATATTTCCCAGCGTTTTTCAAGCATATACACAATCATATTCGTTCAGCGGAAGGATAAAACTAATTATCTGTCAAATCAGACATGAGCTAAGTGTTACCATTCACGAAATAAGCACTAGTTGAAAAAAAACGTTAGATGGCGGACCCTATATTTTGAAGAAAGTGGCCCATATTTATTTATATAGGTAGTGAATGGGAAATTTCGCCTGAGGCGATTGTAAGCGGCATTTGGCCCAACACGAAACGGATCCACGTCTAAGAAACTCTAAGGTAGGAAATTGTGGTGGTTCTTACTCGGCTACCATATTGGCTAAGTTAAATTAGGTGACCAGCAGTGTTATAATCGTGTGCGAAATGGCATTGCTCAATTGAAAGCCATGTTTGCTAGCAATAGAGCAGCTGAAACCAAAGCCATGTAGAAATGATGCAACAATTTTGATCATCAAAACTATTTGGATTTGTGGACTTTGTTCGGTGCTATTTCGAAATTATTTGGCGGTATTGTGCAATATCAATCGTAAGTGTAACACAAAAACTATTTGAAAAAACAAATTGCAATTTTAATGGAAAACTCTCTCGCCTCCTCCTAAAACAGTGTAGGTCAAATACCCTATTACTGTAGTTATTTAATGAGTTTTCCACATGATTTACAAGCCGTAACTACATACTTTGTGAGCAATGTTTTAGGTTCAGCCAATTGTGTTGATACCTCTTACAAAAGTAATCTCTACCATTATTTAGATTCTACTTATTTCTATGGTGCTGGTAAGTATTCAAGAAAACACCTAATCCCCATGATTGTTGTAATCATAATATAATTTCATTTTTTAGCGCGTCCCTGGTTTCTCCAGACCTGTAATGAATTCGGATGGTTCCAGAGCTCTGCTTCATGTAATCAACCGTTTGGTACTATGTCCCTAGCCGATCTTTACATTACTATGTGTTATGATATTTTTGGTGCCAATTACACTAACAATCATATCCATCACTTGGTGGCATGAATCCTCAGATTAAAAATGTCTATATGACACAATGTGGTCTAGATCCCTGGAGACCAATGAGCCATGGTGTTTCTGAAGGTGCCTCTGTTATACAACATGCTTCTCTTTGTGCCGATTTTGGCTCGATTAGCTTCTACGATAGTCTGGCAATGCGTGCCTCAAAGCTATGCTTAGTTGATTTAATAAGCTAATGGTTGGCTTAAAGTGCGTTGAAGTCTAAATATTTATTTTTTTATATTGCAAATAGTCTTTAGTGATAGAATTTATTGATTGTACTTATATTGTGTGTTTGATTATCTTTAATAAAAACCTCTTGAATGGTATATTTGGTCTACGCCAAGTTCTTTGTTTACCTTTGCAAGCTAAACATTGACAACACGCTGAAGGCCAGCGTTTGAAACGCTTTTCCCAGAAAAATAAAGCCGAGTGGACTATTTTAATATTAATTCTATACATGTGACTTCAAAATTAAATTTCCATTGCAAAAAGTATGAAGTATAGACAGGTTTTTAATATAAAGGGTGGTCCAGCCATGATGCTCGATGTTAATTGTGTCACACCTCAATGTCAAGTTTTTTGTCCAACTTAATTGACATTTCTTTGTTACAGTGTTTGACAAATTCAACCATGGAGAGGAGGTACACAATCGATCAACGCGTTAAGATTGTTGAAGCAAAATGCATTTCGTGCACTTCGTGATTTTCGTGGTCAGCATAATCGACCAAAGAGTGACTGTTTGGTGCAGTTTATTGGCTGGCGGCGTTTTATCGGGCCGTATTCCCTCGAAAATGAGGTCGCCCAAGCAGTTACCGTGAATGGTGTTCGATATCGCCAGATGATAACGGACTTCTTGTGGCCAAAAATTGAGGATATGGACCTGGCCGATATGTAGTTTCAACAGGATGGTGTCACTTGTTACACAGCCAACGAAATAAATGGCTCTTTTGCGCTAGAAATTCAATTATCGTGTTATCTCATGTGCACGTCATTAAGCCAAGAACAATACAAGAGCTAAAGAATGAGATAACTCGGCACATTAACGGCATTCAAGCTCAATTGTGTCTCAGAGTCACTGAAAATGTGGACCGACGGATAGAGGTATGCCACCGAAGCTGTGGTGAGCATTTGGTCATAGACTCTTCTATCATTAAAAAGAATATTAAGATAATTCTCTGAAAACTTTCTTTTTATTTACAATTAACACTCGACATGTGCTAAGATGTTAGCTGTTTGGAGTTTAAAATCAAAAAAAAAATTTATTATTGTTTACTTGCTAATCGATATGTTTATGTTTTTAAAAATCTAATCCCAAAATACCCTACGGCGATAAGAAATGATTATCGGAAAGATATCCCTCTTTAGCAAAAAAAAAAAAATTCTGATAATGAATTAAAAAAAAAAACTACAACATTTGAAGTCTTATTAAGAGAAAATGAAATGTACTGGTCAAATAATTAAAAAGCGCAACGAGTCCATGAAAAAACTCATTCAACGAAATGAAATTCACTTGGACGGTTGTGGCTATTTTAGCCATTTTAGCATTGGCTAAGGCCGAAGAGGAGGAGAAAAGCAAAGACATGCCGGCCTTTGTAAAATCTTTGAAGAACTTATACCGTGGCCCACCAGAAGTGAAAACAACCAAAAGAGTTGACAATGTTGAAACCAAATATATTACCCAAAAACTGGATCATTTCGATGAACAAAATGAAAAAACTTGGCAAATGGTAAGAGATCATGGAACTAGGAACTTAGAAGAATTTTTATTGAAATTTATTTTATTTTTTTAAATTCTAGCGCTATATGGTTAATGAGGAGTATTTTGAAGAAGGTGGTCCCATGTTTATTTCTTTGGGTGGTGAATGGGAAATTTCTCCTGGACGCATTGTAAGTGGCATTTGGCCCGACTTGGCTAAACAACACAAGGGTATATTGTTTTACACCGAACATCGTTATTATGGCCAAAGTAGACCAACCAGCGATCTTTTGGTAGAAAATATGCAATACTTGCATGTCAAACAGGCTTTAGCCGATTTGGCCCATTTCATACGCACCCAACACGAAACGGACCCACGCCTAAAGAACTCTAAGGTAATTATTTGTGGTGGTTCCTACTCAGCTACCATGGTAGTTTGGTTTAGCAAACTCTATCCCGAATTGGTAAATGGCGGTTGGGCTTCTAGTGCTCCCATATTGGCTAAAGTCGATTTCGAAGAATACAAAGAGGTAACAGGCCGTGCTTTACTTGAATTGGGCTCCCAGCAATGTTATAATCGTATTCAAAATGGTATTGCTCAATTGGAAGCCATGTTTAAAGGCAATAGATCAGCTGAAGCCAAAGCCATGTTGAAATTGTGCAATTCTTTTAATCATCACAACGATTTGGATTTGTGGTCTTTGTTCAGTACTATTTCGAATATATTTGCCGGTATTGTGCAATATCAATCGTAAGTCAATTACAAAAAAAAAAAAAAAAATTAAAAAAACAAAAATTTTTTTTTCCGAGAACAGTGGAAACGATGTATCCTATTACTGCAGTTATTTAATGAGTTTCCAAGATGATTTAGAAGCCATAGCTACATTCTTTGTGAACAATGCTTTAGGTTCAAACAATTGTGTTGAAAACACCTACAGAAGTACTCTCAGCTATTATTTAGATTCAACCTATGCCTATGGTGCTTGTAAGTATTCAAAAAAAAAAAAACCCAAGTTCTCATGTCTGTTATAATCACTTGCGATTTTTTTTTTTAGCTCGTCCCTGGTTTTTCCAGACCTGCAATGAATACGGTTGGTATCAGAGCTCTGCTTCACCTAATCAACCCTTTGGTACTATGTTCCCAGCCGATCTTTACACCACTTTGTGTTACGATATTTTTGGTGACGAATATACCAACGAACACATCTATCAGTTGGTTGACGAAACCAATGCCTTCTTTGGTGGCATGAATCCTCAGGTTGAAAATGTCTACATGACACACGGTGCCTTAGATCCCTGGAATGCTATGGGTCATGGTGTTTCTGAGGGTGCCAACGTTATACCACGTGCTTCCCATTGCGCCGACTTTGGTTCGATTAGCGATTATGACAGTCCCGAAATGCGTGCCTCAAAGGAACGTCTAGTCGAATTGGTAAGCCAATGGTTGGCTTAAAGTGCTTTAAAGACCAGATATTTTTTTATATTAAAAATAATCTTTAGTGGCATGATATAAGAATTTACTGGTCATATATTTTATTTTTATTATCTTTAAAAAATAAAAACTATACGACGTGAAACGTTATCTTTGGTTATTATTGGCACTCGTTTTGCAGAAACGGGAAAAAATCGATTTAATGATAAAATTTTTATAATTTTTTTACAATGAAGGACTATTTAGTTAATCTATAAGATGGTCTCGACAAAGTAGTGTCTACAAAAATTACCCCAATAAATCAATTAATTTCAAACACACTCCGTAAAGCAAAAAATTATTGAATTGAATGAAATGACTTAAAAATAGGAAAATTTGTTGTTTTTTTTTTTTTTCTTGCTTTACTTTCGACTAGATTTCTAACAGACGATAAAGATTGAAACGTAACATGCAGGGAATATCTTTCCGTTGTGTTTACCATAGACTTGCATAGATGATTGTCATTTCTAGACTTTTTACTGATCTCTGAAATACATTACCATCACCTACTAATTATTACACCGTATGGCTGAGAAACACTTTTTAAGTGGAATTCAAGGCAACTGTCCCTTTGTCCGCCTATGGGTTTTTATAAATTGTGCCATCAGACTACAGGCTACAATTTCAAAGATAATTGATAAGAAAAACTTCTTGAACTACGATTACAGTTTCATGCAAATTACTCGTTTTTCCAAACAGATACATAGTTCACCCAAACCAATGGACAGAATCATATATGGATTGTTGGTATTTAGGTAGCCAATGGTATCTTATATTAACCTTGGTTACCAATCTGCCCATTTTCCAGCAAGATCTAGCGATTTTTTTCTACCTATGTTTAGCGTTTTTCGTTAGATGTGTTGTTATTATTTAGATGTCAATTTGATTTAAGTCAAATTTCAATTTTAGCAACATATTAACGGTACTTGGAAAATTGTATGGTAGGTAAGACACCCACCTCCCAACCAAGTGATCCTCGGTTCGATTCTAGTCCAGACCATCTGAAATAACATTAGCCTCATAACATTAGCTAGTAACTGGTTATGAGTATTACTACTAATGAAAACTTCAAGAGCTGTAGGTCCAGCTTAGTGACAGCGAAGTCACCGTGTTCATTTATGGTATGTTATGGACATAATTGTTATTAATTGAAAACGAAATTTGGTAAGCTCGCCGTTCATTTTTGCAAAATTAATAAAAATACATATTATTTTAGTTTGATTTAAAAGAATTGCTCCGCAATACCGCCAAAATTTAAGACCAGTATACAAGCCACGCGTTACTCTGAAGTTATAGATAACAGAAGACCCAAACGATCCGTATAACACGGACATCTATTGGATGACATCTATCGCCTGCCCTTTCCGTACCTTGCGGCAAATTTACGTAACGTAACGCAGACAGCGAAAGCGTCAGGTTTGAGGATAAATGTCGCGAAGACTAAATCTCTGCGTATTAAAATGCGGGACGTTCGTCAATTCTACTACCTGTGGTGTATTAGAACCGCAAACGGAGGTTCGAGCGATGCTATTTAGAATCATTTGCTGAAAGCGTGTCATATTTTTGGCTGTCTAAGATCAATCTGAAATTCATCCATATTATCGTTACGTACGAAAATTGCGATATTCAAAGCCAATGGAAAATCCACCCTTTGTATGGCTTGCGAAACGTGTAGTGCTGCCACTCGCAATATGAAAAAGTTTCAAATTTTCGTGTACCGCTGTCTCCACAGGATCCCGAAAGATTTTCTGGCCGATAACTGTGTCTAATCATATGCTTTGGCACAGAACAGAACAAAAACTATTGGCGATTGGTCACGTTCTAAAAAGGAATCCGATTGATATTAGCAGAATTGCCATTGATTGGAATCCACAGGGGAGCAGAAGCAGAGGATGCCCAGCCAATACATGGAGACGTCAAATTGAGGTCGAGTTGAACAGTTGCGGCAAGAGTTGAAGAGAAATGAAGGCGTTAGCACAAAATAGAGAGTTGTTCAGGGAATTTATTGAGCCCCCAATACTCCTTTGAGGATCGATTGGAACTTATCATTTTTAAGTTACCTTATGGATTGCAAGCTTTCAGCACAGAGGTCCAGCGTTTTTATATGCCAACATACTTCGACTTTTACAGTAGACTTGTTTATAAAAAACCCTTATGTAAAGCTGCAAAGAAGCAAGTTAACTAATGTACATAAATCATAACGTTTTTTTTTTTTTTGGCAACATTTATGTCTAGAGTTTAATAACCGTATAATACCGACCAACTTAGGCTAATTTCTATTTTTCTTGGTGACAACAAAGAATTTAGTGTTGTCAATACAATATGATGCATGAAATATACACATTAAAAACGTGAAAAATATGTAAGTGGCACCACTGAAAAATAATAATCATATGTCCATTTGTTTACATTTATTTTGTAGCTGTAGCCGTAAAAACAATTAAGCAGCTGGTCACTTGGCTACTTTTGTAGTCAGCGTCTTTAGTAGTCGTGTAGTCGATGGTCGATAGCCTTGATTGTGTTCATAGCATCAACTGACATAAAAAACTAAATGTATTTAAAATCTGTTCGGAAAAAATTTTTATAACAAATTTAAAATAAAATATAATTCGAACTCATTTTAAATTTTATGAATATGGGGGTAATACTCAACTTTTCCAGAAATTTTAAATGTTAGGTTTACTTTTCAAATTTAAGTTTATTACAAAAATTCATATAAAAAACTAATTTTTAATTCATTTTGTTCAGACACAATTTTTTTATACGTAATGTGACAAAAGTATTTCTTTCTATATCTTAAAGAGAGTGATATCAAACTGCGTTTAAAAAAATATTTTTGAGAAAAAATTTTTGGTCCGAACAAAAGTCTATTTGACATTAAAGTGAAATAAAATCATTAAATATTTAATTCATGCGATAAATAACGCAGTGTTACATAATTTTAAAAATCTAGCCATTTCTAGCCATTTTTTGCTTCAAATCTAATCTTTTTCTTGAACTGTCGAGTTGACAACAGTGATATTAACCCTTTTTCTGCCAAGCACAGATTATACAAAGTTATTTTAATTGTTAGTTATATTTTTGTCTGGTATTGTCATTTACATGCAATTATATATATGTTGGATCCGACAAATAATTTTTTTTTTTATTTGAAAGTACAATCCTTCCGGTTAATAATGGAAAATAATTTCATTCAAATGGCTGCCTCGGCTGGCCATGCAGCAGCGTACACGATCGGTCCAATTTTTAAGCACATTATCGATTGTGTGCAGCTGTATTTTACCAATGGCTTCACGAATATTGTCCTTTAAAGCGTCAATTGTCTCTGGCTTGTTGGCGTAACACTTATCTTTGACGGCACCCCACAAATAATAGTCCAACAGTGTCAAATCGCAGCTCCAAGGTGGCCAAATAACATCAGCTCTGCGGCTGATAATATGATCTTCAAAAGCAGGGCGCAAAACATCGAGTGTAGCTTCGACTGTGTGGCACGTAGCGCCGTCCTGTTGACCCCAAACGTTGCTAATATCCTCCTCTTCAATTTTTGTGAACAAAAATTCGTTCAACATGGCCCGATAATGATCGCATTAGACTGTAACGGCTACTCCTTAGTCATTTTCGAAGAAAAATGGCCCAATTATGCCTCTGTACCAAAATCCGCACCAAACAGTGACTCGTCTTGGGTGTAACGGCTTTTCAATGTATGCATGCGGGTTTTCTGTGCCCCAAGATCAAAATGAGCTTCACCTGCAACATTACCATGATTTTCAAAGTAATGTCGCAATATTTCCCAGCGTTGTTCAAGGGTATACACAACCATATTCGTTCAGCGGAAGGATAAAACTAATTATCTGTCAAATCAGACATGAGCTAAGTGTTACCATTCACGAAATAAGCACTAGTTGAAAAAAAACGTTAGATGGCGGACCCTATATATATTATGGAGATCGGACCGTTATTATTCGACCGGTTTTAACCGGTTTTTTTTGGTTTTGTCGAATACAGTTTTTCAAAATCTTCATTTTTCGAATACCCAATAAACCGGTTAATTTTACACGAATAACCGGATATTTTAAAATTTTTATACGTTTGCATATTTTTTTATTGAAAATATGCTGACCGTTTAACTGTTTATATATGTTTGTATATGTATATGACAACCTTGAACATCTCACAAAGACCGCGAAAACCAGGGTAGATCGAAAAAGATCTTCTGTAAATATGTAAACATTGATTTTTATATCTGGAGAATGATCAACAAGACTAAACAAATGCCGGTTCCGAACGGCAGATATATTAGTTAGTGAAGTCCTTCACAGCGTAAATACATATAACCAGTCGCTAGTAATGGTGTGAGGTGATATCGCTGTTGAAAATTGTCAGATGGTGTGGCCGGGAATTAAACCGACGACTTCTTGGGTTGAAGGTGGGTTCTTAACTGACATACCACAGTGACACACACACTATTAAATACGTGGCTCATAAATTTACATACAGTGCTACTTGAAATCTAAGCAAATTTTCTTTTCGAGGTAATTAAGGATTCGTATATTACTAATAGATTTATTCAAAGTAAAACATTCAATTTTTGTTATCTTAGGCACCTAAATTATAACAAACCTTTAATTCCATTCTCTACCAAGTTATACAACAAAAACGAAATTAGCTCCTTGAGTAGCTGTTCGAAACTTAAGCATTTTTCAGTACTTTGTGTAATAAACTTTGTTTTTTATGGCCTCCGCAGACCGTTTTGCCATAGTTTTTATGAGATTTGTTGGAATTATTGTTAGTATTGATTGCCATCAGCTTCTGCTTATTTTTAAAACGACGTGGTCCAGCTCTGCGCTTCAATAATTAGGAACAATTTTATTTAAATAAAAGAACCGGAAGAAGAAGAACCGGTTTTTTTCAAATTGCTACTTTTCAAATTATTCGAAAAACGGTTTTTGAAAAAAGTCGAATAATCGATCTCCCTTAAATATAGTCATTTACATCATTAGCAATAGGAAAGTAACAGAATTCGATATCGACATATATAATAGAAGATGATAGTTTTTTATTAATATGTATTTTTATAAGTTTTAAGATATTTTTTAAATTATTCACTTTCATTTAAACCTTTTTCAAAACTTTAAAGGACATTATAACGCTTTCTACCTTCAAATTTTTTTTAATTATAGCCCATACCGCGGCCAAAAAATTCCCATAATTTAAGCACTGCTTTCAATGCCAGCATTCATGGTGAATCATGTTTTAGACCATTCCTTTAAACTGTTTAAAGCGTAAAAGTATTTAAAAATCATGTTTTCGATCTTTAAAAAAAATGTGAAATATTTCAAAAAGGGAAACCGAATAGTAGCGATTGCTTTAAATCAATTGGTGAAATACTAAGGAAATTCATTCATTTTCTTGTTATTGTTTCTTTAATTCATTTCGCTCAAAACGAAATACCAAAGTATGACATGGCATGAAACTGTTTTCTTTTAATTTTTTTGTTTTTTTTTTTTCAAGCACCACCAAAATGAAAAACATTAGCATATAAATGCTCCAAATACATTTTAAATTAAGCGAAAATGTGCCTCAACAAAATAAAATCATGTACGACTTTTAAATTGTTATTGATATTTTAAAGCAATGAAACTTAAAAATTTATAATTGAAATTAAAAAATACAAAAAATAAAAATAAAACATTTCTTCTGTACTTAGTAGACAACAATTGTTATGCAGGTCTTGCAAAAGAGTCTGTTTAAAAATCAATGGTTGTCTTCTTTGGTTGTTTTAATTTTGAAGAAAAAAAAAAAAAAAAAAAAGATTTATTACGATTTATTAAAGCACAATACCATTTAAAGACCATCAGAAAGAAAAAAATTTTGTAAAAATATTTTCAATGTTTAAATAAACCATCTCGTAATTTGGTAGTTACCGAAATAACAAAAACAAAGAAATAAACAGAAATTTAATTATTAATGCAAGACAACACTTTAAAAAGCACCGAATTTGTATAAAGAGATCAAATTGATTAAAAAAAAAACTTTTTTTTCTTTGTTTTGTTTTTATTTTAGATCAAAAATAACTTATCTATTAAAAAACAAAATTTTTATAGAAAATTAAAATCATTAAGATAAAGATATTATATATGGTAAACTGTGCACCTTAAAGCCACTGTATCTTAGTATTCAAACATGGGCGAAACATAGATGGGGCCTAACACATACTCGTACATGGCGCTAGCTTTGTTGCATTCACCTCTTTTTCATTTAGGGCTAACTTTCACAAGATAGCTGTTAAAATTTCATGATATTCTATTAATTAGTTTGTGAGTTATTGTGCTAAGAGCGACACTACTTTTGTTATTTTCAGAACAATGGATCAAAAACAAAGTCGTGGTTTAAATCTACACTGCTTCTTGATGTGAAAAACTGCCGTTCAAGCAAAGCAATGGCTTGAAAAGTTTTATGGGAACTCCGCTCCATCAGAAACAACAATAAAACGTTGGTTTGAAGACACCGAGGATGTCAACACCAGAAAACGTTCAAAAAACCCACATAATCGTTTTGAATGATCGAAAAGTAAAGTTGCGTGAGTTAGCTGATATCGTTAAGATATCAAAAGAATGTGTTGGCTTTATATTGCACGAGCATGATAAAGCTCTGTCGCGTTTGCTCATTGTTGACCAAAAACAAGTCAATCAAAACAATGGCAAAACTACATGAATTGAACTTTGAATTGCTCCCACAGCCACCGTATTCGTCAGCTTTTCGCAGACCTCAAAAAAATGCTCACCGTTACGAAATTTCACACGAATGAAGAACCGTCCTACAAAAGTGATATTGAAATCTTAGAGCGGCGCTCGAATGATTGCGTTACTCTTGATGAAGATTACGTTGAACAAAAAAAAGTGTTTTCTTTCCCGGACTTTTCAGCCCATGTGTTAAGTAAAAAGAATTATTTCAACTAAAGGTCGGATTTTTAATTCTAACCCAACAGCATTTTATTAGCACTTGATCATATTTTTTGATACTCCTCTCGGCAGCATCTGGCTTTCCGAAAAGCATCAATTGCCTTGTTTCAGTTTAATTGATCAGGGTTGATTCAAAGCTAAATAGATGATTAATCTATTGCAGCTCGCGCCCATGTGATTGTGTAGTAGTGAAGATCCTTGTTAAGTGGTGGTGATGTTAGGTAGCGTTTTCTCCTGATGATTCCTGTGATATAAGCTGGAATGTCAGAGAGGTTTCCTCTGAATGGATCTGTCTGGAGGTGGGTTGAAGTTTCTTAGTTAAACACTCTTAGACCGCAATTAAATTTTTTATCATATTTTCTGCTGGAGATTTGAACCTAGGCCGCTTTTGTTGTATGCGGGTACTCTAACCACTACACCACTGTATGGACAGTCAGGCTGCGTTTAGGTGTATACTCGACATTCTGGTTGGTATGTAAATGACGGTCATCTCTTTACGACATGGTCTCTTTTGGCGAATTGCTTCACGCCCAAATAATACTCTTTGTTTACTGTCTGGCCTTCTGGAAAAAAATCATGATGCACTACACCGTTGTAATCCATGAAAACCGTGAGCATTGTCTTGTTTTTTTGACTAAAAACGACGTGGTTTTTTTGGTCTCGGCTTCTTTGTTTAACGCCATTTACTTGCCTGATGTCTAGGTTGCGTGTCGTACCCATAAACTCACACCTCGTCTCAAGTAACGATCCTTTTGATGAATGTGGGGTGGGATCGGATCGGATTCAGCCTCACAAATCATATCTTTTGCGACCTCAACACGGTCTCTTTTTTGCATGAAACTGAGGTCTTTTGGAACCAACTTTGCTGTTACACGACAGAAACCCAAATCATTAACCAAAATGTTTTGGACGGATACATAGGCAATTGCAAGTCTTCCTCTATCTCTCTGGTGGTTAATTTGCGACTATTGACCCAACATTTCTTTTATTTTATCAATGTTTTCGTCGGTTTTCGATGTCGATGGTCTGCCGCTGCGTGCACTGCATCTTCGATAGACTCACGACCACTTTTGAACCGCTCGTGACACTGGTGAACGATTATTTTCTTTAGAGAATCGTTGCAGAAACACTTTTCCAACGTTCGCGCAAAATTTAAAAGAAGTTCGTTGTTGCAAATTTAAATCCATTTCTAAAATTGTAAAAAATCGCCAACACACATAGAGATAGATGTACACTGGGCTACGTAGCTTTTGCAAATGTCAAGCTTTGACGCTAAGATTCAGCGAAAATATCAACAACAGATGTATCAACTTAACAAAAAATTCAAATCGGAACGATGGGACCGCCACACGGTGGTTATTCCGAGAACTTTTTGTTCAAGGTGGTAATACCCAATTAAAACCGGGTGGATTACTAGCGGTTAGCCAACCCTGACTGTGAAGCATC
The DNA here is from genome assembly GCA_023159175.1 of Wohlfahrtia magnifica. Classification (NCBI taxonomy): domain Eukaryota; kingdom Metazoa; phylum Arthropoda; class Insecta; order Diptera; family Sarcophagidae; genus Wohlfahrtia; species Wohlfahrtia magnifica. The sequence continues at coordinate 7,823,069 of JAKWBJ010000536.1, forward strand.
TATTATACTATTACGGTTATAAGGAATTGTAATTATATTATAAGGAATAAATGAATCAGATGGATCAGAGAACCTCCAAGCAATGACTTTTATAGAAACCTTCAAAATGAACTCATTTTTAATACAATCTAGGGATAAAACAGGAATTTGAATGGTTTTGAGTTTGACTAATTCTCAGATACATTAGCAGCATTAAATTAATACGATTTAATCATAACAAAGACATAAAGTGGAGACTTATTCTAGCATTCGATATCGAACGAAATTTGTAAAGATATTGTTTAAAATATTTTGAAAACGTTATTAAACACAACAAATTTTAAAGGTTTTTTTTTCTATTCAATAAAAAAATTTTGAATTCAAGTTTTATTATATTCATGTGAATGAATAACTAACTTATAATACCAAAATAGAAATTCCTAAGCTTAAGCTATGGTCACATCTGTTAAGTATTTGACGAAGAAGCATTTGTTCTTTTGTTATTTATTTTTTTAAATTAAGGATTTTAAAAATATAAATATTTTTTGATACTAGTCTTTGTTTTAAAATTTAGTTTTTTAATGTTTCTATAGAACACTGGTTACGTTTTCTCCGTCAAATATTTGACAAATGTGACCGTGGCTTTAAGGATATTTTAAAAAAAGAAGCAACACAACAAACAAGATATTCCCTCATATGTATAAGCAATTATCTTGATCATACCGCCTGCCATTTATTTTAGAAAAGCGACAAAATAAAAAATATAAAAATTAAAAAACGAAGAGAAGCAGACTATGGCATTGAAAAAAATTTGTTTAAATCTTGTCAAAACATGATTTAAAACGTTGCAAAATTTGTTCACACCACCTTCACTGTAACAACAACAAAATGAAATGAAACCATCAGCACCACCATCAACCAAACAAAACAAGGATCTCTTATTGGCAAAAACGTTTTTCAGAGAATTTTTCGTTTTTTAAGCCAAGCTTCGTACATGTCTTTTTGCTCTATTCGTATGAATGAATAGAAAGAAATTTTGCACGATATTGTGAGATTGGCTATTAAAGATAAGAAAATACGAAATGAAAAAATATGTATATTCAAGAACTTGTATGTATGTACGTACATACAATACGTACTGTAATATATAAAGGGTAGGCAAATTTGAGGTTAGGAAGTAAATTGGCTTAAAAACACATTTTTTTGTTGACAAATTCAGTTTTACTCATACCGGTATAAAATGGAAATATGGGAATTTATAATGGAATATGATGTCGGGCAAATGACCATCTCTTGCACGTCGGCAGACGCCCTCTTTTTTTTAGAAAATGTTGAATTTCGCTTATCTCGTCAATACAGCGCCGAATTTCATCTTTCAGAGTGTCCGTTTTTTGTGGTCTGTTCACGTAAACCCGGTCTTTCAAATGGCCACAGAGAAAATAATCCAGCGGCGTTATGTCACAAGAACGAGGCGACCAACTGACATCGCCAAATCGTTTGACAGGCAGTGTAGCTTGTGGTGCGTTCCTGCTGAAACCAAAGATCACTGATGTCAACATTAGCCAATTGTGGGCACAAAAAATTAATTATCATGGTTTGGTAATGCAGAAAATTCACGGTGACGGCGTTTCATTGCTCATTTTCGAAAAAATACGGACGGATGATGCCGCCTAACCACATACCGCACCATACGATCACTTTATTTAGATGTAATGATTTTTCGAAGACTGTTTTACATAACCGCCTAACTCAAAATGGGCCTCATCACTAAACATGATTTTATCGAAAAATTTGGTTCAAAATTTTGCAAAAAGAGCAGGCGTCTGTCAACGTGGACATTTGCCCGACATCATATTCCATTATTAATTCCCATATTTCTATTTTATATTGGTATGAATAAAACTGAATTTGTCCAAAAAAAAAATGTGTTTTTAACCAAATTTACTTCCCAACCTCAAATTTGTCCACCCTTTATGAATATGTTTCTTTGTCTGTCTGTCTGTCCATCTATCTTCCATTAGCCTTTATAAAATGACTCAAAGGTGTGAATATCAAGACAAAAAACGTTTTTTTTTTTTTGTAAATGAAAAAAACTGTAAGAGTAAGACAAGAAGTTAAACACCAAACCAAACACTGATTTATAAAATTTGATAAAAATCATCATCAATTGAATGTCTTAGCGCTATAATAAATAACATACGACATGTTGAAAGAGGGAGCGATGTGAAGAATTACAAGAAAATTTCATAGACGAGTGTTGAAGAAAATTTAAAACATTATTTAAGTACATTTTACAACAAACTCATAAATTATGTAGGCTATTATAGAAAACCCCTGGGAGGTGGTAATAATTTAGCATAAAGGGTTTCTTCTACGTCTTAAAAAAATTTATAAAACAGAAGCTTTGAATTAAACAAAAAAGAAAAAGAGTGTCTTTAAAACACTCAGGTCTCACTACGCTTTATGTTTAAACTTGTTGGAACTTTGTAGCCAAGTTTGTGAAAAATAAGGAGCCGTTCTTTAATTCAACCCCAGATGCCAAACCTAAAATCACAAACTGGTTGCACGTTGAAGTAATAAGGGACTTTCGAATTCATCCTTACAAAGTCTGGTGTGTTTTTATTCGTACACCAGATTATAAAGAGAAAAAAAGCCAGATTTTCTTTGTTGACTACAACCCAAGACGTGTAATAGGCCTCAAAAAAGGAAAGGATTACTAATCGTATTGTAACCAATGTTGTGAGCTTTACAATCTGATTTAACAAAGTAGAGAAAGCCGCATTGCAAAGATTGTTCGATCAGATGAAATATCGTAAGATTTGTATTACATAGGATTCTGTCTCTGTTTTTAGTACTAGAATTGGATCTCTGGTAAAATCTAAACGTTAACAAGTCTTCTAGGCCAGCTTTGGTTCTGAAGCAGTGCTCTTCGACGCTTCATATGGCGCCGATATTTTTCCATCCTTATAAAGGATAAGGCTACCAACCCTGAAAACTACCGCCCAATAGCAGTTTGTTTGGCAATCCTTCAAGGTTATGGAGAGAATGATTAATCACCACCTTGTGAGGTATTTAGAGTCCAACGATTTGCTAAGCTATCGTCCGTACTATGTACCATGTACCATGAGGCTATCATTTCTAAACTTAATGCTTTTAGTGTTGGTAGTCACTTCAGTCGATTCATATCGAGCTTTCTCAGAGATCGCTCTAAAAGAGTGGTTATAGATGGACTCTCATCCGACGAGTTTAGGATAAACTCAGGGGTACCTCAAGGCTCCGTTCTTTCTCCTACTCTTTGTTAACGACTTTATTCTTCTCACTTCTAATTCTATTCTTTTGCAGATGACAGCAACATTTGTCATTCATATTCTTTTGATCGTAGGCCAAGCCTCTTGGGGATTGATGCGAAAAAGCGGATTATGAACAACACTCTCACAAACGACTTGGCAAAAATCTCCGAGTGTGGTAGTGCGAACATGCTCGACTTTAATGGGCGCGATAGCCAATATTGTTTCCTGACACACAGACGTGTGGGAGTGTTGTCATCTGCTCTTGATGTTCAGCAATCCAAATCCATGGCGTAAAAGTTCTTTGAGATGGCACATAGAATCCTCTGGACTAAAGTTTAAACACAAACTTTCATGCAATATGAGAATCGTTTCAGTCCGTATTTCCAAGCGCCAAACTAGACAAAAGCCTTTATTTCTAATGATATAGGCGTCCGTGCTAACACAATTAGCTATTTTCGTTGTCTTCAAGCACCACTTCATTCAAATTTAAGTAGCCCCTATTTTTAAGGTTGACTTACACTGAAAGTATGTATATAAGGCAACAGAGGCAAGAGGATTTTGCTTGCATTTGAAAATTAAAAACAAACTTCCATTCCATATGGTCGCCGTTTCAAGTTATATTCCCAAACGAAAGTCAGTGCGATAGGAGTTTATACTGTAATCAGACATTAAAGATCAATTTCTCTCTATTCCAATAAGAAACCAAGCGAGTATAGAAATAACCCCCATTTTTCAACTTTTGATTAAAAAAGGAGTTACGCTCAATTGAATTCTCCTGTTGACCGTCTCAAGTTGTATTGCCAAAATTAATAGCCTACATTGCAGAAACTCCATAAAACTAAGGTCCAGGTGATAAACTCCAACACTAGCCTTTATGTACGACAAAACGGAACTGCAAGCGATTCATTTTACACCAACAATAGTTAAACAAGAATTCATTCTCTCACCACTACTTCTTGCAGTAGTACTTGTCGCAAGCTATGCCAAAGGAAAAGGAGGATAATATAGACATCCAGAGAAGCCTGGTATATGCTCTCTGTACCACAAATTCTTCGATATATAGCAGAAACACAACGACCTGGTTAGCATACCGAAAAGAGGAAATTAATATTGGTAAGACTTTTGCAATGCGCATAAATAACACTACCGATAATAGACTCAAGGTATCAGACTATTCCATTTATGAAAAATATCTGTAATCTGGTATGCTTGATGTCTATCGACAACGGTGTGTATGACGACGCTGCAATCGATTAAACCAATCTAGATAGACTTTTGATCACCTGAGTAGAATCTGGAGGTCATCGCTGATAACACAAAACAACAAGCTGATAATTTTTATATGCCGATTATAAGTGGCAACCGAACTTCAGCTGCGTTGCCGAACTGCAACTAGAAAATTGTAGTTAGCAATTGAAATTTGTAGATTTTTAGTTACAAATTGTCATACGTAAGGCAAGTGACAACAACGGTTGCCATCCATATCCGATATATTAAATAATGCCTAAAATTCATGACCCTATATGAAAGTGAAACATGAATTATGTCTAAAATCATGGCTCAAAAACCCCAAAAGCTATGTATTGTTAGGAAAATAAAATAAAACGCCTAAAAAGATGTACCAACATTTAAAGCTATAAGCTTTATTATGAACATTATTCTATCGGTTTGTGTCAAGGCTACGATCACCCCGTTAAGGCTGTATTTATTTGAACAGTGTTACCATTTCAATTTTGGGTATTAAAACCCTTCATTTTAATTAATGTTGCTGAATAGAAGATGGATTATACTAAAACATTCGAAATTAATGTTAATTTACTATAAAAGGACGCCACATTCTGCTTATTCAGTCAGTTTAAATTTAGCAGTCATAAAGCCGTACTCAGAGTTGAGTATTGAATAAATGTGTGTATTAAGGTGAAGTTAGATAAGTTGGACACTGTACAAAGTTAAATTGTGGAAAAAGTCTGTATAAAGTATAAACTCAAATATTTTAAAAAGCTTAAAACGTAACAGTATTGACAAATTATATAATAATATTGTGGAAGCCCTATGTTCACAAGTGGAATAAAGACAGAAACTGCGAAAACTGGTTTTGTAAACCATCAGCTTACGAAAAGATGATTAAACCGAACAACGACCTAAATACTCAATACAGCTCAAGATTCTAAGGTGACTTAAGATAAAGTCGTAAATAGCCAGTTATAACTTGGATCATGGTAATAAATGCAGCTCTCGAGATATTAATCACAATGCCAACCAATCTCTAGATGCAATTAAATATTTCAAGAGACGCTTCGTCTTTCTCGATCGTATGTGCTTTGCTATTGTATAATATTAATGTCGAAATTTCTATCTAAGTTGTTCGATCACAGATGCGACAATTTGGGCCCTGCACAGCTATTAATCTGAAATACGTTAGATGATAATTGGCCCACTTTGGTAAAATTTAGTCAAAATTAAAGATGCAAGACGAAACAAAACAATACTTTTTGAAACTTTAATTTCTAATTTTTTATTTCGAAATTTCATTTTCTTTTTTTTCTTATTTTTATTGTTTACATACTTTGCTCTTGAATACTTTATATATTCCATAAAACGTTTCTTTTTCTTTTCTTCTCCGAAAACCACAATTTTTTGTTTTCTTTTTTTTTTTAAATAAAAAATTACAAACATTTCCAAATAGTTTAAGGAAAAAGAAGAGAATTTAAACGACAGGAAAATCAACTGACTACACAACATTATCGGCTACCGTTTCAATATCTGGTGTATTTAATAAAATATTCATTAATCTTCGGTAATTCGATAATGCGCTGTTGTCCAAAGTAATTTCACGATTGGGACGAAAACCATAATCAGAACTTAATATTTTATAGCCTTTTATTGACAAAATTCTAGAAATATTGGGCATTGAATTTGGCAAGCATTTGATATTCACTTCACCCTTCGATATGTCGAGTATATCAATTTTTTTAGCATGCAAATATGCAGCGTCTTTATCTAAATATTGACGCAAAGTTGTTTCATCGAATTTGCGATAGTGGCGAGGTATTGTTGCCTCTATAACACAGCAATGGGTAAAATGATGCAGAACTGGTGCAAACCGGGCCTTAAGGTGATGCATGACTTTGTCCAGTGTCAAAATTAGTTTGGTAAAATTGCATGTGTGTACAGTGCACAAAATAAAGATTCCTGGTTTTTGATGAATTTGCAGCAAATGAAGAACTTTTTTACGATTATTGTAGTCTTGGACGTTTTCTATAATGGATTTAATAACTGGCCAAGGTATATGCTCTATTTGGGCTCTTTCTATAGCAGTTGCCAACATATTATTGATAAGAGGATCAGCAGATTTGCCCATGCGAATAGACTGCTCAATTTCACGCTTTATATAATCATGTTTGTTTTTAAGGCTATACGTTGATGTAGTTCGAGCAGCTTTGTAAGTGGTTTCATGATAGAAAATCTCATCCATTAAGGAGCAATCTACTTCTGGTATACTTCTGTTAGAATTCCGAGAAGTTAGATGGTGAAATACGCAAGCACCACCTTTTAGTCTGCCTCGAGGAGTAACAGGAGTAACAGCTTTGCGTATTAACAGACGATATTTACTAGTGCTTGGACAATCTTTTACTTGATTACAATGAATCCTCTGTTCGAATTGAGTTTTCTTTTCTAAATGAGTTTTCTTTTCTAGAGCAGATTTCTTTTCACTTGCTACCATTGTCACCGTAACTGTGGAACTTTGTTGCCCTGGCGTTAGTGTCTTATCAGTATCTCCAGAACTTTCTTTTTTATCTATTGTAGTTATGCTTCTAGAGCTACTACTGTCATGTATATACATTTTATTTGTTTTCCCTTTTTTCTGTTTTACCTTAAACTTCCTACTTGATACTTTATAAGTAAGCGGACTACTAACAAATTCGGTTTTCGATGATAGCTTTCTCTGCATAAATTTCTTTTTTTCCACATTATCTGATAACTCGGAATTCAATTTGAAACCTGGACAATATTTTTGCTGCAGCATCTCATATTCCCTATCAATTTTTGCATCTGATAAGCTTTTTTGTTGATTTTTCTTCAAACGGTTAAATTTCTGCAAAATAGGACTAGTCTTGGGTTTTTGCGGGCATTGTATATTATCTTGTTGCTTTATCAAACGTTTATAGTAGTCGGTAGGTCGGTTCCATACTATTGATCTTCTTTTCTTAACCATATTTTGCATTTCTCTCAATTGTTTCTGATGCTCCTTAATACCCAAAACAGTTTTAGCACCTTTTGTATTGACTGGTACTGGAGGACGACCATTCTGTTGAGGGCGACTAATATCGCAGAAAAGTTGACTTAAACTTCGTAATTTTGTATCGACCGCGCCTCGCCGTGCACGTTCTGCTGCTTGTAATAAAGGCATTATTTTAAAGATAGATTTGCTTACACTTAAAATTTGAAATATTTTTTATTTATGTACATAAATAAAAGTTAATTTTTTACTTGAATATAATTTGGAAAACTGATTTTTATATTTGAGTTTTATAAAAAAAATTTTTGATCAATTATCAAACGATAATTGACACAATTAGGATTTTTTTTCTTTATTTATTTGAGAAAAAACATTAAGGGTGATTCAAATATATGTTTTTTTATTATACACTTATCTTTCTTTTTCAGAATATTAAATTGCTGGCTACGACAGTCAGATTCATAGGACTTTTTCTTTAGACTGGAGAAATTCGGATTTGATTAGCTTGCATATGTGTTTATGAAACAATTATAATGGCGAATCAAAAATGTTATTAACAAAATGGTACAGTTAGTGTAATGGATCATAACTCTTCTTACACATTGACGTAAATACACGTCATTGGTAATTTTCTAAGCTGAAGTTTGCGAGACTAAAGTTCGTAGGTTAGCGTAAAATACATATGAAGTTAACGTAAGTTCTCTTGCGTTACATTATATAGCATATTGACATAAATAAACGCCATTGAACATTTTACTAAAATTTTGAAGAAGCTATAGCTTCTTAAGCGTAACAAAAAAGACTTTATTTATATAGTTCTCTAAAGATTACATTATTTCGCATATTGACGTAATTATGCGTCGATGCTTTACATAATGTTGTACCGAACTGTGTTGTTCTTTGCTAAACGACAATTGGTTAGGATAACAATCTTTTCGTGATTCTTTTAAAAGCAATGACTGACTGACTATCAGATTTATTCGTGTAATGATGTCGACAAAAAATGCCCATGTGAGAGAGGTTTTTTCGCAAGTGTGTCCTATTTTATAATCTTTTTAATTTTTCATAAAATAGTAGTTTCTGTGAGATCAGAGTTGCTTTTGGTGCAACATATGTTTTTGCATCCTTTTTGTAAGACAGTGTGACATTCAATTACACATTTTGTTGCGATTTTCTTATGCAGGACAGAAATCTATCAGATTTTTATTTAACATAATCGCACGACCTTGTAGAATAGTCAGTCATGGCGTTAAGCAATTAGCTTCTAGGATCCCAATCAAAAGTATGTTTATTAAGAAGATTATTTTCGGTTTCGTCGAATAATGAGGACAGCTATTTGTATAGTAACTGATAGCATGATCGGGGAAAACATCTTTTGGTGTGTTTACTATATCGATGCTGTCCTAAAATTGTTAGACGAATCAGCTGATGGTGTATTATTTGAACTTGACCCTTATGTGGGTACCTATGTGGGCATGGTAATAATGTAGAGCATAGGAAAAATAAGCGAGTCTATTAATGTATCTGTTTCTAAGAAAAATGCATGGACACCCATATAATGAGATAAGTCTGTAAGTCCACCTAATTTTACGGTATTCGTTGGCTTCTTTATGACACAGATACGTGATCCATTGGCCACTGTCACTAGGCACTGATGTTTTGGGAACCATGTCGTAGCTGTCAGCATGTAAAGAAATAGGAGCCGTCGGTATATCAAAGTCTTTGCAGAGCTCTCAATCCAGGGAGTATGAAACACAAATTCTTTCGTGATGGGCACTCAGTAGCTCCCTGAATGTAACCTAGACAGATTCTCCAATTCGCTCTTTTATTAAATTTTCTTTCAAATTTCTGCTCTAGTTTTATATTCTTTCGTTTGATTAAGTATTTGGTGCTTAAGTCCATGGCACTTGGACATTTGCTTACATTTTCAATCTAATGCAGGCCAGATTGTCAAAAAGATTGCAACAATTGTAAGATTTGCTTTACAAACTTGTATACACAACCACCTGCATTTAAGATGAACACAGACAGGGTGGCACTTAATTTATAAAAATAAAAAAATAAAATCAATAATTTTGAAAATTTTTTTTATACTATTTTTAATTGTTGACTTGAGTAATAATCTAAAAAACGTATTAAAAATTTAAAATTTTTCGTAGAAAAACACAAAAAATATTTAAAAAAAAATTTTCTAATTATTTTGAAAAATTGAATATTTTTGTTTTTAAAAAGAACAAAGTTATGCAACAAAATTCGAGAAGTAAAGTGCAATGCTGTTGAATTCTCGATATAATGTCAAGACTAAACTCGAAGACAATAAACTAAATTTACAGAAATTTATAGCCTTTAATGAAAAAAGTAAATTCATTTTAAACGCCAAACAGCAAATAAAACTCGATTGTGACGATCATTTGACTGCAAACAATTACAAAAAGCTATCCTCTAAGAAATCTTTAACAAAAACTAAAACTTTTACCAATAAATTTTTAAAATGCAGATTCACCAACAAACGTAAAACTGTGGAATTACAAAAATTCACAAGTAGACACACAAAATCAAAGCAAAAATCGAATAAAACTGCTAAGCCTCCATCACCATCACCACCCTATGAATATAGAATAGCCAGTAGTTTAGGGCAGGCCATAAAGAAAGACGATTCACCAAAACAAAGGGAACACCTTCATGTTCGTCAAGTGGTGGTTAAGGCTTTAAAAGAGGGCATTTCTTGGCCAACCATAGAATGCCTACTACTCGAGTGTGGTTGGCAACAGAAAATCAATGAAAATTGTTTTCTGTTGGAAATATGTTTTAACAAAACAGTCTTCCTCATATTAAGTGTACGTACGAATAATATTTTAAAACTTAAAAAACATATATCACAAATGTTCAAGAGATATGATGCTAAATATGATTCGATTTTACACTATTTCCGTCATAATTGTTGCATACAAGCATTGGCTTCTTACAAAACCTCAAAGCAGTTTGCGAGTTTTGAAAAAACTTTAGCCAAAGATGCTGTTGAATTAAGAGCAAATGGAGTGGAAATTCTTGATTATGAAACGGGAGCTGTAAATCTTAAATGTCATCCCATGCAATTACCCACAATGGTACAGGAGGTCGAGGAAAGAAAATATAAAATATTATCTACAGATTACGGTTTTAAAGCTTTACGCCATATTATATTAGATGAGAATGTTAGCAAAAACTATAACAAATTTTTAAATGATTTAAAAAAATTTCAAGAAGTTGAAATTTTTTTTGATAATGTAAAAATTGTTAGTGATAGTGGTAATAAAAAATAATACAAATTAAAAAAAAAAAAAAACAAACAAATTTTGGTTTAAAAAACCAATTGCATTTTATTATGTTTTACTTCCGCTTAAAAACGGGACAAAACATTTGACATCAACGTATTTTGGCGTTTCATTTTGTTTTGTTTTCTTTTATCATAACAATGATTTAAATTATTGTCATTTCTCTTTCGTTTTCGTTTCCCTTTAAAAATTTTTGGTTTTATCCCCAACAACATTCAACAGGCATTTTCTCAATATACGAGTAAGTACATATTCCCATACAAGAAGAGAAACAATGTTGTGGCAAAAAACCGAAAGGAAAACAATTTTCAACGTTAAAACAAAAACATGTTAAATTTCTTTTTATCCTCACAGTCTATAAATCAAAGACTTTTTTGTTGCTGCTTGTGATGCGAAAGATTCACGAAAGCCTCTTATAAATACCATTTTCTTGTGATACACCACATACTCCACACTCTTTCCTATATAGTTTTAAAGCCTTGAATAGTAAGCAAAAAAAAGCTGTTTATTCCTTGCAAATAAAACATGTAAAGGAATGTATTCATTATATTCATAATAATCATTGCCGCACCTCGACGGTGCAACAAGAACGATTTCAGCAGCTGCAATATATCGTTGATGGTTAGAGGATAACAATTTCGAATAGATTACTTATAGACAAATATGATAGCGTTTCACATGGCAGTCAGGGTTAAAGCACGACTGAACATAGTGATAACATTTCACAATACCATAGAATATTGAATTTTGAATATTAGCATATTATGCTGTTATGCTAGCTTGCGATAGACGTATTAACAAAGAGCATGACATTTGGCATGGCGTTCAGATTAAAAATAATTCCTACTAGTAGAACTATTACACAGTATCACACCTGAAGACTGTTTTTATTATCAACCTTTTAGAAAACATCTGCTGCAATATCTGAGTGTAAACAAATCACTCCGACAGGAAAAATACGGGGTTTAGGATCTAATATCTTGCAAGAGGATATAATATCTTGCAAGAGGAGATATTACAAATGGTTTAAGTTTTATGGTATAATGTGGGGAGGGGTTATTATTTAACTGAGTCGGAGAAGCCCAACTGTCCATGGCACTGCAACCTAGAAAGATCTATAGTGCCAAACTCTCCGTGGTCAGACTCGCTAGAGCACTAGCCGTAAAGAGTGATAATCACCCAGAAAAAGCTTATTCAGTTCTTTATTGAGACAATATGTACCCCTGGGCTGATAACTATTCGCTCGTGCCGGAAATAACCTCAACTACTTTTGAGAACTTTGCGAGAGTGTATAACAAGTATATATTTAGTATTATTTCTCGTCTTGCTGAATCCAAATGAATGTCGATCTTAAGCAATACGAATAGTGTATGTAAGATACTGAGTCCAACTGAGCAAAAGCAAATATACTCAGGCATAAGTCTGCCTTAAAAAAAACTACTGATGATACTGATGAAACAGCCGACATAAAGAAGTACTGGAGAAACCACGTCTGTACATTTTGTGAGGGGAAAACATCAGTATTCCTTTGGAACTCACCGACCGGCTACTGGGATGTTATAGACATGGACTCTTTATTTAGAATTAATGGCTGATTTTTGTGCTATTTCTCTCTTATTTGGTAATCGCTCACGATCTCTCTTTTGGCTAATTTTTATTCAATATTTCTCTAAACGCTGACAAATCCTGAGCTGCTAGACTTACCTGGCCTAAAGTGAATAGGAAGCGTACCAATCCACTGTTTAAACTAAACCGTGTGAACATCTCTACTCTTTATATTCTTACAGATTAATGAGTAATGTGTAGCCATACGTAGAGGCTGCTCTAACCTGCAAATGATTTCTGTCAAGGTTGTGGATTGATTGGGGATGAGGTGAGCGTGGTATTTGTCAATGTCCGTCCCTGGCTGGGTGTAGACTAATCCTTTTCTTGACGGTTTATCGAACCTTGATAACAGGATAATGGCCAGATCCATAAGGCTATCAAGCTGGTTTCTGACTTAATTTAAGGCAATTGTGCTTCTAGTTCCGGGACATCTTACCGCACCCACCCTATCATCTCCTATCTTTGTCGAGAAGTAAAACCTCAGTTTCCGAAGGAGATAGGGAGACATTTGACAGTTACGATTAGATAGATTCCTGGAAGCTAACTGAGTTTATCTTGAAAGAACTAAGAAAACTGGGTAAATAAGCTCATTTGTTAACTTATTTTATTGATTACCCAGATTGAGTAAGAAAGAAACCTTACATGGACAATATGATCATTGGACTATTGGCAAACATATCCAAAGATTAAGGAACTTATACAATAAAATCTGCAGAGGGTACAATCATTGTACAAGGGGTTTTTTGAACATCAGCAATCTTGCAATTCGCGAAATGGACTAGGGACCTAATCTTTGGCCCTAAACAATCTGTATCACTGACAGCTGCTAAGCAAATCAAATCGAACTTTTCTTTTTCTTGTTTTTGTTCCTCTAAGCTTTCCTATTCTTGTCTTTTCCTTTTTCGATAATGCATTGCGACTATTGATTCTTGGACCCAAGTAGACTAAACACTTCATTTTCTCTAACTTGTTACATTAATGGCTTTTACCAAAGCATAATCTTAAAATAAGAAAATTATAGTTTAACTGAATTGTTTTAGAACTCTGTCGATTTTTTGTTTGTTTTTTATCTTTTGAGTTTTGTCAATTTGATTCTCATGTAGGTCTCCACATTTTGTCGATACGATTATGTTCACAAGTTAGGCGACATTGTATTGTTAAAAGCTTCAAATTTAATTGTGAATTACTTTCGGTAACTTTTAAGCCGACTTAATATTATTAAAGGAAGAAAAATATGATTTTATAGAGCAGTAAAGGGTACAGAATTACAGTAGAATACTTCAGATGTTCTTACTTGTACGTTTGACTTGTAATATTTCATTGTTATTTCCCAAACATAATTAAAGTCTACTGCTTGTATGTATGTATGTAAAGAAACCGGTATATAACGTTTTAAATGTTTAACAATGTTTGCTGAAGTTTGCAAACATTTGCAAAAATTTGTTTTGAAATTGTTCAAACAATTCTTTTTTTTTTTTTTTTTTTTTTTTTTGTTACTTTGTCAGATATTTTTTACTTTTGCTTTTAAAACATATTGTGGGAATTAAAAAAACACAAACTGTTAAGAGAAAATAACTTCGAAACTTACCGTATCTGCTGCTGTTAAATTAATACCCAAACCTCCTGCTCTAGTCGAGAGTAGAAAAACAAATATATCTTGTCGCGTTTGAAAATCAGCGACCATATCACGTCTTGCAGATATTTTACTGGAACCATCTAAACGCATGTAACGATGTTTACGATGCCACATATATTCCTAAAATAGAAAAAATTTATTTTTATTATCTTGATTATTCGAAATTTTCTGTTTTATTTATACCTCCAACAAATCAATCATTTTAGTCATTTGTGAGTAAATTAAAACACGATGACCTTCGGCTTTCAAACGTGTTAAGAGACTATCTAATACAGCCAATTTACCAGCATCCGATATTAAAGTTTCTTTATCAGGTATTATAACCGAAGACCAGCCAAAACGTGGTGTAGCCAATTTAAAACTGGTTTCGACCAGCTCTAGGCCTTCAGGATTTTCACAGTGCTGATGGCGTATGTGAGACCACGCTGCAGCACGACTTTCGCAGCTGTTAAGGAAATGGAAACAAAATTAAAATTGAGATTTTAGGTGCACAAACATTAAAAACAGAAAATTCAGTTTCTTTAACATTAGTTTTTCAACCAACAACAACTTACTATGATTGCCTTTTATAGGCATTAACCTTATGATTGAGACCATACAAAAATCTTGGCATTTCCAATGCTTCACATTGATAATACTGTGGCAAACGTTGCTTATGTTCGAACTCAGGCAATAAACGTAAAGGCTCTTTACTTAACTTCTGCTTATTAGCCGAATTGGCAGCGGCAGCATTTATTATTAATTCTGATTCAACTTCATCCAGCATTTCATTTTTAATATCCGCCTCTTCAATATTATGCTTATGTTTGCTACGTATGACACGATGTTCAATGGTTTCCTGTATATTATACGTTTTATAATCGCCATAAGCATATATAGTGCTTTCATTGGAAGTCTACAAAAAACAATTGTTGAGAAAAAAAACTTAAAATTTTATGAATTATTTTTAAAAATATAAAACTTACTATGCCTGTAAATAAGAACTGTCTTATAACACTATCTTCCATTAAATATTCCTTATTTAAGGGATTTTCTAAGCATGGCTCTAATAATTGCATTTTTGTGGGTTTATAGTAATGCGACCACCTTTGTCTTCTATAGGCCCA
The DNA here is from genome assembly GCA_023159175.1 of Wohlfahrtia magnifica. Classification (NCBI taxonomy): domain Eukaryota; kingdom Metazoa; phylum Arthropoda; class Insecta; order Diptera; family Sarcophagidae; genus Wohlfahrtia; species Wohlfahrtia magnifica. The sequence continues at coordinate 7,838,239 of JAKWBJ010000536.1, forward strand.
TAATTTATAAAGTAATACTTTTTTGCGGTAATGTTGTAACCTAAAGCATGTTTTTACATAGTAATAAAGCACACCTAGAGGGGAAAAAACATATTTACTTACAATGTTATTAAACCATTTACGGTTGTATCCTCCATATCCTTGGGAGAGAGATCACAAAATCTTGTAAAACTAAAGCAGCCTTCGTTATTTGCATTTAAATCTACATAACGTCTATAATATTCATTAGGTTTTAAAGAGGATTTATCATTAAATTCCCTAAACATGGAATGATGTATATGGTCAGCTTTAAATATGAAAAAACTGGAAGCAAAAAAAATATAAAAATTTTTTATGATTTGTTGTTCTTTTTTGTGGGCGTTTAGTAATTAATAAGTAATTAAAACAATATTTTTAATTAATCTCAAAATTGTTTCTCTACAAGCTACAGTGCGGCCTATAGATCATCGTCTGGGATAACACGACTCCGAGCAAATTTTTTCTTTTGCTCTTACACTCTTACACGCATAGGCAAAAAATAAACAGAGAGAAGTAAAGACTAAATAAGTGGAAAAGTACGGTGCGTGACAATGTTTTTAATTGATGATGTTATTAAATATTTTATTCAATATATTTCATTTTAAAATTCTTCTTAACTTGATGTCTTCTTAGTTGTTCTTAGTTTCTGTTTTCCTTATTATTTTTGTAATAGCTTTTTGTTCTTCGTTGTTCTGTTGTTGTTTTTCATTGCTTTTATCGCTGTTTTCCTTTAAACTTTTTTGTTAAAATATGTAAACTTAGCGTGAGTGTACCCTTTTGCAGTTCAAAAAAAAAATTCAATTTTTTTCTTGCAATATGATCTGAAAGACAGACTCTCAAATTACTCACACAATTCTTAAATGCACTGGTATAAGTTTGCCTGTTACTGTTATAGATAAAGCTGCTGTTTAATTCACTTTCGAAACTTACTTCGCAGCAACATATATTTGAAAAGCTGGCTTAATACTGTCTGTAGTGGGTCTATTCAATTTTTGCAACTAAGACTACTGAATTATAAAAAGCAAGCTGTATTAACCGGAACATCGTATCAAAGTTCGAATTTCAAATGTTTGAAGATATATAATGTAAAATCAATCAATTAAGCAACAAGAAAGACGGTCAACTACTTTTACAAATGCTGGACAAACGTAAGCATTAATAATAATCAACACTTAACCTTTCGGTAATCAAATTCGAAAAGGCCGAATCGATAAACTAATATTACAAAAATTGTGTATAAAGTTTTTTGACGTGCACTAAGATTACAGAGTCTTGCGTACTTTACAGATGTTTTACGTTTTAAATTATGACTAACTGCCTTCGGCGAGTGCCACGTCTTACATAGTTATATGACAGTCATTTAAAAAATTCTACAACCTACTTCAACATTCAACTACTGTTCATTCAAATTTATGCTTAAAGTAACTTTCTGACTTATAGTTGTAATTGATGGCACAATATCAATAAAGTGCAGGTAATGCTATTCAAATAAACACGACCGTTACTGATTGATAACACGGTGCGACAAAATAAAATACCTGGCAAGTGATACTATTTTTTCTGCTGCAGAACAAGGATGCATCACACTGTTGAAACCAATGACTCCTCCGCTCAACAAGCCGCAACAAAAAGTCAATCGTAATGAGTACATTGGTTTCTGTAAGACCACGTTTGGGTTTTCTAAGCCCCAAATATAGCAATTTGGCCCACCAAGATTAAAATGAGCCTCTTCCGAAAAGATGATTTTTAATTTTTTTGATTTTTTTACAATTGCGGCCAAGTGTTTTTGTTTTGGAAATAAATTTCTAATAAATACCAACGTTGCTCGATTCATTTCATTCAGTGGAGGTAATATACTGAATTTTGTAACTGAATGACATAAGTATTGCCAGATTCGAAATAACCACTTGTTCAAATGTAGGCTGATAGATGGCCCACCCGATATAATATAAAGTGGTGAATTAGTGATGGGTTCAATAACCAAGGGAAAGAAGTTTTTTTATACTTCTACATTTTATATTGTTCAAGCCGTTACTTAGTAAAGGTAATTAGAAAAATAAATAAATTACAAAAAGTTATTAAACTTGGAATTCAAAAGACGATAAGTAAAAATTCCCCATTTCACCGTGGAAATTCTTTTATCAAAAGTAAGATACACTACTGTAGTTAAAAATAAACCTTAACTTTTTTGCTGAAATCTATTCATTTAATATTTATTTTTATTTTAGCAGAAAACAGTTTTACTGTATGTAAAATGCACCTTTTTAATGAATGGGTCAAAGTTTCCAGTAATGTTAAAAATAATGCGATTTTTAATTTTGTTGCCTTAAAGCATGATCTGGGCAGCATAGACGAGCAGTCGGTTAAGGAGGTCAAGGTGGTTATATCCAGATTTGTGCAAAATTTTTAAAATAGTGAGAGAATTCCAGAAGATCTCGGGAACGCTTTCTGACGTTGAATAAAGCATGTCTAGAGGGTGATATAACATTTTGTACGTTGGACGATGACGTAGAACCATCCACATCATCTCAGTTCACTCTGGCTGGCCTCTGAAAACAGAAGAAAGATCTACAAAATGCCTCTTTCAAGACCAAACGTTGATGACGTTGAATAAAGCATGGCTAGAGGGTGATATAACATTTTGTACGTTGGACGATGACGTAGAACCATCCACATCATCTCAGTTCACTCTGGCTGGCCTTGGAAAACAGAAGAAAGACCTACAAAATGCCTCTTTCAAGACCAAACGTAGATGTGTTGATGTTTTGTATCAATGCCGTAGTTTTGAAGACATTATGTAAAGATGGTGACTATATCTTTCAAACATGATCTGGTTTTGACTATGATTGATGGTAAAGTTTGTAATGCTTTGACTAAAACTTCTTCATCACAAAAGTGATACATTTGTGGAGGAACAGCAACGCTATGAAATTTGTGGCTAACAAAGAGAACCTTAGTTTTGGTTTATCTACATTACGTGCGTGGATTCAGAGTTTTGAATGTCTACTTCACATTAGCCTGGAAATTAAAAAATGGCATTTAGGATATGCTTCTAACAGAGCTAATGTAAAGAAGCGTTTTTTACGCATTCAAAATGTTTCAAAGAAGAAACTGAATTATTTGTAAACAAACCAAAATCGGGATTTGGAAACACTAACGGCGGAAAGAACACTCGTAACCTTTTCAGGAATCCTGAACTGAGTGCAGAAAGTTACAGAATTACACATCACGTTGATAAAAAAAATTCGACATTATAATCAGAGTGTTGTCTTCAGAAATCAACATTACTTTCAAAAAGTTTAATAGTTTTCCACGAGATACCAGGTGATTGTACTTAAGTCTGTATTCCTCGTATTAAAAGCCATCTGCCGTACAGATGTTCCTTGTGCATGGGACGGAAGTTATTCAATCATCTCTTCTGCGATTCAGAGAGCTTACTGTGGAAGATCGTAATAAAGATTGAAGATCTCGACAAAATAATACCCGAAAACAGTCTCAACTTATCACGTCTGATTCTGTTATGATCAGTCTCAGGAAGATTCCCTTAAAAAAAGACAATCTACATCTCCCCTAAGGTATTAGATTTACTTTTAGAGCAGCGTTCGGCAAACTAATATTAATGCATTTTACAATTGTGGTAATAATTGAGAGTCTCTCACTCAGGCCACTTTGTACTGTGTTTTTTCCAGTTGTTTTCTCTTTACTTGTCTTTGTTTATTTTTATGTTTTTTTTCCGCCTTTGCGTGTGACTACGTACGTGCGAAAACAGAAGAGAAGAGCTGCCCTTTGCCGAAATCTGTTTTAGAGCCTACATGTAATATAAATATATGAATTTTTTGTAATTATTTTGTTTTCATTTTTAGTAAAACCTAGTTCTGAAAACAGTTAAAATGACATTATTAACAATCGCGTTTAAATTAAAATACGTCACCAAATCATTTTGCCGAGCTAGCTTGTAATAGACGATACACTGTGCTGCGGTTGCTTTAGAGCAATTTCCTTTGAAACACGCGAGTGTTGCGGAATTTGGAGTGGCATCGAAGATGTGAGAGTGTATTCTTTTACCACCTACACGGACATGATAACTGTTTGAAGTGCTCACATGGTCCCGAAGACAATGAAATTGGAGAACTTATCACTTTTACACACTTAAAGTTTTCTAAACAGCTTAGAAGACTCCAAACTCATCTGGGGATTTATTACAGTCCAGATAACATAGTGAAAATCTTGCTAAACTGAGAGGAATGTTGAATATAACATATATATAAGCAGTATACACCAGATGCTTCGCTAAGAAGAGGAACTCTGTAAATCTGCAGGAATAGGTAACAGAAGAAACAATGAATGCTGATATTTCCCGAGAAATAGTACCCGATGGCTGCTTCGCATGAATTTGTATTTGCAATGTTAACGCTAAGGATATATCGTGCATGTTTTCAGTGTATACATACGACACTTTAGGAAGTTTTCATACTGCCAGCCTAGAAACAAACTGAGTCAATAGGCTCTCTCTACAATATATAGGTTTAAACCACTACCACCTCGTGAACTCCCCATGGCAACAGTTCTTGTCAAACTCCAATGTTCCTTCTTTTGAGTAACAGACTTACCTACCTTGAGGTAGAAAGCCCCAATCTGCCCTAGAAGCTCAAATTCAAGCTGTGATAGGATATCAAAGATAGTAGGTCTATTCAGTATATATTTCCTCATTCCTGTGGCTCATCTGGCAATCACGCTCAAGAAACTAAATAAATTTTAATATTCCTTCGCGACAGGTATTTAAGTCTGACTGATCTAAGCTATTGAAAATTAAACTTTTTTGCTTTATTTTAAAAATATAAGTAGCTCTACTTTAAAGTCGGTTTTAACTTATCTTGAGAATAATTGCATATTGTTTACATGAGTCAATATTAAATAATATTTATTTCGTAAAGAATGCATACAAGTTTGAATAATAATAATAATAATAAACAAAACAAAACAAAATAAAGCGTAACAAAAACAAAATTCATTAAGAACCATCTGCTGATAATACAAAAATAAAAAATTAACTCGCTCTCTCAGATAGTCATTCACATATCAAATTAATAAATTTTGTAATGAACTCTTGAACCAATCAAATGTATTTCAGAGCTTGTTCTCTTTCTGTTTAAGTTCAGTCTGTTTTTGATTGTCAAGATCGTTGAATCGGAAATAATTGCGCCAATTTCGTTTTTCCATATCAAACAAGTAAAACACAAAACAAATAAAAAATTGCTGGAATAACACAACAGAATGGTACAAACTAGTTCCAATACTAGCGAATCATGGGATTTCATGAACACGGCCTATAAAGATTGTCCCTTGACAGCTTTAAGTTGTGTTACCACAAATATCCTATCGAATTCCTTAAATAATTTGAAAATCATACATTCTGACAGTGGCTATGAACGTGATTGGCGTGGTTTGGCCACATTAAGTGAACAGAGAAGTGTATGTGGTGATAACCACACAGCTAATGATCCCTTTGAAAGAGTTTTAAAATTATGGTGTAAAAATAAACCCGAAACGGCTACATTTGGTAACTTAATTGCGTATTTGGGCATCATAGATCGTTGGCATATAATAGAAGATATTCATGAAAGTTTGCTTAAAGACTATCAAGCTTATCAAGTCTCAGATGTACAGCAAAGAGAACCGGCAACAACATCACAAACAGTAGAGAATGATAATGCATATGAGAATCAAAATAATACAGAAAATCAGGAGAATACTATTGTTCACACGTGCATTAGCCCCAACTCAAACAGTCAAATGGAAAGAGCAAATCTTGATTATGATTGTGAAGCAAAACTACTAACCAGTAATGATGTACAATGTTATCAACATGGCTTGCCTTTAGAGCAATATGATGCTTTTTTACTATACGCTGATGCAGATTATAAACATGCCTTAGAGATTTTAAAAAAATTACAAAATAATCGTAAATACAATTTTACTTTCTGTTTAAAAGATGATTTACTCTTCGGCATACCATTCGAACATATTGCTCTAATGGAACTGATACGTGAAAGATGTAAATTTTTAATAGCCATACTAACGAAAGAATTCACTAAGAGTCCTGAAAATCGTTTCTTTGTCAATTACGCCCAGGCTTTGCAAATTAAACAGGAAATACGTAAAGTTATACCATTGCTGTATGAGGATAATGTAGAAATACCTGCCAATTTAGCCATGTTCTCACGTATGCGTTACAATCCTCATAGAACAGATTTGTATTGGTCTAAACTAGCTGATTCAATGCAATTATTACAGGTAAATGATAGAGTGCCACCAATTACTTCTCCTTCTTTTCAATATGGAGCAAACAATAGAAGGCTGGAAAGTGGTACTCAACGAAGAAATTTAGCCATAGAAGCTAGTGATCGCGTTATATTGCCGATATCATCACAACGAAGCGAAAAACTTGAAGGAAGAAAAAAACCTACAACAAGGGCCAAACAACTTAAAACTAAAGGCTATATAAGAACGTCCTTTCATTACTCAAATCAAACGGATAGTACGTCGATTACATCGAAGAACTCCTATGGTAGCAGTAAAAGATCAAGAAGTTTTCTTAAAAGGCTCATATGTTGCAGTCGATGAAGTTTTGAAATTGTTTCTTTGTTTTTTCTCTGTAGTTTAATAAGAATAAAGATTTGTTTCACTTAAAATCTGTACATTCTTAATAACATAGGAATTTTGAAGCAAAAGTGGGTTAAATTATATTCCATCAGGCTAATTGATATGCCCCGTACAGTTCACGGAACAGTTTAACAGTCAATTATCTTCTGCACAATAGCGTTTTGCAAATTACAAAAAACCAGCCAGTAAGCCTGGGAAAGCTTATCATTTTTTCTAGAGCTTGGTTCTTAAGATTAATATATTAGCAGTAATAGCTTAGTCTACTTTATACTACATATGGCGGGAGTTGCAAAACATCCAAACTCGATCTTGTTTAACAATCTTGAGGTTTTGAAACGAGTACTCAGGCAATGCAAAAAAAGGCAAAAATACAAACTTTTCGATATACCTGCGTGGTCTTAATGCCATGTTCATAAGACGCATTATAACATAATTCCCCATACAAAATTTTAAAAACAAATAATCCAAATTAAAAGTAATTCACTGCCTCACACTGTGTCCCATTATTCACTCCAGGAACCTGATTATAAATTTCGCGTTTTTTATGAAAGGATACAGTGTCTTTATCGTCTCTAGGCCATCGAACATAATTACTATATTGATTGTGTGCGAAGTACATTCCGCTATCTACTCCACAGCTTTAACTACAGCGTAGACATCTGCTTTAATAAATCGAAAACCTGTTCCAGCTTCGATTCGTTCGTATGAAGATAGCGTACGTCTTCTTAAAGAAACATACAAAAGTTCGGAAATCTAACACCTGTTTCGTCTTTAATTTGTGTTTGTGAAAAGCACGCATTGCGTTTTAATTATTAAAATTCGAGAGACAGTATCTGTTACCGCTTTTAACATATCTATAAAGATCGCGCAGTGCGTTCCGTTATCAAATGTTTTCTTGTTTATAGTACGGTGTGTTGTACTATCAACTTCACAGCTAAATCTTTTGATTAGACATCCGCGTAAAAAAACGGATGAGTTCTGAAGCATAATACCTATTATCGGCATTTATCCCACCTTAAAGATCTTGACAGCATCATCGTTAATAACTAAGATCGCTTTTCAGCCAGGCTAAAAAGCAAAAGTTCCGCAAACGGCATGTAATCCATGGTTCGATCCCAATTAGTGCTAAGTCTCTTTATAGTAATTGTGGCCACAATGGTTGTATCAGATTCTCAGAGGTTTAACTTCAAAATCTTATCGACACGTTGATTGTGGTTACCAGACTGCTCTGGAACAGCAAGTAACGTCATAGGATGGACAGATATTATCAACTAAACCCAAACTCTATAGATAAGTACAAGTCTAATAACTGCAGCACACTGCAGTGTTTATTTATCTTTTTCTGAAAATATTCTTACAAAAGTTGAAAGGACCAAGTGTCGTACTCTCGAAACGCGAGAGCTCTAGGATAGCACCACACTTTTTGGTAATATTTGCGGGAAAAGTACTAGTTCGGTTTTGGATGTGTTTACCACAATACCATTTAAGCGCGTATAGATTATGAGTCAAGCTTAATAGTTAATTCAAATTAAATTGTATAACTAAAAACTAATAAACACTTTGCTTCACTCACCGATTATACAATAAATGCCTTTTACTAGGCAATGCCCGATACAGTAAACCATCTTCGAATACCAAGCGTGGTATTACATACTCTTCACACTTCATGGCAAAAGGACTTTTGGCATCACGCCGTTCAAACAGCTCAGGATGATTGCAAACCTTACGGAATTGCATAACGAGATTCATAAGATTCGAGGTAAAATTACGATCGATATGATGACCTTCGGTAGATCCACCTCCACCCCTGGTTAAATTCAATAAATCTTCTATTCTGATTTTCTGTTTCAAAGCCATATACAATAGTTTTTGGCGTATGGTCAAGGGACAGTAAACCATTATCTCTATCTTATCGGATAATTCGTTCTCCACATCCTTTTTAATTCTGCGCAACATGAATGGTTTTAGAATCATATGCAGTCGAGAGATTTGTTTCTCATCTATGCCTGTTTTATTTTCAGCATGTGATTCGATATCTTTGGAAAACCATTCATTGAATTCATCATGTGAATCAAACAAAGTGGGCATAATGAAATGTAATAAAGCCCATAACTCAGCCATACTATTCTGTATGGGTGTGCCACTAAGCAGTAAACGATTGCGGCAGTTAAAGCCCAGCAATAGTTTCCATCTCATAGAGGTGGCACTCTTTATAGCCTGGGCTTCATCCAATACCATATACTGCCATTTGATGCGATTAAAGTACTTGTAATCGGAAACAATCAGCTGATAAGAGGTGATAACTACATGAAAACTGGCATCTTTTGTATGCAAATCTTTTTGTTCCCAAAATTGTCTTAAAATTTTTCTTTCATTTGGCGAACCCCAATAAGGTACCACATTGAAGTCCGGTACAAATCTGGCCATTTCTTGTTGCCAATTGTGTAAGGTAGAGGCCGGCGATATGACCAGAAATGGACCCCAGACACCATATTTTTCAGCTATGTGACAAAGAAAGGCAATCGATTGCACTGTTTTACCCAAACCCATTTCATCAGCCAGAATACCGCTTATGCCTTGATCATAGAGATTAGCCAACCAAGTCATACCTTGAAGAAGAGTGAAATAAAATTAGGATTTTTCTGCTTTTTACCCATATGCTAACTTACCCTTAATCTGGTACGCCTTTAATGTACCCTTGAATATGGAAGGCTGTGGCAAATCTGCCTGAGTTTTTTCAGGCAACAATGAGTCCGGTTTATCTTCTTCCTTAATAAAATCATTGCCCTCCTTTTCTTGTTTAATTTCTTTATGACCCAGATTTCTTTCCACACCAGCAGCCTCATCAAATTGTTTAGTTTTGCGGCGATCATTTGTAAAAGCTTCCTCAGCATGTTGTTGAGCCAATTGTTTCATTTGTTGAGCATCATAATCATCGTAGGCAGCCAAACGTGGATTAACTTCTTCATCCAATTGATTGAGTATACGTAACTGTTCTTCTTCTGTACCCTGGCCCAATTTCTTGGACATAAAATGAGCATAGAGTTCAGTTTGTGTGATAAGGAAATTAAGTTTACGTTGCTGTCTTTTAGCTTCTATCAGTTCCACATCCATTTTACGTTGTTCTTCGGCTTCTTTTTCCATTCTACGTCTGGTATCACGTTCGACTCTTTCGTAACGCTTCCAATAGGATAACATTTCGCGCGTCAAACGTTTAGCACGCCAAACAGTCTCTTTCATAACCTTTTGGGAATGCATGGCTCGCTGTCTAACCACTTTCATGCACATGGTGGCTACACGTTTACAATTTTGTACCACTTCTTTGTGATTGTTAATTTTGGCTCTTTGACAACGACCCAATTCCTTTTTGGCCATTAGTTGCCAAACACGTTTGCGGCGTACAGCCATTACCTCGGGAGTTCTAACAATACCCTGTTGACTTCTACGTCGGCGGCCTCGGCCAGAGTAAGGTGTAAGCGAAGTAAGAGCGGTAGGATCTCTGGAAGCATCCAAAGCCAATGAAGTCTCACCATCTGATTGTACATCAATATCCTCATCCTCCTCATTGACAGCTGTAGCATCAGCATAAGCATAATTTTTCAAATCCGCGAGATCAATTTCTCCCGGTTCTGGTTCTTCTAAGGGTTTCTGTTTCAATTTACGTGGTTTACGTATTTTCGCAGGTTTAGGCAATTTTGGTAGTTTGGTCAAATTCAAAGGTTTTTCTTTCTTAGTACGTCTCTTACGTTTACGTACACCCACTATGGATTGTTGATGTTCTGGAAACATATCATGGTTAGAGAGTAGACCAGCACCATAATAGGCATATTGAGTATTCTGTAGGGATAATAAAAAAATCAGTATTTATTTCAAAAAGTCTAAAAATAGAATCGGGTGCTGCGCATTGACTGAGAGAAATCCCCGTGTTATGGGTATTAATATATTTATTTCTAACATGTTGTCTAAACTTACGGTAGGTTTTTTATAAAAATTTTCTCTCAGCTTTTGTTGTTTCAAATGGGTTTTCAGCATGTCCTTAATGTAGTCATCTTCATCGCTTATCTCTGTCTCTGTGTCCGTATCGCTTAGGAGTACATCATACAACCACTCGCGGTCGGTGGTAAGATCGCTAAAGTTATAAAGCTGCACCTTAACCGATTGGCGTTCTGAAAAGGAGGGTGGTTTTGCTTTAATTTCTATTTTAAGGTAAGAAGCTTAAGAATATCAAAGGCTTGCGGATATTTATGGCAGAAATATTCGAACTGATGTTTGATGTCATTACGTCGAGTATCTCTAGGCACAAAGCAATTTCTTTTGTGCTAAAATTTAAAGAAAATGCTGCTTTTGAAACACTGAAGCATATGTAAGATGATGCTGATGTCATAGTCATCTTGTTGGCTATGGTTTTTAAATGTTTTTGGCATGACAAATGTGTATTTGAAGTTTGTTTTTAAGATTGTTTTTATCCAGAGGAGTTGCTGTATTATCATGGCAAACGTATGCAATTGATGGCGATTTGGCATATGACAGAGTTCAATGTAGGATAGAATTCATTTATTGAAGTACAAAGATGTACTTCTTTTTAAGGGCGATTAAACGGCGAAAGAAGAAGAAAGAGTTCAACTTTATGCCAATTATATTTATTAAAAGTATCTCGCAGGGGTTACTTTAAAGGGGCAAGATAAGTTTAAATTAGTAAACGAATATTTTACGTAAAAATTAAAAATCAAATTTTAACAAGCCTCGTATTTATACATTGGCCTTGCTGATCTCATTTTTCTAAATATCTTCCCATTGAATTATGGTTGATATGCCAAATAGAATTCCTGGTGACTTTCACTGTTACAGATCAAAACCTTCTATTAACTCACCTTGTTTGGTGCCCAACTTTTTTGATTTCTTTTTTTTACTTCCGCCGGGTATTTTCACGCCATCATCTTCGTCTGTCTCATCGCCTTGAGAATCTTCAGCTTCTGTATCTTCCGGACTAGTAAGAGGCTTCGAAAGTACCTCTCGTGCATAATTCATAAATGGCCGCATATCCAATGCAGCCTCCAGACGTTGCAAATGCAAAGGTTCAGCCATTTGTGGTTGACTGGTGCCGCTGCCGCCTCCTGCACCATTTCGTGGTGTCTGCTGATGATTTTCAATTATGCCATTCATAGTTGCCAAGCCTAAAATCGATTAATTTTCATTAAAGTATCTACTCACAATTCAAGAAATTATTTTAACATTTTACTCACAATTATTTTCATAAAAATGTTCCTTTGGTTCACTTTTTCCTTTTTTATATAATTTCTCTCTTTTTAAGCGTGTTTTTCTGTTGTTTCTCAAGCGATATGCAATATAATTATTCCGTTTGCTTTCTTTCCGATCACATTTTTTCTTCTGTTGAATTTATTGTTATCTTTAGGTTTTCATTTATAAATTTTTTCTGCTTTTTGTGTTTCTAATTTAATACGCTCACTGACTGCTGTTTGGGCTTTTTATTGTTATTGTTTCTTATTGGCATTTGACTGCGAGTACAGCAGCATGTTGTGTGTGGTGTAAACAAACAAAACAATAAAGCAAGCAAAATGAGAGAAATAATAATAACAGCTGTTGTTAGAACATAGCCAAGTTGTATTTAAAGGGCGTTATTACACTGTAAAAGAAAAACAATAAGGAGGTTGGCAACTCATATGGATAGAGATTGAAAAGTTTCTTAATTAATTTTTTTTTTAATATATTTTAAATTAACAAGTATTTCCGCATTTATTTAACGTGTCTAACAACAATATCTGTATAAAAAATAAAAGTTTAAGCAGAGAAGAGATGATTACATATATATGATTATATTCTGGCGGTATTGTTAGGGTAGAGGGTTTGACAGAATAACTTTAAGACTTGTTAGAGCTTATAGTAGAGCTAAAAGGCAAAATTTATAAATGTATATTAGAAGTAAAGGTAATAAGATAAGACCTGCGGTCGTACTGAAAATAGCTATCACAGACTACTATAATCTTAATTTTGCCTAGAAACGATTTAAACTTATAATTCAAGTAAATACAGGGTACTGTTCTTTTACAATTATGGGTAGAAGTAGTATGCAGCAAATCGAATTTATATATTTTTTTAGCTTAAAATTTTAACATTTGAAACATGAAAGCACATTAAGTGCCATTATTTAAGCCAAGGGTGTCACAGACTTAGCGAAATAGATGAATGCTTTCATCTTATGCTTTAAAAAGGTTTCAAGTGCCACATATAGAATACCTTCCACAAGGTATGTGATAGGAAAATGCAAAACTCAATGGTTTACATGTTTCTTTAACTCCTCATTGTATTGTTTGCGTAAGTTTAAAAGGATTCGCAATGAACGCAATTTCATCGAAAATAATAAGTTGAATGAAATTTAATTTTGTTTTATCCATTTATCCTCCTCTTAAAGAAAAGGTGTTTTAAGAGCCCAAACGTGGCTATATATTCATAATCACAAGATAATTGCCATGTATTCATATCCGTTTCCCGTTTACCATTATACCGCTTTTGAAGGTAATAATGCATATACATATGTATATAAAACATACATACATACATAAAACAAACAAATCTAAAATCTAATATTTGTTGAGCAGAAAACACTGTCTTAGTTGTACCTTTTTGATCCCATTAAAACTTTATGAGATTTTGTGTAACAACAGCAACAGCATCACACAATAGCAGTTAGACAATAAAGTACAAAACAAATACATTTGCGTACGCACGCACATTAAGAAATAAAACACACGCGTGTACTTACTATGGTATTTTCACCCTTTCGCAACATTTGAAACCTTAAACAATAATTGTATGTAAAGCTTTTTTAAATGTATTCTCCTTCGTGTTTAAATGTGTATGTATGTGTTTGTTTACTTGAACACAAAAAATAACGTTAATAATAACAACGGATTTGTATTTGTTTATAAATGGCTTTCCCATATACTAAAATGGTCTCATGTGTTTCTGAGGAAAAATAAAACTCACAAAAGTAGGTGTAAATAAAAATTGTTGCTTTAACATTTATAAGAGTTTCTCTTTCACTCTTTTGTACGCACAAATACGGTTAAAACACTGTACACACGCACACTTATTTATGAATGTAAATTTACATACACAGAGTAATTTACATACTTTCGTTAGTTGTGCTCCATTCACTCTCTCTCCTCTGTTTATTGTGTCTTTTACTCAGCAAATAAACATGTTTTAATAGGCATCTGTACATGAATGTACTCGTTTAGTATGCATGTCGCTAATAATGTAATACAGTTCTACATGTGGTATTTTCGTGTGTATGTATGTGTGTGAGAGAGATTGAGTTAAAATAACCTTCACACATGATGTAAACAAATAAATGTTCAAATACAACACAATGGGCAATAACTACAACAATAAGAATAAGAAATAATAACAAAAAAAAAAAAACCGAAAATTAAGAATAATGAAGAGCTATAGAGGCCATGCAAAAGGCCTTTTTAAATAAGATATTAAATTGTTTATCAAAAAGGCCCTTGGCAAAGCCCACCAAAGCCTATCTGTTATATGTTAACGCACAAGCAAACGTTTTTGCTTTTAAAAAGTAACTGCCACCATCAAAAACATTTGTGGTCATTTTATGAATATGAGGGACATCATGCAAATTAACAATTTCTCCACTTTTACAACTTCACGCACAGACACTCAAATTTTAGTACCAGTTAAAATGAATATAAAATATACACTTTCATGTCAACTTTCAGTCAACCAGAGGCGTATCGAAAAAAATATACTTGCAGTTGGAATCTGTTTTAGCTTTCATTTTAAATTTGAAACTATAACCACAGGTATAAACACACACATTTATTTGATTTTGGAAGCACTTAATGTCTTAATATTTTAAAGATAACTTTGTCTTAGGCTAAGGGCCCAATTCAGTGAAAGTGATGGTTAAGGCGGCATGATTTCGGGGATGTTTTTAGTCAAATCAAGTTTAGTAATTGCGTTTTCACATCTTTGAGGTAGTTTAGATTATGAAAGAAACCTATGTATATCAAATTAACTTAGTTTTTGCTTTAGTAGAGCGTGGTAAAGTAAAGATCTTTTACCGATCTTTTTTCATCTAAACAAGTTAGTAAGTTTTGTTGATTGTACGATATTTTGGTAATAGTTACTATTGCACAACACCATGGTTATCGAAGAAAAAACTTGACATTGGCTTTAACTTGTCCTGCATTTTACTATCTTAAATATTGGACTTTAGTTTTGCCAAGATAACTGTATGTTCATTATTTGTGACCATAATTGAGTTCAATTAACAGAAAAATATGCACGTTACTTGTCAACAACATTGGAAGTAAATTTTCTGTATAATAAAATTTAAATTTATTGAGAACAATAATAAATTGCATTTTGTCTCTTACTTTTTTGGTCGTTATTACACGACTTATATTAACCAAAATCTGCAGAGTTGTATGAAAACATTATGAGCGCTGCCAAATGAGTCAAATTTTGTAAAGAAAACTAAAGGTAATAACAGTAATATACCTTAAAAAGAATAACGTTCCTTTTTCACGTCTCTGTTCACATTCAAACAAAAACCATTTGTAATAAATGACACTTCCTCAGCCTTTAAAACAAATAGCCAGTGTCAAAATAACAAATCTGCGTGCATGTTTATATAACTTTTTTCACTCAAATATGTAAATGAATTTGAATAAACCAATTTAACATATAAATATTTGAACTAATAAACATTGACATATGTATGTATGCATATACAAAAGTGTTAGAATATGTATTTATGTTTTTAAATTCATACATATTTATGTCATTTCGTAAATAGAGTAAATTCATATTTATTTACATGTGCAAGTTTTTTTCATTTTTAAATGCCATATGAATTTTTTAATCGCAAACCTCAATACCGGCTGCCAATGAAAATTATAAAGAAAGAAATGTATACATTGTGTTTCATATGACCATGAGAATGGTTGTACAAGCCTTGTGTGGTCGTTGCTCTGAAAACCAATTCTTAAAATCTCAATTTATGTGCAATTAAACTACACCTACGTATGAAATACCAATATGGTCTTGAAAGTACTTTATAGCTTGGCCAAAAAATTGCTTGTTTCGTTTTTATGAACGCGCAAATGAAAATAGAATTTTAAATTTATATTTTTATTGCTATGTAATGTCAAATAACGGGATACTAAGTTATAAGGTCAATATGTGGAAAAATTATGAACAGACATATGATTAGAATAATGTGACTCAGTTATTTTTGATGGCAATGTGATTGCCATCTACTACTTAGTATTGAATTGCTAATGTCAATTTTCTCATATGTACTGTATATATATATATATGTATATATATATATGTATATATATATATATAGTTATATATATAATATAAATTTTCTTATATATACATGTGTATGTGTACTTTGTGTTCCTTGCCGAATAATATTCAATCAGTGATTTGAACTTGGGCTTGTGTTTGTAGCAGAGTAGATAGCGTTTTATCGGTGAAAACATAAATTGTGTTTACCTGTTCCTTGCCGCATACCACGCAACTAGTAGATTTGGTTGTTGGAGCTTGGTTTAAAAAACTAAGATAGGAGAAGAAAGTGATTGAATTGTCTGAAAGAGGATGTGTCCGTAGTAAAACGATTCCTGATTTAAGGTTTACTTCTAATGTTGCTACCGTTTCCTATACAAGGGTATTATAGGTTAAGTTGTCAATACATACATAATTATGTGCTTTGTATAGAAACAAAAATTATCAATTCGATGCTCAAATTACTTTACTTATCGAATACAGGAACAATAAGCAACCAATTAAAACTGAACTGAATATCTTGATGAAGCTACATTAGTCAAATGTTAAAACACAAGCCACAAGACAGCGGAAAAAGAACGTAAAATTTTGATCTACCTCTTACAATTTCATCAACAAGGGCACAAAACGAAAAGCCTTTCTTTAGATCGATTGGCGTTGCAGTAAGTCTAATGAATTAATAGCACCAGTTTAAAAAATGTGATTTCGTCTTTTGTTGCTTGTTTTTGGTTTAATTTTATTGAGAACAATAATTAATTGGTTTTCTATTAAAATTTCATAAATTTTTTGCTTTTATTTTTTAACTCATGGTCGTTATTACACTATTATTTACGAAAAACTATTAAACAGCGTTGCATTATGGCTTAAAAGGTGTTGCCATGTAAAGAAAATAATTCAAGTGATATTCAAAATGCAACCAATTGTAAGAAAATTCTGAAATTTTTTTTTATTATTATTTATTATTTATTTACGTTTACATTTATTCTAGCAATAGAAGTCTGCTAAGCCACTGGCTTATCAGCAGAAAAAAATTGAATTGAATAAATTAACAAAAAAATTAGATAATAAAATTAAAAATAGTGTTTGTACATATGTATGTATGTGAAACCGTATAGTATAATAAATATAATAATAATAAAAAAACTATGTTGATGAAAGACAAAATATCGAGTTCCACATTAGTTACTTTTCATATTCATTGTGTAAAAAATTAAGTAGTTTTTCAAAAGCTTTTTTCTTTTCATTGCAATATTTTCGTTGATTATTTGCACAGGATTTTTGTTGAAGATTGTGGGCAGCATCACGTTTGGAGTACTTTTTCCGAATTCATTGTTGAATCGTTCTACCTTATATATTTCTTCTTTCTGCATTACATCGTGTGTTGTGATTATGATCAATAGGTTTTAGAAATCGATTATCCGTATAAAAATCATTTACCAAGATTATGCGATATATGCTGTTAACGTTAAATAAGTTTAGTTCTCTAGCTAAATTTCCAGTAGTGCTGAGATTTGTAGCGTTCATCTGTGTTGTGCAGCGCGTTATTCCGTTACTGACAATAGTATTATAGGGTGGCGTGCTGTTCGAAAATTGGAAATTCTTCTTCTGGGTTTTTAGTAGCTGGTTCTGTGTTTGTTGCAGCATCTTGCATTGAGGAGAACTTCCCCATGCTGTTATAACATGCCTTATATATGATTCAGCGAGTGAAATATATGCTTGTCTGAGCACATCATACGTTCAGCAATAGCTAATGTGATTTAGTATATATGCTGTTTTGCGGAGTTTTCTGCATAGCATTTCGATGTGCGTTTTCCATTTAAAATTACAATCCACGTATATCCCCAAGTATTTGTAGGTCTCTACTAATTCTATTGTAGTGCTCAAGGATTCATCCGTTCTATTTGAATTCAAAACTGTCTTATGAAGGCAATCGTTACTATGAAATTTAATATCCTGCATAATAGGAGATAAATGCCTTGGTCGTATATGCATCAATTTTGTCTTGGACGCGTTTATTATAAGCCCATTGTCATGACACCATTTGCTCGCAATGTCAAGTTGCTCCTGCATTATTTCTGTGGCATGCTTAATATTCTTATCCGAATTGATTATGCTAAAAATATAAATTTTAAAATTAAATTTTTAATTTAACACTCATTGGTTATAACTCATATATTAAATTATAATGCAACACTTTCAAAACTTGCCACATAGCATTAGATAGTGCCACAATAAAAATTATGTACAAAACATAAAATACATACCATCGTTTAAATATTATATGACACTAATATACAAACAAACAAACAAATATCTTATTATAAATATATCTAAGTGAGTGTAGGTGGTATAAAATGTCAGCCTTTGTTATACGAATACATTGTCATTGTAATAAAATCTGTCATCCTTTCTTTCATATTCTTACTTTCCTCCTTATGTTTCTTCCACACTAGCTCACACCTGTAACGTTTAATCACTTAAAGTTTCTAATGAAGATACATTATCTACGAGTATATATGGTATATGGGATCCTTAAAGGCATTTCAAACCATACTATTAAGGCATATATACATACGTATGTTTGTGTGTAAGCAAATAAATAAATTAATATGTTTGCTTAGTTGCTATTTTCCACATATCCTTTTGAATATAGCATATATGTGTGTGTGTGTTAAGGCATTTAATTTTATTAGAAAGACACTGGTCAGGTATTCTCCTTTAGATTGTTGTACGAGTATATTCTGTCAAATATACCTACATATGTACATACATTTAATTAAATAACACAACAACAAAAAGTTTTTAAAAATATTTACTTTTGCTTATTAAGTTATAAATGACAAGAAAGGATAATTAATTAAATTGTTTAAAGGATTTTGCTCAAGGTAGTGAAATTCTAATACGAAAAGATTAAAGCTGTTCACTGAACTTGTAAGCAAGTTTTTTTGTAATTTAAAAGTTATGGCTTCTGAGAAAGCATATTTGGAAAAATAAAAAAAATATTGTTTTCTTTTCTTGCTTTATGAAGAAATTGAACTCGCTTTAAATTAGTACGCTACGAGGGTGGATTGATATTGAAGCTACTTGAGTAGGAAAAAAACATTCTTGTTTTTTTTTAAACCATTCATTTTCAACATAGTCTCCTTTTCGCTCAATACACTTAGTAAGACGATTTTCCAACTTTTTTATACCATCTGAATAATACGATTTTGGGAACTCCTCAAAATACGCATTAGTTTCGGTAATCACTTCTTCGTTTGAGAAGAGTTTTTTCCTGCGAGCCATTTTTTGAAGTTTGGAAACAGGAAAAAGTCACTAGGGGCTAAATCTGGACTGTAAGGTAGATGATCAACCAATTCGAAGTGGATTTCTCGTAGTTTTAGCATCGTATCTAATGCTGTGTGAACCGGTGCGTTGTCTTGAAGAAAGAGCACTTTTTTCTTTTTTAAATGTGGTCGTTTTTCCTTGATTGCATCAACCAATTGATCCGATAATGCACGATAATACTCTCCTGTGATTGTGGATCCCTTTTCAAGATAATCGAAGAGCAATATTCCGTGCGCATCCCAAAATACTGTGGCCATAACCTTGCCAGCCGATTTCGCTGCCTTCGCCTTCTTCGGAGCACTTCCGCCAGCTTCCACCCATTGCTTCGATTGATTGTTGGTGTGTAGTGCTGGACCCACTTTTCATCAACAGTTATTAGTCTACGCCAAAAATCAGCAGGATTATGCTTTATCATGTCCAAACACCGCTGTGAAGTGATCTGTCGAACTCGTTTTTGTTCAACACTGAGCAAACGCGGCACCCATCTTGCCGAAAGCTTTTTCATATGCAAATGTTTATAGAAAATGTTGAACACACGTTCATATGATATGTTTACCATTTCAGCAATCTCACGCATTTTGACCCGGCGATCATTCATAACGATATCGAGGATTTTCTTTATATTTTCTTCAGTAACCACCCCTTTTGGCCTTCCTGTTGATGGTATTGTTGCAGTGCTTGTTCAGCCCCGTTTAAATTCAGCAATCCAATATTTTACCATATAATCTGACGAAGCAGATTCGCCGTAATGTTTATCAAGCTTTTCTTTTGTCTCTTTCGCCGTTTTGCCTTTCAAATAATAGTGTTTAATCACTACACGAAATTCACTTTTTTCCATTTTCCAAGAATCACAAAATTTGCTTACTTCAAACGACTACAACAAATAAACTATACGATGAATTTGGCTAAAATTTTAACAGCTGACGTTTGACAGATCGTAATTTCTAAGAAAGAAAAAGTTTTTGTGTTTGTGCTGCCATCTAGCGCTAGGTAGCTTCAATGTCAATCCGCCCTCGTATATAAGGATTTTTGAGAAATATGTCTGGTCTTTAATACCAATGCTGCCGTGATATGGTAGGTAAGACACCCGCCTACAAACCATAAGGTCCTCGGTTCAATAGCAATCCAGACCATATGAAAAAAAGAAAAAGTTTTTCAACAGCGGTATCACCTCATAACATTAGCTTGTAAAACTGGTTATGGTTATATCACTACTATTGAAAACTTCTCTAATGCATTTCTCGTTCAGAGCCGGCGTTAAACTGTATGTCTTTTTCAATGAGTCTAAAAAAATAGAATCAGGTGCAGCTCATTGACTGAGAGAAGTTCCCATGTTCCATCATGGGATGTTATGGGAATTGATACAGATCCAACTAAGAACCATGAACAAACAACCCGTTGTATTATCAGTTTTACGTAAAACCTGTTACAAAGCAGTTTTTGTTATGCGAAAATTTCCTTACCAGAAAGCTATGAATGTGCAAAGGTTTATCATGGTGCGTTTGACGATTTTTGAGGAAGTAGTGGAAAAGATAGTCGATGCCAATTACTTTAAGAATATTTTTTTCAATTATTTGACTCTTTCTCCAGTGCGGTGGAATGGTAAGGTTAATAGACTTATGGATATTGGTATGAAGAAGGAAGAACATGATGAGTAGAAGGACTCAATAGAAGAAGATACGATAAGAGAGACGGACAAGAGGAATTCCACAAAGTGAAGCGATTATAATTTTGTAGTCGAAACTTAAGATGAATAGGAATATTTTTGGACTGAGGAATAGAAGTGCCAAAAAGAATGCGTAGAACTCATTGTTGTTATTTGAAAATGTATAGTAACATATGGTATAAAACAATACAGTTTATGTGCCTTCTATCATAAGTAAAAGGATCCGCTTTTTAATAGCTCTTGTAACATCAACACTAACTTTTGTGAAGAGGTATAGATAGAACATCTAATACAACTTCCCAGTGATGACTTTTGTAGAAGTTTCATACGATTTTCTGACTCAGCAAATAGAGTATTCATCATTGGCATTGGTTGTACTACAGCCTCTCAAGAAGTGTATAGCATCTCCCTATGATTTGTGTGGGTCTAAATCACAACTACCACGTGTATTTGCTGAAATTCATAGGGCTTACATTGTTCACAAAGAAGAGTTAAGCCTCTGCTAAGAATTCAAAGATATTTTTCTTGCTTTATTCGAGATTAACCAGTGGCTCAAATCTAAATTGTGATGGGTCCCTCATGTAAGGCGACAATCATATCATGTGCCATGTTTTTTACGCATGCACAGGTCACAATGATTGTATTGTACAAGTATTATATTCAACTCCTTGAACCTCCACTGCGTCATTAGCAGCATAGGTGACAAGCTAATGACCTCTCTTTCACCAAGTGTGCTTTCCCAAAAGCTGTACTCAATTAGCTGGATGGAATCTAAATTTTTGGACCATACTAGTACTTGAAGCATCGGAATTAAGTCTCTAATACTCTTCTAAGTTTTTTTTCTATTCGGAGTCTGCACTAAAGGCAGGCAACCTTATCATCTTACGGTCTTGAGGGAGATCAGGGACAGACTCTATATGTCTCAGGCAAGCGATCACATGCACCGGTGCACAGCTTTGTCAGGAAGTACAGGGTCATGATTCCGACAAGGGGAAGAGGTTTGCAGACCCAAGATGGTTACTGTATGATAGATGGATCACAGATGGATCAAAAACGCCCTACGAAGTAGGAGCAGATATAATAGAGCCCAGGGTATATAAATCGATAACTTTGAGCAGAGACGCCCCAGCTTAACAAGCGGGAAACCTTGTATTATCGGGCCATTAGCAGTTGTGCTTTGAATTCTATAGCAACACTGAAGTAACACAGTGCACTGAACAACCTAGCTACTCGGAATCAGATTACCTTGGTCTGGGCGTAGGTATATGAAGGACACAGTAGAAATGTAGTGACAGGCATCTACGCCAAATGAAGCACTGACGGCACTTACACTTGACCTACTCCATCATTTGGCTTCAACAGGAATCTCCTAAAAGGTCTGCATACATCGAGAGGAACATCGGAACGACACTAGGGGCCTGGAGTACTCCAAAAAATTATTGATATTCAATACTAGGTGAGTAGAGTTTGATAGGAAAAGCCTAAGGACACTTTTGGGGGCACTTGCGGGGTCTCAACGCCTGTAACAAGCACCTGTAGAAAATGAGCATATACAACACCAGCACCTGCAGATTCTACTACTAAATACATGCATTATCACTGGGTGGGAAATGAAATGGCAGATATCTACTCCAAATGAAACGCTGGGGCCAATTTCGTTGGATACACTCCATCATTTGGTTTCAACAGGAAACTCCTAAAAGATCTGCATACATCGTGCGGAGCATCGAAAGGACAGTAGAGACCTGGAGTTCCAAAATGCTTCTGAAATTCAACAGTTCTGAGTTTGATTGGAAAAGCCTAAGGACACTTTCGGGGGCACTAACGGTGTCACAACGCTTGTAACAAGCACCTGTAGAAAATGAGCACATACAACACCAGTTCCTGCAGATTCTACTACTATATATGTATATGCATGTTCGCTGGGTGTGCGGGACTTTTTGACACTCCCATTGAAGAGACTTGTCCGGTTCCTTGGCATATTTAGCTCGTGAATGACAATGGCTGTCTTGTAGCTCTTTGCCGTAATCTAATTTAAATCATAAAATTTCTTTACGAGGCTTAAATGCACAGATTTCGACAGAAAAAGTGATTCTGAGATGATCGCTAAAGGGTATAGGATATCATCACTTACATATATGTACGTAAATACGTTTCTGGTTTTATTCCCTATTTAAATTTGAATACTTACCATAAACCAAAATTTTATTTTCTTATTAAAAAAAAAAAAAAAAAAAATATCGGATCCGCCATCTAACGTTTTTTTTTTCAACTATTGCTTATTTCGTGAATGGTAACACTTAGCTCATGTCTGATATGACAGACACTCGTAATTAGTTTTATCCTTTCGCTGAACGAATATGGTTGTGTATACGCTTGAACAACGCTGGGAAATATTGCGACATTACTTTGAAAAACATGGTAATATTGCAGAATGTGTGCTAAAATTGCGTATGGATTTTGGTAGAAGAGAAGCACCGTCAGCTCCGTATGTTCGTTATCTTGTGAAAAAAGTGAAAGAAACTGGCATCCTCATCGATAAACCAAAGCGTGAAAAGCCAAAAAGCAGTGCGTACACCCGAGAATATTGCAGGTGTGGCAGAAAGTGTGCGTGGAGCGCCATCAACATCAATTCACCGTCGTTCTCAACAATTGAGCATTTCGGAGACATCATTGAGACGAATTTTGCATAAAGACCTTGGTATGAAGCCATACAAATCCATTGGTTCAGGAGTTGAAGCCAACTAACCATTCAATGCGTTTTCGATTCGCTAAGTGGGCCCGCGATCGACTTACAGAAGATGCCGATTTTGTCAAAAAAAACTAAAATTTTCAGATGAAGCTCATTTTGGTCTTGGCGGGTATGTAAACAAGCAAAATTGTCGCATTTGGGACACAGAAAAGCCAATACACCCAAGACGACTCACTGTTTGGTGCGGATTTTGGTCCAGAGGCATAATTGGGCCATTTTTCTTCGAAAATGAACAAGGAGTGAACGTTACAGTCTTGGCGATCATTATCGGGCCATGTTGAACGAATTTTTGTTCACAAAAATTGAAGAGGAGGATATTAGCAACATTTGGTTTCAACAGGACGGCGCTACGTGCCACACAGCCGAAACTCCTCCCAATGTTATGCGCCCTGTTTTTGAAGATCTCATTATCAGCCGTAGAGCTGATGTCGCTTGGCCACCTCGGAGCTGCGATTTGACACCGTTGGACTATTATTTGTGGGGTGCCGTCAAAGATAAGTGTTAGGCCAACAAGCCAGAGACAATTGACGCTTTAAAGGACAATATTCATGAAGCCATTGGTGAAATACAGCTGCACACAATCGATAATGTGCTTAAAAATTGGACCGATCGTGTAGGCTACTGCGTGGTCAGCCGAGGCAGCCATTTGAATGAAATTATTTTCCATTATTAACCGAAAGGATTGTACCTTCAAATAAAAAAAGAAATTTGAGAAAATATTCAGTAGTTTTCTCTTTAATGCATTTTCAAAAAAAAAAAAAAAAAATTATGTGGCGGACCCTTTATATAAAATTTCAAGTTGTTGAGCTAAGATGCCTTCCTCATCTTCAATTTTCATGTGATGCAACCACTTAAGGTATGAATATCACTTTTCTATACGTTTACGTAAGTCCAGTGGTAGTAGATTGGCAAGAAATAATTAATGAAACTTTAGAAAAGTTGTTGTTTTTTTTTGTTTCAAAACAACAAAAAAAGAAGAAATATTCCCTTAAAACAAAAAGTAAAGAACATAAAAATATACAAACTTACGAAAAACCCACTTAGCAAAAATAAATCTTAAGAAAAAGTGGTTATAGTTGAGCTGCACCAAAAAGTGGTCTGTATTGCAAGCAGTTGTTGAACAAGAAACTGAGAAGTAAGTTTACGAAGAAAAAAAAAGGAAAAAAGAAAAATTAAGAAAGTGCATACGAGAATGCCGTTGAAAGTATAAGGAACGTACATCAACCTTAAGCCACGTTATACAACTAGTGTAACAGGTCAAGGATAAGTTTTGTTTTTGTTTTTCGTTTTGTGATGTCAGTAATTAAAAATAATAAAAATGGAAAATTTTTGAATTTAATTAAGGTGAATGGGAAACGTAGTTGAACTTTTAAATACAGCATATGCTTAAAGCAAATAAAAAATTTAGCATACTTTTAGGATTTTATTGAAACCCTTTTTTTCTTTAATAAATTCATAATATTCATAAAAAATATCTGTAATTTGCCTTGGAAAAAAGCATGTTTCTACATGATTTGCATAAAAATCATTTCAAGTTTAATCAGCCATTAAATGTTTAGTCATAAAAAAGTTTGTTTTTTTTTGTGCAATTTCTTTTTTTTTATAAATATAATGGTTTTGGGATAATTATTAAAAAAAAATACAAAAAAAATCATAAACAATAAAATGTTATAAAAACAGGGAAAAAATCCCCCATTAAATTCAAATCATGTGGAAAAACTGGCAAAAAATCACAGGAAAAAAAGAAAAAAATGTTACAAAAACAGGAGGAAAAAAACCATAAAATCAACATCATAAAAAAGGTTTAGACCATTACTTTTTAAAGTTATTAAAAATGAATGTGGCTGACATCATATCATACGAGTATCTGCATTTAAATTAATGGAAATTAAAAAAATTGACTTATAATGCATATATCAGATGAACAGGCCTTTAATGCTTTTTTAACAAATTATTTTTTTAATTTTTAATATCCTGATTAAGCTTGGCCTCGCAACAAGCAATAATATAAGTATGAAGTCATTGAATGCAGAGAATCGAGACTCCTTGTTGCAGCTTCTTGCATATCTGCTAAGAGCTTAATGACGTTTTACCATATCTGTACGATTCCTAGTATCAATCCTAGTTAGTTTCAAAACTTGTTATGTTCCTTGCCCAACCAACTTCGGTCAGATTTTTCTGATCTCATAGTAAATAGCTGCTCATTAACAATTCATTAGCGTCGAGATGCATTTCATGTGATATCAGTTTTTCATTTTTTTTTAAGGGAAAATGGTATCTGCCTATGAAAAATTTTATATAAAACGGCTTTGTTTCTTCACATATGATAGAATTGTTGTATCAAACCGAACATTAATATGTTATCGTTGAATCTAGTACGAAATCTAGGCTGCTTTAGTCCTTAAAAGTCGTACTTATTGTCTTTCGATGATTTTTAAGAAGATATCCCAAGCAACATAGTGGATTTATCACGTTTCGAATAAATATTTAAATATGAAAAAGCTATGCTAAGCTATGCATGCGCAAGCGTGCAGCCATTGGAAAAGTATTGTTATGTTTTAATATTTTAAAAACATCTGAGTTCTTTTAAATTGCATTAAATAAAATAAATGACACGAATTTATTGATTTACTTTATACTTAACTTTAACTTCCACTTAATAGCACAATGTACACAACACTTTAACCAACATCTTACAACATCTTCAAGCCATCAACTTCCTCAACTTCATTGTGAAGTTGACAGAAGTTGACAGGGTTGATATAAAAATTTTCTTCAAATTTCAATAAGGTTTTTACTATCTTTTTTCCTTGTAAAGGAAATGTACTTTTATACGTAATTTAAGTTCACTCTAAAATAAGTTTTTCATTTGTTGCAATACCCACTAGTAAAATCTCAAACTATGTATATATATAAAGGGTCCGCCATCTAACGTTTTTTTTCAACTAGTGCTTATTTCGTGAATGGTAACACTTAGCTCATGTCTGATTTGACAGATAATTAGTTTTATCCTTCCGCTGAACGAATACGGTTGTCTCCAATGCCAACAACATCTAACACGACTTTACTGTTTGACAGTTAAATTACGACTGGCTAACTAAGCCACAGCTTGTCAAGAATCAGGAAAAACTATAGTTTGTCAAGATTTTTTAAACCAATTTTTTTAAGTTTTCTTTAGTGAATTAATAACCTGAAGCGTTTTAAGTATTTTTCTTTTCTAGGTTAGTTTATCTTAAATATTTTTAATTAAATTTTTAAAAAAGGTATTCGAAAAAGTTCGTTTATAAATTTGATAAAAAATTAAACGGTTTCTTATATTTAAAACGAGCTTTATTTAACAAAATATATACCTATTTAATAGACAACTTCTTGCCACTTTTGCTCTAAAGCCATTATTCCGTCAGTGTGGAACTTCTAGGTTTTCTAAGCGAAAAACATATTCAATTGCGTTTTTCAGGCCACTACAGACTTTAAATTTACACCATTAAGAGAGTTCTGCAGAGATCGCAGCAAATATTAATCTGAAGGTGCAAATTCAAAGCCAAGGTTCCTCGGTTTCTGGCAGTCACCAAAGAAGTATGTGGTCTGGCGTTGTCATGATGGCCGTTTTACTTGAATTTCTTACTTCAGTCTCGTTAATTGCTGACAGTACAGATCAGATTTATCGTTTGACGGGAAAATATAATGAACAATTCCCTTCCAATCCCACCAGACACACAACATTACCACCACTTGGTGTAAATTTTGGATTTGCCACCGTCTGTGAATCTTCAACTCGTTTCGTCCATGATCTTTTTAGCACATTATTGTCGTATATGATCTACCTTTTATCGCCCGCAATCATTCGGATGTATCAAACAAGCTAGCCTAAGAATATTAACAGAGATATTACATTTTAGGTTCACCTGTCAACAATTTGTAACCGAAGTTATTTTGATTGTCAAGATTTTTTTCAAAATCAAGATATTTTTCTTTAACTGTCAAGAATTTTCCAATGCTATTGTAAATCTGGCAACTCTAATTTCGAATGTTCTAGCATAATCTACAACCTTCTATTCAGCTACGCTAATTCAAATGTAAAGTTTAATACCCAATATTTAATTGGCAACACCGTATAATACGCAAGTGGTACGGCATTGACAGGGTTATCGTAGCTTTGCTACAAACCAATAGAATACATTCCACAATAAAATTTGTAGCTCTAAATGTAAAATTTTTAGTGTATCTTTTTTTTGGGCATTTTTATTTGCGTAACAGTAGGAAAGGAAGAAACAATATTCAATTATTAACAATATGCAGAAATGCTCACACACCATGGCGAAAATTCATGGAATGAGATACGATGCTACACCATCCAGCATACTATCAGAATTTAGTCTATTGCAACTGTATCCTGTCTTCAAATTCGAAAAAACGGCCATTATTAAAATAAACTCCGTTCATAGGTTAGGTTACAAAAGGTAGTGCGGCCGCACTCCACCCAGAAACCAGGATCCATTGTTGATACCTTTATAAGAAAATAATGAAAAAAAGAACAAAAATAATCCAAATACAAAGATAGGTATAGAGAAAGAGAAATAGGAAAGAAATAAAACAAAAATTAGAACAAAGGAAGAAGAATACCCTAAAGAAAAACCGGGCGTCATCTAACAAGCCACCCTATACCCGATATATAACTTTCCAGGTCACAGACTCTGGCTGATACAACCTCACCTAAACAACTGAAAAGACCCTGGCCTAGCAATCTGAGCCTGACGGAGGATATCTTCTACGGTTTCTGGATTCCACACATTGCCACAAACTCGACAGAAAATAAGGGTGTCCGCTTTCTATAGCCCAGTCGTTGCCTTTAGAACACAATGCTCAGTCAGAGTTCTAAGGGACCCCCTTCTCAGATTAAGAACCGATTTCGTCCCAAAGCGGTCGAGTTTAAGCCAAAGAAACCTAGAGACCATACAGTCTCCCCCACCCCTCCACAACTCTTCTATTCTACGTCGGGCCCATTTATCCACTAAGCTCACAAAGAACCCAAACGATTGTCTGACAGACGTATCCGCCAGTTCAGTACACTTGGCCATCCAGCTCTCACCAGCTCATTGGCAGTCTCATTCCTTACACATCAAAATGTCCTGGAACCCAGCACAGCTTGACGCTTGACACATCCAGCAGTGACGTGAGGGTTCTTCTGCACAGTAAAACCAGCTTTAAGCTGACTCAGTGTCTTCATAGCAGCTTGATAGAGATGATCACATTATTCCCAACAGCGAATTTGCTCGGCTACCCTAAGAACAGGAAACATCTCGATCTGAAAGTCACTGTAATCGTCCGGAAGTCTATAGGATAGTCTAATGTCACTGTCCATAAGGTATACCTGCGCACTCATGCCTTCCTCGGTCTTGGAGCCATTAGTGAAGATCGCATGGCCACTCAACAACTAATTAACAGCTTACCAATACTCTCTATGAGGAAAGACTGTCGAACGGCCCCTGCTGAAGACGCATTCCCTGACTTTCTGGTCCATGAAACCGTACTAGTCATGACATGAGCATCCCAGTATAGCTCACCAAGGTCTCTTTCCACTATCCTTCTTGGCCTTATGGCTAAGATCAAAGTGTAGTCTCAAATTGTAACACCTATCATAAGGTATTTGAGAAATATTATTATTCAAACGCAATAAAAGAAGTTGTAAATAACTCTGCAATATTTTTATATGTAATAGGTCATGAAGATCAGACCCTTCCTTAAGAACAAGAATTGAGTTACAAAATGTTTTAATTGTATTTTTTTACAACAAATAAATAAATTACTCTTTGGTCCTCCTTTATATTTATAACTGTAAGAGAATTTAATTCTTTTAGACGATTTAAAATCTTAATGTCGTTCTATAAAAGCCTTAAACACTTGTTTTTAAATCATTTAATGAACTTATGAGAGAGAAAAAGTACAAAAACGATTTAAAATATATTTAAAGATTTTTATTTTCTTAATTTTTTTTAATGTTTTTCCTCAGCAATAAAAACTTTTAAACGTTATTTTATTTTTCTTTCATTTTTTTCCTCAGTTATAAACTATTCAAGACTATTACAACATCTTTGGAAAGTCCTTCCCTTTCGATTTCTCTAGCGCTCTCTTTCTCTCAATGTTGAATGCTTTTGCAAATATTTTTAGTCTACGGATGACAATTTAAACGATTTTCTATATCGCTGGAGTCAAGACAACTTTTAAACACTTTTTAAGTTGCAAGCAGAGTTACAGCAGTTGTGACACTGTAATATTTTACAATAAGTATATATATGTGTGTATGTGTGTGTGTGTGTGTGTGTGTCTGTTTGCGTATTAAGTATGCGCTTATACAACCATAAGCAAGATTATAATTTAATTTTTCTCTAAGGAATCATCAAACCACCACTAATATGGTGGTAGTATTCCACCACAACTATATCACTATCACAAGCCAAGTGTAGTCAATGGGATTCAACCAGACAAAGTTATAAAAGTGTAAGAGAGAGGAAGGGGGGAACCCGGTGAAAGTGTCAAGGCAACCATAAGAGTTTAAAAATGGTTCTGTGCTGTATTTGTTGCACTATCATACACAGTTCACGTGAACCATAAGACCTGCAGTGTAATGCAGTACACAGAGGTGGTTAGTAGTTCTAAACATTTTGTCCATTTTTTCTAAACTAAAGTGCGACAGTGTTTTTAGCAATAATTTAGAAACAGAAACAAAGGTCAGATGTTTAAAAACAAACCTTGTTTAGGTCTTTTAGAAGATTAAAAAATAATTTAAAGTAAAAAATCATATTAATGTTGAAAAACGACTATTTTTATCTAAGACTTACAAACAGAAAAATAGAAAAAACGAGCTTACTTTTTATACTGACAAGCTATTTCAAGCGCATATTCATCTGGATGCCTATTTACAAGATTAATGGCACATTATTCAGTTTTAAATAATGGAAAATCATTATTTGTATTATTATTTGTATCATATTAACCTGGAACTATTGCGAGACACTGCGTCATATAGGATCTATTGTGCTCCTTGCGGTCTATAGGGTCCGCCATCTAACGTTTTTTTTTTCAACTAGTGCTTATTTCGTGAATGGTAACACTTTGCTCATGTCTGATTTGCCAGATAATTAGTTTTATTCTTCCGCTGAACGAATATGGTTGTGTATACGCTTGAACAACGCTGGGAATCTGGGCCTGCGATCGACTTACAGAAGATGCCGATTTTGGCAAAAAAAATCATCTTTTCAGATGAAGCTCATTTTGATCTTGGCGGGTATGTAAACAAGCAAAATTGGCGCATTTGGGGCACAGAAAACCCGCACGCATACATTGAAAAGCCTATACACCCAAGACGAGTCACTGTGTGGTGTGGATTTTGGTCCAGAGGCATAATGGGCCATGTTTCTTCAAAAATTAGCACAAACATTGAAGAGGAGGATATTAGCAACATTTGATTTCAACAGGACGACGCTACGTGCCACACAGCCGAAGCTACACTCGATGTTTTGCGCCCTGTTTTTGAAGATCGCAGAGCTGATGTCGTTTGGCCACCTCTGAGCTGCGATTTGACACCGTTGAACTATTATTTATGGGGTGCCGTCAAAGATAAGTGTTACGCCAACAAGCCAGAGACAATTGACACTTTAAAGGAAAATATTCGTGAAGCTATTGGTGCAATATAGCTGCACACAATCGATAATGTGCTTAAAAATTGGACCGATCGTGTAGGCTACTGCATGGCCAGCCAAGGCAGCCATTTGAATGAAATTATTTTCCATTATTAACCGGAAGGATTGTACTTTCAAATAAAAAAAGAAATTTGAGAAAATATTTAGTAGTTTTTTTTATAGCGTTTTCAAAAAAAAAAAAAAAAAAAAATATTTGGCGGACCCTATATAAAAAAAGACTGGTATTTTTTTTTTCTATGAACAAATAAAATTTATTTTTTTTATATGATTAGAGACCTTTTTCTTTACGTTTATTCACTAAGGTTTTATGTGCTCTGATTCTTTAATTTCAAGTGGTATAAATTATTCATTACTCATACGCTTATTCTGTTCATACGCCCAAATAATTAAAATGATATTCTATTTGATCACTGCAAGGCTTAATTTTTATTAACTTTTCCTCCCTTATTCGGAAAAATTTTAATTTTTGATGAATTTCTAATTATTTTCGCTTTTTTTATTGCTGTGTTGGCATCAATATTTTAATTTTATGTTTACGAAATGTATACGTATATGTATATGGACATGTGTGTGTGTGTGTGTGAATATTTAATTTTTTTCTAATTTTATAAAGTTGTTCTCGTTTCGTTTGTGTATAAGGCGACTAACAGCTAATAAATCTTAAAAGCAACTCATAAAAAAGCAAACAATTAATTTACCAGCCAACCGACATGTTAAAGAGTAGCGCAATATAAGCAAAACATGCACACTCAACCACAAACAAACTCTCTCACAGGCAAAAAGCAATAATTTTTAATCAATGACGTGGATTTGTAAACCCAAAATCCCAACAGCAGTAGCATTTACAACAACAAAGACAACATAGACTTAAACAAGGAGAGAACATGAGAGAGAAACTAACAAGCAGGCTTTATAACGGTAACATTTAATGTTGTATTGTTGTGGCGGAGCTAAAAAAAAAAACGAACAACAATAGAAAACGTAAACAAACACGCAGCCATTAATTTTTTCGAGTAACAAAATAAACGCAACGAAAACAAGACAACAATAGCAAAAACACATTGCCTTGCTAAAATTAACTATAAACGGTCACAAACAGCAGCACATAAGGAAATAAATGGAATCGAAAAAAATAAAATAAAATACACAGAGATAGAGAGTGAAAGAAAGCAAGTTAGAGGATGCAAGAAGAAAAGTAAAAATACAAATACTATGTTAATGAAACTGGCAACCCTGACAACATTATTAATGCAATAAACAAATAAAAATACAAGAAATTAGAGCTACAACAATAAAAACAACAAATGGTAGTGATAAATTTAAGCAATAATAACGGAAATGTTAGAGGAAAAGCAACAAAAACCAAGGGAACAACTCATACAATTACAATAAGAAAAAAACTATTTGATCTTTACATGAGTAGAGAGTAGGGAGAGAAAACAGATAAACAAACTCTAGCGAAAACAGTTAGAAAACAGAAAATGCAAGATATTAAGCAAAAGCAACAATTTTTTTTGCGTTTTAATTTAAGCAAATCAGACAAAGACAGGTAAAGAAGGCTGTAATTGCTTTTGTGAAGAGGTCTATGAAAAATTATGTTGTTTTTGATTAAGGATGCAATGTGAAGAATTTTATTAAAATAATTAATATTAACCCTTATAAGCCAAAATGGCTAAATAAGCCTCTTATTATTGTTTTAATTGCAAAATTAGTAGTTGTATAGGCCTTCAAATGCCAGACTAAGCTTATCTTTAATGCGTATTTACACGTCTTGTGTGCTTGATCAATAGGTAAAAATTTGCCGGGTTTTTTTTACATGTTTCTAATTTCGCTGTAGTTGGCGAAATTTGAAAAAAGTCGATTGTAAATTATACAGATCAACGGTGATTCGTATTCAGAACTCCAGTAAAAAGAAAAAAAAAAAACATTTTTGTTAAATTTTTCCATTCGTTAAACAGGCCACTAATTGTAAGAGACTGTTTAAACTGTTTCTTTTATGATATTCAAGTTTCCCTTTTAATTGCCTTCTTTCAAAGTATAACTGTTGATGTTTAAAAAATATCAAAACAACAACAAGGAATATAGTATTACCATCATACACAAGTAGTAAAACAAAATCAACAACAACAAAAGGCATAAGATAAATGTGTTTCGATGTCAAGGTATAACTGTACTCTAAAACCCTCAAATATTTGCACAAATAACGTAATACACATACACCCATATTAATACTGGCATTACTCATACATGGTAGTTTTACTTGCTGAAATAAATCTACACACATACGTGCTTTCTGCTAAGCTACACAAACCCACTCTCATACTACGTGCTAAACCTATATCAATATACCTTTTTTCTCTGTACATCCTCTACTCTAATACAAAGACAATCATCATTATCATACGAGTAGTTCCTGTCTCTCTTTTTGTATATGTATGTACATATGAATTTATAAATATTTATTCTTTTATTTATTTATATTCTAACATGTGTTTTTTTCAAGCAGTTTTAAGTCAAGAGCCTCTTCCGTGAGGTATTTTAGTGCAAAGTCATCCTTTTCTCTCTTACTTTTTTCAAAAACATATATGCAATCTTTATTGTCTGTGTGTTGTGTTTAAATCTTTTAATATCCTGTTAACATTACAATGACAGTCATGACGTAGCCACCTGTTAGTTTTCGAGCAACAGGAGGCCATTTAGAGCCTCTGCTACAATATATTTGAGCGTTTTTTTTGTATATTTTTTGCTATGATTTTAAATAACGGGGTGGAATTTTACGAGTTTATTTTGGCAAAAAAAGAGTAATAAAAGCTTTTTTAGTAAAACAAATGAGTGGCACAGAGAGAGGGAGAGAGAGTGAGTATGTGTGTTCTTATAAAAGCTTTAGTAAATTACTGTAAAAACATAGAATTTGAAAAGAGACAAGAGAGTTTTATTGAGAGAGCGAGAGAGAGTTAAAAAGAGTTGCCATAGGCTTTAGAATTGAAGAAATTAGAATAATTTCTTTACTTTCATGCAAGAAAATTTAGTAATATTTTATTATCGGGTGTTTTTTTTAGAGGTTCATAACTTTGAGTTGGCTAAACTGCTTTATTTCACAACCGACTTAACAACATCTGACAGTTGCTTTTTGTTGAGTTTGGTTAACATTTCACTATGGATAGATTTACACCGCCAATAATTCGGCGTATGGGCTGAAATACAAACTGATATTGATATTGAATTTTCTTTCAAAATCTTGTTTTCCGATGAAGCCCATTTATAGTTAAATTTGTACGTAAATAAATAGAATTGTAGCAATCGGATTAAGATTAATACACAAATTTTTATTGAAAACCCCTACATCCACAGAAAATTACTGTTTGGCTTTTATAGGCTGTCAGAGATTTTGGTCCATATGTCTTTAAAAACGATAATGTCCACAATGTTTCTGTCAATGATGCACGGTATAGGGGGGACATGAAGGAACATTTGAAATAATTTAATATCTGTTTCGAAGAGCCTCTTTAACAATGTTTTTTTGTTATCTTAAGGTAAAGAGCAATGAGTCAGTTAGATGTGATGGCATTCAGCCGGAGTAATTGAAAGTCTGTCTACTATTAAGGGTTAAAATCGTAAGAGAAATCTGGGTAAATTAGGAATTGCCGGAAGAAGTTAAGGAAGGAATCATCTTTAAATTACTAAAGAAAGAGGATTTAACTGATCGAGGCAATTGGAGGGGTATAATATTGCTAGGAAATATTAATAAGGTTATCGCGACCAAAATATCGAAAATATTCCGCCAGAGTTGAGAGCAGAACAAGTAGATTTGCGGTCACAGAAATCATGCCCTCAGAATAATCCCCTCTGTATTTAATGTTTATAGATTTTGAAAAGGCGTTGGATACACTCTCGCTCGAAGCTATAATGGTCACATTAGAATATAAAGGCGTGCATGGGAAATGAGTTAACCATATAAGAGCTCTATATAGAAGGGCAATTTGTCGGACTCTTCATGAAAATAAACTTAGCCGAAGAATATCGGTACTTAACGGTGTGAAGCAGGGCTGCGTTTTGTTCCCACTGCTCTTTAATATTGTTTTAGATATAGTCACGTGAAAGGCCATTGTAGAAAGACGAGAGATAGTATCGAGGTTCAATAGTCGATTGGAAAACTTGGATTATGCGGCGACAGTTGTCTCATGCCTCACAATTACATAGAGATGTCGGAGAAACTGGACAGTGTTGCCCATGCTGCAGCGAAAGCAGGATTAAGAATAAATGTGAAAAAAACGAAGGTACTGAGAACAATCAGCGTTGTGCTCAGAGACTTTACTGTTCGTGGGAGTAATTTTGAGAAGGTAGACAATTACTGCTATCTGGGTAGTCAAGCAGTTGGGATATTGGCGAAAATTTGATAATCGTTCACTCTCCTATAGAATGTTAAAATAAGAATATTCAAATCGATTGTCAAGTCAATACTTTTATAAGGCTGCGAGACCTGGAACGTCACGTTTCGCAACATTAAGGTTATACATGTAATTATTGAAGATGTTTACGGAGGATAATGAGATTTTTTTGGCTTAACACGATATTATATAAAGGGTCCGCCAAATAATTTTTTTTTTGAAAATGCTATAAAAAAAACTACTGAATATTTTCTCAAATATCTTTTTTTATTTGAAAGTACAATCCTTCCGGTTAATAATGGAAAATAATTTCATTCAAATGGCTGCATCGGCTGGCCATGCAATAGCCTACACGATCGGTCCAATTTTTAATCACATTATCGATTGTGTGCAGCTGTATTTCACCAATGGCTTCACGAATATTTTTCTTTAAAGCGTCAATTGTCTCTGGCTTGTTGGCGTAACACTTATCTTTGACGGCACCCCACAAATAATAATCCAACGGTGTCAAATCGCAGCTCCGAGGTGGCAAGACGACATCAGCTCTGCGGCTGATAATGCGATCTTCAAAAAAAAGGCGCAAAACATCGAGTGTAGCCGTCCTGTTGAAACCAAATGTTGCTAATATCCTAATCTTCAATCCTCGTGCAACATGGCCCGATAACGATCGAAATTGACTGTAACGGCTACTCCTTGCTCATTTTCGAAGAAAAATGGCCCAATTATGCCTCTGGACCATAATCCGCATCAAACAGTGACTCGTCTTGGGTGTATCGGCTTTTCAATGTATACGTGCGGGTATTCGCATCTTCTGTAAGTCGATCGCAGGCCCACTTAGCGAAGCGAAAACGCATTGGATGGTCAGTTGGCTTCAACTCCTGAACCAATTGGACTTTGTATGGCGTCATACCAAGGTTTTTATGCAAAATTTGTCTCAATGATGTTCAATTGTTGAGAACGACGGTGAATTGCTGTTGATGGCGCTTCACGCACACTTTCTGCCACACCTGCAATATTCTCGAGTGTACGCACTGTTTTTGGCTTTTCACTCTTTGGTTTATCGATGAGGATGCCAGTTTCTTTCACTTTTTTCACAAGATAACGAACATACGGAGCTGACGGTGCTTCTCTTCTTCCAATATCCGTTCGCAATTTTCGCACACATTCTGCAACATTACTATGATTTTCAAAGCAATGTCGCAATATTGCGCGTTGTTTAAGCATATACACAACCATATTCGTTAAGCGGAAGGATAAAACTAATTATCTGTCAAATCAGATATGAGCTAAGTGTTACCATTCACGAAATAAGCACTAGTTGAAAAAAAAACGTTAGATGACGGACGCGATAGTATACTATAATCCCAACCCAGTCACATACCTATCGAAATAGAAATTAAAAGCGTAAATGGAACTGGAAATAGCACAAATTGCAATAAATTGGAACCCACAATGCAGCTGATGAAGAGGAAGGCCCTACCACACCTGGCGAAGATAAGTCGAAAAAGAAGTTACAAAGAAGAGGCAAAGCTGGAGTGTAGTTAAGAATATGGCCATGGATATATCAAACTGGAGATCATTGTTCAAAGGGGGATATACATACGTGTGTGTGCATAAGGTAAAAGAAGTTGATTTGTATTTGCAATAAGAGGCCTATTTAATGAGTTTGCTTATCTACAATTGATTTGTAATTTTATTTAATAAACAATTTAAGCGTCTGTTATAAATATCAAATAATTTTCATTAAATTTCCTTGAAAGCTAATGACCCTGTAAAGCCAATTATTTGTGCTATAGGGGCTTATATTGTTTCTATTGCTTCTCATTGAAATTTTTTTTTTACAAACAATTTTACTTATAAATAAAAGCATTTTTGTATTATTAAATAAATAATTCAAAGTCTTGACATGTTTAAGTACTGGTCCGTATATTTGTTCGTTTTACAAGTGCTTTACATATGTCGCTTTGCTGCCTGCAATCAACTATCAATACGAAAAATTAATCCCTATGAGCAGGTTTTTCAAATGTTAGTGAAAGAACCACCGGTAACGTTTAATAATACACGTCAAACGTATGACAACATAAAAGAGCTTTGGCTGGACCAATTAGTGGATCATTTTGATAAGGCTAATACAGAGACATGGCCTATGGTAAGTTAAAAGCTCATGTAAGTTAATTTTGCAAAAAAAAAGTTTTGAATTTTTTTTAGCGTTATTTGGTAAATGATAATTTTTATGCACCTGGTTCACCCATTTTCATATTTGTGGGCGGTGAATGGGAAATACAGCCACATATTTTACAGAGTGGCCATTTTTATGATATGGCCAAACAGCATGAAGCTTTAATGTTTTATACGGAACATCGTTATTATGGTCGGAGTTGGCCTAAAGGGTAAGTGACATAGAAGCAAATACGAGGGCGGATTGACATTGAAGTTACCTAGCGCTAGATGGCAGCATAAACACAAAAACTTTTTCTTTCTTAGAAATCACGATCTGTCAAACATCAGCTGTTAAAATTTTAGCCAAATTCATCGATTAGTTTTTTTCTTTGTAGTCGTTTGAAGTAAGCAACTTTTGTGTTTCTTGGAAAATGGAAAAAAGTGAATTTCATGTAGTGATTAAACACTATTATTTGAAAGGCAAAACGGCGAAAGAGACAACAGAAAAGCTTGATAAATATTACGGCGAATCTGCTCCGTCAGGTTATATGGTAAAATATTGGATTGCTGAATTTAAACGGGGCCGAACAAGCACTGCAACAATAACATCAACAGGAAGGCCAAAAGAGGTGGTTACTGAAGAAAATATCAAGAAAATCCTCGATATCGTTATGAATGATCGCCGGATCAAGATCCGTGAGATTGCTGAAATGGTAAACATATCATGTGAACGTGTGTTAAACATTTTGCATGAACATTTGCTTATGAAAAAGCTATCGGATACAGATCACGTCACAGCAGTGTTTGGACATGATAAAGCATAATCCTGCTGAGTTTTGGCGTAGATTAATAACTGTTGATGAAACGTGGGTCCACCACTACACACCTGAAACCAAAAATCAATCGAAGCAATGGGTGGAAGCTGGTGGCAGTGCTCCGAAGAAGGCGAAGACAGCGAAATCGGCTGGCAAGGTTATGGCCACTGTATTTTGGGATGCACACGGAATATTGCTCATCGATTATATTGAAAAGGGATCCACAATCACAGGAGGGTATTATCGTGCATTATTGGATCAATTGGTTCACACAGCATTAAATACGATGCTAAAACTACGATAAATCCACTTCGAATTGGTTGATCATCCACCTTATAGTCCAGATTTAGCCCCTAGTGACTTTTTCCTGTTTCCAAACTTGAAAAAATGGCTCGCAGGAAAAAGATTCATCTCGAACGAAGAAGTGATTACCGAAACTAATGCGTATTTTGAGGAGTTCCCAAGATTGTATTATTCAGATGGTATAAAAAAGTTTGAAAATCGTCTTACTAAGTGTATTGAGCTAAAAGGAGACTATGTTAAGAAATGAATGGTTTTTGAAAAAAAATGTTTTTTTCCTACTTAGGTAGCTTCAATATCAATCCGCCCTCGTACATATGCAGTAACATTGATGAGAATTATTTATACATAAACTTTAATGTCAAAAGCTTTCATGTTTATTTTATTAAAGCTTATAAAATTTTCTAAGTCTGTACTTAGAGTTTCTTCTTATACTTTCCTTAAAGCTTTTTTTAAATAAGTTTTAATTTATTTTCAGAAATTTGTCCTTTGAAAATTTACAATACCTGAGTGTCTTACAGTCTTTAGAGGATTTGAGATATTTTATAGATTTTCAAATGTCATCCCAAAAAGCTTTAAAACCTGTAAAAGTAGTCTTAGTAGGAGGTTCCTATTCAGGATCTATGGTTGCTTGGTTTATGAAATTATATCCCGGTATAGCTAATGCAGCTTGGGCATCAAGTGCTCCTTTACAAGCAAAAATGGATTTTAAAGGTGTGTAAACTAATTAAAACAAAAGCTTTAAAGCTTTCTTATAAAATTAGAAAACCCATAACTAGATTAAGATAACAGCTTCAAAGTTTTATTTACTACAAATATTCTTCAAATATTAGCTTTGCTTTCGAGCTTTATATAAAGCTTTTAATATAAAAGTCTTATGATAAATAAGGAAACGAAAAGCTTTTAGAAGTTTATAAAATTAATAGAAACATTAAAAATCAGTAAAACAAAGCTTTTGATATTTAAATTTTTAACTTTTTTAAAAAGTTCTTAAACAGCTTGAAAAGCTTTTACAACAATACTTCGAATTAAAATAATGGTGGTTCTTGAAAGCTCTTTTAAACTTTACAAAATATTTCGAAAATTTTTTTCTTAATTTTTTTATTTTTTTTATTAAAACACAAATTTTCTAAAAATTGTTTTTTTTACATATTTCACAGAGTACATGAGTCTAACCATGGCTTCCATTAAACAAAAAGGTGGGTCTATATGTGCTACAAAGCTTGAAGAAGCTTTCAAAAGCTTAGCTAAAATAATGGAAACTCCACAATTTAATATAATGCTTGGACGTTTAAATATATGTGATATATTCAATAATACTAATCCGCTAGATCGTCTAGCTTTTTTTAATGGCTTGGGCAACTATTTTGGAGGTCTAGTCCAAAGCTATAGGTAACACAATATTTGTCTACTATGTATTACGAAATTAGTGACATTTTTAAAGATTTTTTCTACTTCATTTAGTTCCTTTATACCACAATTTTGCTTAAGTTTTACAAGCTCAGATACGCAACCTCTGGAAGCTTTAATAAAATATTTGACCAAAATATTTGCACCCTCTTTAAAACACAAGTCGGCTAAGGATGAAGCGAATGAGGATATTTGGTGTTTAGATTTTTCTTATCAAGGCTTAAAGTCCTTATTTACAAACGAAAATGATTTAAAAACAGGCAGTAAGTAAGTTTCCTTTTTTATTTTCAAAATAAGACTGGATTTGAACAATAATCCCTTTTGAATTTCATAATAAATTTCAATTCAATTTTTTTGTTTTCTGTTCTTATGTTGTAACATAAAATGATGGTCGTAGCTCGTCCTTGGTTCTATCAAACTTGTCATGAGTTTGGTTGGTTTTCCACCACCACTACCAGTACTACTACCTTAACACCTGTACAAACAACTTCATCGCCAGAAATATTTGGTGGCCAAGTACCTTTAACTTATTTTCAGCAATTGTGTCAGGATGTTTTTGAAAATGTGGGTCACCGCCACCACCACTATCGTCTTACATTAGAACAAATGCATAACAGAGCTGAGATCATAAATAACGTTTTCGGTGGCTTCTCTAATGTTTCCAAACGTGTCATATTTACGCATGGCTTACTGGATCCTTGGCGTGCTGCTGGCTTACAGACGGGTACTAACGTTTTATTTTTACATGGTGAGTGTTTCTGTGTGTGTGTGTGTTGCCACAAAAGATTTGCTTGTAATTTCAATTTATTTTGTTCTTCTAAAAATTTATTCAAATTTTTTTAATGCTGTCCTTTATCTAGACTATAGCCATGTGGACGACATGGGTTCAATTAACCTCAGTGATACGGTGGAATTGAATGTGGCCAAATTAAAGGTGGCATCCTTTATTAACAGTTTTATAAAGGATGTTTGAAAAGAGTAAAAAAAAGATATTTATAAATTTAAGAACATTTTTTTGTGAGTGATAAATATGAATTTAAATAAAACATAAATAAAATAACTTGTTTGTTACCAAGATACTCCGAAATCCTAAAAAGGTATCATTGTTTTATAAGACAAGACATAAAAATAATTCTGTAACTTTTTCGTTACGAAATATTTTTCTGTGAAAAGGTGTTTTAATACAGACGTTCCTCCATTTATGATTAATGACCTTGTTTGTCT
This sequence comes from Wohlfahrtia magnifica, assembly GCA_023159175.1. Classification (NCBI taxonomy): domain Eukaryota; kingdom Metazoa; phylum Arthropoda; class Insecta; order Diptera; family Sarcophagidae; genus Wohlfahrtia; species Wohlfahrtia magnifica. The sequence goes on from JAKWBJ010000536.1 coordinate 7,879,998, forward strand.
AAAAATTCTTACCACCCAGCCATTTCTTCAAATTTGAAAACAGAAAATAGTGTGGCAAGTATCGTGAAAGCTAACAAACTATATCTATGGTCATGTAGTCCAACCATTAATCTAATTTGGTGCAAGTTTGTTTCAAGAAACCTACTGTTTTTCTTTTTTCTTTTGAAGTAACTATCGATACCTATAATAGTAATAAGTTCCAATCGATCTTAAGAGGATCAATAAATTCTCTAAACAACTCTCTGTTTTGTATTATAGCCTTCACTTTTCTCCAACTCTTGCAGCTTCTTTACTTCCAATTAAAGCCAAGTTGAACGGTTAACTTGGCTTTAATTGGAAGTACTCTTCTTCTGCTCACCTATGGTTTATAATCTATGGCAATTCTGCTAATATCATTCGGATTCCTTCTAAGAGTGAGAGACTAATCCACCGCCATTTGCGCCTTTTTATCTCAATCGACACTGGTTCATATTCTGTTCTGCGCCAAAGCGTATTAGACACTTTTTCGTATTGCGAGTGGTAGCATTGGCATTAAATATCGCAAATCGCCAACATACATAGAGATAGATGTACTTTTGGCTACGTAGCTTTTGCAAATGTCAAGCTATGACACTAAGATTTAGCGGGAATATCAACAACAGATATGCCAAATTAACAAAAAAAAAAAAAAAAAAAACTCAAATTGGAACGATGGGACGTTTTCGTCAAGGTAATATAGGTGATTTCCAAATTGATCTTAGACGGCCAAAAGTTTGACACGCTTTCTGCAAGCGGTTCTCAATATCCTCGTTTGAACCTTCCCAGGTAACAATATTAATGGCCATCCTCAATTTATTCAGTGCCAATTAGAAATAACTCGCGGGACGTCGCGTTAGTATGGAGAGTTTTAGTCTTCGAAACATTTATTCTCAAATCTGACTCTTCTGCTGCCAGCGTTACGTTATGTAAGTTTGTCGCATGGTCTTGAAAGCTATTAACCATGAAACGGATATCATTCCCATAATCTATGTCATTCAATCAACTTTGCGATCCCCATATTATCCCTCTGCCCTCGAAGAGAGTTTTCTCAGCGATCGTGTCCAGAACTATATTAAATAGCAATAGTGACAGGACACACCCTTGCCGGACTATAATTCCCACTTCTATTAGTCCGCTTAATACAACAGCTTGCCATGTCTAACTCTGCAATATGCATTGCGATATAAACCCTTAATGAGTTTTCAATGAGATTAAGTGGAACTCCATATTACTTTCTATTTAGTCTGTCAAAGACTTTATCGAAATGTGAAATCTGTAAAGCACCTATAATACGGTATTATTACAATTCGTCTACTAATCTCCTTTCTTTGCGATTAAGTTCCAAGTCATAGATACCTCAGGCATAGATTCTCCGAAGAGTTATATTCAATCAATGGGGATAATCGTTAGTTTCTAAGGGTCTCTGTGGGTCTTCGAAGTTTGTTGTGCTTCTATCCGAGTTTTAAAATATCTTGAGGTGGACAGGCTTTATCTAATACGGTCATTAGAAGTGTATCTGAATTTCCTATAAAATTTAGGTGACAAATTGTTAATCTACATTAAAACATAAAAATAAACAAGACAATTGGAATCCATTCCAAACATTACCAACCGTTTTCAATCGAATAAAGATGGCACGAGGAATAGCAAAAAAAACTAACAGTAGACTTCATAAGCAATTAGGAAAACAATTGGTAAAATTGAATACAGTCTTAAGTAGACAACCTAAAGGTTCAATTAGACGTGACTTAACATAAAGCCATAAACGTAACCGTAGTTAAAACAATCATAATTCGATTGATCAGCTATGGCTTTATGGTATGTTGGTTGGTTATGGCGTAACGTTAAGCCATGTTTAATTTAACTTAAGATACCACTATAGTGCATTTGTATTAGGGTGCTTCTTACTTTTAAAAATGCGGAATTGCACTATAACTCCCCTTGAAATGTTCTTGGTAATCAAAAAATGCGTTGCGGAAAATATTTGGCAGATTGCATCAAGGTAAAACGTGCTGCATCTGACCATAATAGGGTGTGCCTTTTATGTATGGGTCCATTTTTTTTTTTTTTTTGTAAAGTTCGGGTCGTAATTCCCCCAAAAATGTTCTCGGTAGGAAATGTCATGTCGCATTCGCCCACAAGCTACTCAACTTAGCATTTGTACTTGTTTCATATGAATTTTACATATTTTGTCAGCTTGTAGGCTGATGCACCATATCTTGCCCTGATGCAATCTGTCTATAATTTTCCACAATGTATTTCTTTGCTACAGAGAACATTTCAGGCGGATTTATGATCCAAGCCTTAGAAATAATTGACCCTCATAAATAAGTTGCACCCTAATATGCATATATAGTCGATCGATAATTGTATCTCGTAGTTATCATGACTTGATGTTTGATTTTTTTATATTAAAAATTCTACAAAGAAAAGCAACCCACTTTTGCATGCTCAATATACCACCTTACCACCTTTACGAAAATTGCATAAAACCTTAAAACCAAAAAAAAAGTTGGAAAACAACTTATTTCTGCTGTTGCTCCCACAAAGTGATGTTTCAGATAAAAAAAAAAAAAAAATATGAAAAATCTTTTTCATATTTTCACAGACCGGTAATAAGATTTATTTTGATTTACTTTTTTTTTGTGTATTTTTATTATTTGAAAGAAACTGTCAGTAACTGCAACAAACAACTTAGACAAACTGGATGGAAAAGAACAAAAAGGGCAAAAGTTTAAAATTGAAAAAATAAAACAGGAAAAATCTTAGAAGAAATATAAATCTTTTACAATAAGTAGATATGTAAGTTTAAATGGAGAAAAACAAAGAAAATATAATTTAAAATAAAAAGCAAAGCGAAAAACTAGCTTAAAGTGAAATAATTCTAGTGGAATATCGTTATCGAAATCGTTCTAATGCAGACATGGTTTCCTTTTTGAAGTTTTTTTAAGCAGAGAGAGGAAGAGAGAGATAGAATATCATCGAAAAATTTATTATTTTTGAATGAATTTCAATTAAACAACGTTTTTAATTTAGAAAAACGCCCTATTGAGTCCTGGGTTAAATACAATAAAATTTATTTGGTATATATATGTGTATGATATAAAGGGTCCGCCAAATACATAATTTTCTTTTTTGTTGAAAATGCTATAAAAAAAAACTACTGAATATTTTCTCAAATTTCTTTTTTTATTTGAAAGTAAAATCCTTTCGGTTAATAAAGGAAAATAATTTCATTCAAATGGCTGCCTCGGCTGGCCATGCAGTAGGCTACACGATCGATTGTGTGCAGCTGTATTTCACCCATTGCTTCACGAATGTCCTTTAATGCGTCAATTGTCTCTGGCTTGTTGACGTAACACTTATCTTTGACGGCACCTCACAAATAATAGTCCAACGGTGTCGAATCGCTGCTCCGAGGTGGCCAAACGACATCAGCTCTGCGGCTGATAATGCGATCTTCAAAACAGGGCGCAAAACATCGAGTGTAGCTTCGGCTGTGTAGCACGTAGCGCCGTCCTGTTGAAACCAAATGTTACTGATATCTTCCTCTTCAATTTTTGTGAACAAAAATTCGTTCAACATGGCCCGCCAAGATCAAAATGAGCTTCATCTGAACACATCGCACACATTCTGCAACATTACCATGATTTTCAAAGTAATGTCGCAATATTTCCCAGCGTTTTTCAAGCATATAGTTGAAAAAAAAAACGTTATGTAAAGGGTTGCCCAACTTAATTTGACATTTCTTTGTTTTAGTGTTTGACAAATTCAACCATGGAGAGGTACACAATTGAGTAGAGCGTTAAGATTGTTGAAGCCTTTTACGCAAATGAGCGTTTAAATCAAAGTGCATTTTGTGCACCAAGTGTGTTCACAATTGGATAATTGTGCGCAAATTTCAGCAAACCGGGTCTGTTGGATATGTGAAAATACCTGTGCATGTTCGCTCAGTTCGTTCTGCGGAAAACATTGCTGTTGTTCGCGATAGAGTGGCAGAAGAGCCGTCAACCTCGACTCGTTGTCGTGCCCAACAAGTGAACATCTCACGAACATCACTGATGCGAATTAGATAAATATTTGAATTTACACTCGTAGAGGGTCTAATTGACTTAAGAACTGAAGCCTACTGAACATTTCAAGTGTCGTCAATACGCTGAATGTTGAACAGACAGAAATGAATGGTGACTTTACAAAGAAGATTATTTTCAGAGACGAGGCACACTTTCACCTCAGTGAATTCGTTAACAAGCAGAATTGCCTCATTTGGGCAAATGAGAATCCTCGAGTGATAGCTGAAAAGCCGATGCATCCACAAAGAGTGACTGTTTGATGCGGTTTATGGGCTGGCGGCGTCATCGGGCCATACTACTTCGAAATAAAAGCGGCCAAGCGAGATGATAACGGACTTCTGGCCAGAAGTTGAGGGTATGGACAAGGACGATAGGTGGTTCCAACAGGATTGTGCCACTTGCCACACAGCCAGCGAAAAAATGACTCTTTTGCGCGAGAAATTCAATGGTCGTGTTATTTCATGTCGTGGCTATCATGTGATTTGACACCGTTGGATATTTAATAAAAAAAAGTTTATGTCGAGAAGCCAAGAACAATTCAAAAGCTAAAGGATTAGATGATTCGGCACATTAACGACAGCCGTGGCAAGCATTTGGCCGATATTTTGTTTCATACAAAATTGTCATAGATTTTTCTATCATAATAAAAAATATTAAGATAATTCTCTGAAAACATTATTTGTTTTATTTACAATTAACATCGTGCGTTTTTGTTGGACCACACTTTATAATTCAAATGTATAAATTGAAATCGCCTAAAAAGATGTACCGACATTTATAGCTATAAACTTTATTATAGAAGTTATTTTATTGGTTTGTGTCACGGCTATGATCACCCTGCCGAATATGTATTTATTTGAACAGTGCTGCCAATTCCTATATGGATTAACAGGTTGCGAAATGTACTAGAACATTCGAAACTAATGTTAATTTACTATAACAGGCGCAGCATTCAGCTTAGCCAGTCAGTTATAATTTTGTAGTAAGAGTTGAGTGTTGAATAAATTTGTGTATTAAGCGGAAGTTTAATAAGTTGGACATTGTGTGTAGAGTTAAACTGGAAATAAAGACTGTATAATAAAAACTGTATTATTCAACGCAATTTAAAGAACTCAAACAGTTTAAAAAGGTTAAAACGTAGCAATATATTCTTTGGATTATATAAAAATTATAGGGCCATAATGATGAGAATGGGGTAATGAACCGTCCTGACTACTACAGCCTTTTTTTTTTCAATTGTCAGTTTCTCTTTCTAATACAGAAACTAAATTCAATTGTCTTAGTGGAAATCCTCTTAATAGAAATGCATTTTATAGACAAATTTTCTTAAAATTATATGCATCGCTGTAAATAGGCTTCTAACTGTTTAAACAAATAAATTTTTATTGCATTAAGATGATCGCATTAAAGTAAATAAATGTATTTGAACAAAAGTACTTTAGTAATTCTGTTTAATATACTAAACGATCATAAATTTGTTAAAATGTTTGTCAAATGGAATATATGTTAACATTTCAGAGCAACATAGATATGTAATATAAAGTTTATTTTTAAAAATGAGAGTAAAATGTTAACCTTTTAACTTTAAAAATCCGTAAAATATATAGTTGGCATAAGCGTGGGCGCCAAATTTTTCATTTTATAGGTGGCGCTAAATGAATATGAAACGCGTAGGTTGTAAAAGGGAGGTCCTTAAATAAGTATTCTTTAGAATTGAGTATAGACCATAAAAAGTTTGCAAGAATAAATATTTTACACTTTGCAATATTTTTTAATTATTTTTATTAAACAACTTGTTGTTCTAACCAATTGATTAAGCCATAAAAAAAGAGTTTAAACGTTACAATTTAATATTGTCACAAAATCAAATGTCACAATGCCCCAAACAAAAAACGGCAAATGCGTAGGAGTTGATTATAACAGCAATGCTGAGAGACAGAAAGAGAAACTTAACTTAGAGAAAAAGAGAGAGCAAAAAACGAAGAGAATTAAATGATTGATTAAAATTTTAAATATTGTTGTTGTAGTTTGTTATGATTTTAGTATGAAAACAGGTGTGTCCCTTGAGATATGCTTTCTTTTTATTCTAATAACAAAAGTTTTTAATAAACATCTCTACTGTATTATAAAAAACAGCAACACTCATAGAGTACTTTACTCTTTCTATGTTTAACTGTTAGATTTCGCTGAAGAAAAACGAAAAGTACAAAAACATAGAAATTTTCGTGTTTTTTTTTTTTAAGTCACATTGTAACATTTATAAGAGGCTATATATTAAATGACTGCAAAGCCAAAAATACTTCAGTCGAGTTTTGAACTTAAAACTAAAACGTAGTGGTTGCTTCTTAATGATAAGAAAGCTATAGCAACAATTGTTTGACTGAAAGTAACAAGAAATATTTAAAAAAGAAAGTGAAAAATATAAGAATTTCAGTTAAAGAACAAAAGTGAAAGTGTTAGAAAAATTGAAAATACTCGCACTCAAATGTAATAAAAAGAAATATTTGATATTTGTGTTGAAAAGTTAATTAAACAAATTTTTTGTATCTTTTTTTTGCTTTAAAAAATATAATTCTTCTGTGCCTATAGCTGTTTTTGTTAAGACAGCCAAACACGTCTCAAAAGGGAATATTTTTATGGTGTTTTATATACATACATACAGCAAATGTCTGTGTGTATGTAACGATGCGTGAGAATGTGTGTATATGTTTCCTGAATGTAGGCTTTACAACAGTTGGTATTTCTAACCGCCATTAAGTATGCAACGAACTTTTTTGTTTTGCTCTCGAAAAGCCATAAAATGAGACCAAAGGCATTTACGGCAAATATAGGAAGAATTTAAAGGCATTCAAAATAAATATATTCTAATAGGCATACATACTCGTAAATGTAAAGATGACCAGCTTAATTTAAAATGATTTTAACCTTTATATTAAACATATTTTTAAACACGTTCTGTAAGATGGAGTTGACTTAAAAAAATATTGCTGAAAGGAAGTTTACAGGATATATTTGCATTAAAAGGATTTACTTAAATATTTGAAATTTTTTTATAAAAATCAAAGTTTTTCTTTAATTAAGCCCTTCACTAATTAAGCTTAAAATCGTTGAAATATTTTAATGTTTTACTACTGAATCTCAGCAAATGTTTCTTTCCAAACCCCAATCTGTCCTACAGCAGTATTCCACCCAAAATTGTTAACATACAGGACCCATATAATGAAGTTATAGGCACTTTATATATTTGAAATTTTTTTAGTTAGTTTTTTTTAATAAACAATAAATTATTGATTTTTTTTTTGTAGGCGATTATAAGCAATTCAACATATTAATGTTAGGCCACCATAAATATGCAATTTTTTTTAGTTTTTGCGGTCATAGGCCTATTTACCGAGTTACAGGCATTAAAAAAAAATTTCTGATAAATAATCGAAATTTTCGAAAATCAGAAGACGAATACTACTCATGCTTTGCATTGAGCTGACACTAGGAATATAGATTTTGGAAGGAAGGAAAGTAGAAGTAGTGTTTACGGCCATAACTAGCTAAAACCCGGCGTGCTTCTCTACCCCCATTTTAATTACGATATTAGATGTTATCTTAGTCATATTTTTCAAAAATTTTTCAACATTTTGTCCACTTCCTGCCAAAACCCAATCATTTGTTCCTTCCAGAAAGAACTGTAGGTTCTGCTTTTTAGCTGTATACAGTCTCCAAACAAACATAAATTCATTTTTACATGGTATACGTATATAGATAATTTCTATTCAGTGCGATATCTGCAATTCCCTCTTTGGATAGATAACGAACCTTTAATAGTTTTCGGTCTCCACATATACAAAATCCTATATTTAGTAGAATGTAAGGTGCCATGCCCATTTATCCAATCTCGCTCAGTTACTCACTGATAATGTGTATTGTTCACCACGTTGCTTGAACCTAATTTAGAAATTTCTACTATTGCCGTGCTCACGATATATAAAAATTTATCTCTACTTTGGGAGGCAACACGCCCACTTTTTCCTAATAATTTTTATTGTCTATGAAGTCATTCAGGCCAAGTACTGAAACTTTAGCTTTAACCGTTCTCAAGTTAAAATGATATCACGCCTACTTACTTAATTCCGCCCATCTTTTTCCTGATGATTTTTTTTGACTATGAATTTATTCAGACCAAATTCAAAAGCTTTTGCTTTAACCGTTTTCACGATATATTGAAATCAATATTTAGTTTGTATGGGAGGTGCCATGTCCACTTGTCCCATTCGGCCCACTTTTTGCTTAATGGTTTTAATTGACTATGAGGCCATTCAGACCAAGTACTGAAACTTTAACCTTAACTGTTCTCAAGATATAATGAAATCAATATTTAGTTTGTGTAGGAGGTACCATGCCCACTTGTTCCAGTCTGCCCATTTTTTTAGTGACGATTTGTATTGACTGTGAATCTATTGAGCCAAATTGGGAGAATCTTGCTGTTGCCAATTTGATGATATAGATCAATAAATACACACTTTGTATGGGCGTGGCACTGCGCAGTCGAAATTTATATAGCCTGTAGTTCCTTCGAGATATACAAAGAGAAACTGTAAAAATTTCAAGAAATTCCGCTCAGCCGCTTAGCTGTCCATAAGGCACAAACAAACCAACAAACAAAAAAGCATACGTGCAAACAACTCATATTCATTTTTATACATAAGATACGTTGTGCGAGTCATCGGACAATCACATACAAATGAGTGTACTCTACGGTCGAAACGAGTACCGCATAAGAATATGTGTCCAAGAGAAATCGGTCAACAAGAATCAAAATACAAAATAGATTTTTTTTGAAGCTCCGGCACATACGTGAAAGTTGTATGCCATTTTACGTTAGATAAACCGAGGTACTTTAATGCTTTTCGCGAAAAGTTTAATCGATCCATTGGATATCATAATGAATTCTTATGCCCAAAACGTCACTCCTTAATAGTTGTATTATCCATAGTTATGAATGGCTCAACACCAGCAACACAGCCATGTCTATTTGTTAAAAATCAGAATTGGGTCGAAAGCGATTAAAATCGACACTCTTCTTGTGCGTGCTTCGTTTATATTTCGTCTATTTGCTGCAATCTCCAGGGAGCTCGATCTGCAATCTCCAGGGAGCTCGATCTAAAATCAAATTAATATGTTGCCATCATCCGTGAAAGAGTAGATAGGATTAGAAGTAAGAAGAAGAAAGTCGGTATAACAGAGCAGTCTGTGAGACAGAGCAGTGTCTTTTAGCGCATAATCATATAAATTTGTTATAAAAAAAATAATGTTTACTTCCTCTATTTGAGGCCTATTTACTAATCTTTATATCTGGTGGGCCATGTATTGGCTTAAATTTTAACCAGCGGTTATTTCGAATCTGGCAATACTTATCTCATTTTGTTCTGTCACAAAATTCAGTATATTATCTCCACTGAACGAAATGAATCGATTTACGCTTGAGTAACGTTCGTGAAACTGGTTTCATTGTTGCTGAGCCAAGACGTAAGCGTGCTCGTACAGTGCGTACACCCGAAAATATCGAGGCTGTGGCTGAGAGTGTGTGTGAGAATCCATCAACGTCAACTCGTCATCGTTTTCAAGAATTAAAGATTTCACGCACCAGTTTACGTCGAATTTTGCGAAAAGAACTCTGTATGACGCCTTACAAAGTTCAATTGGTTCAAGAGTTGAAGCCGCATGACCGTCAGCTTTGTTTTCCCTTCGCTAGATAGGCCAACGAGAAACTGCACGATGATGACGATTTTTTAAAAAAATCATCTTTTCGGATGAATGTCATTTTCATCTTGGTGGGTATGTTAATAAGCAAAATTGCCGTATTTGGGTTTCAGAAAACCCAAACGTGCTCTTATAGAAACCAATGGGCCCATTACGAGTGACTGTTTGTTCTGACTTGTGGAGCGGAGGCATCATTGACCCATATTACTTTGAAAATGAGGACGGGGCAAGCATTACGGTCAATGGAGACACCTATCGTCCCATGATAACCGATCTTTTTGTTCCCGAACTTCATGGTATTGATGTGAACGATGTTTGGTTTAAAAAGGATGGTGCAACTTGACACACTGCTCATGCCACAATCAATTTATTGCTTTGACATCGTTGGACTATTTTCTATGCGGCGCCGTTAAAGACAAGTGCCGACAAAACAGAGACAATTGAGCATTGGAAGGCCAACATTCGTAATGCGATTGCCGAGATACGACCCCATACACTCGAAAAAGTTTCGAAAATTGGTCCGATCGAATGGGTAACTGTGATGCCAGCCGCGACAAGCATATGACTGAAATAATATTTTATTTCTAACCGGAATAATTGTACTTCGCAACAAAAAAAAAAAAAAAATTTCAAAAATTTTAAACCAATTTTGTGTTATTGCATTCTTAAATTTAAACTTTTAAATGGCCCACCCTATAGTTATTTTAAATTATTTTATTAATACAATTGAAAATTATATTATAATTATTACGAGCAAAGTAACTAAGGCCATATGCTCGGTGTAGGGTAAAAAACTAGTGTCTTTGGTGGGCATCGATACCACAACCACAGCACTGTCGGTCGCATCAGCACTACTACCCATTAGCCTGACGGTGTGCCCAGTATTTATCAAATTTACCATATAAGGCTTGAAAAGCTTTTCTTTTTTAGTAATACAAATTCTATCGAACATTTTTCTTGTCTTTATTAAATTAAAATACTTCTTTACTTGCCATACATTGAAGATTTTCTAATTCTAACAATTTAATTACATTTTCTTTCATTATGCGAGTGAACCATTTCATTTAATTAAAATTTAATAATTATTTTCTTGTTCAAAGCTATTTTTCATTTTAATTGGAATACTATTAAATGGAGATTAAGTTTTTAATTAGAAATTAATTATAAAAAGAAATATACATTAAAAATTTACCGTATACTTTCAGGCGCTTGTTATAATATAATATGGGTTGCAATCGTTTTAAAAAGCCTGAAAGAGTATATGAAATGATGTTTTGTACAAAACAACGGCATTATGTGCGTCTTTTAGCATTTCTTTTATTATAAACAATTTTTAAAATGCCTGGATGTAGGCAATTTTGCTATAAAATAATATTATAATATTACTGTAAATGTAAATGATAAAAGATTTTTTTAAATAAATGAAAAAGCAAATGTATGTATTAAAACATATAATTCTATGCCAAAAAGTATGCCACACATTTAAATCAGATTTCTATTTGAATTACAAATATTTTCAATAAGTTCATCAATACATTTTAAAACCTTTCTTATAATTAAAAAAAAATAATATTAAATTCTTTTTTATTATCGTAAGCCAACCTAAAAGTATGCAGCTGATTATCATTAAAATTCGTTAGCATACTTATCGAGATGTATACCCAGTAAAATGTCGTTACAAATTCATGTGGGTTTTCTTTTAATAAACTGTGCTCTGTTTTTCTTGTGATTTACCTCCCTGATTAAAAAAAACAGAAAAAAAAACAATACAAATTTAATGTTTTTTTATCAACCCTGAAAATATGTGCTTTATATTGTTTTGTTTGTTTTCTCGTTACCACCTGAAAACAGACTTTTCTTATTTTTGTGTTGTTTGTTTAAAACGTTTTCAATTTCAATGATTTTGTTTTCTTTTCAAAAGAAACAAAAGGAGAAAAGACTGTTGCTTTGAATAATCATGAGATTTCCGCCAAGTGAAATGAAAGCGTAGAGTAAACGCCAACAAAAATAGCAACAGTGGAACAAAAATGTTTGTATTTGCCTGCCAACTTTAACTTCTGGCCTCCTTTTTTAAAATTTTCACATTTTTTTTTTTTATATGTAAATTAAATGCAAGAGAGAGAGAGAGAGAAAGCGAGCGAGAGAGAGAGAGAGAGAGAGTGGGAAAGAGAAATAAAAATGTTTTTAAACTGTTATTGTTTTTGTAGGTGTTTGAGCTGCTACGAACTCTTCAAATGTAAATTATAGAAACGGTTTTTTTCAGTTTTTTTTTTCAGTTTTTTTCCTTTATTCCACATCGACTTTTTTATTTTGTTATTTTGCCTTTTCTTTTATTACACCCTTATTACTTATCTTCCTCCCTATAGCTTTTTCAATAACCCTGTAACCCTTTCTTTAAAGCATAAACAACAAAAAGGGTTTTGAAAGCCAGTGACCGATACACTTCTGATAGTGCGAAGAGTTTGTTGGTTGAGTTGGGGTTACTTATCAAATGGTGAAAGGGTGAGAGCGGTTTTGGAACTGTTGTTTCTCTTTTATGAAAGGTCAACCTTTGAAATGTAATACATTTGTTTAAAATTCTTTCATTTAAAATAAAAAGATACTGTTGACATTTGCCTTTGATTTTCTTAATGACCACTCTTTTTCTTCTTGACATTTACATTCGAGCTCAAAAGGTAACAAACAAAAAAAGTAACAGCTTTTTGAAACGTTAAATAATGCCTTTTTAACGTACATATTTTTTTATATAGATAAGTAAACGGTTGTTTTTAAAGAAGACCTATTTCAGAAATTTTGTGCATTATGAAATTTACTTAATTGGAAACCGTTTAGAGTGGCTACAATGAACCAATTTCCTATAAATATTTAGTACATAAATATTAAAAAAATTATAGAATTTTTGATAAGGGGCCTAATTAAAATATTATTGATATTAATATACAAAAGTATCGAAATGTGTAGACATAAATGGGTTCATATGGCTTCCATGTGTTACCTATATATATAATCATCTTGCCAAAGACCTACATACATAATCGTGGGGCCACCTTTCATCAATAATCCAGTGAATAATGGTAGCATTTTTCTACATCGCCTGTTGGGCACCTGTACTAAAGCTTGTAGTGACATCTTTTCTGACCAAGCTATGTTAGCTTTAAGGCTGCAATTAATTGGATAAAACAGAAGACGTATTCAGAAATCATTAAAGGAGCATTTTTTTTTTTTGGGAAGTCTACCATGAGATTTATGGGCCGCTATTATTAGTTTGAGTTCCTTGTTTTACTTATACAGTCCTTTATTTATATTTTTACGGTATCCAACTTATTTATCTTGCACTTAATATATATACAAATTTACTCAACACTTTTCTTTATGCCTTAACATGACTTTTCTTATGGACTGTTAAATTACAACTGACTGAAGTAGGCAAAGCATTTTTCTACATGGTATATGTTCAAATTTTAAAATATTTCGCTTTCGCATAATCTTCGTCAATTTAATGTAACTGTCAATTAATTGTAAAATTAAAACTTATATTTTTTTTAACGTTGTTCTACCTATGAGGTGGTTGAAGAGGAATCGTTGTTTTGCCTTTAACTTTTTTGTTTTGTAACCTATAAACTTTTCAAGTAACAATAAAGAATCATACTATGGAAAATGAAGGGCATTTTGTTGGAAAATCTAAATGTCATATCTCCGGAACCATTGCGCCGATTTCGTGCAAATTTTGCAAAAACCATCCCTAACGAACCTTGAAATTTGGATGAAAATATACACTTATTTTTATATATATAGGTTTTATATTAAAATTTGTGATTATTAGTCCTTCTTTATTTTAATTTTAAGTTTTTAATCTCATTCTTTCTTGGTATTGTAATATACATATGCTCAGTTTCATACTGCAATATTAGCACTCAGGTCTTGATAATGAAACAATGAAATCAATAAATAAATAAAATAAATAAAAATGTCTTCTATTCAGATCCGTTAATTCAAATGTAACAACCAAAAATTGAATTACTAGCACCGTTCAATAGGCAATGCTGTTAACAAACCAAATATGTATTGCATTTACAGGGTGATACATTGACAGCTTTGACACAAACCAGTAGAATAAATTCCATAGTAAAGCTTATAGCTCTAAATGTGATATCTTTTTTTATGCATTTTTATTTTTGTAACAGTATCATCTTCAGGTAGAAAAATCTGGATCAAGTTTCATTCTTCTTGTTGAATCAGTAATATTCTTACGACGCCTAATGGATCCTAATAATATTTTGATCGACTAAACGGAATACGAAATTTAACATTTTCTTCTAAAGATGTGCAGACATTTACAAACAGCTATCTGCTATCTAATATTCTGAACAGAAACCATGTCACACCGTTCACTAGAAATCTGCTAGATTTTTCGAAGCTTCTATGTTTTCTTGTGCTATGCTGTAGCAGACAGGCCCATGAATGTGACCATAAAGCTAGATATGGGAGAGTATCAAAAAGATGACCACCTGAATCTGGAAATTTAATTCATAAGTTCCTCACGTAAGCCAGCCGGTACTGCTAATAAAGTTGACCATATTCGAAAGTCACATATATCTAAAAAAGACCTAATCTCTTCCTGCTCATACTGACAGCTCCTACAGTCGACAGTACTAGAGCGCCTTATGGGCTCCGACATGCGCCCTACCCAGTAATTATGACTGAGAACCAATAACTGTTCCCTTATAAATCTAAGAAGGGATGTAGGTCCTTCCTTAGACAGAGAAGGTCAGAGCTTTTTAATTATTCTATTAGTGGTGTTAATGGTTCACCAGTATTCCGACGTTCTCAACGCCCATTTACTTATCAAGCTCGACAGCGCATTCAGAGGGGCGTATACGACACCCATAGCGATAAGAGCCATACCCATAAGGGGATCCCCTAGTAAATTACTCATCCGCAATGTAATTCTTTGAGATATCCGCATGTCCTGGAACTAGGGTTGTCAGACTAAACATATCATAATTCTTGACATTTATAGAAAAAAATCTTGACAGTCAAAAATATTTATATCGAAAATTCTCGGTTATATATTTTCGGCACATGACTCTAAAATGTAATATCTCTGTTATATTATTTGGTTTGACAGGCTATGAAAAGTGGATCACGTGCGACAATTAACGACGCAAGGTGAGGCTTTACAAACAGCGGCAAAGTTCGGATTGACAACAAGAATGGTAATGCTGTATTTGGTGAGATTGGAAGGGAATTGTTCAATATGAGCTTCTAAGACCTGGTTAAACAATTAATTCTGATCACTACTGTAAACAATTAATAAGACTAAAGCAAGCAATTCAATTAAAACGGCTAGAATTTATCAACAGAAAAAATATTTAATAAAAGTCGTTTCAAAAATAACAAGGTGTTTAATTTTTTTTGTCAAATTTGATCCGTGAAAAGCTGTAAAAATTCGTATACGTCAGGCATTGTCAAGGTCATCTGGTCATCGGTTCAGTGGGCGAATACAGCTGAGAAGATATTTCAATCGTCTTACACTGGAGTCGAGAGCATTAACTGCTCCAAGTAGATTCAAATAGACTCTGAGTGCGCGGGATTTTATTCCCAAATACGTTTCGTGGCCCTCTCTATTGCGTAAACTTCCGCCCGACGCAATTATCGAGCAAGCAAGAACCAAAGGTAAAGTTCATCAGAGTAGAAACCCAACCCTGTTCTTGTTTTCGTTTTTGAGCCATCGGTTTTGACCGAGACTGAGTTTTTCGAAGGACAGATCACTTTCTAGAAAATCTACTCCTAGAGGCTCTATCGAAGTTCAAAGTAGACATCACAAAATCTAATGTTGAATGATGACATTTCGAAAAAAGCTATAAAATTAATTACAAACGATTGAATCTGCTTATCAGGGAATCACTTAGAGACAGATTAAAGAAGGGTACGATTCCCAGCAAATTGTTAAAGGAATGAATAACCTTCATTGAGAAGACCAAAAAATACACCAACATTTAAAGCTATAAACTCACTCCGACAAGGCTGCATATATTTGAACAGTCCTACCAATAACACTGTAAGTCGGATATGAAATTTAGATCTCAACGGCAACTGCATAGTAGGATATGGAATGTACTAGAAGATTCTAAACTAATATTAATTAATTATGAAAACTGCTGCATTCTCCTTAGTCAGTCAGTTATAATATTAGAGTTATAGAGTAAAGTCGTGCCAAGTGTTGTGTATTAAGTGGTGAATAAATTTGTGTATTAAGCGGAATTTAAATAAGATGTCTATCTTATGTATGTGTATAAAGTATATTTCGAAAAAAGACCGTATAAAGCAATAAATTTACTTCGTTTATTTTATTTAACACAATTTAAAAGGGACCACAAATTTTAAAAAGGTTAAAACGTAACCATATGATCTATCTGGTAGATAAATTGTTATCACTACATTAAAGCAGTATCACATACTCAATTTTGGGATAGCTATTGACTGTGCTTAGAACACAGCTTAGCCGCAATTGCAGAAAAGTATGGCTTTCATATCAGAAAGACTGGATATAGCCCGTTTAAATGAAGGCCTAGTTATAGAGTTAAAGGTATTAAAAAAATTTAAAAGAGTGGAGGATTTCCTATTAATTAGATGAAATATTTTACTATTAACATTACTTTTTCAGCTTACGACATTTTCTACGCCTTTTTTCGTTTTAAAAGTATGACATTCTGTCTCTATTGATTGTTACTGCAGCTTTAAATAGAGGGTCCACCAAATAAATTTTTTTTTGAAAATGCTATAAAAAACTACTGAATATTTTCTCAAATTTCTTTCTTTATTTGAAAGTACAATCCTTCCGGTTAATAATGGAAAATAATTTCATTCAAATGGCTGCCTCGGCTGGACATACAGTAGCCTACTCGATCGGTCCAATTTTTAAGCACATTATCGATTGTGTGCAGCTGTATTTCACCAATGGCTTCATGAATATTGTCCTTTAAAGCGTCAATTGTCTCGGGTTTGTTGGTGTAACACGGCACCATACAAATCACAGCTCCGAGGTGGCCAACCACATCAGATCTGCGGCTGATAATACGATCTTCAAAAACAGGGCGCAAAACATCGGGTTTAGTTTCGGCTGTGTGGCACGTAGCGCCGTTCTGTTGAAACCAAATGTTGCTAATATCCTCCTCTTCAATTTTTGTGAACAAAAACTAGTTCAACATGGCCCAATAACGATCGCCATTGACTGTGACGGCCACTCTCTGCTCATTTTCGAAGAAAAATGGCCCAATTATACCCCTGGACCAAAATGCGCACCAAACAGTGACTCGTCTTGGGTGTATCAGCTTTTCAATGTATGCGTGCGGGTTTACTGTACCTCAAAAGTGACAATTATGCTTGTTTACATACCCGCCAAGATCAAAATGACCTTCATCTGAAAAGATGATTTTTGATTCTGCAACATTACCATGATATTCGAAGTAATGTCGCAATATTTCCCAGCGTTGTTCAAGCGTATATATTACCATATTCGTTCAGCGAAAGGATAAAACTAATTATCTGTCAAATCAGACATGAGCTAAGTGTTACCATTCACGAAATAAGCACTAGTTGAAAAAAAAAAAAACGTTATATTGCGGACCCGCTATTTTTTTTGCTCTCTATTTAAAATTTTAAACTTGTTTATAATTTTTATTTTATTATTGGTATTTTCTATGTTACTTTTGGGGTTCATTCAATTTTATTATCTATGTTTTGTTGTTATAAAAATGCCAAACTCAACAGAAAATATGAAAAAAGCCTCGAAATCAGTACAAAAAATAAGACGAACTTTCGAAGGTTTTTAACTTTTTTTTGGTACGTAGTAATTAAACTCAATTTGTGGTCTATATTATAAACTTCAATATACACATTTCATGCAAAAAAAAGGGAGGGATACGGATTCTGTTACCATCACGTGATTTTTTAAGAGCTTTCGGATTTTATAGATAAAAAAACACATAAACTTTAGATAAATTCTTTATTTGATTTTATAGAACGATCTATACAAGATAAGATGATTTCATGTAAATGTTGACCGCGGTTATGTCTTAAATGGTTCATACACTGGGTCCTATTTTGGCATACTAACTCCAACATATCGTCCGGTATCTTACGAATTATTTCTTCAATATTGCCAGTGAGTTAACCATTGCAGGCTTGTCCCCATACACATGAGCCTTAATATAGATTTAATATAGCACCACAAAAAATAGTCTTAAAGCGTCAAATCGCACGATCGACCCCGTAAAATAAACTGTTTAACGAACTCGCTTCTCAATTGAACCATTGTTTCACGTACTGTGTGGCATGTGGCACCGTCTTGTTGAAACCACATGTCAGCCAAGACCTGCTCTTCCATTTTTGACAAAAATTTGTATTCATCGCGCGATAGCGCTCGCTATTCACGGTAACGTTCCTGCCTTCGACTTTTTTTAAAAAGGAGGATAATTCACACCAAACAATGCTTATGACTGCTCTTCACAACAAATACGGCAATTTTTGTTGTTCACGTATCCATTCACCGAGAAATGAGCTACGTCGCTGAACACAAGTTTCCGATATAAAAGTGAATCTTTATCCAACTGGCTTGTTAGTCGATTCATTTTGAAATTATAGACCAAACAGAACATGTTTAACAGTAACATGTTGCATGTAAACAGCTGAGCTGCAAATGCTGCTGTCAAACAGAAAGTTGCTAAAAAATCACCCGATATAAACCGAACAATTAAATTAAGGCCTATTTTCGTTGTTAAAACTTTTTTTTATATATAGTCTAGGCCTTTTTTATAGTGGCTTTATAGGGAAACTCCCAGCAATGCAGAGCATTTGGAAAACATTTTTTCAATTTATTTTGAGAAGACTCAAAAAAAAAAAAAATGGACGTGATGAATGGTATAACAAAAATTTCGACATTAAACTACATGTAGTGTGGAGGTGCGCTTTTTCTTTTTTTCATTTTCTTAGCCTGACTAACAAACATACAATACAATTACGTGTTACACATTCAGAAACGTGGTAGTAGTTTTGCACAAATACTCCATTATTATTAAATTTTCGTAAAGAATAACAAAAATCATGGTCAGTAATATGGCAGCAACAACTGCTGTTTAGAAAGTTTAATGCTTGTTTTCTCCGTAAAATTTTCCCCATTTTCTACTTCAGGGAATAAGTTAAATTGTTGGCTAAAAAGTTTCTTTATTCTTTTGAAAAAAGAAAACTTAAAGATTAAGACGACAGTAACAGCAACAAAAAGCATTTATGCCAACAAATAGTGACATAATCAACATTTCCTTGATATTAGATTTGCATTTGTATAGAAAAATATATAACTTGGTTCCGGGGAAATTATTTCTAAAGAATTAAGGCATTAATTTTGTGGTTTATAGTGATAAAGAGGAGAAAACAAAACTTGGAAATGTTTTGAAAAAGTTTTCGAAAAAACCAAACAAACAAAAAATTATAAAATTATATGGTAAAGAGCTCTGGAGCGCTTAAATTCCACATTAAAGCTTTTCGCTTTTTATAATTTTGCAATTTCAATTATACATATATAAGGCAAAAAATTTTATTAAAATTTCTGAAACAGCAACTGCCAATAGAAAGGAATCAATAATATCTTAGCAAAAGTTAAGTAATTGTGGAAAAAATACAAAAACATATTCTGTGCAAATATTTATTAAATTTACATTCCATATCTAAAGCATATGCTTAAACAAAATTTATTAAAGCATACTTTTTCGCACATCGTCTAGCATATGCAATCAATATTTTTTATTTCATACACATTTGCCCTAAAAGCACAGGTTATGAAATGGAAAAAATGCTTATACAACATATAACAACACAAAAAATATATTCTATATATAGAAAATTGTTGCAAAAATATCGCTTGGTATTAGAGAAATACACTCGTTTTATGGTATATTTTTAGGCAACCACAATACCACTTGTTTATATACTATACATTCATATAAGGGGTCCGCCAAATATATATATTATTTTGAAAATGCTATAAAAAAAACTACTCAATATTTTCTCAAATTTCTTTTTTTATTTGAAAGTACAATCCTTCCGGTTAGTAATGGAAAATAGTTTCATTCAAATGGCTGTCTCGGCTGGCCATGCAGTAGCCTACACGATCGGTCGAATTTTTAAGCACATTATCGATTGTGTGCAGCTGTATTTCGCCAATGGCTTCACGAATATTGTCCTTTAAAGCGTCAATTGTCTCTGGCTTGTTGGCGTAATACTTATCTTTGACGGTACCCCACAAATAATAGTCCAACGACGTCAAATCGCTGCTACAAGGTGAACAAACGACATCAGCTCTGCGGCTGATAATGCGATCTTCAAAAACAGGGTGCAAAACATCGAGTGTAGCTTCGGCTGTGTGGCACGTAGCGCCGTCCTGTTGAAACCAAATGTTGCTAATATCCTCCTCTTCAATTTTTGTGAACAAAACTTCGTTCAACATGGCCCGATAACGATCGCCATTGACTGTAACGGCCACTCCTTGCTCATTTTCGAAGAAAAATGGCCCAGTTATGCCTCTGGACCAAAATCCGCACCAAACAGTAACTCGTCTTAGGTGTATCGGCTTTTTAATGTATGCGTGCGGGTTTTCTGTACCCCAAATACGAGAATTTTGCTTGTTTACATACCCGTCAAGATCAAAATGAGCTTCATCTGAAAACATGATTTTTTTTTTTTTTTTTTGGCAAAATCGGCATCTTCTGTAAGTCGATCGCAGTCCCACTTAGTGAAGCAAAGTTCAAGCGTACACACAGCCGTATTTGTTCAGCGGAAGGATAAGACTAATTATCTGTTAAATCAGACATGAGCTAAGTGTTACTATTCACGAAATAAGCACTAGTTGAAAAAGAAAACGTTAGATGGCGGACCTTATATATACTATATATACTATATATGTACATATATATTTATTATTTGAAGACCACCTGTGAATTAAATTAAATCAAATATGCTTTTGAAATTTTAATTTTTTTGCTTTGCACAGAGAAATATATGCATATTTTTTGTGTCAGAAAAAAAAACTGTGCATACTTTTCAGCACTAAATGGAAACTATTAAAATGGAATATGTTTTTAAAAACTGAAATAAAATAAGTGTAAAAATATTTTGAAAGAATCTCAAAAATTAAAATTAAAACATAAACAATATAAACAAATATTGATTTGTAAACAGGAACGTTTTAATAACTTTTACAAAAAATATAAATGTTTTTATGAAGCATGCTTTTAGGCAAATATGTTGTAAATAAATTTAAACCTGTGTAATAAATATTGTTTGTTGAGTTATTAAATCATTTTAAAATGTTCACATTTTAAACTTCAATTTAGAACTTTAATTTTTCCCCCTTTAAAATTTTACTTTATGAATAGCCCCAGGCTGAATATAAAATCCCTTATATTTTATATCTTAAATAAAACCTTTACATTTTCTTAAATTAGAAGAATATTTTTGTTTTAGCACGGTTTGAGACATTTTAGCAAATAAAAAGTTTCTTAACACCTTCAAAGTATGCTTTACATTTCTTTTTGCAAAAAACAGGACATTTAATTTTAAGAAAAATTCAAATAAAAGTTTTAGGTGTGATAGGAAATTGTTATTATTTCTTTAAGTTAAAAAAAAGTGATTTATAACTTTTTTGTGTATACAGCCATTTTTTTAAGACTAAAAATTTTTAGTCATGTTTGTTTTACCTTAAGCTATGCTATATTTTTTTTATTGTTATTCTACACACGTGTGTTTGCATACCACAGTAAAATATGAAAGTCCACTAAGTTTGAAAAATATGTTAAATAAAAACGAGAAATTCATGATTTCAATGGATTTGGATTTATAAACTTGTGAGATTTGAAATTGTTATACACTCAGACCTTATTTTATGCGATAAATTCGTTCCACTAAGATCCGCATAGACCGAATTCGCACAAAACTATACGCTACCTCTATATAAAAACTACTGATTCGTTCCTGAATTTTAAATAAACTCATAAATTTAAATCAAAGCTTTAAAAGTCAAACAAAATCGCTTAAAAAATTAAACAATTTAATAGAAGGAAGAAATATAAAAACAATTTTATAATAAAATTTTATATCTAAGAGTCGTAATTAGTGTATTGTCACCATTTTGTAGACCATCGTCTTCGTCACCAGAAGTGTTCTCATAATGACTACAAGGAACGGTCGCCGTATTTCTTTTTCTTCTCGCGCAAAATAATTTGTCATCAGGCTTTGTGAGGTTGAATTTTTCAATTTTTTATACAGCCTCTGTTATCCAAGAGGGTTCATTACTCATTCTGTATCTGGATTTACATTGAAAATTTCATTTTGTACACCATTAGTTCTTCACATGCTTTTTTTTTAAGTAAATGATTCAACTATTTCTTCACAAGCGCTTTCGCTATGATTGTCTTCGACACTATCAGCAGTTGAACTAGTATGCTTGTCATCAGATACTTCTACTAGCGTTACTTAATTGGCTATATGCAGTAATAAAATGAGAACAATCGTGCCATAGTATTTGAAGTTCTAAGCAAGAATTTCTCCAACGTCACTACACATTTCTTTGAAAATGTCTTTATATGGACAGATATCAATGTTTCGGTTTTAAATTGAAATTTTTAATACACAACACAAAATTTTGAGTGTAAGTCTTACACTGTTAAAGTTGTCAATTTTTTGACGCTGATTTATTAGTCATATCGATGTCACTGGAAGATATTATTTGTGACATTATTTGATCACTCCAAAGTTTTTTATTCCGTACATTACTCTATTTTGTGCTTGAAACTTAAAACTAAATACAACAATATTTAAAACTATAAACTTTAGTATTGTGGCACTTATTCTATTGGTTGGTGTCAAGGCTACACAAGTGTAATAGTTGTATAGCTGTTGTATCTATTTGAACAGTGCTTCCCACACAACTATGAGTAAGATATTAATACATATCTTTAAATTTGCATTGTGAAATTTACTAGAACAATAAAAACTAATGACAATGGACTAAGTACATAAGCCGCGGCATTACCCTCAGTCAGTCCATTATAATTTTACAGCCATAGAGAAAAGTTGTGCTATGTGTTTAGTATTAAGTTGTGAATAAATTTGTGTATTAAGTGGAAGTTAAAAATAAGTAATTTGTTTTGTTTATTTTATTCAGTTACCAAGCTGTTTAATTCCAAGAAGAGTACCACAGAACTTAATACTTGGACCGATATCGTATTCCATTTACGCAAATGATTTACCGAGACAGCTAAAATATTGTAAAGTACAAATAGGTGTACTTCCGTTTCGTAGAAACAACGCCTTCCGTATATTTGGTGCAGTTAGAAGTCGCTGCTCATCGTAGACTCCCACTTTTTGCCTTTTTTTTTTCCCA
The DNA here is from genome assembly GCA_023159175.1 of Wohlfahrtia magnifica. Classification (NCBI taxonomy): domain Eukaryota; kingdom Metazoa; phylum Arthropoda; class Insecta; order Diptera; family Sarcophagidae; genus Wohlfahrtia; species Wohlfahrtia magnifica. The sequence continues at coordinate 7,903,281 of JAKWBJ010000536.1, forward strand.
AGAAGTGATGTTGCCATTCCGGCGATGGGGGATAGCCAGATGTTGGATGAATGATTTAAAACAATTTAAAACCTCTCAATTATTTAAAATCCAAAGTTGCCATGAAAATACATTCTTGTCCTTGCTGAGATTTTAAACTGGGCGAAAAGTGATGTATGGAAGCACTTTCATCACTATCACGCCATCATCTCTCTGTGCAATTTTATATAAGTTGTGACATGTTAGATGTTCTGAACTGTATAGAAGTGATAAATCAGTTTTTGCATCAAACCTATCTTGGCAAATCTGCGAATGGTTTAAGCTCGAATCCAAATGAAAACAGTTATAACTATTGGATCAATAAAGAACATGTCATGTTGTCTGACCATATGAGAGGAAACGTATTATTATTATTGCTAAAATTTAAATCGTATTAAATCCTAACGTATTGTTACGGAAATGAAAAGACCTAAAAGGATGCACCTACATTTAAAGCTATAAAGTTTATTATTGAAGTTCTTCTATTGGTTGCTGTCAAGGTTATGATCACGCTGCTATATTTATTTTCTACCAATACCACTCTAAGTCACATAAGTAATTCAAATATTAACAGCAACTGAATAGTAGATTGTGAAATGTACTAAAATAGTCGAAACTAATGTTAATTAACTATAAAAGTCGCGCCATTCTCTTTAGTCAGTCAGTTATAATTTTACAGTCATAGAGTAAAGTCGTACTAAGGTCTTTAGCGGAAATTAAATAAGCTGGATATTGTGTATAAAATTAATTTGAAAACAAAGACTGTATAAAGCAATAAATTCGCTTAAGTTATTTTATTGAACACAATTTAAAAGAACTCAAATGTTTTCAAATGGCTGTAATTTAATAATATAGTAGACGTAATATTGCCAGAATGAATGACTGAATGTAAAGAAATTTTTTTTTCATATTATGCCTTAGAAGAAAAAACACTGGATATCGAAGCCTATTTAACGAGTTATTTGTATTTGCTAATGGTAAAGCTGTAAACGAAATGGCTCTAAGCTTTATGACTAAATTTTTTTCAATTTAAAATTTTTTTATGGTTTTTAAATAAAACGCAGATACTTGCTTTTTAAAACATAAAACATATTTTATGGAAGTATACTATTAGGCAGCATCTCTATGTATATATCTTTACTAATATTAAATATTTTGTCCATATAAAGGGTCCGCCATCTAACGTTTTTTTTTTCAACTAGTGCTTGGTAATACTTACCTCATGTCTGATTTGACAGATAATTAGTTTTATCCTTCCGCTGAACGAATATGGTTGTGTATACACTTCGCTAAGTGGGCCTTCGATCGACTTACAGAAGATGCCGATTTCGCCAAAAAAAAAATCATCTTTTCAGATGAAGCTCATTTTGATCTTGGCGGGTATGTAAACAAGCAAAATTGTCACATTTGGGGCACAGAGAACCCGCACTCATACATTGAAAAGCCGATACACCCAAGACGAGTCACTGTTTGGTGCGGATTTTGGTCCAGAGGCATAATTGGGTCATTTTTCTTCGAAAATGAGCAAGGAGTGGCCGTTACAGTCAATGGCGATCGTTATCGGGCCATGTTGAACGAATTTTTGTTCACAAAAATCGAAGAGGAGGATATTAGCAATATTTGGTTTCAACAGGACGGCGCCACGTGCTACACAGCCGAAGCTACACTCGATGTTTTGCGACCTGTTTTTGAAGATCGCATTATCAGCCGCAGAGCTGATGTCGTTTGGACTATTATTTGTGGGGTGATGTCAAAGATAAGAGTTACGCCAACAAGTCAGAGACAATTGATGCTTTAAAGGACAATATTCGTGAAGCCATTGGTGAAATACAGCTGCACACAATCGATAATGTGCTTAAAAATTGAACCGATCGTGTAGGCTACTGCATGGCCAGCCGAGGCAGCCATTTGAATGAAATTATTTTCCATTATTAACCGGAAGGATTGTACTTTCAAATAAAATAAGAAATTTGAGAAAATATTCTGAATTAAAAAAAAAAAAATTATTTGGCGGACCCTTTATTATAATGCTGTAATAAGCAAAGAAATTTATAAAATTAAATTAATCCAATAAAAACTTTTGTAAGTCAATAAAATAAAATTTTCTTTTTGGTCGTTTCTTACAAAATTATTGTGTTTAACTAGGAAAACAAAAATTTACATAAAAATGGTTTAATTTCTTTAAATATAAAGCAGAGAAAGTAAAAACTCAAGTGTTACTAAGCTATACTGAATAATGCCATTGAGGTAAAAACTCATATAATTTGAATAGAAGCCTTTTTCTTTTAAAGAATAATAGCTTTTTTTAACTTTTTATTTTTTGGAAAATCTATTGCTCTTTGAAATAGTGAAATCAAGATACAAATATCATATCCGCAATCGTTTGATTGCGTCTAACCATTATTCATTGTTTGATTGTTGCTGTGTTGTAATAAAAAATTGAGACCTAACGAGACCTTTGACGAAAATGTAACAAACGATTTAGAAAGTAAGAAACCATTAAGAATACTAACTAAGTTTCCAACAATAAAAAATAAATATTTGCATATTTTTAGGTGTAATACATGTTTTTTTGTTTAACACTCTATAAGTGTGCATAGTCATAAAAATTATTGAGAAATATAATAGAATCAAAGATTTTTGCCATAAACGAGTGTTTGTGTTAAAAATTGTGGTAAGTTTTCAAATTAAAGCTAAATATGAAATACCTTAAATGCTGTATTTCAGTTACCTTACCTAAGGGAATATTGTAAAAAAAAGTTTCTTCTTAGTAACTCCATTTAGTCTGGTCCGCCTTGAAAACTTAATTTATATTTTTCTCACAATATTATTGGCAATGGTTTGTGTGTATGTGGAAGGCATAAATTTTATTGTTAAAATTTTTCCATAAAAAAAAACAGAAAATATGAAATAAAACCCAAATTGTCATTATTTATGTGTGTATTGTCTTGGTTTAGTCCTGCTTCTGTTGGTCATAAATCGTAATAAAACCACAATATTTTTGAAAAGAAAAAAAAAGAAAATTTCTAAGAAGAATAAATTGAAAATGCCTTAAGGCTTGTTGGTATTGCTATCTCGTTACCAATCGCTACACAAACCTAAGGCTCAGCTCCTTTCTATACCCTTAACCACAGCAAATATTTGTAAAATATTTGTAAGATATTTGCAGTCTATACCTTTTTTTATTTCAAATTTTATTACACATCGATTTTTAATGAAACGTTGCTTTTCTTCTTTATTTGTTATCGAAAAGCATTATAAGAATATTTAAAAATTTTAAAAGGTGAACATTTAAAAACTTTAAAAGGTGTAGCATACCTATAGGCGTATGGTAATAAATACAAATAAAAAGAAAACAAACATGAAAAGAAGAGAATATGTAACGAGTTTTCATATTTATTTTATGGGAATTTATTTTTTCATGTTTTTTTCAAATTTAAGACGGACATTTATGGTATAAAGCACTTTTTGAGGTCTACTTTTAGGCCTAACAGAAAATATTATAGCTATTGTAGTATTGTTATAATAAAATGTTTGCATTTTTTAAATAGCCATAGAACTTTTTATAGAAAGAAGACTTTTAATAATTTAGAAGACATAAGAAAATATCTTACATATAAAGGGTCCGCCAAATAAAAATGCTATAAAAAAAAACTACTGAATATTTTCTCATAATTCTTTTTTTATTTGAAAATAAAATCTTTCCGGTTAATAATGGAAAATAATTTCATTCAAATGGCCGCATCGGCTGGCCATGCAGTAGCCTACACGATCGGTCCAATTTTTAAGCACATTATCGATTGTGTGCAGCTGTATTTCACCAATGGCTTCACGAATATTGTCCTTTAAAGCGTCAATTGTCTCTGGCTTGTTGGCATAACACTTATCTTTGACGGCACTCCACAAATCATAGTCCAACGGTGTTATTTCGCAGCTCCGAGGTGGCCAAACGACATCAGCTCTGCGTCTGATAATGAGATCTTCGAAAACAGGGCGCAAAACATCGAGTGTAGCTTCGGCTGTGTGGCACGTAGCGCCATCCTGTTGAAACCAAATGTTGCTAATATCCTCCTCTTCAATTTTTGTGAACAAAAATTCATTCAACATGGCCCGATAATGATCGCCATTGACTGTGACGGCCACTCCCTGCTCATTTTCGAAGAAAAATGGCCCAATTATGCCTTTGGACCAAAATCCGCACCAAACAGTGACTCGTCTTGGGTGTACCGGCTTTTCAATGTATGCTTGCGAGTTTTTTATGCCCCAAATGTGACAATTTTGCTTGTTTACATACCCGTCAAGATCAAAATGAGCTTCATCTGAAAAGATGATTTTTGATTCTGCAACATTACCATGATTTTCAAAGTAATGTCGCAATATATCCCAGCGTTGTTCAAGCGTATACACAACCATATTCATTCAGCGGGACGATAAAACTAATAATCTCTCAAATTAGACATGAGCTAAGTGTTACCATTCACGAAATAAGCACTAGTTGAAAAAAAAACGTTAGGTGGCGGACCCTTTATATATATAAAAATGAATGTGTGCTTAAATGTTTGTTTGTGCTAAACATCTGAACCGATTTTCTTGAAATTTGTACAGTATCTCTCTGTATGTCTGGAAGAAACTATTGGCTATATAAATTGCAAAAATTTCAACTAGGTGGTGCCACGCCCACACAAAGTAAATATTTCTTTTTCTATATCTTTAAAATGGTAATAGAAAAAGTTTCTAAATTTGTCGCAAATAGATGCATAGTCAATATAAATGGCGCGGTACTTCCCCTACAAAATAAATATCGATTTTGGTATACCTTTAGAACGGTTACAGCTATAGTTTCTGTATTCGGTCTAAGAGACTTCATGGTCAAATCAAAAGTGGATGTGATACCTCCAATACAAAGTAAATATTAATTTTATTATATCTTCAGAATGGTTAAAGCTAAAGTTTTAGAATTTGGTCTGATTGACTTCACGTTCAATGCAAATCATTAGACAAAACTGAGCGGTATTAGACAACTAAACTTGGTACCTCCTATACAAACTAAAAGTTAAAGTAAAAGTTTATGAATTTGGCCAGAATGGCTTTAATTTCAATACAAATCACCAATCAGAATTGGAAAAGAAGGCGTGGTATCCCTCATATAAACTACTCGTATATTGATTGCTTTATATCTTGAAAACGATTAAAGCTAAAGTTTCAATATTTAATCGAAATAGCTTCATAGTCAATAGAAAGTGAAAAAGTGGGCGGAATTGGATCTCGCATATAAAGTAAATATTGGTTTTTATGTATCTGGAGAACGGTAATAGTGGAAGTTTCTAAATAAGTTCAAACAAAGTCGTGAACATCATGAGCCAGTAACTGGGTGAATTAGTTAAGTAGGTGTACGCCTTTCATTCATACTAAATATTGAATTTTGTATATGTGGAAAACGGCAAAAATTGCAGCAGCGTTATCTATCCCGCATTAGCCAAAAAGCGGGTATTGCAGGCAGTACGTTGTATAAAAGCTATCTATACTATATAAGAATTAAAGTGTGTTCGTTTGAAGACTGTAGGCAACTAAACGACTGTAGACAACTAACCTACAGTATCTTTCTGAAAGCAACTATCTTAAATATTTGGATTTGGACCAGAAAGGCACAACATTTGGTAAAAAATTTAAAAAATTAAACTAAAATAACAAATAAGAGAATAATTAAGATAGGGGTAGCGAAGCACGCTGGGTTTTAGACATAAAAAATTTAATTCTAAAGAAAATAAATTTAATGGACTGAACTGGAAAATAAGTCACCTAGAAAATCTTTTGAAAGCAATTCATCGAAGGAATGTTATAAGTAATGACCCTGTTAAGAGATTGTCTTCTGGGTCATTCAAATATGACAATCAAACTTTTTTCCCCTAACCCCAAAGGTTCTCCTCTAATCTGAAATGAGAAGGACTGACAACTATTGTTATTATTTACGGCAGGGTTAGAAGTTGAAAAAAAAAATATTATAAAATATACAGAATAGCGCAGGAGATAGAATGCATAGCGAGCTTTACAAAAAAAAAGCAGTTTAGAAAAGTAAGTGTAGAACAAATTGGTATTGAGCCGTAGTTTTCAGGTCTGGCGTTACACTAAGCATTATCTAGTACGACCGAAAAATTTAATATACTGTTACGTTTTTACCTTTTTAAAAACGTGTTGTTATGAGTTCGTAGATTGTAGTTAAAATAAAATAAATTGTGTGTTTGGTTTTAACTAAAAATCCTTTATTCAACACAGTTTTGTGCACCACTGCTTATAACCATTTTACAGGCAATAACAATTTTCTATTCTTAATTACTCTGTCTGTTTACAGTCTTGTAAACAACAACAATTACTCGACAGATCTTTCTACCTAAAGATCTTCCAACCCGTTCGTAGTTATAACTTAGGTTCGATCACAACCTTTTTAACCAGAGGTTATCCACACTTAACTCTCTTTACTGAGTGAGCTCCAACTAAACTGATTTTTTAATTCACAATTCACTTCACGAGTTTACTCTCTTCACACAAACTGCACTCGCTGGGTTTACTTTACTTAAACTCCACTCGCTGTGTTTACGACACATAAACTGATTGTTGTTCGCATCGATGTGCTTTTTATATGGCTGAGTAAACAACACATCGAAAGCTCTAGAACCTCTCGATATTTGAGGGAGATTCCAATTCTTTCTTTTAATTTCTTTTTAGTTCTTTTGCAGCCATGCGTATGTAAACATCTACCTCTTTCAGCTCTTAGTGTTTGTTGTTGCTTGTTTATTGTCTGTTACTTGTTTTCTTTGCTGCTTAATTATTGTTGTTGCCGTGTTATTTTTATTTTCTTTGTCGCTGCTAATAGTTGTTGTTGTAGATTTGGTTATTTGTAAATAGCACGTATAGTTGTTCTTGCAGCTTTTGTTTATTATTCTAGCGATGTAATAAACGCTGTGGTGCGCAACCTTATTGTCGTAACAATACAATAAAACTCGATCATTTCAAATATGCTAAAAATCTTCCATATTCAGTTTAGACAATATCCATTGTTAGAGCACAAAATTTAACATAAAAAGTCCATCACAAATTGAACTGTACTCATATCATAGTATGATATGTAAAGTGTACTTGTTGGAGTTTTAGAAACGTGGTCCATATTTTTGTAAAGTCTAACTGCTTAAGCCTTATTTTTGGTTTACTCCTTTACATATGATAATATTTAAAAGGGTAGAACGTAAAACAATTTAAGAGTCTGGTTTAAGGCGATAAGCTTCATTGTATTAATATAGTAAATACTAAAGTTTTATTTTGCTATTTCCGTAGAAAACATAGGAAACGTTGCTTATGTTTAATGGCATAGTTTCTTTGCTTAACCATAGTTACGTACTTTAAAACTAAAAATAAGAAAAAATAAGTCTAAAAAACATAATGACTAATTATAAAACTTGTAGTTAATTTTCCGTTTTTTAACAGCGCAATAATATGGCATACTTTTAGGTTAAACATCATGTTTGAAAATAATTAAACAGAAAACGTTGCATTGTTTTTTTTTTTTTTTTTTAATTAATATTGTTCATTTTACCATTTTTATGTGTTAAATATTGTTTTATTTTTATTCTAAAATATTATATAGCACCTAGAATCTCTCAATAAACTTGGTTTACACAACAAGATTACATTATGGTGGGTTACAAGAACCATACCGGAAAAAAAAGTTGACTGCTTAGCAAACAGTAGAGTTAAATAGGTTTTCATTAGGACTGAGCCATTCTGCTTGGGACTGAGTCCTGTTTGAAAATTTGTACAAATAGATTTTTTTATTACTGTATATAGTAGTCACTCCTCAGTGAACATACTTCACACAGAGTTGCCACTCCTCATTCTATCGTTTTCTAACAGGGTTGCATTTTAAATTTTACTCAATTAATTGTATAAATTAAGTACTAATTGAGCAATTTATAAATTGTGGTTTTGTATGGTAAATTGAGCTCAATTAAGGCCTTAATTGTGTAAAATCCTTTAATTGACAATTAAAACTTATGTGTGAACATAATATTACGTATAAAACTTTAAATGAATTAATAAAAAATTATTTTAACAAATAGGTTCTTTTTCTTTTTCATTTTCAGAAACCATGTGAAAAGCAACGCAATTTGATTTCCTTTAAAAGCTACTACTCATCAAACTGTAACTGTAACGACACATATGAAGAAATATTGTTTCAAAGAATCTACGCTTCATACTTAAAACTTAAAAACAAACGAATCATAATTTGATAGTAAAATACAAAAATCTGAACAGAAAACAAGAAAAAACGAACTTTTTTGAAGAAACTCTTAATAATTGAAAGTTTAATTCTCAGAAAAAGAAATCTACAAACACACAGAGTATAGAAGTAAAAAAAGAAAACAATTTTAAATAATAAGCAAACGGAAACGGATATTGTGTGTAGTAAATTAAAAAAAAAAACAAAACGTTAAAAAACAACAACAGCAATACCTAAAACAATAAAAATAATTTCTTCACTTACGTTTTTGTTCTCGTTTTTCTTTTTCTCTCCTTATTTTCCGTGTCATTCATTCACATTTCGTCCGTGACTAAGCGCGTTTCTTATTGTTTCTTTTCTTTTCTAAAAAAACGGTGTTAATGACATGTGTAATGTTAGTGTTTAACAAGGAGTTTTAGGTGAAACTATAACAAATAAAAAGTGAACAAACGAAGTTAAAAAACAGGAACAAGAAAAAGTAGCAGCAGCTCTTCTACTTGACTCTTTACTCACCTCAAGCCTTAAGTCCGTCAAGAAACTTTACTTTCTTTAAAGCAATTGTTATCCTTTCCTTCTCTCTATTACTGATTCATTGATTTTTTTCGTTTTTGTTTAAGTTCACTTCTAAAAGAAAAGTTTTTCTAAAGACAAAATCACATATACACACAGACAGAAAAAGAAAAAAACGGTTATTTTTTTGTTATTTTGAACTCCTTTCTGTTTTTCGGGACCGTAAATTAATTATTGTGCTTTAGAAACAAAGGACTCGAGTTCAACATTAAATAAAAATGTCGTTGTTGATGTGGCGTTTAACCTGGCCACTCTTTATAGCCATTTTGCTATTTGTGGTCAATGTCAAAGCCATCGATTTAAGCCGTTTGTATGGACACAATATGGTGCAGAAAAGAAGTGGTGAGTTTTTAAAAGAACATTACTAATGAAAAAGGGAACGATAATTACGAAAAAAAGGGTTATGACAACAAAATTTTATTAGAAAATTTTAAATAAAAATAATTAAAAAAAAACATGAACAAGAGGATAAATAGTCCTTAATTTTAGAAACTTTTTAATTAAGTCGAAATGGTTTTTAGTGTGGTGAGACTAAATTAAAATATAAATTTGTATAATATACTATTTTCTTTGGAAGTATTTTGTTATTGGTTGGGGGTAACAATAAAATTTAAAAAAGGGCCGGATATTTCTTAAAATAATTAAAACAGAAAAAAAACCTTTGATACAATGACTTGATTGATACTTGCGGTGTATAGCTAAGAATTGCGGTATTCATAGCAAATAGCATATCTTTTACTAATTGTTTGTACTGCTACGAAAATAAATATGCCTACGGTACACTAACATTTGTACGCTTAAAGCTACAAACTTTACCCAACAAACCAAAACCAAACTTATAACAAGCTTATCAACATAAGCCTTAAGCTTAGAAAAGTCTTAGGAATACTATTGCAAAAAGCTTATTAAAAAATGTTTAATAATGAAAACTGAACACTTGCGATAATATTGTTGTCTATAATAAACAGTAAGCTTAGAAGTCTGATTAAAGAATATGCTGACAGAAAAATAGTTTTCTAATCATGCTTATAAAGGGTCCGCCAAATACTTTTTTTTTGAAAATTCTGAATATTTTCTCAAATTTCTTTTTTTATTTAAAAGTACAATCCTTCCTGGCTGCCTGAGCTGGCCATGCAGTAGCCTACACGATCGGTCCAATTTTTAAGCACATTATCGATTGTGGGCAGCTGTATTTCACCAATGGCTTCACGAATATTGTCCTTTAAAGCGTCAGTTGTCTCTGGCTTGTTGGTGTAACACTTATCTTTGACGGCACCCCACAAATAATAGTCCAACGGTGTCAAATCGCAGCTCCGAGGTGGCCAAACGACATCAGCTCTGCGGCTTATAATGCGATCTTCAAAAACAGGGCGCAAAACATCGAGTGTAGCTTCGGCTGTGTGGCACATAGCGCCATCCTGTTGAAACCAAATGTTGCTAATATCCTCCTCTTTAATTTTTGTGAACAAAAATTCGTTCAACATGGCCCAAAAACGATCGCCATTGACTGTGACGGCCACTCCTTGCTCATTTTCATTTTCATTGGCCCAATTATGCCTCTGGACCAAAATCCGCGCCAAACAGTGACTCGTCTTGGGTGTATCGGCTGCGTGCGGGTTTTCTGTGCCCCAAATGCGACAAATGCCAAATGCTTGTTTACATACCCGCCAAGATCTAAATGAGCTTCATCTGAAATGATGACTTTTTGGAAAAATCGGCATCTTCTGTAAGTCGATTGCAGGCCCACTTAGCGATCCGAAAACGCATAGGATACACAACCATATTTGTTCAGCGGAAGGATAAAACTAATTATCTGTCAAATCAGACAGAAGCTAATTGTTACCATTCACGAAATAAGCACTAGTTGAAAAAAAAAACGTTAGATGGCGGACTCTATAATAAGCTTACATTAATAATATTTATATATATAAAGAATGGCTGTCACAACAACAGATTCGAGTGATTGATTTTTCAGCATAAAGCCCTTATTCAGCTCCAATTAAGAATTTTTAGACAAAAGTAAAAAGTGCTTCGAATAATCTCATTGAACTTCGGAGAATATGTTCGTAACGATGTAGTACAAATTCTAAAAAATTTTAAAATTTCGAAAAAATAACGAATACATACATACGTACATAAATATGTAATAAATATTTTTTAATACTGTCAAAAAAAAATATTTTTCAAAAACACTTACAAAACTATAGCGAGAATAAAGCAAATGTTATCATGTTTGTTAAATTGTTATCTGAACTAAATGTATAGTAAGTATTATCGAAAAAGGCATTGTCATGTGAAGCATGTTTAAAATAGCATTTCAAAATAAGCTTTTAATAACTATGTTTATAAAAAGGTATGGGAAATCTCGTATAACAAGCTTATTCTACAATTCATTTACACTTTGCTTATCTTTTCGATATTGTAAATTTTATTCTATTGGTTTGTGTGAAGGCTACGATCAAGATCCTTGGGTATTAAGATTTTACATATAATTTAAAGTAGCTGAACAGAAGGTTTTCTTATTTACTAAAACATTCGAAACTAATTTTAATTTTCTATAAAAGGCGGCGCATTCTGCTTAGTCAGTCAGTCGTAATTTAACGGTCAAAGAGTAAAGTTTGGCTAAGGCGTTAGTAAAAGTGTATTAAGTTGAAGTTAAATAAGTTAAGGACTGTATAAAACAACAAATTCACTGCATTTATTTTATTCTACGCAAGTTAAAGGAACTCAAACGTTTTAGAATAACGTTAAAACGTAACAGTATGTTTATTAATTTGAATGGCGCATTAGAGGGTAAATATCTGTTAATATTTCCCACTTAGTTGCTGAAAAAAATAGTGTAAACAACAAAAAAAAAAACGGGTATCATCGTTTGTGAGAAGTATTGAATTACTTATTTAGTTTGACAGAAAAAGAGCAGGTAAATCCCACCAATTATTACACTGATTTTAATCTATGAGAGGTTTTTTGTGCGGATCAGAAGAAAGATCGCTCACGTTCAGAACAAGGGGCTGAAAGATTTGCAAAATCTTTGGAAACCAATCCAGTAAAAATTTCAATGTTTGCTAGCAAAACGATGAGAGCAAGAGGCATTAAAAAATTATTTGTTAATGTCCGAAATGCTGCTGGGAAGCTTTAAAAAATTCTTTTTGCAGAAATGGCTAAAGCAATCGCATGTGTGGCCCTACTAACGAGCTAAATCAATGCCGCAACTGAATGGCCATGTACAATGGTAATGCTCTGCATTTTACACGGCCAGAAGAGTCGTATCTAATATGAGTTACTGAAATTGGGCTAAACAATCATAATAGATCTCTGCCGAACGTACATAATTTATTTGTTCGAAGTAAACATTGGAAAAAAACAAACACTTCAGAAAATAGCAGTTGTAAAGTTGGACATTATATGCCTTATATTCCAGATTTTGCCTCATTCAACTAGCTTTTGTTTAGGCCGATGCAGAACGATCTCACTGGACCACACTTTAGTTTAGAAAAGGATATGCATAATTGAATCTGTCTTGACCTTACAAAAAGGGCTAAAGGATCAGCCCAACAATTGCTTCTTTACATTTTTTTTGAAATAAAAAAACTATAATCATATCACTATCAGACTCTATAAATTTTTGTGAATTTAATCGACATCTATGCCGTGCTGCACTCAACAAATGACAAGTAAATCCGCCATATTACATATAAAGGGTGTCCCAAAATTATCTCAAGTTTTGAATTAAGCAGAAAACACAGTTTTTAGTCTTTTGATTGTTATTTTTTTATTTAATCATAAAGCATATAGGAGAGGGTTATTTATGGAATAACACATCGGGCAAATGGCCTCCCCATTTTGTATAGACATACGCACTCGTTTGTCGAAATTTTCTATGACCATTTTGCATAAATGTGACTGAATTTCTTTCTTTAATGCATGGGTGGTTGAGGGCTTATTTACATAGAATTTTGATTTAAAATAACCCCAGAAAACGAAATCTAATGATGTTATATCACACGATCTAGGGAGCCAATTCTAATCACCAAATTGAGAATGTACTCGACCTAGAAATGTCTCATGCAGTGAATTGAATTTAATTGAATTCACGGGCTGTATAGCATGTTACACCGTCTTGTTGAAGCCATATATTTTCCACATCAGTATCATCCGATTTCGGCAGAAAGAATTGTGTTATCATGTCGCGATATGGAGTACCAGTAACAGTCACTGCTGTACCAGCCTATTAAAAAAAAAAAAAATATGGCCCAGTTATGCTTCCAGCCCAAAATCCATACCAAACAGTGGCACGTTGTGGATGTATGTTTTACGAAAATCACATGTGGGTACTCAGAGCTCCAACAGTGAAATTTTTACGATTAACAAAGCCATCAAGGTGTAAATGTACCTCATCGCTTAGAATGATTTTGCTCGAAAAATCAGCATCCATTTGTTGATGCTCAATAATCCATTAAACGATATCATTTTTACTAACCCTAAACTGTCAGTTGTAGGTTCGAATTTTTTTTTTTAGAGTTGCCAACTCTTTACTGCACAAATAGTATCAACTTCAAATCTTGCGTTAATTTTGGGACACCCTTTAGTAAAACGAATTACAACAGTTTCATTCACTTTATTTGAACAGTTTTAATTCAGAAAATAAACTTTTTTAAAAGGTAATAACGTTGAACCATTTAAAAATTTTAGAATCTACTGAAAATGTGATATATTTGTCCAATGCAACATTTTGTTTCTTACATTACCTTTTTATTTATCTTCACCTTCTTTTACAACCTCGCCAACTACAACCACAATTTATCATATTTCGGTTCTCTATTTTCACCGGTCATCACGAAGGAAACGTGCTGAATGATGTATTTTCTATGAAAAAGTGAAAAAAATATTTATCAAAATACTGATTAAACGTGCAGTAAATTATCGATTGTCATCAATTTGAAATATGGACATGGAATGTTAACGCTGTACTTCACTTCGGGACAATTAAAAGAAATGAAATTTTCCATGAATTTGTTATACAATTGACAGAACATGATGTTTAATAGATTGGTAATAAACGTAAGAAAAAACATAAGATCAACATACAATTACATGCTTAAATATCCTGAATTCTTTAATACACTTATTTAAGCTATTGGGCCACTTGTATTATATCATAATATTCAGGCGCCCATAACGCCTACACTCTATGTACTCACCCTTATAATAAAATCCCCCCAATATATTTCCTAAAACTATTGTTTAAGGACGACAAAGCAAAAACAATATTAAAGTCATCAACATTTAACACACACTCACCCTAAGCCAAGGAAAGCAGCTGTGAGCTAAAAGGGGACTTGTGCTATTTGTTAAATAAACTATAGGACGAAAATAAAAAAATATTTTTAATTTTATATTCTCTGATAAATATTGCCTTGTAATGCTTGACTCTGAATTCCCTAGCATTGCCTTAATATACATAGATAATGGCTGAGTTGTAAGGGAGACGGTTAGTGTTAGTAGGGCTACAATGATGACGTTGGTTGGGTATAAAATGAAATAAATTATGCATTAGTTAAAAACAAATGCCCCATAATGATACTTTAAATAGACATAGAGAAGAGGAGAAGAAAAAGAATAGGCAAAGAAATAAAATAAAAAATATATAGGGTGGGCCATCTATCGGTTTAAATTTGAACCAGCTTTATTTCGAATCTGGCAATACTTATGCCATTCTATTCTGTCTCAAAATTCAGTAGTAACGAAATGAATGAATGAAAATGTGAACGGCGCAACCGAGACACTTATTGCATCATGATAACCGATACTTTTGTGCCCGCTCTTCATGGTATTGGTGTAAACGATATTTGGTTTCACCAGAATGGTGCTGCAGATGTGTGGGAAATCTCATGCGCCAAATCGATTTATTGCGTCAAACGTGTGATGGCCGTTTAATTAACCGAAATTGTGATCTTAGTTGGTCGCCAAGCAACTGTGTTTTGACACCGTTGGATTATTTTCTGTGGGAAGCAGTTAAAGACAAGTGTTACACTGACAAATCAGAGACATTTAAGCATTTGAAGGCTTACATTTGTAATGCTATTGCTGAGATACGAACTCATACACTTGAAAATATTTTTCAAAATTGGTCCAATCGAATGGGGTACTGTGAATATAAAATAAAATTTCATCCCTAATCGAAACAATTGTACTCGTACTTCGCAACAAACAAATATATTTGCAAAATTTCAAACAGTTTTTGTTTTATGGAATTTTTAAATTTAAACTTTTAAATGGCCCACCCTATATAATATCTAATGTGAAAGTTGTTTAGATATTTCGAAAAAGCTTGAGGTTGCCGACAAGCTTAGTAAATTGGGTTCTCAATGGGAGTTTGTTAGGTTAATAGTAGTAGCTCCCCTCCATATGATTGTGTAGTAATGAAGTTCCTTGCTAAGTGGTGGTGGTGATCTCTACTTAGCATCTAATTTTTTCCAAGTCGGTGGCGTTTTCCTTCTGATAATTCATCTAATGTTTGTCATCATCGCCAGAGGTAAGCTTGAAGGTCGTGTGGCTTCTTCTTTATTTTTTTAGATGGAGTTGTTTGAAGGGAAGATAAAGTCTCTTTATTAAACACTCGAGAAATTTTTTGTCATGTTTTCTGCTGAGGCTCAAACCTGGTCCACTTGTGTTGTTTTGCGTGTATTCTAACATATTTATGTTCTAGCATGCAAGGCATCTGGAGTGATATACGAGGGCGGATTGACATTGAAGCTACCTAGCGCTAGATGGCAGCACAAACACAAAAACTCTTTCTTTCTTAGAAATTACGATCTGTCAAACGTCAGCTGTTAAAATTTTAGCCAAATTCATCGATTAGTTTATTTGTTGTAGTCGTTTGAAGTAAGAAACTTTTGTGTTTCTTGGAAAATGGAAAAATGTGAATTTCGTGTAGTGATTAAACACTATTATTTGAAAGGAAAAATGGCGAAAGAGACAAAAGAAAGCGTAAGGAGTCAAGGAAACAATAATGGACCTAATTAAGCTTCTCTACACCAATTCGGGAAACACAGTACCATAAAAGGGGCAAAAATCAGAAAAATTTGCAAATGACGCTGGAGAACACTAAAGGTGTATCCTATCGCCACTCATATTCTTGCTTGTTTTGGATGATGACGTCATGTGGGGGACGAATATTGCCGCTCCAAAGGGTATTCAGTATCCCCTGCCAGTTTTCAACATATAAGAGATAAAAAACAAGCACTACACTATAGACGATGTGGAACCAGTATGCTACATTACAATTTTGAAAAAGCGCGGCGCAAAAATGATGTGAATTCACACATAAACAAAGCTCGTCATGCCATTCACTCTTTATAGAACGTATGTCTTCTGACTTGTCGAGACAAATAAAAACACAAGTCTTCAGCTGCTGTATAAGACCTATACTTCTATACGGCTGTGGCTTATACAGACGGAACGTACAACGTCTACAAGATTTCATCAACACACGTCTAAGGCGTATGATAATGCTTCTGTCTAAATACCATAAGTAATAAAGATTTCCTACTGCATCCAATGCAATACGATATTCTTGAAAGAAGGCGTCACTGTAATATAATCCCTAACTCTGTCTCCTCCGGTGAACTGCAACCTAATGCTGCTTGGGCCTTTAGATTCTGTTGGAAGTCAATAATTGTCAATAATGCTTCTAAATTTCGTTCAAGTCGACTATATTTATTGTTTGTTTATACAATCACGTTGATTTAGTATCTATAATGCAATTTTGCACTCTTGTTGGGATCAAGGCGCCATTGTACTATTAGCTGCTAGAACTGGGTGATCGAAGCAGACTGCAGTTACTTCATTTGAAACTGCAGTTACTTCATGAAAAACAGCTGGAGTATAAAGACAGACATGATTAAGTTATTCTTTTGTATGATAACATCCGACCTCATGTCGCAAAAGCTTAAAACAATTATTTGCAACGGTGAAATGCCGCATCCGCCGTATTCTCCGAACATTGTTCCGACGGCTGTTGCCACGTATACAATATACTCACACCTCTTTATACGATCTTCTTTACATGGAATTTCGCTATAACAGCCTGTTTGTTGCCACGGATACAATATACTCACACCTCCTTATACGATCTTTCTTTACATGGCATTTCGCTACAACGGCCTGTTTGTATTATGGAACACATTCGCTTTAAGCGCAAATTACCTCGTTCTACGGTTAAAAAAACGTGGATTTTCCGTTTTTTAGAAATGCAAACGCAACACATATTCATCTCGTTTAAGAGCATTTCGATTTACGGCTTACATTTTCAGGAGCTATTTAGGCCGAATAAAGAGGTATGAGCTTACCAAAACAATAACAACTAAAACAATAACAACTCATACAACACTGCCTGTACTCTTATGTCAAAAAGTTGTTTTTCTTTTCACTTGACGTTTATTGCAATTTGAATGTGATTTTCTTTTTAACGTTATTTCGCGTTTCTTTATGACAATTTTTCACAACACAATATATTTGTTTACCACAGCGTTTCACAGCGTTACATTTTTTGACAGATCACTATTTTTGTTTACCACAGCGTTACATTTTTGTGACAGCAGAGTAAGGCGTTGACACAGTGTTGTATTCAAAGTTAAAATGAGTTCACCTCTTTATTGCATTAGGCATGTCAACGAATCATTTCCTTAAAAGAAATACAAATCGGCTTCAAAGTTGAAGCGTTTTAAAAGGCGAGAAGTTTTACTGAGACGGGATTTGGAAATTGGCTCAGTGGTGGAGAAAAGAAGCAAATTTGTTATTTCATTATCTTTTTGAGGTCAAAAACGGATCAAATAAATTTGTAGTCCCAATATGTAAATTACACCTATTTTTCCGAATGATAATAGTTCACGCTATTACTGTTTTTCTTAGCTGGACCAGTGAATGAATTGAGTTGAGTAGACATTTGAACTTTTTACTAAGCCTATGTTAGAGAATACCCGTGTAAATTCTAATACTCAAAGCTTTGAAAGAAATCGAGTTCAGCATTAAATAGATCCTATATTTTGAAAAAGTTATGCTTAGTAAATATTAAAGGATTTAATCTGCTTAGTAAGGCTTACTATCCTAAGGATTTTAATATCTAGTTCTTAAGTTCCACTGTATTGCTATACTATTGCCATATTAAACTGCTTCCATATAAACAAACTCAGCTCCTGCATCCTTACTTTTAGTTGAAAATGTCCAACTTTCATAATAGAAGGCCCTTGATGTTGTATAACAATATTGAATAGAAAAAGATACCCAGTCGTTATAAAGGGCACTAAAAGTAAATAAATGCATGGGTACGTTTTTGTTTTTTATACGGCATATGATTTAAAGTAGCCATTGGCCCCCAAAATGAATTCAACATAAATTTTTAGGGAAAATAAAAAGCGAAGTGAGCAAAAAAGAAAGGTTTACAGAATAAGAGTCACTACAGTGTAACCGATTTTTCTTCATTTTAAAAAGCTCTTAAAGGAAATATAAAATGCAAAAAAATGGGGGAACAGAAAATAAATTGTTTTATTTACACAATATTTTGGAGAAACATAAGATCTATGAAAATAATAAAAATAATACATAATATAAATTAAAATATTCCTATTAGAGAAGAAGTAGTGGTGGAGTGTCTTTTGAAAAATTATTTATGATTTGGGCTTTAGAAAATTAAAATTGCTTGTTTAAATGAGCCCCAAGCTTGCTATTCTTCTGTGCATATTTAAGTCTTTTAGATTGAAGTACTTATACGTGGTACTAATCTGTACTGTTGTACTAATCTCTTGTTAGTTCGTCGCACTTTTTCCAGCGCTATCTAATAGCTTCGTTAAACGGTTTTTAGTAAGAACTGTTTAGCTCCTTAAAATAACCAACAAACTTAGACTCTGTTTTTTTATTCTTAGCAAATCTTTAACTTTCAAGCCATTTGTTCAAGAAGTGGAAATAGAAAATACGCTGAAAAAAAAAGAATTTTAATTAATTGTTTTTGGCCATCGCAATAGTGAATATGTGAAATGGTGCACAGTCTTGATGAAACAACACTCTATTTTTCGCCAATTGCGCTTTTTTCCTTAACTTCATCTCTTATACTCTGCAATAAGTTTGCAGATTCTCGATGAATCCACGTCATCATATGACTATATTTCTCTTATGGGTACCATCATCAACTTTTCTAAGGAGGTAAAGTATCTATATGTTATTCCAGACAGAAGGCTCAATTGGAACTCGCACATTTTTGCCGTACAGAATAAAATGATAAGAGGTAGACCGATTGCTCAAAAACGAATGATTGTGTCGGTGCTGGAGCTTATGGGCCTACTGGGAAAATTACATGACCATTGCCATATGTGTGAAGTTCAAACTATAGAGTGAGCTCAAGGTAAGACCATTAATACACTCTGACTTCAGTCGTATGACATCTAGACTAGTCAAATTTTGATATGATATTGCCTGGAAATGAGGTCTAGTAGTTTTGGGTACCTAAACTAGAAGAAATAGATGATGCATTGGACAAAAAAGGTTTCATGACAACCTATATAGGTCCGGAACTCAACAATTGCGAAATTTTCAGATACTTAAAGCACTAAGCTGCTCAAAGGGGACTTCCCCACTCCAGGGCGGCAATCAGTCCACAATTTATGCGTTGCTCTGAGTTTCTCAAGTAAGGCAGGCCAGACTTAAAATTCCTTACGAAGTTTATAAACGGCCTCTGTAGACTAAGAGCGTATCTGAAGAGGATGGCGGTCACAGATGTGAATGCTTGTAGTCTGTGCTTACATATATCAGACATATTGTGTGTGTTTCTTATTAGGTTTGGTGGAAATGTTTAGGTAGACATAGGGTCTATATAAGTAGCTATACAAAGAAAATACTCAAAAAATCAGCAGGTGACAGAAAATAACAAAATTGTTTCAATTAATTTCGGAATAAATATTAATGCCTCATCTGAGCATTTGGAATGGCGCAGACAATGTTTTCTTTATGAAACGTCTTTCAGCGAAGTGTATTCCAAAACTAATGATGGTTAAGAAAATTAGAGCATATCTCAATATATATTTAATAAATTTGAACTCTAGATAAAAAGTTAAAGCTTAAGTAGCTTATAAGGCTTTAGCTAAAAACTTTTAAAACCCGAGTGTTCCCACCTGGAAACTAAAAAAATACAGCCAATTTTATGGATTTTATTGTTAAAAATTGTGTAAAAATTCCTTTTTTACTATCTAATAGTATTTTAAGCAACTCTTCCCATTTTGGAAAAATTGTTCCCACCATTGGAATGGCTGTCTAATAGATAATGTAAAAAATAAACTAAATTTATTTTAGGTACTTATACAATATACGTTAAATAGGCTTTACTTGTCAATAATTCTTCAAATACCATTAATTTTCGTATATCTTAACACATTTTCGCTTATTACTTCATAAAGAGTAACATAAAAATAAATTTTAAATGCCTCTAGAGCCACAGGAGATTAAAGTTAAGCACGTATTTTTCATAGTTTTTTCTAAAACTGAAATCGTTAAAAGCAATAGCCAACTAATTAACTCAATGACCTCGTTATCACATACATAACAGACGTTAGATTTTTTTTTCATAAAATTTATTATTCTTATTTCTCTATTTCCTATTTTTCGTTGAGAACTTTAAATGACCTTTGAGCTGTGGCAACGTATGTATATCAGTTTTTTGTTTGTTTTTCTTTTAAAGGAAAATCTACACAAGAATTTAATATCTACTTGCATATTTAGGGCAGGGAGTTATAGTTGTCAAAACTTTCTTCTAATTTACATCAAGTTTTGTAAATTTTTTCTACACACCACCCCCTCAAATTCCTACTCTACTAGTTGAAATTAAGATTAAAACGCACAACAGCTAAACCGTTTTAATTACAAAGTATTTAACGTTTGAAAGAAAACTGACAGATACATACTGCTATTTAATGTCATTCACCAAAAAACAATCGCTTTCAGCAAAAAGGAAAACTGAGAGCGAGGAAACAGGAGAGAGAAATGCAAAGAAAATGAAGTTGAGTTCCTTGTCCTTGGGGATAAACAAACATTCGTAAGAAGCCAAACAAAACGTGAGACACTGACTAAACAGAATTTACTACAAGTGGGAAGTCAAACACAACAAACTTTGCATACTTTAAGGCAGGTAACGCCAAGCAAATACAAATAAAATTATTTTAACGCCCGCTGCTTTGTATGGCATACACTATACAAACAGAATTGATTTAGACATAGACTCCATTTCCATTTTATAGCCTCCAGAGTATAAAAGTTAAATGTTTTAGTGGAAATATAATAAAATTTTATGATCAAATAGGTGAAGATTTTAAACACGAATTTATTTCCAAACCACACGAACTAGACTAGAGTATAGTTTTAGGCTGTGAGTTAATTTTATAACGATGTTTTTATGGTATTTGATCAGCATTGATGGTACGAAAACATATTTGTTTGGCTAATAAAATTAAACAGATAAAAACAAATTTAGTATGTGATAAGATCTTTAATTTAAGACGAATAAAAATAATTCAACAAGAGGGGGGTTGTTTGAAAAGGTTACGTTGTAATAACATGTACTGGGAAAAAATACTAAGTAAGGATCAAGACTTCACACAATCATATGGAGGCGAGCTACAGCAGATTAATCATCTGCTTAGCTTGAAAATTAATTTGATTACTGAAAATGAAAAAAGTAATGGCTGCTTTGAGAAATGCCAATCAATATGCTTCCTATAGGAATGGCGGAGAAAAAAGAGCATGTAATTTATTTAAAATTAGAAATAAATGAACTTTTTTGAAATACTTAAATTAGTATTTAATTTTTAAATCGTTCATTAAACAGACATTAACATTTAACCATTAAAGCTACAAACTATACTGTTTTCTAGTTGTTTATTACTGTCAACTATGTATAGCGTGTTTTTATAGAGGTATAGAACTTTAAGTTGGCAATACTTTTCAGGATGGCGACCGATTTAACAGCTGTCAAGTGATTTATTCTCAGTTTGGTTTGGCAATTCATCTTGAATAACGTTGTTCTCGATTTTCATAAGCGAATTTTGTTTAGCGATGAAGCGCGCTTCTGGTTGAATGGCTACGTCAACAAACAAAACTGCCGCATTTGGAGTAAAGGTATATGGAAACGCCGTTACATCCAGAAAAACTGACTGGTGCGCTTTATGGGCTGATGGAATCATTTGTCCATACTTTTTCAAAAACGATGGTGGCCAGAACGTTACAGTCAGTGGTGATCGATATAGAGCCATGATTACAAACTCTTTCATTCCTGAATTGAATAACTATGATGTCCAGGAGATGTGGTTTCAACAAGACGGCGCAACATGTCACACAGCTAGTGCCACAAAAGATTTATTGAAAGACACGTTTGGTGACCGCCCAATTTCACGTTTTGGACCTGTGAATTGGCCTCCAAGATCTTGTGATTTAACACCGCTAGACTACTTTCTGTGGGGCTATGTAAAGTTATTGGTCTATGCGGTAAAGCCACAAACACATGACCATTTGGAAGACAACATTCGCCGTGTAATTGCCGATATACGGCCACAAATGTTGCAAAAAGTCATCGAAAATTGGACGTCCAGATTGGAATACACCCGCGCCAGCCGTGGCGATCATATGCCAGAAATCATATTTAAAATGTAATGCCACAAGATTATCTTTCGGGTAAATAAAATTCAGGTCAATCGAGTAATCCATCGTTGTTTTATTGCAACTTAAAGTTCTATACCTCTATAAAAAACAACCCTCATAAAAGCTTTAAAAGCTGTTTAATACAATTTTTAGCAACTCTTCTCACCTAGGAAAAAACTCTTCCCACCCTTAACGTTGGTATCTAATGAAAGCTCTAAAAGCATGTTATTCCAAAATAAGTTTATTTGTAATAAATTTTCAAATTTTTCTTTGTCATTAGCTTTTTAAACATTTTTACTGCAAATTTTTAGTGATTTTCTCCGAATTAGTATTTTTAGCAAAATTTTATATTTTTTTTGAATTCGATGTTTACTAATGACTTTACCTTACTATAGTGTACCTTAAACACATTTTTTCTGGTAAAAACTCGTATATTAAACTTAATATGTTTTGTGTAAATTTTATTTATATTTAATAGCTTTTAGGGAAAAGCAACAGTTTTTCAAAGTGCTAGTGAGTAAAGAAATAAATTTGAAAGAGAAAACTGAAAATTTGTAAGCGGAAAAAACACATACACTTAGAGAAATTTTTTGAAAAGTCATAAAATTAATATTTGTAGTCGCGTCATGAATATACAAAAAAGCAGTCATTTCAAAAGTGCATGAGATTTTGCAGTTGGTGGAGTAAAACAAGCTTTCAAGGAGTTTCGAAATCACTACATAATAACCTCATAACAGCTCGAAATCATTGTCAAAGACCGGTGACCCTTCAAAGTTGGCTTTAAAGCCAGGACAATTGTTCTTTTCTAGCTGCTTCAACCAAGTGAAATGATCAGTTTTTATCAGTACTGTTTGCTATCTCTAGAATAAAGCAATCCAGAAAGATCAATCAACCAGCAGAAAGGGTTCTATATACATAATGACAATGACAGGCCACATATGTACATCTTAGATGACCCAATTGAATGCTATTTGCGGAAACGTATGGCAACATCGCTTTTGTTTCAGTGTCTGAAAAGCTCTCTTATATCGATGGAATGTCAAAAGTGTACTTGATTAGAATTGATTTTTAATAGAAAATAATTAACTAAAAAACCCAAATTAAACGACATGATTACCCCCACAAACTCATCAGTGCGAACTTACTCGCAGAAGATGTTCAGTTAACATGTCACTAAATTGTTTCCTATATAGAAAGGTACAGGTTGAAAGCCATTTTCAAACAGCAATTTCTCCGTCCTCTGAATGAAGTTGAATAAATTCCTGATAGGAACAGATTTGAACTTTCCCGGATCGAATTAACCCGAGTTGAACACAGCTCTACAATATGTGCCCTGTGGTTTATACGTCTTCCGAAAACAAAGCTGGCACTCTACTTCATCCTGGAGACGTAATTTATTAAAATAATATCTCAGGTTGTAGTATCCCAATAGAAAACCTACCATCCTAACAATGTCAGCCCTCTGTAATCTAATAGTACTTTTCCATAGGAGCAAGGCCACACAAACAGTTTGGCCAGTGTCAGCGCTTTGACGCTCCCTCAAAGAGTGTTTCCGTTTGTAAACACTCGACCTGGCCCAGTTAATCGCGGAAAAGGGCTAAGGGCTGATAAAGTCTGCCATTTTTGTTAGTCCGTCAACAGTTTCATTTCCAGTGGCTTCGGAATAACCCTGGAAAAAACTGCGGATACTGCTTTTATGAATTATCAAATTGGTAGTAGCCGGCGGCGGAATAAAAATCCTTTTAGTTAACACCCCTGGCTGGATGTTTGTCCGATCAGCCTGGAAACGCCAATAGGAACAGTCTCTAGAAGAATATCCTCTATCTTATGTATGAAGATAGCAATACCTCTAATGACTAGCCGACAAACCTATTCAGGCCCTATAAAGGGCTCCATAAAAGCAACACTTTCACAGAATATATGCTCTGTTGTCATCTCTTCCTCCCGACACACGCGACACTCCGAATTAGGTGCCAAATTGAAACTAGGGTGGTGATATCTAAGAAAGTAATGGCCCGTTTTGAAGCCAATAAGTCTTCTATTAATATAACAGTTGTCTTGCCTATGTGGCGCAACTACCTATTATAAGTGAAGGATCTCATTAGCCGCTTCGTCTGCCTCAGACCTGGGCATTGTACCCAATATGACGAGCGTAGTTCATGCTCTCACTCGCCGATCTTGTTCTTGGCCATGGATCAGCTAATACCACAGTACGGCTCCGAGAAACCAGTGGTCGAGCCCCGCCTTGCCAGTTCGTCAGCGAAAAACGTTCTCCATAACGCTAGTGTGTTCAGGGAACAAACAAGGCGTTACCCTGTTCCCGAATGCCAGTGTGTAGACATTCATGTAGCACTCGAGTACCAGTCTCGGGTCAATGTACTCCGAAGAGAGTACCCTTAGTGCCACTTGACTATTGGAATACATATTAACAGAAACGCCCCTGATCCCCCACTCTAGATTAATCCCCACACGCTAGATCGTATACCACTGTAAACAAGCGGGGTTGACATTAGGAACCCGAGGGTCTCACTTCCCACGAATATGTATAATAACTTCGAAATTGCGACCTAAGTTTAAGCCAATGTCAATCCTGCTCAACAGTAGCTCAAAGTTTATGACCCAAGCTGCTAGCCTTACCACGAACTGCATTAAAATGCCCGTTTTAATTCAGCCTTCTGTCGATGGTAACCGACAGGTATTTCATCTCTTTAGACAGTCCAATTACGGTTCCCTTGAGTGAAAGAGGCCCTAAGCTCAATTTCAGTCTCCTACTAAAACGAACTATTGTCGTTTTATTCGGACTGACGGACAATCCCTTTGCATCACCCCATGTAGATATAAAGTTAAGGGACTATAGGAAGATATACGACAACACGACATCGTACTTGCCAACGATGATGAGAGCTAGGTCATCCGCGAAACCTATAGCGTCATAGCCACACTCATGTAGTCTGGCTAGAGAATCGTCCACGACTAGGAACCCTTGCGGGCAGCTCCTGTAGGCCCTTATCAAGACCGACTCCCTACCCAGCGTGGTTCTTTATCTCAACCAATAACTTAAGATTTTTTGTTTACTATATTTAATAAAGTAAATCGATCTGCATATTTCAATACCAAAACGATCTGGCATACCAAACAGTGATAGGCTTCCTTAAAACCTATTCCTTAAACTTATGGTCCACGGCTACAAGATTTACTTCTAATTGAAGCTGCACGGACGTTCATACATCTTTCGATTCTAAAGTTTATTGTGAATCAAGAGCTGCATGCAACCTTTGGCGGTGTAGAGTATAAATGAATGAATAGGACAATACTGAGATTAAAATCTGGTGTTGGGCGGCACATAAATGGACTTGTCCTATTTGTTATTGTTGAAAGCTTATTAGAAATTTTTTTAAGTGTAATTTTGTTTTTGCTAAAATTCCATTTTCACAAAAAACAAATAAATACCAAATAAAAAAAAATAACAAAACTGTTCTCACGTAAATAATTAAACTGATTTCCAATACTAAAACGAAAACAACAACAACTGCTGCAAAGAGTAAAGCGAGTAGCGGAAAAACAGAAAAAAAGTGAATTAATAACGGAAATCTGGCAATTTTTCGTTGGCACTACATTTGTACCATAAAAAACGAATTACCAAGCGAGAGCTACGTACACGATAAACAAACTATTGTTTTCGTAAAGCTAAACAACAACAACAACGGCGACGGCAACGGCAACGGCAACATGAAATAAAAATTACACTTTAATGGAATTACGTGTTGGTTGTTTGAAGCTGTACTTTCATTACTTCAACCATAGTCCGTAATATATTGTAGTGGTTGCAATAAATTTTTGTGTTGCTCTTCTTGTTGTTGTTGTTTTTGTTTTTTATAGTTTCTCTGTGCAGAAAAACAAAAAAGGGTTCTTGTGCATTATCCTTTAAATCAGTTATTTATTTATTCATACATGTATTCGATGAAAATTTCAAAAATCGATTTTTAAAAAAAAATTTATTTTAAATTTCTTTCTTTGGTTATTTGCTCCTGTATTGTGCCATACGAGTACGTGTAACATGAGTAGAATTTCACTTATTTATTCCGTTTTAATTCGGTATTTGTTAGTTTAGACAAAAAAGTTTAAATATTTATTTAAATTCTGATAACCAGCTGGGTTTGCTGCTATTTTATGTATATTATTATAATGAAAATTTATTTTTTGTTATTATTATAAAAACAATAGCAATTTCATGTTAAAAGAAAAAGAAAAAAAAGGGAAAAAAACTCCCAAAGAATATAAAAATTTTCATAAACGAAAATAAGCGCATTTCAAATTGTATAAGTAATGGCAATCGTTATATTCGAAATGATTATGATTTCATTTTTTGTATTTTTTTTTACACAAAATAAGGTCATGCCATAGGTTTGTTTGTGCAAACTACTCTTACACTCGCTTCAACTTAATTATTATTGCCATGAATTGTTTTTGCACCAAATTCTTATGGGGATACAACAGCTAGAAAATGAAATTGTCTATTTGAATAAATTGTTACGAGCATATGATATAAATGCGAAATGCTTTAATCCAATAGGTGAAATTTTATTAAAACGTTATGGTAAAAGATTTTTTTCATAATTTTAAAAGGTACATATTTCTAGTAAAATAAAAAAGTCCTACGCTGCTTTTAATATAAAAGATTAACAGGAAGTCACTTGAGGTTAAACATTTATAGTCTGCTAAAAGATAAAATCTTATCAGTTATGGATCCAGTTTATATTATGGTCATGATATAATAACTTTAACAAATGTTGCATATTTAAGCATTTATTACGTTTAGCTTTGAATGCAGTTTAAAGACCAGAGATCAGCAATGATTACTGAGAACATGAGCTTACTCGAATCTTGATTCATAAGTTCTTATATCCTCAGTGCAATGGCTCCTCATAGGCATTCATACTCTAAAGCTAGAAGTGCTCATCATACGCATACATTATAAACATTTATGACGCTATTGATTCATACTTATCTGAGCTCGTTGTGCGTGGACGATGCAAAATGAGTACGATTCTAATATGAACGTTTGAATACTCATTAAAAGATTGTTGAATAGTCAATACTTTAATTCATGAATACTTATGAGTACTCATAAATGATTCAAATGATTTATGAGTATTATAAGCAGGATTAAAATTGCTTGCTTTAAAATGGCAATAACATTCAAATTCTTGCTTGGCTTCAAAATTGATTTTGCTTTTTACTTTTGCTATGTAATTTTCTTAATGTTTAGTAAAGCAATTGAAAATGCATTGAAAATAGTCAAACAATTAACGCTGATTATTCGAATTTTCTGAGAAATTAATGAATACTAAGAGTATGAGTAGCTATGAGTATGAGTACGACGTTTAATTCATTCTCATTGCTATTTACACTTATGAATCAACGTTATTGTGATCATGAGTTGTTGAATTTGAATGATGTGTGCTCACTTATACTTATAAATTCTTGAGTGAGTATGAGTAGCAAAAAAGCGATTTATTGGTGATCTCTGGTAAAGACTCCTCAAAAAACGTGTTATGGCCGATATAAGCTTTTCCCTCAAATATTTCTGGAAACTTCTTCATTCTGACAAACTTTAGGATGTCGGTTTGTGCAAGCCGTGATAGCTCTCTGCCTAATATTTGATAGCTGCACAGGTGCCTCTTCATCAGTGATAAACTTATTAGATATCAAACTCAAATCTGGTTATAGTTGCCCATAAAAAGTTTAGATTGCCTCAAACTCGCTACGTATATTCGAAAACTACTGTCAAATTTATACCATATATACGAGTAAAAAAAAGTTGTCCTATGTTTGTCATTTTATAACTCGGGAACCACTTGACCAATTTACAAACCAATATATGCGTTGGAAAGGTCTACTTGCATTGAATGTCTTAAAAGAAATGGCAGGTAATGCCACGCCCATAGAAATATTTATTTGTCTACATCTTCAAAATGGTAAGAGTAAAAGTTTCAGATAGGTTCGTAGTCAATACAAATCATCAGTCAAAAAGTGGGCATGGCTCCGCCCATATAAGGTAAATATGGATTTTCTTATATTTTGAAAATGGCTAGAAGTTGCTAAATTTGGACTATATGATATAAATCATCGTGATGCCGCCCATACAAATTAAATATTGATTTTTCTAAATTTGAGTACGATAAAGAAACAAGTTTTTGAACTTGGTCTTTGCCAAGTTAGTCAATACATATCATCACTTTTAATGTGATCGGAATTGGATAAGTGTTCATGGCATATCACACACATAATAACTTTTAATTTTTGTGTATCTTGAGAACGGTAATAGTAGAAGATTTTAAATTTAAATAACTGGGCGAGTTTGGATAAGTCTGCGTGGCAGCTGTCATCCATACTAAATATGAAAATTTGCATGTGTGAAAAGCGGGTGTGGGATAAGCGGGTATTAGACAAAAGCAAGCCGGGTAAAAGCTTTATATATGTTATGTATGTATTCTTATATATATTTGTTTGAATTTGTTTGAATTTGTCCTCTTATGATGGTGTGGTTTTCCCATATAAAATGTTTCAGAAATACAACGTAGGAAGGGTTATTCTAGTACCTTATAACTGTTGGTTTAAGGTTAAGAATTCAACCTTTAGAACGCTACATAGCTTTATCACATCGCATATTATTAAAAAGATCAAAGATCAAAGCAATTGTGTAGAAGTTTTTGCAATGTCAGAGAAAGAAGACTCTGCTCCTCTTCCGTTTTGTACATAGAAATTCTTACATATTCTCATGCTCATCGAGCTACCGAATAGATATTAGATAGATAGTTAAATAATATAAAAATGTTTCTTGTAAAGTGGTTTATGACAGCTGGGGATATTAATACGCAGACTAAATTTGCAGTAGTAATGAGGGTAATGCTTGGAGCACCTACTACTACTGATGTTTTTTAAAAAACAAACTAAAATGGTTTCGCTACTCTATAGTTTCTTTCCAGAGACTTTTTTACCTTGAACTCAACACAATAGTTATTAGGACATCATTGCATTCTTTTTTTTTCTTAATAATATATTTTCCAATTAAGAAAGTAATTATTTTATAAATTAAATTCATTTTTTATGTTTTTGATATTTTTCTTTGTTTTTTTACCTTCACCTCCTTTTTTCTATGTAAATATTTGAAATGTTTTCACAAATCAATATGGCCAAGACATTTCTTCTGTATTGCAAACGTGCAATTAAATTCTTAAATTAAACTTCAAGAATAGTCAGTAAATGAGTAATTTTCTTGGAAGAAGTAAAAAAAAAAAATTTTTGGAATTTCTGTAATGGCACGAAAAGGTGTACTTTCCTTGCATATAAATATTAAAAAAAAGAAGGAATAAAAATGCAGTTAAGCAGGGTAGTAATTTTTCTAAAATTATAAAAAATAAAATTAAATTTAAAAAATTTTTTATGAATAACAAAAAAAAAAAAAAAAACTTTCGAGAAAATATCCTCAGTTATAATACGGGATCACTCGTACTAATGTCATGGTTTAGTCCTCAAAGCATTTATAATATGCACTCTAACGTCTGAGTAAGGTGTTGATTCTGATCTAAATTTGTCACATTCATCAAAGAGTGACTAAATGCTTCCTTACAATAATACTACAAATCTAAGTTGTTTCCTACAATGTCGGAATTTTAATCGTATTGCTACTCGCAAGCGGCGCTTAAGATGAAAGTAATGCTTTTAATCGATCAAAAAACCTTGTGGTTACAACTGCTGTTACACCACGTCTGGTATGACAAACAAATTAGCAAAACTTAGACACTCAATCAAAATTTGGCGAATCTCTAGGTGTTTTTAAATGTACACGGACCGCTTTGAAACATATTTTCTTAATATATCATATATCACCATTCATTTTCTTGACAGCCTTGATTTTTATCGTTAAGTCCAAATCTGGAATCCTAAACAGTCTTCGGATCAATAAATTTATCCGAAATTGCTAATGACTTTAGTATCGGCTTTGCTATTCGAGTCATACAACTTCAGAAAACTAGCAAGTTTACGGATTCGTAATATAAAATCTCCTTACGCAACTACTAAATGGATAAACACATATTTCATATGTCGAAGTACACCACAGTGCCTCTCCTTAACTTTTTGTTACAACATTATATATTATAAGTTCCTTTAAAGATCCCAAGACGATCAAAGGGCCATAACAAATTTTTTCCATCTACTTTTATTTAAAGCCAATGATCTAATCTGGCTCTAAGTCCTAATATGCGAAGCAGCTTTGCTTTCTCTGAGTAAGGTCTTCTTCGGCTTCGCCAGTTTCGCTACTTCGTCATTTGATTTCCTCAGTCTGTGCCCAATTCATTACCATTTGCTCTCCAAAACTTATTTCATTATAGGAACTTGTTTCTTGCTAGAATATTTGCAGAATGCGGCGTAGACAGCGGTTAATAAATGACTGAATGGAATTGACATTCCTTACAGCTGCATTCCCCGACTCGCAACCATACCAAAGACATCACACACGAGTTAAAGATGTTAGTTCTCGTTTTCGGAATATGGTCAAAAGATTAGTTGCCTAGTTTCAATCTGTACCAAATATATCAGCACTGGAATCGCTGGACATCGCAAGGTTACTGCTGAGATAACAAAGAGACTAGACATCTCCAAAATTACTGTTTACAATTCAAAAGGGCGTAATGTTGTTAGTGTTGATTTGTATAATTTTAGTTTTGGATATATTTATGCGCAAGCCCGCTCTGTATGCTTCCTTCTATACAAAATCCAGCTTTGCACGTGACAATATCTGTTAGCCAACGAACAGATGTCTTTTGCGTAATACAGATCTTCCAACCTTATTGTTAGTTCCCAGGTTATGCTTTTTGAAGTGGAACTAGCACTTTGCAACCTATAATCGAGAACAACGTTAACGAGCAATGGAGAGGAAAAACAACCTTGTCTAACACCAATTCTAAAAGGGATTGGTAGACTAACGCTTTCATAATGTAGAACATGACACCTCTTCAAGCCAATGCAGTCCAAAAAGCGGGGTGATCAAGGATGTCAACAGCTCTTTCGAAGCCAATGAAAGCAAACTAAAGTGGTTACACCAATCAACCGATTGATCAATGATGATACGAAGGCTGTTAATATGAGCTGTACATAACTAATTTAGGCGAAGTTCAGCTTGCTCGTTGCAAAGCATCGAATTAAAAACCCGAGAGTCGACGACGTTGATAAGCGTTATTCCACATCAGTTTGTGTCAGGTCACCGTTTTTTTGGCATGTTTATAATCACTCCCCATTTTAAATTATCAAATAGATGGTTTGATTACCAGAACCACTGTATAACGTTGGCAAGAAGCTTGGCGCTAACTTCTTCCGTTAGTAACTCGTGGTTAATATCGCGCAATCAGATATACTATTATTATTATCATTGAGGTATAAAATTACTGCGACCTCTCGATCTATTGTACAGCCCTCCATCTATATATATATTTCTCTATAATATCTACAACAATCTCGTATAACTTACGAAACTCAAAACCCGGTCATTAGTCTCAGGTTGTCTCTGGACATTTCTATGCAGAACTCAAATCTTCTTCTGTTATAGTTACCCAACAAAAGTTTAAATAGTCTCAGATACGTACGGCCAGAGATGAGTAGCCGCCTCTCAATATCCTCATGTTTGTTGAGTATACCCTTTCAGGCCCCGCTTCCCAGCCCACCAGTGTAATAGACGCTCCCTTTCTGGCCCTTCCATTTCCCGTAATTCCTACATTGTCCTATTGTCTCTGTTTAGCTGGTTCAGTTTACTCATACATTCCCAAATTAACCTCATAGGAGCCAAATGCTCGAATGACAGCCAGACTATTAGATAGTATGGCTAAGTCCTGTCCTCTACATATCCTCTTCAGGTTACACTGGGCACATCTCTCATTCGCAAAAACTTCCGCCCGGAATATGCTGGCGAGTATTCCCATAGGTTTAGAATATTCCTTCCTAGGGCCAAACACTCCCGCGCCTGTAACACTTTCCGTCTTTGACCCATCCGTGTATCACAAAGCTTCTCGCTCACTTCTATTCCTCAGTCTTACCCTGAAGCATTGGCCAAAGTCATAGAGTTTTATCAAGACGATATATATGAAATGGATCTTCTAGCACCTGTCGTTAATTCAAATCGGTTCACCATTTTTGCCTCCTTTTCGCCATCCTAACTTTGTAACGTTTTACAGCCAGCTACGAAAAGTTCTGCCTTAATTAACGAAAAAGCTCATTGTGCTGAATTCAAAGTTCTCTTTCGTCATTTTAACTTGAAACTGTGTTACCTTAATAAAGATGTCGTTGCCAAAAAAATATAATGGAGCCGTGAATGGAAATTTTTATCTCTAAGAAAAGAAGTCAAGTAATAAATCTTAGTTCTATTGAATATGGTTGATATGCCCTGTATGTTGGCAAGAAATTTAGGTGCGGCAGTATTGAGATGTACGAAAGCTTTATACATACAGAGGATTAATCCTTTCTTTTTTGTTTTTTTTTTTTGGCTTTTAAAGCATATTTATAAAAAGCAAAAAAAAAAAATTGTATATCCAGTTTCAAATTCACTTGAAAACAAAATTTAAAATAAAAATTCCTTAACTAGGAATAATGCATGCTTTTAGGGTAACCTTCCCATTTGTCTTTCAATATAACGAGTATAAGTTATGGATTCGTGTTATGGCCTAAAGTTCTGATGAATAATATTT
The DNA here is from genome assembly GCA_023159175.1 of Wohlfahrtia magnifica. Lineage (NCBI taxonomy): Eukaryota > Metazoa > Arthropoda > Insecta > Diptera > Sarcophagidae > Wohlfahrtia > Wohlfahrtia magnifica. The sequence continues at coordinate 7,936,563 of JAKWBJ010000536.1, forward strand.
ATTTTAGCCATACAAATTGATAAATATTTATGTGTATGCATGAGCACACTTATAACGCACGCACACACATACACATATTTGCAATTTAAGACAAAAATGTATTAATGAAAGTAACCGAACACGTCTGTATGCGGTTGAAGAAACCTCATGTGTTATGAGTGCGTGTGTGTGCGTGTGTGTGTGGCTGTTAACCAACTTCATAAAAATTATAAGTATATTTTGTTTATATACTTAATCACATAACACATAACACACACACACTCTCACGTACACATGTACTTAGCCTAAAAGTATACTCTATAACTTTCAATGTGAAAAAGGTTTTCTGTGTGTGTGGGTTGAGTTTCGAACACATATGTGTGAATTACATTTATTTCTCAAAATTCATTCATAAATTACGTATACGCTTATTAAGAAAAACAAAAATTTATTGATTTTTCAACATTCCCGTACAAAAAAATATTATTTATCGCCCGTAGTTTTCCATTTCTTTGCTCTCTTTTCGTTCTCTTTTGATTTTTCGTTTTGGGTCATTTTCTCAAAGCAATTTGTAAGGACGAAATGATTTTTGGTTTTCGTTGTACGTTTATAAAATAGTTGTTTATGGTTGATAGGTAGAAGGTGTCTTTTTCAGTGTTTTTATCATTTAATAAAAATCTTTACAATGTAATTTATTTGATTGAAGTCTTTATAAATTAAGTAATTTCTACTTTCTTAGATGTTAACAATTTAGTTTGTATTGAATGGCTTACGTTTTATAAGGGACATAGAACGTAAAATGTTTAATAGATAAATGATTTACTATTTGCCATAAAAATAGATAGTTATGTGGTTAAATAAATGTTTGTGAAAAAAGTTGGTTATATATTGTTTCAAAATACCAAATTAAAGTACAGATAACTTACTTTAATTATATTTTGTCGTTTAAATCAGCATTTTAACTCCTAACTGGTATCGACCCTCCCCTGAATACACACTACAAAAGAGTCATTAAAAAAATATAATTTTTAAAATAAAGTGAATAAAAATTTCATATAAATTTAAAAAGGAACTATTTTTAAAGAATATATAAACTTCATCTATTCATTTTATTTTTAATACAGCCAATGATTTTATTAGGTAGTTTTTCATATAGGCAACAAAAATTTTAAAAATCAAATTTTAATTATTTTATTTTGTTACGAAAATAAAAATGCCTAAAAATAAAATTCACCACATTAGTGCCTTTGGGACTGTATTGTGGTAATTTTTGTCTTTTAATTTGTGTCAAGATTGATAATGTTTTATCCTAATATTGTCGTACTGATTAGCATTGCCAATTGGACCACCTTTGGGTATCACAATCTTACATATTTAAAATTAACGGACATACAATAGAAGATATTAGAGCGTTTGAGACATTTCCGGAACTTTCCAAACTATAGGCAGTTGGATACGAGTATATAAGGAGGTCGAAGTCGATATAGTTATCGTTCTGCAGTTTTAAAGTAAAGTCGTGTTTAAAAATGTTTTATAAACGAATATTAAGTGCAAGATAAATAAATTGCTGTATTAAGATAAACTGTATAAAGATAAAGTGAGGAAATAAAAACTGTAAAACAACAACGAGGTGGTGTTTATTTTATTTTGACGCAATTAAAAAGAACTTAAACGTTCTAAAAAGGTTAAAGCGTAACAATAACTTAGCTTGAAAAAAATTTATAATTTATTAAATCGTCTTAATCATAGCTTACCTAATCCATCCATCCATCACTATATTCGTTATTTTATATTGAAATTGTTCTTAAATTACTTTTAAAGAATATGACCATTTTCAAAGTTTTACTTTTCTACATAGAAATTACCATCGACCATAAAATGCTATTATGAGTATATGTATGTATACGTATATAAAGTAGTGATGTTGCGAATGCCTGTTATGCTTTAAAGCAGTGTTCCGTATTCATATTAGTCAGCTAATGAAGATAGTCGGGTATTTATTTATTATCTTCGTGAATATTACAATCAAGGTTGCTAAAGTAAAAAAAATATTTTTACCAAAAATCCTCTTGAAAGTTACTAAAATCAATCGTTTCGCTGATCTTTATTAAATTATCTTTAACCCATATTTGAGTGACAGTCAATTAATTTTTAAATAAGAATTGGTTGCAGAAGTTATTTGTCTAGAAAGAATAAGCTCTTTGAGAGCTCATATAAATCCATTGCTTTTAAAATCCAATCTATTTTAGCTCATTCAGTGTTTCAGGTGTGACACAATTAAGTAATTTTTATTTTACACTCTTAACGAGAGTGAACGCGTACCTGGGTACCGACAAAAAAAAAAAAAAAATTGCAGTTTACAGACAAATGAAGCTGTTTGAAAACTAGCTAAAACCCGGTGTGCTTCGCTGCCTTAGTCTTAGTTATTATCTTAAATACTGTCTTAGTGACACCTTTTATTTTAAGTCTTTCGGTTAAAATCCAATCATTTGTTCCTTCCAGAAAGACACTGTAGATTTTGCTTTTTAGTTTTATACAGTCTTCAAACAAACATTCATACTTATATAGACAGCTTTTATCCAGCGCGATTTCTGCTATTCCTGCTTTTTTTGGCTGATGTGGAAGATTTAATAATTGTGATTCTTCACATATACAAAACCCAATATTTGGTATGAGTAGAACGTGACCCGCCCACTTATCCAATCTTACCTTCCTACTGACTGATGATGTGTATTGAAGCTTCTACTATCGCCCTTCTCAAGATATAAACAATTTGATATTTACTTTATATTGGAGGTAAAGAAATCAGCATTTACCCACTTGTGCCATTCTGCCTAATTTTTGACTAATGATTTGTATTGACTATGAAGTCATTTAGGCCGAATTCAGAAGCTTTTGCCTTATCCGTTCTCAAGATATAATGAAATCAATATTTAGTTTGTATGGGAAGTATAACAGACGCACTTTTTCGATTCCGCCCACTTTTTGCTCAATGATTTGCTCTGACTATGAAATAATTCAGACCAAACACTGAAAATTTAGCTGTAATTGTTCTCAGGGTTTAAATAAATCAATATTTGATATGTATGAGAGGTACCACATGCACTTTTCCAATTCCACCCACTTGTGAGTTGAGTATGAAGTCATTCAGACCAAATACAGAAACTGTACGAGATATACAGAAATCAAAATTTAGTTTGTATGGGAGGTACCATGCTGACTTGTTCAACTCCTCACATGTTTTCACTGATGATTTATAATGACTACGAAATTAACCAGACCAAATACTGAAACTTTAGCTTTAACCGTTCTCAAGATATAACGAAATTAATATTTAGTTTGTATAGAAGGTACCATGCACACCTTTGTATGGGCGTGGTACCGCCCAGTGTGAATTATTAAAATTTATATAGTCTAGTGTTCCTTCCAGACAGAGAGAGATACAGAGATATACTGTAAAAATTGCAAAGATATCGGTTCAGCCAATTGTCTATAAGGCACAAACCAACAAACAAACATACAAACATAAGATAAGAGACTCTTATTGAAGTCATACGCCGTTGACAAGAAGTAATGTTGGGTTTTTAACAAGAACTTCAATTTCAAATGATATGTCAGTAGTAGAGGTGAACTGTTTTATAAAAAAAAAACAAATCTTTTTCACAAATCCTTTGCCTTGAACTTTAAAGACCCTCCATGGATATTCCTTATAGTTTATAATCCTGCTCTACTGACATTTATTTTATAACAGTACTCATTTAGTAGGACTGGTTATTAGTTTAACATAAATGTCAAGGTCGAGGTCATATCGATTTAGTTGTATAAACTACTTAAAAGAAAGCCAAAATTAGTTGTCCAATACCTGTCACTTCTGTATATTTTGTATATCGAAACACAATTGTATTCGCTACACATTATTGATGACGTATACATAGTCTACATATGCCAGTAATTGTCAACATTTTTGATAAACGTAGTTGGCCAATTATTAATGAATTTCAATATATTCAGTCACAAGTTGAAACATATTATTACTAAGTATATGACAATAATTATTGTAATCAACTATAATAGTTTATGGCATGACGATGATAGATTTACAGCCCTGCAGTTAAAAAAGTAAAAACTTCATAAAAAACACATACATATGCATGTATTATATTGTTAATGAATATTTGTTTAATGACAGATTGGTATTTATTTAATAATGACCTATCAAGTAAGCCTGCTTAAAATAAAATAAATAAAATAAATAAACCAATTACCATAATGGAAACAAAGTATTTATAAATTTAATTTATTATTTAAGCATTAAAGGTAATTAAAATTACTTATGGTTTTATGTTTTAATTAACCATGGAAAACGTTGGCAGACATCTCCGAAATTGGTTTTTTTGTATTATTTTATGCCAAATCATTATTTTAGCAGTCGAAATGTTGTGAAAGTTTGTGTGAAAAATTTCTTGATATTTTACCACTAAATCACGTAGTTTTTCAGTTTTTTTTCTCCAGCATCTTCACCTTTTGTTATACTATTATAACTCAAAGAAAAAAATACAAAATTTATGGTTAAACTATTGTACTCTACTTCACCATAGATGTGTTTTGGGCTGGTATTTGTTACCCCTATAAAATACAATTACACCCTTAGCTTAATATAGACAAATTGCCTTTGAATTACTTTTTTGGGTCAAGTGGAGGGTGTCTGTTTGCTATTTCTTTAAATTTAAAAACAGAAAATAGTCTTTGAGGATTTGATTCCGAAAGTATACTGTATGGGGTAGTAATTTGTAGCTTAAGTCATGACTTTTTTTGGCATAGGTTAAGTTAGGTTAGATTGTCTTTGACAATACAGGCTTTGACTCCACTGCTAGCTCATGGGAACGAAAAGAGGTGGACAAGTCAATTATCTGATCTTCTCTTGATGGAGTGGAATCCAAAGCGAGGGCGTCAAAGGGGCTTTCTGCACTGTTAGGGACGATAAAAGTTGACGGCTTGCTCACCATGTTGTCTCAAAGGGGTGTCAGTGTAATCAGTTATGCTGATGATCTCGTTATAACAGTATATGGGAAATATGGGAATATGTTGTGTGTTCCTATGAGGACAGTCCTAGGCGGGGTGTCAAATTGGGGCCTTCAGGAAGGGCTCTAGGTTAATACCTCAAAAATGGTGGTCGTACCTTATACAAGGTGATATAAGTTATCTTGTATGTGTACCACCATCAAATTTTCTAAAGAGGTTAAGCATCTAGGTGTCATTCTGCATAGGATGTTTAGTTGGAACTCGCATATTATTGCCGTACAAAATTAGGCAATAAGCAACCTCGGTGAAAATCGCTTGGGGTCTTTCACCGAGAACAACACTATTGATATATACTGCTATTATTCGGCCCATTATCACTTATGCGTTGATAGTTTGGTAGAGAAAAGCTGAGGAAGCTAGCACCATGAATAAATTAGATTAGAACTAGGGCAAGGAGAACAAGTTCAACAGCGGTCTTAGAGGCCTTGATTGGCTTAAGACCGCTTCACATCCATGTGATGAAGGTGGCGGCATTTTCGGCGACATAATTTTTTGCCAAACAATACTGAAATGCGTCGAAAAATCTGTCCATCCTATGCAGGATGGTCGGAGAACCATTTGCGGTCCTGGATGTTATGCCTGTGGATCTGTGCTTTGGTAGAAGATTCAGATTTGAAATCCCGGACGACAATTGTTGGTCTTATTTGAACTATACTGGGGTACCGATAGCTAAAAAAACGAATGACTGTGTCGGTGCTGGTGTTCATGGAATCAACCAAGACTTGTCGATCCCACTGGGCAGATTGCTAAATGTCTTCCAGGCTGAGATCATGATTATTGCGGAGATCAACCTGTTACTTGGCTCGAATCGGATGACATCTAGATTGGTCAAATATTGCTGAGAGGTTGCAAAAGCTTTAATTTGGTAATAAGGTTCTGTTGTTATGGCTACCTGTACACAGTGGAATAGATGGTAATGATATGGCGAATACATTGGCCAGAATAGGTTCCATTACAGCCTATGTTGGTCCTGAACCTTGTTGTGCAGCACCATTTACTACTATCAACACTGGAATGCTCAAAGTAAAATTCGCCATTCTAAGACGTCGATCCGTCCGCCATTTAGGCATCGCTCTGATGTCCTCAAACTATATCAGGCCGGACATGGAATCCTTACCGTGTCTTACGGGCCACTGTAGAGGATGGCCTGTGCTCTGTGGCGTCAGAGACAAAGGGACACATAGTGTGTGATTAAGGGGTGGAAATGTTTAGGTAGACATGATTTCTCACCATTTTTGTTTTAGATTTTCATTACGAAGACAACAAATCTATAAAAAACTAACTACAGACCGGAAGAAGCACTATAGATCTCATGGTTCACAGTGTCATGCAATAGTGCCTGGCAGTTTTATGTCTCAAGTCAAAAAACTATATCTAAGCCACAGAAAGGCTGTTAGGCGCTCCTGTGTAACAGATAAAAATCCTTACCATATAGTCCCTTATAATCTTCCAGTTAATACCATTGAAAAGGTTCATGTTACATACTCTATAATTATAAGACTCAAAACAGCCCATCCTATATAGCCGCCCTTCTAAAATTGGACCTATACATCCTGAGCAGTTGCTCGACTTTTCCTGTTTTTGATTTTTGGCATAGCGACTATTTGGCATCGTTTTAACCTTTTAAAGTTCATCGATGAAAGGCAGGATACCATTTTCATTAAAAAAACCGTGGACATGATCTAGTGAGCGGCATCATTTGCTTTGATGTGACCACAGCGGAGCTCAGTGAGCTAATATCGCATACAGATAGAAACAGCATGTTCAAAAATCTTCTCTTTATTGCCCAGTACAGATTCTTTTTGGCACTTACTATACAAGCGTATGTCTTTTATGCCACTACTTTTAGAAGATAATGTCTAAATTTTATATTTATCAACAACTAAGATAAATTTGATCAAGTTCAGTTCTTTATTGACCTTAGTTAGAGTAAAACTAAGCAGTTCCTCCTGTACGTAAGTGCTGTCATTAATATGGCATTCGCTTTGGATAGATTCTAACTTCCTTGCGATCACATTGAAAACAAATTATTTCAAGACAACTTTCATGTGTAAGAGTATCGTATACATAATTCAGTTTCACCAACCACATACTTGCTTTACCTCCATTTTAGGTTTTGAGCGAAAATCACATTCTCATGCTTAACATGAATTTTTCTATATGATTACGTTGGTTTTTTTTGCCGTGTTTTCCTTTTACTCGTTTTAAATAAAATATTAGTTTAGTTTATTACATTGTCAAGAAACAATATACGAAAAAAAAAATGAAACCAAAATAAAATGAAAGTTCATGCTGATGCCAGTTATTGCCTGTTTTAGTAAAGCATACTTTGTGGCATTTATAATCGTGGCAAGAGACAAAGGTGTGAAAATAAGGTCAGCTGTTTTAATATCTCCTTCCATTTTTCTATTTTGGCAGACCATAAATTTAAATGGAAAAATAACAAGAAAATACTTATTTCACTGAAAAGATGCTATAAAAATTTGTTCACCTAAAAGTATATAATACATTTTTAATACATAATAAAATTTAAATTTTAAAAGCGTTTCGATCAGCAAGCTTATGCGTTATGCAAAATTTTGAAAAAGTAAAAAAGATAAGTTACTTTTTTTTAAATATTGGGTTTAAATAGAGCTGAAAATATGCTATGAAAAAAATTGCACCTAAAAATATTAAACCTTTTGCTTGTAACACTTTTAAATGTTACCTGACATTGTTGCGACTGATCACAAAACTTTCTTGATCCTTTTTACTCTGTTAAAACGGTCGATTTGTGGCCAATAATAATCAAAATTGATTATTTCACCATCTGCTGGCTAATCCAACAAAATTTCACATCGAAACCACAGAAACAAAATAACATATTGGCTCAAAGGTTTCGGGCCTAACATGGAAAACACTTTTTTTTGTTCAAAATTGACTTTATTGTTCGGCATAATCTCCATCAAGAGCAATGCAATAATTTCAGCGTCGCTCTAACATTTCAATACCACTTTTGTAGAACGATTAGTCTTCTGTCTCAAAATAGGCTGCTATTTCAGCGATAATCTCTTCACTCGTGCGAAATTTTTTACCGGCGAACATTTTTGTGATGCCTGTGAACAGCCAACATTCACCAGGAGTCAAATTTGGCGAATACCTTGTATGTAGGAGCAATTCGAAATTTAATTTATGTAGTTTTGCCATCATCAACAGGATTTTGTTTTTGTCAATAGTGAGCATACGCGGCAACCACTTTGAACAGAGCTTTTTAGTTCCAATACAAAACGTTCTTTTGATACCTATACGATGTCAGCTAAGTCACGCAACTTTGCTTTTCAATAATTCAAAACGATTATGTGAATTTTATTGATGTTTTCTGGTATTGCCGCTTCATTTGGACGTCCACTGCGTTCTGGACGTCATCGGTGTCTCTAGGACTACGTTTGAAGTCAGCGAATTAACATTTTATTGTTGTTTCTGATCAGTGTTGCCATAATTTTTTTTTTTAGAAAAACTGAAAATTTAAAATAAAAAAAACCGATTTTCAAGTGAAAAAACTGCACACACATAAAGAAGTAAAAAGTTATATACATATACTCGTATCGGATGCGTTCTGTAAACCTAAAACGAGTGAAATTGAAATGAAAAATGAAAAACATACGAGTAAACCTCACTACAGTTATTAATTGAAAACAAAGAACTAAAATGTTAAAAACTGCAAAATATGCACAATTAATTGAAAACATAAAACTTAAAAACTGCTCAATGCTTCAACAACTGCAAAATACAGATAAATCTGCATATTTGGCAACGCTGTTTCTGATGGAGTGGAGTCACCAGAACACTTTTCCAGCCATTGCTTTGCTTGAAGAATGGTTTTTCCCACCAAGCAGTAGTGTAGAATTAAAACACGATATTGTTCATTGTTCTGAAAATAACAAAAGCAACGTCACTCTTAGCGCAATAATTCACAAGCTAATTAATGGAATATCATGAAATCTTAACACCTGGTTTTTGAAGGTTAGCACTTACTGAAGAGGAAGTGAAGGCGATAAAACTAGCGCCATCTATGTGTTAGGCCCGGGACTTTTCAGCACATGTGTTAGAGCAAACTACTGTTGAATCTAACAGATTTATCATATTCTGAGCTTGTTTTGTCTAAAAACAGCAAATACTTCGCTCATTGTTAGATAACCTGACGTAACCTGAAATATCACCTTTTAAACAGTATAAGAGCATCAATACTATCTGGTAACAAAGATCCACGTATTCTGTTTATATTACACAATCGAAAATATTTTTTAACACAAAAGCGTTAAATAAATAATAAAACTTCTTATTTCCTTAGATTGTATTTAGTTCAAAAATTTACTCCTAAAAGTATGCAGCAAAAGTCTGTATCAAAAGAAACGTTGCTGCTAAAAAGTATGCTATAATTCATCAACCGAAATAAAAAGTGTATAATAAAAATGTATAAAATCTGAAAACTAAAAGTATGCAATAAAAAAGTCATTTAAAATAGAAATGCATTTATTTTGAAATTTATTTCTTAAGTTTTCCTTTTTTCGGGAGAGATTTAAGGTGTCATAAGAAATAATGGCAGTTAAAAAGGAATAAAAAACTTTTTTAGTTGACAATAAAATTGAAATTTAAAAACGAATTTAAAGGCCTTTTCTAAAAAAATGTAAATGTAAACAGTCTCATGACTGAAAATTAAAAGACAAACATTTGGGCAACACCTAAAAGTCTGCTTTGTAAATTAACTTTAATTAAAAGAAACCTTTATACAAAACCATAATTAGTAGGTTTATTTTAGAAGATTATTATTTTAAGCAGACATGTGTTTTCTGTTTAAAAATATTAAAAATTTTTTTTAATACTTTTTAACATGTCTGCTAAAAATTGTTCTGTTATGCAAAATTCCTCCAACAAATTTTTAGTGCTGAATTGTGTAGGCTATTAATTATGTAAATTTTTGCTTAAACCACAATCGCTACAATGTCAGCACGACCTAATAATACCGATTGTAGAATTCCATTATAAACATGCGGGTTCTACATACAACAACCACCTTTACCACTAAACAGACATGCAATGTCAACAACATACCATATGTAAATAATAATGGTTGTTCCCAAATGATTTGGTCAGGGGGTTTGGGGACTCACGATAAAATATGCACACACTGCCAATAATAATGGGTAAATAATGTTTTGAATAAATTATTTTCACAATGATTGCTGTTGAAGCGAATAGTATTTAGCAACTAGTCATGTAATTGAAATATAATGATGGAATATGCAAGCAAATAACTTAACATATATAAATGTATTTAAGGGGAGGAAGAAAAATAAAGATTGAAAAAATAATCATTGACAATCTACCAACTTTTAAACAGTCGCTTAGAGAAAATAAAAAAAAAAATCAAAAACAAAAACCTAAAAGTATGATAATTTCATTTAGTTTGTTTTCAATTAAAGAAAGTATGCTAATTATTTCAGAGTTTTTACATAATTTAATTAACGTCTTTGAAATTGTAAGAGCTCAAAAGTATGCTAATTATTTCGTCATTATTTCTTTTATCTTATGTATCAGTTACATTTAGTTATGGTTCTGGGGACATTCATTAACTTTGTAGAAAATTGGGAGATTACAGAATTTTTGGAAATTTTAGGTTTGTGTTAAATATATTATATAATAATTCCCGTAACATTCCATGAAGGAACATGGGGATATCTTTCAGTCAATGAGCTGCAGGTTAACGCCGGCTCCGAACGGCAAATGCATTTAGAGAAGTGTTCATTAGTAGTAATACTCATAACCAGTTACTAGCTAATGTTATGGGGTGATGACCGACGACCTTCTGGTTGGTAGCCGGGTGTCTTACCTACCATACCACAGCGGCAAATTGGGTTTACATTAAATGGTGCTTTAAAAATGTTAAATTGAAATATAATTTTTTTTTTATTTAAATCAAATGCTGAGCAGTAATTTTAGTTAGCAGCCTGAAGCTATGCTTAAAATTTTGCAGTAAACTACCTTCAGTGAACAACAAGGTATTAAACTACATTATAAAACATAATTTATTGCCACAGTGACAGGTCATGCTGATAAAGAACCAGCCTTAAGGTATACTTTTCAAAACAGAAACATTATCAATTTAGTATTTTTTTCTACAAAAATAACATTAGAAAACTTCTATCAAATAATAGAAGAATTTAAACTAATTCTATCGGGCTTGTAGGAAATGCTGCAACATAGTTAATAAGTTGCCTAAAAGTATGCCATTAAATAATGCAGAGTAGTTTTAGTGGCTTATGCTGTAAAACAAAACAAAGATTTATAAAGAAACACTTGAATTATGCTTTATTTTAAAAATACATTTGTTTCAGTTTGCAATTCTGAATAAAAAATTCGTGAATAACAAGATTAAAAGAGTTTCAAGCAGAACGTTCATCGTTGCCGACTAAAAGACTTTCAAATTTCGAATTATTTTAATTATTTCTTTTAATTTAGATTCAGACAGATTCGGGAATGCACTGTTACTACCAAAGCTATGAGAATAAACAATACAAGCACGGAAAACATCCTGCTACAGGGCCAACCAGTCAAGTATGTAGATAGTTTCTGCTATTTAGCAAGTACAAGGACTACAAACGGTGGCGCAGAAACAGACGTAGATAACAGGCTCAATAAAGCGAGAGTGGCACTTGGACGACTGCAGTCAGTATGGAGAAGCTCACATATATCCAGACGGACTAAGCTTAAAATATTAAACTTATGTGTTAAGTCAGCACTGCTGTATGGCAGTGAAATCTGGCTTTAATCGAATAACATGACACAAAAACTCCAGGTATCCATTAACAAGTGCCTCAGAATCAGACGCAGAATATTCTAACTCCTAACATCTTAATTCCTAACACCTTAAGTAACACAGAAATGTGGGGCATGACTAATAAGGAACCTGTACTGAAACAGATAAGGAAAAGTAAATGGGTATGGATCGATCACACCATCCGAAAAATGCCAGATAGTATCACTAGAATGTCACTCGAGTGGAATCCTTAAGGCTCAAGAAAGCGTGGTCGACCAAAAACACCTAGAGACGCACAATTATCCAAGAACTGAGACAGAAAAACCTAATATGGGAGGAGGCAAAGTCAACAGCAGTAAACCATGTTAGATGGAGATGCTTTGTGGAAGCCTGCGGCTTCCATGAAAATAATAATTTTTTCGAAGGTTAGTAGGTTCTCTTCAGATCATTGGCTTGATGTGAAACCGATCAAAATAATGAAAATAAGCACTTTGAACATTTTTTGTAACAGGGAATGCTTGCTTGGCATAAACAAACGACATCAGCTCTGCGGCTAATAATGCGATCTTCAAAAACAGGGCACAAAACATCGAATGTAGCTTCGGCTGTGTGGCATGTAGCGCCGTCCTGTTGAAACCAAATGTTGCTAATCTCCTCCTCTTCAATTTTTGTGAACAAAAATTTGTTCAACATGGCCCGATAACAATCTTCATTGACTCTAACGGCACTCCATGCTCATTTTCGAAGAAAAATGGCCCAATTATGCCTCTGGACCAAAATCCACACAAAACAGTGACTCGTCTTGGGTGTATCGGCTTTTCAATGTATGCGTGCGGGTTTTTCGTGCCTCAAATGCAACATTTTTGCTTGTTTACATACCCGCCAAGATCAAAATGAGCTTCATTTGAAAAGATGATTTTTTTCGATGTCGATCGCAGGCACACTTAGCGAAGCGTATGCACAACCATATTCGTTCAGCGTTAGGATAAAACAAATTATCTGTTAAATCAGACATGAGCTAAGTGTTACCATTCACGAAATAAACACTAGTTAAAAAAAAAAACATTAGATGGCGGACCCTATACTATGCCACAGTATGTAGGTGAAAATTTAAAACTTAGCTATCAAAAAAATGTGACGTATAAGTGAAAAACAAAAAATTGGTGTTAAGTACCATAGATAGCCCGTCTCAAAAATAAATGTTTCATTTCATGTAACAAAAAAAAAATATATATTTTTTGTAAACTTGTGTTATTATTTAAAATATTAAACATCAAGCATTCGTTTCAAACTTTTGCCTTGTGCTTGTAAAGGTAGCTTTGTGATAAGTATCCTTTTAACGCCTCAGTATATGCAATATTAACAAAAAACAAAACATAACATGTAACATTATTTTATTAAGTTTATGCAGAATTTTTACGTTACTCTACAAATTACAATTCTAAAGGGGTGTTCTTTTGATATTAACCCTAAAATTATGTAAACTTTTAATATAAATAAATATATTAAAAAACTTTTGGCTTTTTTGTATTTTTTTGCACTGCAGACATTTACTGCATGCTTTTTTGCTAAGGGTATGGGTGAATAGGTTAAGACTCTGCTTTTGGTAAAAAGTTTTTGTTTTTTTGTTCTATTAAGGCGCTTGCACTTAACCACCCTTGAACTGTTCAAAAATATGTATGTCAAATCTTTTGGTTTTTACTTTATTTTGTAATTAAATAAAATTAATAAATTCTAAATTATTTTACAGTAAAAGTTCTATTTTTAAGCAAATTTAGGCTTCCAGAGATTTACTGTAGTAGAATCAAAATTTTTTGTATACTTTTAGGATGTACAAATGTTATTTATATAAACTTTAAAAGTTTACTGTAAAATTCACTTTAAATTTATTTTTAGTTTTAAAAAATGCTTCAGACAAAACTAAGTCCAAAATAAGTTCCAGATCTCTTAACTTTAAATAAAATTTTCATTCTATTTTATGCCATCACATCCCTCTATTTCGCTTAGTGTACATGTCTTTGCATCTGAATTATTGCATTAAGATTTCTGTGTAACTAAACGGTTGTTATCTAACTTGTAATCCTAAGCATAAAACAGGACCTTTTACGACAGTGGAAGTCCTTAATGTTCACCTACAACGCTCTAGTTATGCTATGACAATGTGTTGACTTCAATGTATAATTTTGAAAAGCTTTCACTGTATTCACTGGTCTAAAAATAACGTGGCTGACATTAAGTTAGTATTTACGCAAGTACAAAAAAGGTAGCTCACGTCTCAATATATGTAAAGCATACACACAGGAGTAACACTAGTGACATATTATTGACGTAAGCCAATGGTGATTCTTAAAGCATACATCTAGGCAAAATGGTAATGGTACCTTATAAAAGTGTTTTTTTTTTTTGCTTAGTAATCAAGTACATTTTGTGCATACTAATAATGTTGAAAGAGAAAAGGAGAAATATTTATAAGAAAAAAATCGCTAACAATGCTGATACTATTTTTACCACTACGGAAAACTATTAGGAAAACTACTACTAACTACTACTAACTACTTAACGAAGACACCTACACTTTAGGAAACACTTACCCATCACTTGGAAGTTAAAAGAAATGCATACGGACAGTGATATACTCGTATAGTGAGAACGTGTTTGACATAAACCACATTACTTAGAAAATATGAAAATAGCGAATGAAGAAAAAAAAATTACGTTGCTCTAATGCTGCAATTTGAATTTATTTAAGGTTCACTAGGAAATTTTTTTAACTCTAAAGTTTTTTTTTTAAATAATTTTTTACCCCTTAAGGTATGTTAAAAAATTTATAATAAATTAATAATTCATAACATAGGTTGAGAACATGAGAAGTAACATTGTATTAAAATGAAAAGACTGCTAATTAATACACTGATTCTAGTTCATCTAGACTGGCTTTTTGGTTACATCTTTGGAAGATAACATATCCACATTATCAGTTCTACATAGTAGAACCTATAAGATAACCAAACGTAAAGTTAATACACAGAGAGCATAGACTGACTCCAAAGTAGTCGCTATGTTTAAAAACTGAGACAAAATGAAAACAATGGCGCATGATAGGTACATATGCAATCAATTTATAGCGGCATTATGCTCCTTATATCAGCAATGGAAATACATATGATGTAGAGCCTACAACTTTTAGGGGAATATCATATTATATATAAAATAAATGTGTATTTGTACGTATGCATGTTTGTTTGCTTGTGTGTGCCTCATAAACAGCTAAACGGCTGTGCAGCGCACCGATTTTCCTGAAATTTTTTCAGTATTTCTCTATATGTCCGAAAGGAATGCGTACATATATTTTAAAAATTCCCACTAGGCGATGCCATGCTCATACAAAGTGTGTATTTATTTGTCTATATTTTCAAAATGGTAACAGAATGCTTGTCGTGGATTTATTTTCAGAATCCTAAATGGACAAAAGTTAATGGTTATCAATTTCGGCTGCGAAACCAGATTGATTCGGCTGGAAGACAATGCTGTGACCAATGCTGTGACAGTGATGGGACCAGAAAGGTGTGCTGTATCACGAACTCTTCAAAACTGGCCAAACCGTTAATACAGATCGCTATCAACAAGGAATGATCAACTTAAGCCATGTATTGATCGAAAAACGACCAGAATGAGCTAAAAGACACGGCAAGGTAATTTTGCAATATGACAATGCACCTGCACACAAAGAAAAACCGGTTCAGGATATAATTGAAGCATTATTCACCAGACTTGACTCCTTACGACTACTATTTGTTGTCATCGGTGGTACACGCATTGGCTGTGCAGCACTTCGATTCCTACGAGGAAGTCGAGAATTGGGTGACTAATTGGTTTGCTTCAAAAGACGAATAGTTTTATTGGTGTGGAATTCACAAATTGCCTGAAAGATGGGAAAAATGTGTAGCCAGCAATGGCCAATACTTTCAGTAAAATTTTTTTTACTTTCCCATTAAAAATTAGTGTTTTGTTTTCACAAAAAAAAACGCTCATTTCGTACTGGAACAATTGGTAACATATCTTGAGAACGGTAACACCTAAAGTTTCAGAGTTTGGTCTGATTAAACTCATAGTTGCTACAAATTATCAGAAAAAAGGACGGAATTAGAAACGTGGGCTTGGTACCCCCATACAAATATAAATTTCTGTATATCTTGAGAACGGTTAAAGCCAAAGCTTCCGAATTTTGACGACTCAATTCAAATCATCAGGCAAAAAGTTGGCGGAATTGAACAAGTGGCTTGACACCTTCAATACAAACTAAATATTGATTTCATTATATCTTGAGAACTTTTAAAACTAAAGCATCAGTATTTGGGCGGAATGAGGCAATTTTTATTAATTTTTGTATGTCTTGAGAACAGCAATGGTAAAAATTTCTAAATTAGATTCAAACAACATCGCGAACAACACATCATCAGTTTGTAATTGGTCGAGATTGGATAAGTGGGCATAGCACCTTCAATTCATACTAAATATTGACTTTTTTATATGTGGAGGGAACACAATTGTCAAAAAGGTAAAAAATGTAAATAAGATAATTAAGGTGGCGCTAGCGAAGCACGCCGGGTTTTAGCTAGTATTTTAAAAAATCCGTATTTTAGGTGGCTTTGAAGCACTCATACTAAAATGGTATAAAAAAGACTTTGTTCGTACAGTATGTTAATTTAATATGTATTATCTTTTGATTTTTTTAAATTAATATGCAAAAAACGAATTTAACATATTTTTAGGAGTCTCATTTTTGTTTATTATAATATTTTTTTTTGCATAATTATAGCGTTCTAATTAATTTATTTTAATTACGTTATTAAAAGTTGAAATATTCTTTGTTTCAACATTAAAGCATTATTTTAGAAGTTTAATTAGAAAAACAACTGTTAACTTTACAGTTTGTACGAAAAATGTTATTTTAAAGAACAATCCTTAAATTATGCAAAATTTCAGTACATTGTAAACAAAAACCAAACTTTTTTTTACGGTTTAATAAACTTTCGATGTATTTAAAGGGGTAGAAACAGAACTTTGCATGAATTTTTTTTTATTAATTGTTTGGGAGAAAATATTTATTAATAAAAATGAAAATATAAAAAATTGCAGCGTTATGCTATAAACACATTTAAGACTACCAGCCATCGACTACAAGCTCTCAAAAATACAATACATGTGTGCATATGAGAATAATTATTATAGAGGCAACACGGCTACCGTTATGGCCCGTAGCCAGCTTAGGCTAATTTCTATTTTTCTTGGCGACAATAAACAGTTTAGGGTTGTCAATACAATAAGATCCTTGAAATAGAAGTTTTTAAGCGCAATACGTGAAATATATAGTACATTAAGAACGCGAAAAAATATGTATGTGGCACCACTGAAAGAGAATAATCATATATATGTCCATTTGTTTACATTTATTTTCTAACTGTAGTCGTTAAATTAATTAAGTAGCTGGCTACTTGGCTACTTTTGTAGTCGTGTAGTTGATGGTTGGTAGCCTTGATTGTGTTTATAATATTATAAATTTTATTTTCATTAATTATGTTATTTGCCAGCATTTTGAAATATATATTGTTGAGTCATTAGTATAGCATAACTATGTATTATTGAAAATTGTATACTTTTAGGCTCTTGTAATTTACCTTGCAATTTACTATGTGAAATCTCTTGGCAATTGAAATTCGAATGCTTTGAAATAGGAAAAATAAAAAATACAAACCTCTACTTATAGATGTTATTAATAATTTTTTAAGGTTGTCTACTTCAAGGCTTTTCACGTAGCTATTCTTAAGACGTTTACGTTTTCTAAGAATTTTTTTTTAACTAACAATGCCTTTGTTATGCCTCAAATTTACAAGTCAAAAAACTGCAGTCTCTTTCCTTCTTCTCATTCTTGTGTTCTACTTTCTCTTTCTGCCATAACTAATTTTCGCCAGTCTACATTTTTTTCTCCGCTGAACTTATTATGCGAAGGTGTATGCGCTAAAGAAAAGAAAAATTATTTTCCACTACATTTACACAACAAGAGATTTTACATTAAAAATCTCTAAAGAGTTGTTGGCATTTAAGCATTAAATTTATGTGCATATAATTACGAGTATTTTCGTTACACGACTTTTATAGGGGCAAAAAGGTGAGCAATAAAAATAGGCTGCCCTTAGTTATCAAGAAAAAAGAACCCTTCTTGTTAAGTTAACAAGTGGATTTAATTGTAAGCTAAACGCAGTTAAACAGCAAAATTCTCATTACGTAGAAAATAATTAGTAAAATATAAAGCATACTTTAAGGTCTTTAAAAATTGAAGTATTGATAGTTGTGTATAAAGCTATACATGCTTTCTATAATAAGTCTCGTTCATTATAATACTAAATACGTAATATAATGTTTTGTATAAGATTGCTAAAGCATTTTCAAAGCCGTAAAGTATACTTAAAAAATTGTAATTTATGTATGCTTAAACAAGAACAGAACATAATTAGAATTCCATATAAACACTTCATAAATTATAATATTCGAGAAACGTGTAATGCTTTTATAAAGTTCCTTTTCATCAGCAGCTCTAAGTATACTTTTAATTATAACTATTATTTAAATTCAACAATTGTATTGCTATAAATTTTCTAATAACTGTATAAATAGATTTTGAACAGTTTTTTATTTTATTTACATGTCATAAGTAGCTACGTTTCTGCGTACAACCTTTGACTTTAAAAGCATATTTCAAGGCTATTTAAGTACAAATTCCTAGGGAAATAAACAAAAAAATAATTAAAATTGTAATACTTTTGCAGACTTGTAAAAACTTACAAACTTTTGCCCTAAAACATTTGAAATATTAAGAACAGCTTAAAAATGAAATTTTTCGAAAAATGCCAAAAAGTAGGCTACAAAAAGTAAAACTTATTGAAAACTTTGATTAAATTAAATTAAATTATATATTTTTAATTTAATTTAATTTTTAATTGGCTATATTTTAAGGCATACTCGTAAAAAGTTAAAAAAACCTAAAAGTATGCTTCAAAATAAATTAGTTGGAATTATTTTTCTTTAAAACTTTTGAAAGCAAAAGATGCCGAAGAGAATGTAACCACAATTACTTTTGGAAAAGTTGTGCAACAGTTTTTTTTTGAATTTAAGTAGATTTTAATTAGGCATCAAATATTTATAAGCATACTTGCAGGATAAGTATGAAAGATTTTTAGATTTAAATCAAAGCTACATTTTTAATTTTAAGTTTATTGTAACTGTTTTCATTATATTTTTTTTACAAAATTTTTTTTATAGAAATTTGCTTTCATATTTAAGTTGTGCATTAAATTACATAAAACGTTGTCCACTTTTAGGATATTTAATTAAAATAGTCAATAACTAGCTTTACCCATCCGGTGTTGCCCGGAAGTCTATATATGTATTAGAAATGAATTGTGGTTTGTTCGGATGCTTAAAACTTAAAAACGATGGGATCAAACGAGATTTTGTTCGTAATTGTTATGCAAAGGCTTAGGAAAATAAATTCGCTAAATTCTCCTCAGGTGTCGTTGTAGGCGGTCATTCTTTTATCTCTGCTCCTATGGAAGTTATTCGAACAAGATTTGCTACGTCGACTTAGTACACATATTCTAAGTTCTGCAGCAAATATGAACGGGTTTGGACAAGTTGGCATGATACCTCCCATACAAAGTAAATATTACTTTTGTGTACTTTAAGAAAAGTTAACGTCTAAGTTTCTGATGTTGGCCTAAGTGACTTCACAGTTATTACAAGCCATCAGACAAAAAGTGAGCGGAATTGAGCAA
The DNA here is from genome assembly GCA_023159175.1 of Wohlfahrtia magnifica. NCBI lineage: Eukaryota > Metazoa > Arthropoda > Insecta > Diptera > Sarcophagidae > Wohlfahrtia > Wohlfahrtia magnifica. Next base: position 7,956,252 of record JAKWBJ010000536.1, read on the forward strand.
GTAGCTGTGGCTTTACCTATACAAACTAAGTACTAATTTTTGAACATATATCTTCGAAACAGGTAAAGTATAAGTATCTCAATTTGATCTAAATGTTTTCGTAGTCAACAAAAATCATCGGTAAAAAAACGGGCATAATTGAATAGGTGGACGTAGCGTCACTCATACAAAGTTAATATTAATTTTTGTATATCAAAAGAACGGTTAAAGTGTATTTTTCTGATTTTGGTCTAAATGGCTTCATAGACAATATAAATCATCAGACAAAAAGTGCCTGGAACAGTAAAAGAATAAGTTTCTGAACTTGGTATAAATGATTTGGCAGCCAATATAGGCTATTTATATATATGTATGTGCTTATCTATACGTAGACAAATTAGTTGCTTTGCGTTAATCATTTTATAACGCGAGAATTACTCAACCGACTTACAAACCAATAAAATGTGTGCATTCCTTTAAACTTTTCTTATGAGAAATACATTCTATAGCTATAAATTCTAGTGGGAGATAAGTTCGCTTTCTTTCCCTATCCTATCCGTTCGTTTGCCACCTGTCTGTCATTATAAAAAAGATATACTGATAATAACATTTTTTATGGGAAATGCCAAGCCCACTTTTCGTGTGAAGTCAATTTTTAATCTTTATTTGGAAATTGATAGTAAAACAGCAGTTTGAAGACTATATCTTTTGTACTTTCCAATATATACCGTAATAATTACATGTTTTGTAGGAATAGAACCAACAATTCTTAACCCTTATTTGCCCCTCAAAGTGTATTTTTTGAAAATGTAAAAAAAAATTCGTATCATTTCAGAACAGAATTAATTAATTTTGACCATTTTTCACCGATTTTAACGTCGCAGAAAAAAAAAATGAAAAAAGCAGCCTATTGCACTTTCGATTTATTAATTTACACAAGATTCACTTATAAACTAAACATACAAAATTACTTCTCATTTCTCTATCGATTTTAACCTCTTTCAGGTTTAAGTTTGAAGAAAAGCTTAACCTATAACATTTTCGTTTGCTAGATCTATCTGTGTTTCAAATTTCATAAAAATCGAAATGTTAGAAAGCAAGAATTTTTGTTTTGAAAAGAAAAAAATTTCGTTTTTGAAAAAAATTCACTTATTTTGCTTCCTTTCTCTCGACTTTAACCTCTCCCGGGTCCTCTGTTGAAAAATTTGCTTTTTCATCATCTAGATCTGTCTGTGTTTCAAGATTCACCAAAAATTGCAATGTTAAAAACATTTTAATTAGGAGCTAAAAAGTATTTCAAACTCATATGACTTAATTTAGTACGTTTTCCCACGATTTTAACCTCTCCCAGGTCCAATTTTGAAAAAAAAACATGACATTGCATCAAAATCGGTTCAGCCATTTTCGTAAGATTGAATAACAAACGAATAAACTTATAAAGGCATTTACATGGAACATCTATCGGTTAAAATTTGAACCAGCAGTTATTTCGAATCTGGCAATACTTATGCTTGAACAACGTTGAGATTTATTGGAATTTATTTCCAAGGCAAAGTCTATTGTAAAAACAATAATTGGAAATTGTAAAAAAACTAAAAAAAATTACAAAAACATCTTTTCGGATGAAGCTAATTTTCTTCTTGGTGGGTACGTTAATAAACAAAATTGCCCTATTTGTGGCTGAGAATACCCAAACATGATTTTACAGAAGCCAATACACCCATTACGAGTAACTATTTGATGCAACTTGTGGACCGGCCCATATTTCTTTGAAATTAAGAACGACGCAACCACGGAGATATCTATCGCCGATTTTTTTGTGCCCGGTTTTTATAGTATTGATGTGAACCATGTTTGGTTTCAACAGGATGCTGCAACTTGCCACACATCTCATGCCACAATCGATATATTGCGTCAAATGTTTGATGCCCGTTTAGTTAGCCGAAATGGTGATGTCAGTTGGCCGCCAAGAAGCTGCGACTTGACATCATTGAACTATTTTCTGTGGGGCGCCGTTAGAGAAAAGTTTTATACTGACAAACCAGAGACAATTGAGCATTTGAAAGCCAACATTCGTGATGCCATTGTAGAGATACGAACCCATATACTCGAAAAAGTCCTCGAAATTGGTCCGATTGAATGGGGTACTATGAGGCCAGTCGCGGCAGCCATATGAATGATATAATATTTTATTTCTAACCGGAATAAGTGTACTTCACAACAAAAAAATAAATTTGGCATAATTTCAAAACGTTTCTTCTTTATTACATTTTTAAATTTAAACATTTAAATGGCCCACCCGATATTTTATTATAATTTATTTGTAGTCCAATAGCAGAGAAATTTATTAAAAAGAGTCTTGGTTTTCTCTAAATCATCCAGATATTGTGACATAGCAGAGTTTGTCTTTGACATTAAAATCTCTAGTGCAGAGTCCGCCAAATTATGACTCCGAGCAAATGTTCTCTTTTGTTCTCAGACGTATAGGTTGGAAATAAACAGAGAGGAATAAATAGGAAATAAGCAGAAAAATACAATATGAGTATATTTTTTTTAGTTAATAAAGTTATAAAAAATAAATAAATAAATAAATAAATATATAAACAAATAATATTCTTTTTAATTTGCTGTTTTGTTAATTGTTTTTTGTTTTTCTTCATTGTTTTTGTAATTGCTTCTTGTCGTTTTCTATTATGTTTTTTTTATGCTATCACTGTTTTGTTGTTGTTGTTTTCCATGCTTTTATTGTCGTTTTAATTTTTCCCTTAAAACTTTCTGTTAAAAGTGTAAAGCACTCTTTCCAGTCTACACAACCATTGCAGTGTTGTCTCAGGACAGACTATTAAATTACGACCACATTTGAAAATTCACTAGTATTAGTTTGCCTGTTCGTGCTCTAGTACATTGGCTGGCAGAGAGAAATTGCTAAAAATGTGTGTAGAGTTGAGAAACATCTTCTCTTTTTGGTGTGGCATAAAATGTTAAAAAAAAAATCAAGCGACATAAGCCTGCTTCGTTAAAAGCTAAAGAGCAACTAAACGAGTTTTTTAATATCATGTTTGAATTTTACTGACGCTCGTATGAACGCGTTTGAGAAAAGGGAAGATGTTTGCCATGCCGTAACAACCATGCGAACCATTGCTCTAGTAAGATCGGAAATTGGATTAAAATCGTTCATTTTATTAAAATACCTTAGTCATGTTACAGAGTTAGTTGCCTTCTAATTGATTTCCTTTTGGTTTCCTAAATTTTTCGAATTGCTTTCGAATTTTATTACAACAACATTTCTTGGCTTAAAACTCTTAAACTAGGCAACATAGCACTTCTGAAACACTTCCTTTGGATTACAGGGTTATTCCATTTTGTGCATTTTCGTTTGCTTAATTATTGGCAGTGTACAACACCTTTGGATTTTGTATTTTTTTTTGTTGTAAGCAATTGTTTTCAAACTGTTTTATTATATAATGACATTTTTTTTGACAGAAATTTTTTTGAAATATATCTTCATATTTTTCTTACTTGTATAGTCATAAAAGAGGAAAAATAATAAAAAACAATTTTTAAAATTTATTGTTTATCCAAATTGTTTGTGTGAAATAAAAATAATTTTATTTGTTTTTTGAGAATAAAAAAAACACAAAAATAAAAGAAAATTAAAGAAAAATCTCCTTGACAATGCAATCTCTAAACCAATTCAAATGTCGCTCTGCTTGCAAGCATAAAGAGTGCCAGCGTCATGCTTACTTGGGTATGGTCGATCAAAATGATGGCTGTGAGTGTACGCAGCAAGACCTTTCGGGGTCTTCCATATTCCTGGAAAATGTTATAGATTTATCGCATAGCTTGGCACAGATTATGATTTTGTGTGGCATACACGAATGCAAAGCTAAAATGGCTGTTGACATTATAACCTATTCGTTCTTGCATTATGACTTGGTGTGCTATTGTCTGGATACCAAACCCTCGAAAAGACTACGTAAAGAGGATATATTTCATGAGCTGGGCAAAAAGTGCTTAATGAACAGAGTGGAGGCTCATTTGTGCTATAGTATTATAAAGAGAGGCTTTAAAGCTTTCTACTATCGGCCTTCGGGCGTGGATGAAACTAAAGAAAATACAAGTCCACCTGGCTATTCTGAAGAATGTGTTTATGTGCATGCAGCCAAGAAAACAGCTGAAACCTATGCTCAATTTGATGGCCTAAGCTGTGATGAACAACGTGGCATAGAGGCGAAAATTCAAGTGGTCTATAAGAAATTCTTTGATCGCATGCAATCGCGTAAAGCCAAACCATCACATGAGGCATGCAATTGCTGTTTCTGTGCTAAAAATCGTGGCCACATGGTCTATGGTAAACCACCAACCACTTGTGAGGAAGAGCGAAAGCCTAAACCTCATACCTGTCCTCACTGTTGTAAAAAGAAGAAAGGCTTTAAAACTATACATTCACGTGGTTCTCAGAGCAAGTGTCCAGTATGTCATAAGTCACGCAAATTCTGTACCTGCGCCAAATATGAATTTAATCTTAATTGGATTGGCAGTATATGGACTAGGCCAGATATGAATCTCTATTATGTAGAGAATATTCAAAAGGAACCTTCAGAATCTATACCAGGTTGTTATCCGCAAGAATGTGGTGGAGATGATAATCAAAAAGATGATGATCAACCAACGGCGGATGAAGAAAAGAAAGAGGATGAGTAATAGAATCAAAGAGAGAAAAAGAGGAGAAACAAAATCAGTTTTTAAATTTTTAGTTCATTTTCCGGAATTTCTTTTTAAAAAAAGAGTGAAAACGAAAAAAAGAAGTTTTGAAAGGAAAAATTGCTTAAACAAATTCCATATATATATTAAGAAATTAATGAAGATTAAGGTCAATTTTATATTACGACCTCAAGCTTTATAAATTATAAGTTTATAAATTATAAGTTTATAAATTATAAATTATAAGTTTATATAAAGTTTATTAATATTTATAAATAATAACAAAAATTGAAATATTAATAAACATTTATAAAATATCACAATTTATTTTCATTTAAAATTTATCAAAAATCAATAACATAAAATACATCAAATAAAAAAATGAAATCTGTATCATTTACTCCTTTGATTCCCAAAAATAGGCCATAATTTTTTCCATTTTTTCAAACAAAATTTGCTCAAATAAATTTTAAGCAATAACATTTATAGGTCGTTATTTAAACATGAAATAAAAATGGTATTTATCCCTTAAAGTAGGCAATATTTACATAAACTCTACTATACATACCTATGTATATAACACATGGGCTGAAAAGTCCAGAACCTAACAAATTTTTTTAATGTTTGTTAAAAATAAACTTTATTTATCAACGTTATATTCATTAAGAGCAAAGTAGTCATTCCAGCGTCGATCCAACATTTTAATACCAAATTTGCAGAACGAATTTATATGCCATAGACCTGTGTTTTCCAATAACGTAAAAAGAAATCTAATGGTGTTTAATCGCACGATCTAGGGAGTCAAATTAAATCGCCGAAACGAGAGAGTATACGAGCTGGAAATGTCTCATGCAGTAATTGTGTTATATCACGGGCTTGCTGGTCATATCAATATTATCTAATTTCGGTATTAAGAACTGTGTCACAGTCATTACTTGACCAGCTTCATTTTCAAAAAGTATAGACACGTTGTGGATGCATTTATTTTTTAACAATCAATTGCCTAAAAGCGGCAATTTTGGCGATTAACAAAGCCATCAAGGTGGAAATGTGCTTTATCGCTTAAGATGATTTTGCCCGAGAAATCAGCATCCATACATTCAACGAACTCTCTTCGCTGTGCATGGTCATTAGGCTTCAGTTGTTGTGTTAATTGAATTTCGTAAGCATGGAAACACAGATCTTTAGTGAATTTACGCTGCTTCTTGATATTTTCATTTCTTGTCCACGATACGGAATTGAGGTGTCTGGGACTGGCACTCTCACGCACTGCTTTGATATTGACATTTGAACGGCTTGTTTTGCACAATCAGTGTGTTTGGCGCATCTCTTCTCAGTTGACAAAGTTAAAGCACCATTCCGACTATATTTTGTATGAAATTTTCGAACTGCGGCTGCCAAGCTTTCATTATATTTGTAATATTTTTTAATGATATAGGCATGTTGTTCTTTCGCTCCATTTTTACTAAGCCTAAACTGTCAGCTGTCAAATTGTTTTTTTAAGGTTGCCAACACTTTACTGTACAAATGGCGACAAATTCAAATCTTGTTTTAATTTTGGGACACCGTTGACAACGTTACCTTATAGACTAAAAAAATTCTTCATTTAATGATAATAACAACTGTTAGAATTGACGAATAAATAAAATTGAATACCGTTTGTTCATATACTCCAAAAAGGACAGACATCTGCACTTTTCATGCTTAGAAGAAACTAAAATCTAAAAACTCTAGTTGGTACTTTGTATTTAATGAAAAAAGAACGCTGGAAGAGCTCTATTATTTTTTTAAAACTTTTTCTTACTTATGCAGGCATTTTTTGGATATTAATTTCCTTCCCACATCTGAAAGCATTTCATTAGCTACTTAATTGGCAGTAAGAACGTTCCATATGTTAGTAGTTTGAGCCATTGGATAGAAATGCTCAAAGCAAATACGTTCTCTGCTTCTGGCACATTTATTATTCAAATGCTGCTTTTAGATGCTGTTTTAATATAATCAGTTTCTGGTAAGAAATGTGGTGTTAACACTACAACTAAAACACAATTTAGACTTTACTGATTTACACAAAGAACTCTATTAAGCATGTCTAAGCAAGTGTTTCTAGAATTTTCTTAAACATACCAAATATACATACAGAAATGAAAGAAATAATAGAGACACTTTCATTTATGCCAAATAACTAGAATAACCGAAATGGTCTAAGGAAACGAAGATTAATTTATTTGGGTCAGATGAAAAATCGTATATACGAACTTCTTTCAATTACAATGCATTTTCATTTGATTTTTGTAATGACAAGAAAACTTTAATTTAAGAAAATTTTGATGTGTCCCTACTATTTCTTCCACCACTGTATTTAAATGTTAAAGGACTATAGTATACCTGAAGGCGTTGTCAATTTTCTTATTGCATTGTATCACCAGTCATTTCAATCACTTATTTTAATGGTACATACGCATGTGAATACTTTCATCTTAATAAGTTTCTTTAAAAATTATATTTATCACCTGTTGCGAGATGTGTATCAATCGATCTTAATGTCAGTCATGTGTTGACTATATATTTTCTTTAGAAAGTCAAAGTACGCTGACATTTGCTTTTATTTCATTTTTAGTTTTTCTTATTTATCGAGTTTATTTCATATAAAATTTCAATGTGTTTTCTGCTCAGCTGCTAAGAACCAGCATATATTTCTTAATAATCCATGACACGAAAGAAGACAGATGTGCAAGAGCATATTGTGTGTGTGTGTGTTTTTTTACGTGCGTCATAAGCGTTAAACAATGAATGAATTTTTATAGCAGCGTAAAAGCTTAAAATGAGAGAATATAAAAAATATTGTATTGTTTTTTATAACCCGGAAAGGCGCCCCATATCCCTGCCTCATATTTATGCAGTGACAAGTGTAATTTGTTTAAAAAAAAACATGTGTATGAGCTGGTAAAATAGCACTTCTACTTTAACAGCAATTGTTTTTTTTATAAAATTTTTTTGCTATGATTATTTGTGTTGTTTCCTTGAAACAATAAGTGCGTTTTGTTAAAAAAGCTTAGCATATTTTTAGGAATTTGCTTTTAATTTTACGTTTAGTTGCATACTTAGGGCAAAAGAATAGTTTAATTTATATAAGAAGCATATTTACAGACATATTGGTAAAATGTAATGCGTTTTAAAACGTTTTGTTTTAGTTGTTAATCTTTTTTAAGTTGAGGACACATTTATTAGAGTGTTTAGGGTCAAATGAAGAAAAAACTAATTCATAAAATTAAAATTTACCTTCAAAAACATTTCAGGGTAATGGGTATAAATGACTACTTACAAGGGGTATAACAAAAATGCATCTTTAGACAATAATCATAAATACCGGTTTTTGAGTCATTAGAAAACCAGTTTTCGAATTATTTAAAAAAAGTTTAGTAAAAAATCAGTTTCTGTTATGGTTTTCGATTAAAAATGCCGGTTAACTAGTTGATCTGGTTAACAAGTTTTTTTCTATATAAAAACAATACTCATTATAATATGACTACATACTAGGTAGATCGATTATTCGACTTTTTTCAAAAACCGGTTTTTGAATAATGCGGGAACTTAAAATTTTTAAGTAACTGGTTAACCGGTTAAAAAAAATTCTTCTCAATTCTTGTTGTATTATCAAATATATTTTTGTCCCATGGTGTAGTCTTAGAACCCTAACGGATATTTCTTCCTCGACAACGCAACGTCTTAATCTTTCATTCAGTGATTCATTTTTTACAGCGTATTTTAAAGCAACTTTATTTGCCAGTGCATAGAGACTACTTGGTATGGAATCTTGTTTTCCTTGCTGCACAATAACGTCAATCTTATGGAAGTATAGGGTCCGCCATCTAACGTTTTTTTTCAACTAGTGCTTATTTCGTGAATGGTAACACTTAGCTTATGTCTGATTTGACAGATAATTAGTTTTATCCTTCCGCTGAACAAATATGGTTGCTGGGAAATATTGCGACATTACTTTGAAAATCATGGTAATTTTGCAGAATTGTGCGATGTGTTCAAATGAAGCTCATTTTGATCTTGGCGGGTATGTAAACAAGCCAAAACTTTCACTTTTGGGGTACAGAAATCCCTCACGCATACATTGAAAAGCCGATACACCCAAGACGAGTCACTGTTTGGTGCGGATTTTGGTTTAGAGGCATAATTTGGCCATTTTTCTTCGAAAATGAGCAAGGAGTGGCCGTTACAGTCAATGGCGATCATTATCGGGCCATGTTGAACGAATTTTTGTTCACAAAAATTGAAGAGGAGGATATTAGCAACATTTGGTTTCAACAGGACGGCGCTAAGTGTCTATGTTATGCGCCCTGTTTTTGAAGATCGCATTATCAGCCGCAGAGCTGATGTCGTTGGCCACCTCGGAGCTGCGATTTGACACCGTTGGACTATTATTTGTGGGGTACCGTCGAAGATAAGAGCTACGCCAACAAGCTAGAGGCAATTGACGCTTTAAAAGACAATATTCGTGAAGCCATAGGTGAAATACAGCTGCATACAATCGATAATGTGCTTAAAAATTGGACGGATCGTGTAGGCTACTGCATGGCCAGCCGAGGCAGCCATTTGAATGAAAGTATTTTTTAATAGTGTGTGCCACTGTGGTTTGTTAGGTAAGTTACCCGCCTACCAACCAAGAAGTCCGTGCTTCAATCCAGGCTACATCATCTGACAGCGGTATCGCTTTACAACATTGCTAGCGACTGGTAATGAGTAAAAAACTTTACTAACAAATACATCTGCCGTTCGTAGCCGGCGTTTGTAGGTACCTTTCAATAAATGTGGTTGTTCATCATACTTCATATGTAAAAAATTAATTTTTATTTACAGAAAATGAGAAAAAGTTATTCTGCCATGATTTAAACGCTCTTCGTGACACGCTCAAGTTTGTCATATATATATAAATAAGTCGTTATGTATTATATTTAGAAAAATACTTAAAAAATTAACATATTTACCATAAAAACTTATTAAAACTTTACATATTTAAATTAATAAATTAAATTAAGAACTTTCCAACAATTCGTAAAAAAAACTTTCTCTATCGAAATTTCTAAGTTTCTCTAAAGAAAGTTTGAAAAAAAAGGAATGTGTTTGCAAAGAAAAATATAAAATATTCAAACCCGGTTTGTTTGAAAATGAAAACAGGTTTTTGTCTAACTATGAGCATCCCTTAGCACTATGACCCTGGCCTTGTACGCCGAAAGCTTGTTAAAGTGTTCTATGGTACGCGTTTATGAGAAGAAGTCTACTATTCTGATTGTTCTTTGACGTCTAGTATTTTAATGAAATATTATTTCATTCGCAGTAAACGAGAGCAATAGCACCTAGACATTGCCAAACATTCTTTGAATTTTTTACGAAGTTACGCTATGTGAGCAATAGCGGTCAAAATTGAATATATAGCATTTCCATACGTAAATGATTTCAAAATATTGTTATGTTTTAACCTTTTTAAAACGCGTGAGTTTTTTTAATTAAAATAAATACCACGTTGTTGTTGTTTTACACTTTACAGTATACAGTTATAACTATACAGTCTCCAACTTATTTATCTTGCACTTAATATTCGTTTATACAACACTCTTTAGTGTTATTTAAATGAATTGTTCTGAGTATTCATAATATTTATCAAGCCTGTTAGTCAACACACGATAGTCACTTTTCCTTTCAATTTTTTGTTAATATTTCCGAATTTGTCAATTTTCAATGGTTTTCAAAAACAAACTTAATGACACCGCTTGCTCAAAATTCGATAAAAGTCAAAGCAAGAAGCAAAATTGCAAAGAAAGTAAAGTTGCGCTCTAAAAGCTTCTATTTACGTGATTGCCTTTAACCAAGGAAAGACCTCTTTAACCGTATTGAAATGTGAGTTTCCGAATTAATAAAACCTTGTGTGGGTACACGCTCAACGCAAACTTTGAACATTCTCAACTTGCGCAAAAATGTTCAGTTACGGATTCTACTGCACACTTTTATGGGCTTTTTTTTATAGATTCGGCAGATGGCTTAATAAATTGTTTATCTTTAATTCGCCATGCTTTTTTTAGAGAATCTTTCTTAAGCCTCTGTAAATTTGTGTTTTTTAAAAGTATATTTTTTGTTAAAATACAATAATAGTTTTGCCATATGATAAAACATTGTGTTGGTGATGGCATGGTGTAGTGGTTAGAGTGCATGCATAACAACACAAGCTACCCAAGTTCGAGCCTCAGCAGAGGAACTGAGGATAAAATCCAATTGTGGTTTCGAGTATTTAATCAAGTGGCTTTAACTTCCCTCCAGCTAACTCCATCTAAAAAATAAAGACACAGCTTTACTGACCTTCCAGCTTTTATCTCTGGCGAAGATGACAAACATCAGACGAATTATCAGGAAAAAAATGTCACCTACCGGGGAAAAATTACAATGCTTAAGTAAAATATACCACAAATTAGAAAGGATATCCACCACTACACAATCATATGGAGAAGGCTATAGTGGATTATTCATCTACTTGGCTTGAAAAATTAACTTGATTAATGAACCCAAACAAAGCAATGGATGCTTCGTGGAAAGGCAATATGCTCCCCCCAGAGGAATGACGGAGAAAAAAAAAAATTTATGTAACTTAGTCATACAGGTCACTATAATATTAAACTTTATCGAAACCATATAATCCGTACAGACAGTAGTGCGTATCAAAATGGAAATATTTGTAGTAAATGACGCCATCGATAAGATCTTTCATGTAGAGGCTTAGTATTTTTTCGCTATACCTAAAAATATGTTCAGAAAAACTATGTTACTTTCAAAAGCATGCCATGCTTTCTGGCCATTAACACATCAGCCCTAATATATGCTACAGTTTTTTTTCTGTTAATGCTAATGTCTTTCTAAATGATTTCATTTATTTTAAATGATTTTTTAATGCCATAAAGAAAAAATTTTGCATGTCACAGAAAAAAAGAGAAAATGTGTTCTGTTTTATTCATTTATTATCGGAAAAATAAATTGTCAACATTCTTTTTCTCGCCTGCAAACATCATGTTGCAAAACTTTTATTTTAAACAGTTAATAACTTAGAAAAAAACAAGGACAATGTCAGTTGAATGTAGCTCTTCTTTTCTTGTTTTTTTTTTTTTTTTTTTTAACAAAGATTTTGGATATAAAAACTTTCCATTTTAAAAGTTTTACTGTAAAGAAAATTTGCACGAGTATTTGTACCCTACATTGTTATTTTAATACTCTACGTTTTAAAAATAGCGATAATTTACAAATGCCAAAAAATGGAAAAATAAAAAAAAAAAAATGTAAACAAATGTAGAGAATAAAATTCCTGACATATGCATATACATACATAGAGCATACACTTTTCACCCCTAAAAATATGCAATAAATTTTTGCAAAACTAAATACATTTCCCCAGTGATGACCTCTACTGCAAAGAATGACTGCGACAGTGCGATAGATTAGTACAATATTTTTTGGGAATTTTTTTTCTTTTTTAATTTCGATAGAAAAGAAATCACTTTAAAATTGAATTTTTATGTGAAAATCAAATTAACTTCCTGTTTTTTTTTTACTTGCTGGCTAAGCAATCAATGCCAATCTATCTAATATGGTTTTCGTTCACGATAATTTAATTTATTTTATTTGAGCCATGATGGTCAATATCAAGGATTTGCTGAAATAGTATCACGATATGTTTTTCTTTTGCAAAATGGGGGCCATGAGTAAAAATAAAGTGATGATAATGTCCAATTTGTTAAAAATAATCAAATCAATGTCATTTATGTTTAAGATATTCGTTAGGAAGGTAAAGTGAAAGGTGAAAAGAAATTTCCATAAAAATTAATGCTTGTTTTGGGCAGTAAAAAAGTTATTGGAAAATTGTAGTTGAAAAAAGTTTGACAAAGTTTTAGACAGAAAAAGTTTTTGTATGGGTGGTTCAACCATAATGCATGATATTAATTGTGAGTCACACTTTAACGTCCAGTTTTTAGCCCAACTTAATGTGACATTTCTTTGTTTCAGTGCTTAACAAATTAAACCATGAAGAGGTACATAATTGAGTAGCGAATTAAAATTATTGAAGCCTTTTATGATAATGGGCGTTCAAATTAAAATATATTTTGTGCACTTCTTGATTGCTTTGGTCAGCATAATTGATCAAATGTTACCATAATAGTGAGAATTGTGTGCAAATTTAAGCAAATCGGGTCTGTCGGAAATGTGGAAAAACCTGTTCATGCTCGCCCAGTACGTTCGGCGGAAAAGATTGCTGTGAATGGTGTTCGCTATCGCAAGATGATAACTGACTTCTTATGGCTAAAAATTGGGGATATGGAACTGGACGATGTGTGGTTCCAACAGAATGGTGTCACACAGCCAACGAAGCAATGGCTGGCAGGCCTAACAAGAAACAATTCGTCAGCTGACAGTTTAGGGTTAGTAAAAATGGAGCGTTACAGGATAGAACAACGTATCTTTATTATTGAATAACTTTTCAAAAATAATGAAAGCTTGGCAGCCGTAGTTGAAAATTTCATACAAAATATGGTCGGAATAGTGTGTTAACTTCGTCAACTGTGAAGTGATTAATTGTCAAATTCAGGGAGACTGGATCCGTTGGAGACGCCAAACGCACTGGTCGTCCAAAACCAAGCCGTTTAAATGTCAATATCGAAGCAGAGCGTGAGAGTGTCGGTAACAATGCAGGAACCTCAATTCAGTGTCGTAGACAAGAATTTTAAATTTCAAGTTCTCTACATCGTGTACTCACTAAAGATCTGTGTCTCCATGCTTATATAATTCACACTAACACAACAACTGAAGTCTAATGCCCATGCACACCGAGAAAATTTCGTTGAATGGATTTTTGAACATCAAAAAATGGAGGCTGTTTTTTCGAGCAAAAACATTCTAAGCCGTCAAGCACATTTTCACCTTGATTTCTTTGTTAATCGCCAAAATTCCCGCTTTTGAGGTTCTGAGAACCCACATGTGATGATCAAATGGACGTGTCACTATTTCGTATGGATTTTTGGCTGGAGGCATAATTGGACTATACTTTTTTTAAAATATAATTAATCAAGCATTGACTTTGACTGGTGCTCAATATCGTGAAATGATAACACAGTTCTTTCTGCCGAAATTGAATGATATTGATGTGTCCAATTCAATAACTATATGAGACAATTCCAGTACGTGTACTCTTTCGTTTCAGTGATTAAAATTAGCTCCTTAGATCGTGTGATTTGACAGTATTAGATATCTTTTTATGGGGTTATTTTAAATCAAAGGTCTGTGTCAACAAGCCCATAACAGGTCGCAGGTACTTTTTAAAAAAGTAAGCCCATATATTTCATTAACTTAGCTTATAGATATAAAAAATATATATTTCAAATAAAGGTTTTAAATTGAATGGTACTTTTTATTAAAAGTTAAGGTACTTTTTCATCATCTAAAGATTGTCATAAAGCTATAATTGTTACATTTTTAAATTAACGATTGCAGAAGCTGCAAAAGTGGGTTTGGCAGTAAACTGAGATAAAACTAAATTGATGCTATCAACCCACAAGACATCCAGTAAACTCGGGCAGAAGTGGAAGTTGCAAACTATAAGTTTAAGATCGTCAGAAATTTTCTCTAACTTTGCTGCAGCCTAAACAAAGTAAACAACATCAGTTTTGAAATAAGAAGAAGAACATTACTGGCTGATAGATGCTGTTTTGTGTCAAACAAGTAGTTTAAGAACAAAGCTACTTCTCGACAAACCAAGCCATTGATACTACCCGTGCTCCTATATGGTTCTAAAGCATGAGTATTTGCAAAAGTGCATTAAAGGAGGAGATTTAAAGCTGAAAAACGAAATTCAGCCACATTTATAAAAATGGTCATGGAAAATTTGTACAAACAAGTGCGTATGTGCGATGTGTTATTCCATAAATTACCTTATTCTTTGTACTTTATAACTCAATAAAAAAATAACAATAGCGACCATGTGATTACTTTCAAGGACCCAAATTTAGTTTTTTTTGCTTAAGCTTTTGCTTATGAGAAACCATAAAATAAACAAAACGGCGAGCATCTTGGACTGAAAGAGCATCAAAAAAGGGTGCAAGCACTGCACGGGCCGTACTATTGTCGTGTTCTCTAAAAAGTAAAGTATGCTTGTAGTGTCCTTGAAACATCAGAATTTTCTAAAGGAGTCAAATTTTAATAAACTTGCACTCTCGTGAAAATACCTCTTAATTAATATTTTGTTTACACCATTTGTGGAAAGAACATGTAAATGATTTATTATTTATTTCAATATCAAAATTTTGTGCAAACAATTTTTATAATTCTTTTGCCTACTTTAAGGACGTAACCTTAAGTTTTAATTAACTTTAAGACAAAAACCCTCGAATACAATAATCCAATAAATTTTTCTTTTATTACTTATATTGCTTAAAATAATGAATGAAATGTTTTACTCAAAATTAAATTTCATTTTCAACAAGTCATTGTGCGCTTTGAGCATCAATAAAATATAATTTTGTCTGTGCCACCTTTTCCCATCACATTTTCCTTACAATGAAGTCAATCAAATTTTAACAAGAAATTTGTTACAAACAAAAAAAGTGCCAATATTTTGTGGTGGATAATAGTGGGGACTTGGAACAAGGGAAACTACAAAAATATTTCTACTCTTTAATGGTCGACACTTAATATTGACACAAGTAAACAATTTGTTCTTGTTAATGTTACTATTGCTGCTTGCTACCACTGCCACAGTCACTATTGTGCTAAAATATTGCTATGAGTACGATAAAGCAATTTATCATAAATTTGAACAAGAATATAGGGGAATTTACTGCAGAGAGAGAGAGAGAGAGAGAGAGAGAGTGAGAAAGGCAGTAATAAAAAATGACATGTTGCTAAAAATCCTAGCCATTATATTACAAATGATTTACAATGACTAACAGGCATTTTTGTGTTTTTTGTAGTAGTAGTGTTAGCAACAAATGTTGCAAGCAACAGAAAATTTATCTGTAGTATGAGAAGAAAATAATGTGCGGTTTAAAAACCACCAGAGGCAATAAAAAGGCTTTAAGTTGTTGCAAGATTAAGACAACAGAAAGTAAATGTTAAAACTCGCTTGTGGAATGTGAATGAGTAGAGCATAAAAGGAGGCAACATTGTTTGTTGTGGTAAATGTTTATAAGGGAAAAGAGCTTTACATTTAAAAACCAAATAAATCTTATAAATTTATTCCTCTAAATATAAAGTGAATCACACTTTAGTCCACAACAACTAATTCAGAATAATTCAGCTATTTTTAAAGTAAATTTGCTAGCAAAGTGCTAAATGTTGTGCAGGACTGACTATGAAGACAACTTAAGTTATTACAAGCTGATAAGTAAAATGCTCTAAATACAGGTATGTAATAAAAATATACGATTTAATGAAAAAAAATTATGTAACAAGACCTGAAAGTAGGCATTACTTTTTAAATACTTACTTCATTAAAAAGATTTTTTGCATGAATTTTGTTTAAAAATAACTTTTGTGATTTTAAAACATAGTACGTTTAAAAAAGCTCAAATATATAACTAAGAAGTCTAAAAATAGGCAACGTTTTTTAAAATCTTACATCCATTACATGTGTACGTAATAAAAATATACGATTTAATGAAAAAAAATTATGTAACAAGACCTGAAAGTAGACATTACTTTTTAAATACTTAGTTCATTAAAGAGATTTTTTTGCATAAATTTTGTTTAAAAATAAGTTTTGTGATTTTAAAACATAGTACGTTTAAAAAAGCTCACATATATAACTAAGAAGTCTAAAAATAGGCAACGTTTTTTAAAATCTTACATCCATTACATGTGTACGTAATAAAAATATACGATTTAATGAAAAAAATTTATGTAACAACACCTGAAAGTAGACATTACTTTTTAAATACTTAGTTTATTAAAGAGATTTTTTTGCATAAATTTTGTTTAAAAATAAGTTTTGTGATTTTAAAACATAGAACGTTTAAAAAAGCTCACATATATAACTAAGAAGTCTAAAAATAGGCAACATTTTTTAAAGTCTTACTTCCATTACATGTGATTAATTTGCTGGTTATACAAGATCAAAAATCAAAAAGAAATTGGAATAATGTAATATAATCGTTAGCACGATAAACTCAAGTTAATGAAGAAAGGTTTTCCAACCATAAAGCACGATGTTAATTGTGAGTCACACCTTAACGTCAAGTTTTTTGCCCAACTTAATTTGACTTTTCTTCATTTCAATGTTTGACAAATTCATTCATAGAGAGGTACATAATTAAGCAGCGCGTAAAGATTGTTGAAGCCTTTTACGAAAATGGGCGTTCAAATCAAAATGCATTTCATACACTTCGTGATTGTTTTTGTCACCATAATCGACCAAATGTGTCCATAATTAGAATAATTGTGCGTAAACAGGCTGTGTAGGAATTGTGGAAACACCTGTGCATGCTTGCTAAGTTTGTTCTGCAGAAAACACTACTATTGCTCGCGATAGTGTGGCAGAAGAGCCTTCGACCTCGACTTGTCGTCGTGCCCAACAATTGCACATTTCACGAACATCACTAAAGCGAATTTTGAACAAAGGCTTGGATTTACATGTTTACTAGATTCAATTGACGCGAAAGCTCAAGCCTACTTACCATTTCAAGCGTCTTCAATACTCCGAATGCTTATGTGAAAAAACAGATGTAATGTGACTTAGTAGTGACTTAACTTAGGAAAATCATATTCAGCTACGATGCGTTAACAAGCAGAATTGCCGCATTTAGGCAAATGAGAATCCAGGAGCGATTTTTGAAAAGCCTATGCATTGACAAAGAGTGACTGTTTGACGTTGGCCAAGCAGTTACTGCAAACCATGATAACGAACTTCTTATGGCCAAAAATTGAGGACACGAACCTAAAAGATATGTGGTTCCAACAGGATGATGCCACTTGCCACAAAGCCAACAAAACAATGGCTCTTTTAATTCAATGGCAGTGTTAATGTGATTTGACACCGTTGGACCTTTTTCTTTGGTGATATTTAAAACTAAAAGTGTACGTTAATAAGCCAAGAACAATTAAGAGCTAAGGGATGAGATAATTCAGCACACTAACGACATGAACTTCAATTATATATGTCTCAGAGTCATTGAAAATATGAACCTACGGCTAGAGGTATGCCACGAAAACCGTGACGAGTATTCGGCCGATATATTGTTTCACACATAGTTGTCATAGATCCTTCTATTATTATAAAAAAAAATCTTAAAACAATTATCTAAAAACATTTTGTTTTATTTACAATTAACATCGTGCGTTTTGGTTGACCCAACCTTTAAAAGTATGCAATACAATAAATTTGTTTTGTATTGTTACAAAAATGAAAATGCCTGAAATATATACACTAACATTTGTACATTTAAATCGAAGAACTTTATAATGGAAATTATTCTATCGGTTTGTGTCAAGGTTACGATAACCCTGCCATTGCTGTATTTATTTGAACGGTGTTGCTAATTAAATTTTGCCAATTTTTGAATTAACGTAGAAGATTGCGGATTATGCTAGAAAAATCAAAATTGATCTTGATTTACTCCAAAGGGGCGCCACACTCTGCTTAGTTAGTCAGTTATAATTTAACAGTCAAAGAGTAAAGTCGTGCTAAAGCGTTAGTAAAAGTGTTGAGTAATTTGTTAATTAAGCGGAAGCTAAATAGGTTACTATATTGAGTTAATTGTGGAAATAAGCGAATTGTATAAAGAAAAACAAAAAACCGCAGCATTTATTTTATTTTACGCATTTTTAAAGAACTTACACCTTTTAAACTTTTTTTTTATTTATTGTTTCATATCAAAAGAATATTTTTGCATTTGAAGAAAAAATCTTTAGAATTTTTGAGTTAAATGGCTAAAATACATTTTGCAAGTGTTTAAAAATATGCGATATATACTAGTTTTTGTTAAAAACTTCAAAATACGTATTTTGTAAGTGCCCTGCTATTTCTGGATAAAGTTCGTAGGGGGAGCATTTGTTCTCTGACTAAACAATGTAACTAGATTTGTTGAAAGCTTTTTTGAAATACTTCTCACATTCCTTACAGGTTAATTAAATATTACCTATAAATTACCTATGACTGTTCATGAGTTTTTAATATTGTTTTGTGGTTCTTTGAATATAAACAGACTGTCTATAATCATAAAAATAGACTTTTTTGAGACCCATATGGCGCTCTTCTCCAGTGATGGGTTAAAGCTTTTAATTACAGTTTATATAACCCTTAAACTGTGTCTTATTTTATTTAACTACTTTCTCTATAACTTTATCTCTACAACTTGAAGTATTCACATCCTATATAATCCATTATAAATAAGCCAAATAATGTGCTATGTATCTTAATTTATCAACTATAACTTAATATTAGTTTGACATATATCAACACTATTAAGGCATTATACATAAGAAAATACTTTACCAAATATTATTCTTATAAGAGTAATAAAAATGATGTAGACTTAAATTAACATAAATAAATATGACACAGGTAGAAGCATAATATTTTAACACTTCTTAACAAAGGTATATACCTTTAGTTACCCATTCTCTACCTATCTTTGTCTCTTTTTCTCTTGAAATGATTTTAATAAATTAAAAACAATTTTTCATGATTTACATTAAAATATTTGCTTTAATACACTATATTACCCTGTGAACGCCTGTAAATAGACTCAAATAAACAAGCGATTGTTTACCATTTGCTAGAGAGAGAGAGAGAGAGAGCTAAATAGAGAATAGATTTACTCGGTTTATGGTATGGTGGAGATATGTTAATACATTAGAGTGGCAGAGAAAAGACAACATGTAAATGAGTTGTCATTAATTCTATGTGTATATTACCTATAAGTATGCTATAGATTTTCATAAAATCTCATGGTATTACTACTATCTGTTGTCTTTAAGTTTTTATGCACTTAGCTGAACAGGTTGAATGTTTAAATGCCATTTTAGTGTGAACTTGATAAATATTTCGTGAATATTTCATAAATATTGTATCTACTGTTTGTTAGTAAGAAATTTAATATTCGCTTTTTTTTAAGTACATAAAAGCATACAGTGATTTGAAGAAGGAAAATATTTTAAAGTCTAAAGCTGGGTACACGCGATTATCGCAAATGCACTAATATGACACAATTGGTATTTTGATTTATTGCCGCAGGATATTAAAATTTTTTTGAAAGTAATTTTAAAAATGTAAATATTGGTACGTACTGTACACTTCGATTGACACGTAAGAGCACAATAAATATTGGCGCATTTTAATATTTTTATTGACGCTGATTGCCTATCGAACGTTCAAATGATTTCAGCATTAATAATTGGTGCATTGCGTCAATCGTGTGGTCCCCATACTAACGTTATTTTGTTCATTTAAGTCCATTACTAAATTGAAAATATATTGAAAATATTATACAAATTTAGTATAGAGTTATAAAAAGGTTCTTTGTAAGGGCCAAATATGGAACGATGGTCAGAGAGATTAACGCATTTGTATTTTTGAAACGAATTTTGTACTACTACACCAGTATGATGGCTCATATCAACCATTTTGAAAAAATAAGTTTAACTGTCTAGCAGGCCCTAAAGGTAAAGATTATAAATTAGACAAATTGTTGTAATGTTTCTTGCTAATGTTTCGCTCTAAAAAGGTTGCTATAAAAAGGAACTCATCCAGGAACTCATTCAGGATATATTCTAGACTGCCGCAAGGCTCTTTTCTTTTTCCCACTTTATTTCTCACATTCTTTAACGACTTTCTTCTTCTCACTGCTACTCTTTTGAAGATGACAGCAACATTTGTCACTCATAATCCTCTTTCTGAGCCTCTTCGAGATTGCGGTGAAAAGGCAGAAAATAAATGACATGCTCCCAAGCGACTTGGTGGAAATTTGTGAGGGACCGCCAGCCCTAATGTTGTTTTTTGAGACAAAGACGTGGTGGTGTGTTGTCAACTGTAAGCCTGGATAAAGTAGATATTGAGAAGAGAGATGGTCTTGATGTTCTGGGCATGAGGATTCATTGTGATGTTCGTTGATGCTTACTAATGATGCTAGGGTAGCCAATAACTAACGATTCGCAATGCGGCGTGTATTTTATTGTTCTATCGGTACTATAACGCAATGTGTTTTGACGAAATTAAGGAATTAATTTTTAATAATCATAAACTCTAAGATAGTACTCGTATTTCGCCTAGAGCATATACCTTTGTAGTTGATTGTCCAGTGAATCACACAAGACAGTATAAAGAAAACTCGTTTTAGCGCTGGGCCATTCGTTTGTGGAATAGTCTTCGCACGAAAGTTTTTTTCTGCCACTGATGATATAGGTAAATTCAAATCATACATCCATAAGCACCCACAATCTATTTTCCTAGTACCTACACAATGCACTACTTAAGTAGGGGATATCTCCTGAAAGCTGGACTCAAACAAAAAGTTATTAACTAAAACCTTCTTAGATTTGGGAAAAACCAAACTTTTATAACGCTGTTAATAAAATTTCACACTTATGGAATATTGTAATTACTGTTAGTTTATACTTCTCTTCTTTTTGGTTATTAATAAACGCTAAGTTAGTTTCACCAGATTATGCAAACCAAAGGAGCTTTAGAAAGCTTTTACATTGATGTTAACTTTTTAGCGAATTAAATCGTTATTCACTGCATTTGAATACAGTAGTGCGTGTGTGTATAATACGGCAAATATAACTTTTTTAATTTCTTGTGTGAAGTAGTTAAACCACACACACAATGATTTTTTCCTTATAAATTTTATTGTTTTTTGAACTGAGCACCAATTTTTGAAATAAATCTCCACGACTTAAATAATTAGGGCTATAGATGAATCTGTGTGCCGCTGTGCCGCTTACCCACCAGAAGGTCCTCGGGTCAGTACCAGGCCAGACCATCTTTAAAAATAAAAATTTTTTTTAACAGCGGAATCATCTCATAACGTTAGCTATTAACTGGTTATGAGTGTTACTACTATTGAAAACTTCTCTAATGCATTCGGAGTCGGCGTTAAACTGTGGGTCCATTTTAATGAGTCTAAAAATAAAATTGGGTGCAACTCATTGACTGAAAGAAGTCCCTGTGTTCCTTCATGGAATGTTATGGGAATTAACATAGAGGTATCTATACTTGTCACTAAAGGTATTTTAAAGAAAAAACCTATTTACACGAAAGCAAAGAATCACAGCAAGGAACTACTTCTGAAGAAGGTTGGAGATAAATATTAAGATAAAAGTACTTAATTATTGCCTATGAAAAATGATATTGTTACCTTTTACCCTCTTTTAATCGTTTGAGGTTTTCTAAACTGCGTTAAATAAAATATGTGATTTTATATAGTCTTTTTATTTTCACAAATTAACTTTGTACAGTGTCCAACTTATTTAACTTCCGCTTAATACATAAATTTATTCAATACTCAACGCCTAGTACGACTTTACTCTATGACTGCTAAATTATAACTGACTGACTAAGCATAATGCGGTGCTCTTTTATTGTAAATTAACATATGTTTCCACTGTTCTAGTATATTCCACAACCTTCTATTCAGCTACGTTAATTCAAATGTAAAGTTTTAATACCCAAAAATGAATTGGTAGAACTGTTTAAATAAATACAGCCAAGGTAGGGTGATCCCATAATAAATTTTATATTTTTAAACGTTGGTACATCGTTTCAGGCTTTTTCATTTCCGTAACAATTATTTCTACTTGTATAGAATTTACCTAAAAATATGCTTTATTTTTTGCAAAAATGTTAAATAATTATATATTTAACACTTTCAAATTCCCATTTGACTTTATTACTCATAATGTAACACATTGCATGCTCGTTATCATTTTTACCTTGATTATATGTATATTGTTAATGACAAATAAAGGAAAAAAGGAAACTAATATTTTATTTTATAGCCATAACTACTCTATGAATGACTAAACAAATCTATTTAAATGAAAAAATTTATTTATAATAAATTGTCATAAAAATCCAGCAACTAAACGAAATGGTACGTTTGCATGCAGCTTTATAAATAAATTCCAACATTTTAGCCAGAGAACAAAAGAGAGCAGTGGGAGATGAGTCTGGCACAAGTATATCACACAAAATTGTGCTTGACTTCAAAAATATATTTGTTATTCAATGTAGTGTTAATAGGCGTCTAAATATTATATATTTTTGTAGCATGTCTACATGCGAATATTTGTGAATTTCGTTCATATCAACAGATTTGCTAGCCAACAGAGGAAAGTAAAAGGCTTCATACTTAATAAAGGAAATATTTTATTAGTTTTGTATGAAAAATTCATTTTTACTCTTTTTAGTACCCAAATAAACAGTCAAAAAAAAAATATTTTTTTGTAGAACATGCAAACCGGAAATGTTTACCGCCACTATACGAACATGACCGCATATAAAATATTATATTAAAAAAATTTTTATTCAACTGTATATTTCAAAAAGCGGAAATCAACTTGTTTTACAAACAATACCTTGTCAATATATAATAATTAAAGCATATTTAAAGGAACATAAATATTAATAATTTAAATTTTAGCGTTAAATAAATTGCATTGCCATCATATTTAATATTAAAACGGAAATGAACATGACACATGAACAATTAAAAGCATTTATCATGTTGCTGTTATTGTTTGGTAAATAAATAAAGCATACTTCAAGGTTAAATTGTTAACTAAATTATATTCAACTTATTTATACAAAATAAATATAAATAGTTAATTAACATATAAATTGATGTACATGCAGTGATTTATATAATTCGTAAAGTTCTTTTAACAGTTTAATTAAGTTATTTTGAGAATTTTATATTTTAAAAGCCTACTTACAGGAACATAAAATTCAATATATTAAGACTAAAAAAGGAGAGATCTTATAAATCCCAAAAATCACCTAAAGGTGGTGTCAGCGATGAGACCATTACAAGCGGTATTCTGACATCACAAACCTAGCTACCATGTACTCGTTAAGCAATCTGCGAAATGAAGCATCGACTGAAGTGTAAAACGTAGCAAAGCGTTAATGCTGGAAACTGAAGTCCGGCAATATTGCGTATAGACCTCTCCTGTCTACCATTTTGAGAAAAAACCTCAAAATAAATGATTGATTAAATGGCTGAAGAGATCACAGTAGAAAGTCGGTTGTAAGGGCACAAATGCCTGCTATGGAACTGCCTTTGTGAACTTTATCCTGTAAGCTCTATAGCACTTTGACTAGTTTTAACATTTCATAAGAATTTATTCTACGAAGCCTAACTAGAGGCTTAATTCTGGTAGCTTCATGAACCTTGGTCCCTACGCGACTACGGTGAGGCCCCCTTGTGGGAGCAAGGTGGTAATTGTGGTTTAGACCCAAAACGCGGGGAGAGCTATGCTGACTCGGTGTAGTGCTACAGTCTTAACCGAGTGCCGTGACCCATAGATCGTTTACATAGTCTCCGACACCTCACCAAGGTGGATATCATATCCGATTAACATGGCTTCGGATTGGTACTCACTGATGATTTTAATCATAGGTGGGAGCGTGGTCACTCGTGCTTTGGCACCGTGCAGTAACTCACATAAAGCGCAGGTACTCACATAAAGCGACTGACTTTATTTCATGAGATATGTTGGTGGTGTCTAAGTATAAGTTCGCTCTTATTGAGTAAAGCAAGCCTCCGGGATCTACCAAGATATAGTCAAACAAACCTTCTCGCTTCTCTCAGTCATGAGACATTCTTCCATTGCTACACAACTTCTCTCTCATTATCATTATCATCATTATCCTTATTCTGACCAGGCACGGGATTGGCTCTATTATGCCCCCACCATAGTACTATAGTTTTTCAGCAGATCTTTTGTGGTCCTAACAAATACTAACAGATCTGAAAACATAATGGCGGATATGTCTCGGAATGCCACATTTACACAACATGTATAATATAATATATTCCTCTGTCCCTTATGTCCTCATCTGTTACCGCCTACTTCTTCAGATGCGCTCTCAGTTCACAATGGCAATACTTGAGAACCTCAGAGCGACACCAAAATTGTGGAGTGATCGAGACCTAGTATGGTGAAGTCCGTTTTGAGCATTCCAGTGTTTCAAGCATGTGACAATTCCTCAAACCTTGATTAGATTGAGGGTGGTAGTAGGTATTACCGTCCAGTAAAGTTCCGAATCGATATGGGGTATCATGGAACTTTTCTAGCATTCTATGTCTCATTACCATCTATCGCACAGTGTCCAGGTACCAACTGGACCTTATTTCCAATCGAAAGCCTTTGCAAAGTATCATAGCAATATTTGACCAGTCCAGATGTCATACGATTCGAGCCAAGAGCCCAGTGTCAAGGTTGATCTACGCATATATGGCAATGGCCATGATCTAAGCCTGAAAGACACTCAGCGATCATCCCAGTGGAATTGATAAGTCTCGTTTCGGTTTGTGAACACCAGCACCGATACAGTCATTCATCTTGGAGCCAACAGTATACCAGTTTAGATCTAACTCACTTAGAACTAAGGTTCCATTAGACCAACAATCCCGGTACGGGAATTGGAGCGTGAATCTACTGTCAAAGCAAAAACGAAAAAGCATAACATACAGGCCCGAAGATGGTTTTACGACCAGTCGGCGAAAAATGGACAGACTTTCCGATGTATTTCGAGATCTTTTAGCGAAAAATTTTGCCACCTAACAGGGTACCACCTTTATTAAATAGATGTGAAGCAATGTCAAACAAGTCCTCATTGACCCAGTTGTACCGAGGCAGGCAACTCTCTGTACCCTTCTCTCTCAATCCAGGAGTTGAATTTTCTCTTGTAGTATTTCAAAGGGATTCGGAGAAATAGCTCAAGTGCGATGAAAACTCGGAAAGTTATTTTATGAGCAGTCAGCCATTTTGTTTCCACCCTTGCCCTCATTACCAGTGACCCAACATAATAAAACTTTGTTGTGTGCACCAAGTTCATTTAAAAATATTCATCTAAAGGAGCTCTCGTAACCTTCCAGCTTATCTCTAGCGATGATGACAAACATCAGATCAATGGTCAGGAAAAAACGCCACCTACTGGCAAAAAAAATTACAATGCTTTAGTAAGGATTATCACAACCATCACTTAGCAGTAATCTT
Organism: Wohlfahrtia magnifica; assembly: GCA_023159175.1. Classification (NCBI taxonomy): domain Eukaryota; kingdom Metazoa; phylum Arthropoda; class Insecta; order Diptera; family Sarcophagidae; genus Wohlfahrtia; species Wohlfahrtia magnifica. Next base: position 7,982,193 of record JAKWBJ010000536.1, read on the forward strand.
CACCACTGCAAACAATCATATGGAGGCGAGGTACAGTAAGTTAATCATCTACTTAGCTTGAAAATCAACCTGACTACTGAAACAGTAATAAATATTGCTTTGCGGAAAGCCAATATGCTCTCTAGAGGAGTGACGGAGAAAAAAATTCCCTCTAGACATTAAAACTAACCACATCAGCTGGTTTAAACTTTCGTAATACCAAATTTGGTGTGAGATGTTATGCCACTAATGGTTCAATCATAAATTTATTTCAGTTTTTTAGGTCTTATAAGATCATTTACTTTAAAGTAGATGATGTCAAACAGTATTACAATCTTAGGAAGATTATATAAAAGAACTGCCGTAAATGACGACAGCTTGGCCCTCTTTTGGGAAGACCATAGAGTAGAATATAAAGGGCAACCATAGATATAAGCAAAAAAAAAAAAATATGCACTATTTTCACAGTTGAGGCCCATTCGGCAAGTATTATGTCTTAAGCAAAAGCAGAAATTTACATAAAAACTTTTACAATTATAACTTAAAAGTTTGTAAACGAGATTAAGAAGAAAAATTAAGAAAAACTTGTGCACTGAAAATATTTATAACACAAAAGCCCTTAAGTATGCAACACATATCTATGCCACTCTTTCTCTCTCTCTCTCTTTTTTCTCTTATGATTTTCCAACATTTTGTGTATTCTTAACTGACATTTATAATAATGAGCTGCCACAGACACAAGCTAAACAAACACAACTAAAGCTCAAGTTCAAAAAGCAAAAATAAAGAAAATTAAACAATAATTACTTACAGCAACAACAAGGCGAATGAAAAATAAAAATTAAAAAAAAGAACAGAATGTAGAACAGAAATATCATGTCCAGTTGTAACAAAACTCATGAGGGAGAACATGAACATTTTTTACATTTTTTCTTGACATCATTGTGATTTGATGTTTGTGGAAAAACACAAAGAACAAAAGGAAAAAATACATTTTTATTTTAAAAACAAAGGAAAGAAAGATGGAAAAATACAGCTGTCGTCGGCATACCATAATAGCAGCAGCTCAATGAAAAAGAAATATATCATAGAGTTTAGAAATAGAAATAAAATAGAAATGTTAGTTAAAAATCAGCATTTCCTTTAGTCAATGTTTTAAAATTTTTTTTTCGGTGTGTCGCGAATTTCATCACCATTTTTGTTTTTCTTTTAACAATAATCTCTTATCATTTCCTTTGTTTTTATAATAAAAGTACTAATTAATTACAAAACAAAAGAAACATATAATCATAGTCTAATTTTAGGGTGTTTTAAAGGAAATAATATTTGAGGGGGACAAATTAATTTGAAGAAATAAGGAAATATATAAAAAAAAAATATTTAATTTGAATTTTAATTAAATCTATGCAGCATTAGCTGGTGTAAATTGTCTATAAGGCCGATTGTCAAGCATACTAAGCCGTAAGAAATTTTGTGATAAAATACTTTTACTTTTATTACTCTTCGATATCTTCAAGTTCGTTACAATAAGCAGAAATGACCGACATGTGAGAATTAGTGAACTGCATGAATGGCAATAAGAGCAAAATTGTGCATCCATTTTCAAATGAATTAGTGTTGTGGTTTCATTCATCATTAGAAATGCGTTAAAATGTGTATATATCTTTGAAAAGCTCTTAATACTTCTGTACTCATTACTCTCTGGTTTAATTGAAATGTTGTGAAGGAAATTATGAGCACACTAAATAAAAACACAATGAATGATTCACACTACACAGTAAATCATTCATTGTTTTATTTTGTTTTTTGTTTGTTTTTTTTAGTTGTAAAAATTGTATTTTACATGGAGTAAGGTAGTCTTGCACGGCTAAGAGGAGAGCCATAAATTGAAATAAAAACTTTTTTGCTCGCACAATATTACTGTGCTCTTCGGTTGTAAAAGTAGAAAACAAAACAATAAACAAATATAAACAAACCACAATAGAATTGTATGTATTCGTATTTGAATTTGTACACAACGCAAAGAAAATAAAAATGATTTTTTTAATTAATCCATGTTTTTAGTAGTGAATGAATCGTTTTAATTTGCTGTAACCATTTTATTTTTTACTGTGCTATGTAGTAGATTTTATACGGGTTAAAGTGAATGTAACATTTTTGAATGACGTTTTTCATTCTCTTATTAACATTCATTGTTTAGTGTATGCGATGTACTAAATAACTAAATAAATGAATGCACTAGTGCAGATCTTTAGTGACAATCATATTTCACTCATTGCTTCCTATTAAATGGCTAACCATAATGTGCTTAGGCTAGCTTAAACAATTGCGCGAATATACACAATCAAATACGTATAACTATAATGTACTTAACAAACTTGTCGTCAGGTGTCGTTGAGCTAAATTTGTTTACGTTTTGAACGAAGCTGATCGCACTGCACATATGCAAACAGCTGCTTGTGTATTATATGAAAAACATTGATAAAAGAAACACTTTGTGTAATGAATAATGAAAGCAACTACTGTATTTTTTACCATTTTTTATTTATGATTTAATTTTGTTTTAGTAAAATAAATATTAAAATCATCTAATTTTTAGTAAAATATTTATTAGTAACAAACATTAAAACAACATTTCGTGAGAAAATATTCTCTATTTAAGAAATATAAAATCAACTAAGAACATCTTGCATTTAAGTTTAAAAAGTATGTTATAGCATCAGAAAATTAATTAAATATTTGACAGACATTACGTAGTGGTGCCGAAATGCATCGGAAAGTCTGTCCATTCTACGCGGGGTTGCCGGAGAACCATTTTCGCTACCAAATGCAATCCTTTTGAATCTGTCTTTGGCAGAAGATTGGCAATTTGTGATGCGTTTTCAAGGTTCGCAAGTTTGGCAGGTAGGACATGAAGCTCCTAACGGAATCTTTAACTGGCCATTGTAGAGTCACATCTGAAGAGGAAGGCGGTCGCGGATGTGGGTGTTTGTAGACTGTGCTCGCAGACAGCGGAATACATATTGTGTGAATGTGGATTTCTGGATAAGTTTAGATGGAAATGCTTAGAGAGAAATAAGGTCTCACTGAGAGATATGTCCACCATTATGGTTTTAGATCTGCTGGTGTACAGAAAGGCGGCAGATTTGTTGAACAAACTATAGACCGGAGGGGTTAGATTGACGATAATAATGATAATAATAGTCGGCTTGCTTGAGTTTATGCACTAGCTGTGCCACGTAAAGCTTGAAAGCCAACTACTTACGTTAAGCTCGCCATGTAGTCCACCACGTGGAATGTTGCCGTATGTGTTGAGAACATCAAAAAAATTACTTGGCTTAAGGCACCGTTGTTTTTCAAACATGCGTTGGTGCTGGCATACACATTATATAGTGAGCCAGTCGATATATATTTATTTATCGAGTCCTTAAAGCGGTCTTAGTAGGAAATAAGACGAATTCTACGGTAATTTAACGCAGTTTGCAATGGAAATAGAACCAACAGCAGACACTATACTTTAGTAGTGTTATCTCATCTATCGCAACTTGGGTTTAAGCTTTCTGAAAAGACTAAGGTAGTCTGGTCAAAAATGGAAGATTAAAAATTTATTGAATGTCTGACCGAAGACTCACTTTTGGTGTCCTAAAAACTTTGTGAACCCTTATCTGGTAAAACTATGTTTTGAACCTCAACTGACGTAAAATTCAGCATGTCAAGACCGCAATGGCTGATAGGAATGCAAAGGAAATGATGTTTGTTAATTTTAATCAAGCTAACAGCCTAATAATTTACTTTTTTGTTTTAGATTTCACATTATAGTACATTGTTAATACAATATTCTATTTATGTAGCTCCTTAGGCTAAGGTCAAATATTTGCTGCTTTTAAGCCATGACATTATGCAAATTTTTTTAGTTGTTTTACAAACCTAAGTATATACCTTTCTCGTTACTGTTATATTTCATTGGTAAATAAAAAACAATAATTCTGAAAAGAAACGAAAATATTGTTTTTATCTTTTTCTTGTACTTCATAATCCTTTGTCTTAAAATTACAAAACAAATTCCAAAAAATATTAGCATACTTTTAGGGGAAATCATAACCTAAAATATTGCAACCACATATATTTACATTCTTTATTGCTCAACTAATAAGTTGCCAAAAGTAAAGAACAACAAGAAGAAAACTTAATTAAAAACAACAACAAAACATATTCTAGTTCTACACTAGAACATAGTACAGAAAAATAAAAAATATATTTCTTAACTTATTTGTATTCAAAATCTGTTTTAGCTAGAAAATACAAAAAAAAAAAAATTTGCGAAAAAGGTAAAAAAAGGAGACAAATTTGATAAACCATATTAGGTGCAAGGGTGTAAAGGAAGAGTTTCAAAAAGAAGAACAAACACAATAAACTTTAATAAAAAAAAATTTTCTTTTAGACAATAACACTCATATAAGCTTCTAAAAACTTCTGACAATTGTGGGCTTTAATTTAAACACACATATGCACTTACACATTAACACGTTTCAATGTTACAGAAATCTCATACACACATAAATGAACACAAACAATTTTCTTTACCTTCTCGCAAAAATCATTTTTATTTATACATATTTTTTCTTACTCACCATTTTTTCTTACTCACCACATACATATACACACTGAGATATACAGTGAAGAACTGAATTATTGACAACAGTAAGCTCTTGTTGAAGTTTATGGGTCATTTAATAATCTTATTAAAGAGATTATTGATGAAATTATATAAATATTTACAGACATTTTGGGATTTTTTTCACTCCTCTAGGGGGATATTTGGCCTTCCACAAAGCATCCATTGTTTTGTTTCAGTTTCTTTAATCAATTTGAACTCTCAAGCTAAGTAGATGATTAATCCACTGTAGCTTCCTCCATATGATTTTGACTAGTGGTGAAGATCTTTGCTAATTGGTGGTGATCTTTACTTTAGCATTGTATTTTTTGTTTACAGATTTGATGAATTTTTTTGTTGATCGCTATTTCAATATTGTTAAGTTTTAACCTTTTTAAATCGTTTGAGTTCGTTTATATTGCGTTAAAACAAAACTAACACCACCTTTGTTGTTGTTACAGTTTCATTTCCTCACTTTATCTTTTATACAGTTTATCTTATTACACCAACTTATTAACTTGTACTTGATATTCCTTTATATAACAGTTTTATTTGAGCTTAAACACGACTTTACTTAATGACAACAAAACGATAACTAACTCAAGTGTTGGTAACGCAGTCTCTTTATATACCTAATTGCCACAGTTTGTAAAGTTCCGGAATTGAATCACATCCTCTATTTTATATCCATTAATTCATACGTAACGTAAAGATGGTCGAATTGCTAGTGCTGCCAGATAACGCAAATAAGTACGATAAGTATGGACGGGGTGACACATAATTACCCAATATACCAAAATACCACAATATAGTTTCAAAGGCGCTGATGTGTGTTTCCTTTTTAGGCATTTTTATTTTCGTAAAAAAACTTTTAAAACTTTTAGACAAACACCTGCTTCAAATCGTAATGCTCTTGATGTTCTGGGCATGAGAATTCATTGTGACGATCGTTGGAACGAGCACATATTTCGAGTGTCGAAAGAAGCATTCAAGTGCCTCGGTTTCTTAAGACGGTGTAAGAATTACTTCACTCCCTCTGATCTCTTTAATATTTACAAGACCTATATCCGACCCAAATTGGAATGCAACTCTCATGTATGGGCCGTTGCTTCAAAGCCTATTTTGGAGAGAGGGCGAAGGTTCTTATTAATGACGGTAGGGTAGCCAATTCTATCGATTCACTAGAGCATGGTCGCAATGTGGCGTGTGTTTCATTGTTCTATCACTAATTCCTAGTAATCATATATTTTGACGTAGTACTCGTATTTCTGGTAGAGCTCATCCCTTTGTAGTTGATTGTCCAGTAAATCGCACAACGCATTATAGGGAAAATTCGTTCTTTGGTCGCACTATTCGTTTGTGGAAGAATCTTCCTGCGAATGTTTTTCCTGCCACTTACGACATGAGCAAATTTGAATCGAACGTCCACCGACACTACTCTATCTATCCTCCTTCCCACAACCTATTTTCCTAATACCAGCACAATGCACTGCATGAGTAGTGGTTATCCTCTGAGTGCTGGTTTTATTGAGAAAAAAAATTTTGTACATTGTCCGCTTTTTTACTTGCCTATTCAAATCTTCCTAGGAATTATTTGCCGTATTTAAATCTGGCGATTATGGCAGATGTACTAGAACGTGCAAAATGTTGTATGCAGCCTCATACGCCTAACGCTTTAAGTGATTATCGTGTTAGTAATGGAATGAGACTGGTAAATTCTAGTATTTTATTTTGTCCCTGATTAAGTCAATATATACCAGTTCGCCCACTAATGCATCGAGCACATATCCCCACACAATTACTTCTTAATGACAATATTTCACAGTTGCAGCATGGTTTCGTTTTTCTAGATAAGGCCTTTGGCCTTTTCTACAGAGTTTGGCAGAATTTGTCCTACTTAAATTTCCTTTGGCATATGCTAAACACTGCTTTTGGTTCACTAATGAAGTAAGAGGTTTTCGTCTACCTACGCTACGCTATGGCTAAATAAATTTTTTCTAAACTATTGCCTAATCTTAGCAGAGACCTGTGTTGATATTATTTCCAGAAGCACTTTGACTTTTCTGACTATCTGGCTGCAAACATGGTTGCTTCAAGATTTACACCGCCCTGTAAGGTTTAGACTGCCTTGGAACACTGCACAATGCTTCGAATGCTAATCCGACTTCTCCATTATTTCTGCAATCTCAACAAAAGATTTGTCTGGGTAGTGCAGATAACGTATAATTTTTAGGTGAGATTCTGTTACTTTCTTCTGCCTCTTACCCATTTTTGCTTAAAACTATTAGTTTTGGCTTAAAACTGTTCTATTAAGAAATGGACTTAATGTCTTTTTTTGAAAAAATGTTGCCATAGAATGATGAGGATGTTGCTAGGTGTGCCAATAATTTTGTTCAGCAAAATATGTTATTTTTTGTATCAATAAATAATAGAAAGAAATATAGGAATGAAACAAGAATTTATCATTCTATCTAGTAAATGTATTAGTTTATCAAAGAACTCTTAAATAAGACCATTAAATAACCCATGAAATTAAAAAGCTTTCTGTGCCAATAATTTAGTTCGTCACTGTACATATATAGCTTATGGTTACTTGTCTACAAACTAGAAATATATGCTTCCTGTCTCCTATATTTGTTGCTGTTTTTTATTTATATATTTTTCCTTTGTAGCACAATAAAAGCACACGCATATGCACACATACGCATGTACATGCACGTAATTCACAGTAAAAGTTGGCGGAAGTTCTTTCATTTCTTCTCTCTTCGGTTCGGTTCGGCTGGTTTTTTTTAAATTTTTTTGTTTTCCTTATATTTCTTCCTCACATTTTGTTGTTTTAATTAGTATGTGTTCTCGTTTTTCTTTTTTTTTGTTTATAATAAATTACAGTTTGTTATGATTTTTGTTGTTGTTATTTTTATTACTTGCACTGCTGAAGGTTGTATAAACATTCACTACACAATTTTATACACAAAATGAATGAGTTAAAACACACGTATGTACACATATGCATACAAGTTGTGGTATGTGTACAATGTAAATATTCCTTAAAATTAGACACTGATACAGTGTGCAGTAAAGTGGACTACAAATAAAAATAATAAAAAAGCAAGACACACTATAATGTACTTCTCAGAAAGGAAATTCACTTGATCAAGGCTATCACAGAATGTTTTCTTTTTCTTTATTTTTTTCCTCTAGGGAACATACAAAGTGTTTTTATTTTAAACCATATCTTGTTCAGCTTTCAAACTTACTTCTGTATTGTTCAACGCCATGTAGTTGTTGGCCTATCACGTCTCGAATCGAGCGCTGCTTTGTAGATACTTTGGAGTGTACAATCAATGTCTAATCCGCATCAATTATTTTTTTTTTTTTTTTTTGGCTTACGATCGGAGTTCCGTTAGTTCTTCTCCACAGATCTGCATTAGCTATGGAATTATGCCAAAATATACGGCATATAATTCTTAAGAATTTGTTTATTTGCATTTGAATATTTCATATGGTCATGTTTGAAGAGAGCCATGAATGACTTCCTTATAAAGTGGAGTTTTTACACAAGAATTTAATATGCGCATCTTGGTTAGGAAAAATAGTTGTGTTAAACGCCATATGTGGTTAAGTCTCCCGAACGCTAGTCTAGCTTGACCTAATTTAATAAAAAAAAGGTGTCTACGAGCTTTATTTCCTGTTTGTTCATCATGAAGTCTTAGGAGCTGTTATTCACTTCTTAGCTAACAGCTTTGGAGAGAACTACAAGCCCATTTAATTTGTTTTGCCTATCATTAATGTGCCTGTGGGAGACTAGACATACTAACTTGATCAAAAAGTTTCCGGAATAAACAATGGGGAACAATGGGGCGGTCCCATTGTTCCGATACGAGTTTTTTTGTTAAGTTGTTACAACTGTTGTTGATATTTCCGCTAAATCTTAGTGTCATAGCTTGACATTTGCAAAAGCTGTGTAGCCAAGAGAACATCTAACACAAAAAGAAAAATTCAAATCCGAATGATTGTTCCGGAAACTTTTTGATCAAGGTAGTATGTATACCAACACCAAATTCGAGGTCTTCTAGCTGCGTAGGTAGATTACAAGTTATTCCTCTTTATTTACGCTAACCTCCGCCATTATGTTGTTCAAGGTGACAGCGAATAATAAGGGTGATAGAAAACAACACTGTTTTACCCCGACGTTTGTAGTGAATGTGTTGCTGTTAGTTCCACTAACTCCACTTGCCGAATTTGGAGCACGGCAGACAAGTTTGTGAAATGTTTGCAAGTTTCTGACGTACACCTTTACTTCTTAAAGCCCACTTATTACGTTAAGTATCACAGAGAGTATCGAAGCCAACCTAACTTTATATCAGTAAACTTTTAATTTGACAATGAAAGGGATTCAGGTGGAAATGTGATTCCCATAACCCATAAGTGAGCTTTTAACGTTAGTTGGTAAAAAGCAAATTGTTACACAATATGGCGGTATTCGATAATTTACAGCTGGTTTAAGGGCGACTCTAATTGTTTTATTGACTGTGAGTTATTCACTTTTTATTGTAATCGATACACTGTGCTATGTTTCTCTCTTCTTTTTTTTAAATTTAGGCTTTTACATATTCACTTACATACATACGAGTATGTACATACCTATGTACGTATATCTGTTGTTGTGCGTCTCAATCTAAAAGCATTTGTCTAATTGTTATGGTTGCCTATGTTCTCTTATATTTTGAAAGGTAGTCCTGAGAGAATTTTTATAGGGTAAATGTGTATGCGTAAGCTTGTATTTATGAGACAGAGAATGAGTAATAAAAGGCCATTTGGTTTTGATTTTTATAAATAAGAAAAAAGGAGATCAAGAGAGGGGAGTACAAATATAAATAAAATTTATATTTTGAAAGAGAGAGCAGAAAATTTTTTTTTTTTTTTGTTACTAAGGCTACTTGTCATATTCATTATTAAATTTCCAAGCTTTTAAAATAAATTTTTTTTATTTATTTTTGTTGATTTAAAAAAAGAGCCACTTTTGTGGAAAATGAGAACATTTATCGCCTTTTAAATATCAAATTTCATTTTCAATTTTTTCCAGTTTTTCTTTATTTTCAATAAAAATCGTTCTGTTTTATCTTGTTTTTTTCATGAATTTAATTGAAAAACTTTAAGACTCATTTTGGAATAAAGAAAAGAAAAAACACCTTAATTTTATTTCACACAGAAAAATAAAAAAAAAATAAAAAATAAAAATAAAATTAAACTGACTGACTGACTAACATTACGTTATTTTCATGTGTCATCAGGTTTTTTTTTGTATCTTTTTAATAAAAATAAAATGAACAGAAACTGTAAAAACTCGTATATGTAACTGTTTAAGTATAAGTAAGTAAGTGAATAAATGAATGAATGAAACATATTCCCTTAACCACTACACAATTATTGTTAGAATTGTTCAAATAAATAAACACACTCCCCCTTACATGCACATACACTTCCATACGTATTTGATAATGAACATTTACTCTTCTTATACACAAATACTCGTATACACACCGATAAACATCAATTCTTTGGCATTTGCATACACTACTGTGTAGAGTGTTTTGTACAGGGTGTTTTTTTATAGTTACAAAAGTTTAAATCATAATAAAACAAAGAAATATATTTTTAATATCAATGAAACGGGCTTAATTGGATAGAAAATATTATGACCTTAATGCGAAAATATGATTTCGGCCTTGTGGCCGCCACAACTGGCGTGTACAGTGAGCAATATGGACCACCAATTCGCAGAAACTTTTCGCAGCATATGTGTTACGCGCCGGCAAAACTCAATAAGTAATTTAAATACCATATATTGAATACCTTACAAAACAACGCAGCTAAAAGCATGAAAAGACGTTTCCGACTAGCTTTGTAAAGGGTTCTGTGGTATATAACACAGTCACTATGCCTCAGACTGTGCAAAACTACTAGATAACTTTGACTTGAAAAGAAGAAAAACAAAAGAACTTTAAATACGTTCGTGCAAGCGATATGACGTATAGGTATTATCCCGCGTAGGCTGAAAAGGATTCCCTCTTATAGTGACAATATGTCCCAATCCTTAACAGATGGAGACTTTCGTTAAATTTCACATCTGTTCCTATGAGCGACACTTCACAAACGGTCAAATTTCACAACGGAATCTTTCCATGTGATATAAGAGTGAAATGTCAAAATATTACTGGTCGATAAGTTGGCGCCCATAATAAAGATGGCGATCACAAAAGGAATGACGAAAATCCAGAGCTGTAATCTATTTAATCAAAAGGGTTGCAATAAGGTGTACTGTTGCCAACTACAGGACAAAAGAAATAACACTAAAAGTAATCGCAATAGCCTTGCCATACTTCAATTTACATTTTTAGCAACCCGTAACATATGCGGCCGTATTTAGCAAAAATTCTTTGAATGTTGATTTCCATATGCTCAATTGCTACTGGTTTATAAGCGTAGGCAAGAGACTTTACATAACCTCAAAGAAAATAATCCAGTGTGGTTAAATCACTCGATCTTGGTGACCAATTAATTGAACCATTAAGTGAAATTGCTTTTTCATCAAAAGCTTTTTTGAGTACATCAATTGTAGTGTGCGCTGTGTAACATGTGGCCTCGTCCTATTGGAACCACATGTTAGCAAGATTAACGCCAGCTAATTGAGGTACGAAAAAATTTCTAATCATGTTCCTATACCGTTCACTAACGAAAGTACCATGCTGACCATCAACGTTTTTGAATATAAATTGACCAATGACAAGAAAATTCTGCTTATTTACGTACCCATTTAACCAAAACTGGACTTCATCGGAGAACAAAATTTTGATTGACAAACACAACCATTATTTTGATGAAAAATAGCAACAATTTTCAAACGTTGCTCTGCTGTAACTCTAACCATAATGAAATTTTAAACCAAACTAAACAAAAATCAACTATCAGCTGTTAAATCGTTCATCAAATAAAGCAGTGTTGCCCAATCAAAGTTATGAACTTCTAAAAAACACCCCATGTATAACAATAGAAATGTGCAAAAAAAAGGAGTGGTAGAGAGAGTGTGAGCGGAGAGAGTAAGTGAAAATTCAAGTAAAAATAATACATAATAATAAAAGCTAAAATTGTTTAGGAGTAACAACATGGGGAAATATTGTCATAAACAGAACTGTAACGGTTATTGTAACGGTAACAATGGTATAAAACGTATAAAAATATATAAACTAATGCATGTACAACATATGCTTAAATGTTCTTATGCATACACTTAAAGATATTTATGAATACGTACAGTGAGTCAAAAAATTAATACTATAAATGTAAGATATTTTTTTTGGGGTTTCTAGATGTTTTTTAATATAACGCATAAAAAGAGTAGCTCGACAGTATGAAGAAAAAGAAACAAAAAAAAAAAGAAACCACATCTTAACTACTGGTTGCATGGTACTATATATCGAATTCAGTTGTATTTTAGCTTTTAAATATACCATGAAAACTAGGTGTATGGAAATTATTTGCGGCTAATGTTAACAATCTATATTAAAGCACGACATTTTTTAATTTTTTTACTTATAAATGGTCCGCCATCTAACGTTTTTTTTTCAACTAGTGCTTATTTCGTGAATGGTAACACTTAGCCAATGTCTGATTTGACAGATAATTAGTTTTATCCTTCCGCTGAACGTATATGGTTGTGTGTACGCTTGAACAACGCCGGGAATCTGGGCCTGCGATCGACTTACAGAAGATGCCGATTTTGTCAAAAAAATCATCTTTTCAGATGAAGCTCATTTTGATTTTGGCGGGTATGTAAACAAGCAAAATTGTCGCATTTGGGGCACAGAAAACCCGCACGCATACATTGAAAAGCTGATACACCCAAGATGAGTCACTGTTTGGTCCAGAGGCATAATTGGACCATTTTTCTTCGGAAATGAGCAAGGAGTGGCCGTTTCAGTCAATGGCGATTATTATCGAGTCATGTTGAACGAATTTTTGTTCACAAAAATTGAAGAGGAGGATATTAGCAACATTTGGTGTCAACAGGATGGCGCTACGTGCCACACATCTGAAGCTACACTCGACGTTTTGCGTCCTGTTTTTGAAGATCGCATTATTAGCCGCAGAGCTGATGTCGTTTGGCCACCTCGGAGATGCGATTTGACACCGTTGGACTATTATTTGTGGGGTGCCGTCAAAGATAAGTGTTACGCCAATAAGCCAGAGACAATTGACGCTTTAAAGGACAATATTCGTGAAGCCATTGGTGAAATACAGCTGCACACAACCGATAATGTGCTTAAAAATTGGACCGATCGTGTAGGCTACTGCATGGCCAGCCGAGGCAGCCATTTGAATGAAATTATTTTCCATTATTAACCGGAAGGATTGTACTTTCAAATAAAAAAAGTTATTTGAGAAAATATTCAGTAGTTTTTTTTATAGCATTTTCAAAAAAAAAAAAAAAAAAAAACATGTATCTGGCGGACCCTTTATATACATACTCGTATATGTTCGTATAATTATTATAAGTATAAATTTTTCGCCATGAAACTTTATTTTCTTATAAGCACAAGTGTATAAGAGTATGAGAGTTATAATAATAGGTATAAAATAGTATACAATGCATATTTCTAAATTTAAATTTTAAACGTTTATAATCGTATAACAATTTACCCGCAATTTATCTAACAAATGTGCAAATATGTTTTTAAATTAAAAAAAACTACTTTAAAAAGTAAAGAAATTAATGTGGAACAAATTGGGTATAAAGTTTTTAAAAGTTTTTCTTGAATATTTCACTAAAATTTTTATCACAAAATGTAGTTTCAGGAAAATATTAATATTTTAACAAATTAATAGTTCTTTTATACTTTGTGTATATTATTAAATTATTTACGATCTAATTCATAATAAATCCATATTTTAGGTTCTAAGTATTAATAGTTATCAAATACTTTTTGTCTTATAAACCCAAAGTATAAATTCTTAATCATAAACGTTTACTAAGAGCAAATTAACTAGCAGACGTTTTTATTGTTCTGCTGGCAACACCATGTTATTTAATCTGTCACTTAAGGTTTTGTGATGATAAAAAAAAACTATAAGTAATTTTTAAAAACTTATAAAATTAGTGAAATAATAGTGAAATTGCATATAAAATCGATGTTATTAAAATAATATTTACTGAAAAATTCAACAAAATTGGCTTTTAGAACAGTTTTCTTACTGAATTAAAAAAGTAATTCAGTAGTTTTTTTTTGTTTGTCCATTACTGTTTTGTTTTTATTTATATTTATTTACTAATTTTATAAAACAATTTACAGTGGCCCAATTATATAACCGGACACTTAAATTTTTATTTATTTTTTTTAAAGCTTATGTATTGTATTTATTTACATGGGACTGTTTATTTGTTTTCAAATAATGGAAAAAATCTGTGTATAAAAAGCAATAGCGAAAAATTAATTATTAGAGAAAAAAAAAAATCAAATTAATAATCGGACACTTCAAAATTTCTAAGTTTTAAGTCAGCATTGGTTTTAATTTGGAATTTTGTGGTCAATCCTTTATTCTTTGTTCCCATTCCTTCTTAAAAGTGATTTTTAACTTAGTGATGTTAGATATCGATCAAGATTAGAATTTATTTTCGAGATATGTCTCCAAATACTCCATAACGTTGACATCAGGTGACTGCGGCGGCGTTTTCATAACATGAGGACAGTTGTACAATAGCCACATCAGCATATTATGTGCCTTGTGCTTCGGGTCGTTATCTTGATAAGATTGAAAGTTGTCCAAAATGTCCAACTTTTGTACACGGGCTGCCAAAGTTTCTTTTACAGTGATTATATACTTATACTGATCCATTATTCCATCAATAAAAACCAGCTGACATACAGCCACCAACCATTACACTTCCAGCACTGTGTTTTATTGTATGACGAAGATTGCACGATCTTAATTTTTCATTCGGTCTTATCCAAACATATGATGACTGCCCATTTGAGTGGAAAACCTTACTAATCTACATCTGCAAAGTCTGTAGACTTTCTATAACATTGTGGCCTAATCTGAGACTGCCAAGCTTCTTTCGGGTATATATCGGTAAGCTCTTCAGGTCAAAGTGGGCATAATTACTGCTCACTTCTTCATATGGGGGATGATAAGTAGATGAAAGAAACGCTCGCCAGAATAATGTGGGTTGTGCGTGAAAATGTAGAGCAAATAGAAACAGTGGTACACTTATTGTGTTACTGTCCAGGGCTTTAGCTACTAATTTGGGTACGTAAATAAAACAAAAAATTTTTTATTTGTAAAAAAAATAAAAGCACAGAAAAATTTAAATAAGAAAAATACAAATTTTAACTTATTAAAGCAGCTTAAAGAAGCTATAAGCCTTCCATAAAGATTTCAAATTTATGAATGGTCGGTCGTTTATGAATATAAATTTTTGGGTTTTGTTTTATAATTCTGTTATAAATCTGTTTTAAGTGATTATGAATAAGACGGTTAGGCTTTAAGTCTAATGGCTGGTTAATGGCTTAATTTTGTATGAAAACTTAGGTGAATAAACAAAAAAGTGACAAAAAAGAAAATTGCTGTCGTCCAAGCTCTACTCTGCACACTAATTGTAAATGATAGAAAATATATGTAAGTGTTAGAGCTGCAAAACAATCGATAGTATCGATAGCTTTGGTTTAGTTGTTTTCGCTATCGATACTACCGGCAAATTCTAAAGTGGGGCTTACACGATAATACAAGTCGTACAATTGAGCGTACGTGTAGAAGTGAGCGGATAGTATCGTGTAAATTCAATATGTAATAAGAGAGTACAACATTGAGAGAAAATACAAAAAAAAAGAAATTTGGCAGTCGTATGGCTCTCTTTGATTTTGAATTTTTTTAAAAGCCATTAGATCAGGGGTGTATTTTTAAGTAAATAAATAATATAAACAAAGAAAAAAAAATTTTTGCGCTCGCACTGTTGGTACCTTTTAAAACAGCTCCTTTTATTTTACTTTGTTTTAGCTTCCATATGTTTTTTTTCTTGTTGTGCGACTTGAAACAGTAGCTATAAGTTCATTTTTAAGGGTTTTTGATAACTTGAAGGGATTTATCTTTAAGGTACCAATTAAAAGTTTATTAAAACTAACAATTGTTTCACGCTTTCTTCTCAGTTTCCTCTGCAGTTTTCTTTCACTGGATCGCATTCATTACTTTAGTTTTGGAGCACTTCATGGTCTGAAAATTTTCGCCTTCAATACATAACATTTTATGATATATTGGACAATAAGATACTGTTTCTATTATTGGCTCCAACACTGTATATTTATTATTTTTCTTTACCCTTTCACTTAAATTCTAATATTGTTGCCACACGTAGTACTTAAAAGGTACTTAAAAGAATCCGACAGTATCGATAGTTTTTTTGCACACTATCGAAACTATCGAATGGGCTGACTATCGATAGTTTTGCAGCTCTAGTAAGTGTCCTGTATGAATGCCATTGGAATTCTTATTAAGGTTACACAAAAGTTATTGAAATCAAATGTCAGCCTTCATCACTCTCAAGGTTGTTTAAAAAATGTTGGTTTTGAAACAAAAATTTTTACTACAAAAAGTGTAAGTTGCTTTAAAAAAATCTAAAATAAAATATTTAATTTTGAAGAAGAGCGCACACAGCGATAGCAAAGTGGTGTTACTTCCTATTCACAGCCTATATATCTACACTGTTTACCTGTTCAAAACAGCACCTTAAACTAACACTTTAACCTCTCTGTTCTACCAAGCAAAGAGGTTTTTGACCTTTTTTGACTTTTGGAAAAATATTTTTAATGCCAAAATATTTTCTATTTACAAGGAAGGTCTTTTTGCTTACGTAACTGACTGCTAGTTACTTTGAAAGTTTTAAAGGTAAATTCTGAATTGTCCATAACTTCGGAGACTCTAAACGTTAACGCGATGTTTGTCTTTTTTGTAGACTACATCTGTTTGTAATTAATTGAAAACTCATTCCTGAGTCTCAATATTCTCTTCTAAAACAATCTTACTTCTGTTGTTTACTCTAAAATGCTTGCTAAAAAGGATTTCACCCAAAAGTTGAAGAACATTTTTTTTGAAACCACCCCATTGGCGAACGTTGTAGTGAATCATCGTGACAAACGCTGACAATAGTAAATTACCGATGACTAACGATGAATTTATTTTGGTGCCATACATGGCATTTTTAAATAATTTTCATACATGAGAGAAGTTGATTTTGATCATCGAGAATCTCTAGTGATTTATTCGCTAATGGGGAGGTGTAGCGGAAAAAATTACGCATTTTTCAGCATAAAAGATAATGTCGCTAAGTTTCAGCTATCTTTAGTATGATGACATTACAATAAAGTTGTCATAACACCTTATGTTAGCGTCAGTGTCATGAGGATTTATCAATAACATTTTTACTTGCGATAATTGCGTACAAATTGTGATGATGATTTATCGATAATATATTATGGTAACAATGTTGCCCAAATACTCCACCGGGACCTACATAATAACCAAAAATCATTATGCTTAAAAATATCTTGTTTTTCAAGGGAGCACATTGGCTATTCACAAAGCATACATTGCTTTGTTTCAGTTTCATTAATTTGATCTGCTTAATCCACTGTAACCCCTTCATATGATTATATAGTGGTGAATATCCTTGCTAAATGATGGTGATCTTTACTTTAGCATTGTAATTATTTCCCAGTAGGTGGCTTTTTTCCCCATGATCATTCGTTTAATGTTTGTAATCAGACATAAGCTGGAAAGTCAGGGGTTTCTTCGTTATTATTTAGATGGAGTTTTCTGGAGGGACTTCCCTCCAGAACGCCTCTTTATTAAGCACTCGCAACCGCAATTAAATTTTTTTCTTCATGTCCTTTGCTGAGGCTCGAACCTGGATCGCTTGTGTTCTTACGCATGCGCTCTAACCACCACGCCACCCCACAAGAATACCTTACGAAGCTTATTTCAATGGTAGTAAATTTGATTTATTTATACTCACGACGTGTGCCGCTGTGTTATGGTAGGTAAGACACCCGCCTACCAACCAGAAGGTCGTCGGTTCAATACCAGGCCAGACCATTTAAAAAAAAAAGAAAAAGTTTTTCGATAGCGGCATTACATCATAATATTAGCTAGTAAAACCGGTTATGATTATAAATACTATTGTAAATTTCTCGAAATGCATTTGCCGTTCGGAACCGGCGTTAAACTGTACGTCCCTTTCAATGCGTTTAAAAATAGAATCGGGTGCAGTTCTGAGAGAAGTCCCCATGTTCCTTCATGGAATATTATGCGAATTAATAATAAATAAAATACTCACGATGGTCATTAAAAATTGGGCACCTTGAAGACAGATATCCATAACAAGTGTGCTTATAGTCTTCACCTTTTCCGTTTGCTTTTATTTCAGTTATTTGTGTGAACTTTTTGCTATCTTTATGGATTCCATTCTTTGGTATTTTTTGTGATGCCATTGGGTAGCC
Source organism: Wohlfahrtia magnifica (assembly GCA_023159175.1). Lineage (NCBI taxonomy): Eukaryota > Metazoa > Arthropoda > Insecta > Diptera > Sarcophagidae > Wohlfahrtia > Wohlfahrtia magnifica. Next base: position 8,000,376 of record JAKWBJ010000536.1, read on the forward strand.
TTCTTAAAGTGTGCCGAATCGAGCGCCAAATCGTCTTTTCATTTCTGTGACTATAAGTTGCTGGTTGAATTTCGCCAACAGTCTGTTGTTAAAAAAAACCGTTGGCCAAAGTAGTCGTAAAATTTTTCAAGGTATACTTTCATCTTGCGCATAATTTCATGGTTGACAACCATAGAGGATTAACATCTGTGTTAAAGATGTTAAGTCTAAAGCTAGGACCATACGATTGTCGCAAATGTACCAATCTGACACAACTTAAATTGTGCTTTATTGTCATTCTGCTAAAAATAATTTTAAAATTAAAATATTGGTACGTATTGCCAACTTCGACTGTCGCACAAGAACGCCACCGTTGGCCAGTGTAGTCGAAAAATTCTTCAAGGCATACTTTCATCTTGTGCATAATTCAGGGCAAAAATTTCATGGTTGACAACCATTAACATCTGTGTTAAAGATGTTAAGTCTAAAGCTAGGATGACACGATTGTCGCAAATGTACCAATCGGACACAATTTAAATTGTGCTTTATCGTCGCTCAATATCGAAAATATACCAATTTATTCTGCTAAAAATAATTTTAAAATCTAAATATTGGTACATATTGTCAACTTCGACTGTCGCACAAGAACGCAATAAATATTGGCGCATTTTTAATAGTCTTGTTACTGCATTATACCTATTGGGCGATCACATGATTGCCGTACCAATAATACATGCGTTGCGACAATCGTGTGACACCAGCTGAACACGCTGAAAAAATTATGTCTCAGTCAAGCTAATGTTTGACATGTTTTTTGGATACGGTTATCACTATCCTAACCCAAACTGTTTTCGGGATCATACTTCCAAGATAGATAAGCTGGGTAATATGGTATTATCTACTTAGCAATATATATTTTTATAGTCACTGATTTGATTGCTTCGGATATCTTACAAAGATTTGCTTCCATGCCAGCTAACCTTATGTACCAAAAGACATACATTCGTATATTTTGCGCTTGTCTAGTTCGTTTAAACATCCCAAATGTCGGTAATTATATTGTATTTATTTAGGCCCGGCACCCCATACATTGCTGAAATAAATAAAAATTATTATCTTATTTGTTTTCCATTTAAATTTTCGAAAACTATTTCTTTTAAAATGTTCTTGAAAGTTTGCTTTTAATATTAAAATTAAAACAAAAATATAATTCATTAAAAATAATGAATGAATTTATTTATTTATTTATTTTTATGCTGAAAGTTTCTTTGTCATCAAATTAAAACTTTAAGTAGGTGAATGTCATAATATGAACCCTCTCTCTTCTGGGATTCTAAATGAGTTTCTCTTGTGTTTGTTGTTGTTCTTATTTGCCTGTAAAATAAGACTTATTTATGTTTTATTTCACATACTATTTTAGTAGTTTTTCTTTATTTACATACAAAATTACATAAAACAAAAGAACTTTTTTATTTTTTTCATATTTTTGCCAAACAAATATTATATTTGATATATAATATTTGTAAAGTAGTATATGATTTTAACACACAGACACACATATTTCCATAAGAGCTTGTTTTTCTGCATATACATTTACTGACTACCATTGTAAAGGGTCCGCCAAATAATTTTTTTTTTTTTTTGAAAATGCTATAAAAAGAACTATTGAATATTTTCTTGAAAGTACAATCCTTCCGGTTAATAATGGAAAATAATTTCATTCAAATGGCTGCCTCGGCTGGCCATGCATGTATTTCAACAATGGCTTCATGAATATTGTCCTTTAAAGCGTCAATTGTCTCTGGCTTGTTGGCGTAACACTTATCTTTGACGGCACCCCACAAATAATAGTCCAACGGTGTCAAATCGCAGCTCCGAGGTGGCCAAACGACATTAGCTTTGCGGCAGATAATGCGATCTTCAAAAACAGGGCGCAAAACATCGAGTGTAGCTTCGGCTGTGTGGCACGTAGCACCGTCCTGTTGAAACCAAATGTTGCTAATATCCTCCTCTTCAATTCTTGTGCACAAAAATTCGTTCTACATGGTCCGATAACGATCGCCATTGACTGTAACGGCCACTCCTTGCTCATTTTCGAAGAAAAATGGCCCAATTATGCTTCTGGACCAAAATCCGCACCAAACAGTGACTCGTCTTGGGTGTATCGGCTTTTCAATGTATGCGTACGGATATTCTGTGCCCCAAATGCGACAATTTTGCTTGTTTACGTACCCGCCAAGATCTGAAAAGATGAATTTTTTTTGGCAAAATCGGCATCTTCTGTAAGTCTATCGATCAAAATAATGTCGTAATATTTCCCAGCGTTGTTCAAGCGCATACAAAACCATATTCGTTCAGCGGAAGGATAAAACTAATTATCTGTCAAATCAGACATGAGCTAAGTGTTACCATTCACGAAATAAGCATTAGTTGAATAAAAAAACGCTAGATGGCGGACCCGATATATATATTTTTTTGCTTATTTTTATTGCATTTTAACATGGAATAGGGTTTAAGAAAAAAATTTTGTTTTTTTTTTAGTTTTTTGTTTTCCTTTTTTATTATCAAATAGTGAAAAAAGGAAATAAAGGGAAAATGTTATGGAAACATTAAAAATTTAAATAGTTTTTCAAATTTATGCATTTTATGAAAAAAGAAAACCTGAAAAATAAAGAGAAAAGTTTTAATATTCGTTTACAATTTTTAAAGAGTTTTTAAAGAGAATTATTTTTGGGTTTCTATTGAAAAAACAAACAAAGAAATAAATTAAAAGTTTATTGAAGTTAAAGAGAGTATCTGAACTTAAAAATATGTACTAAACATTTTTTTTTTATAAATTAAGCACAGGAAAGTGGAAAAAATGTATATAAAAAAATATATTGTTACGTTTTTACATTTTTAAAAGGGTGTACTTATGAGTTCGTAGATTGCAGTTAAAATAAAATAAATTTTGTGTTTGTTTTAATTAAAAATCCTTTATTCAACACATCTATGTGCACCACTGCTCGTAATCCTTTTACAGGCAATAACAATTTTTGTTCTTAATTACTCTGTCTGTTTACAACTTTGTAAACAACAACAATTACTCAACAGATCTTTCTTCCTAAAGATCTTCCAATCCGTTCGTAGTTATAACTTAGGTTCGATCACAACCTTTTCAACCAGAGGTTATCCTTAACTCTCTTTACTGAATTAGCTCCAACTAAACTGGCTTTTACTTCACTACTAGATTCACGAGTTTAGTCCTTATAAACTGTCTTCTCACCAATAACACTTTCGCTGAGTTAACTTTACTTAAACTGATCGTTGTTCGCATCGATGTGCTTTTTATATGGCTGAGTAAATAATACATCGAAAGCTCTCGAACCTGCCGATATTTCAGATAGATTTCATTTCTTTCTTTTAATGTGTGCTTAGGTAAACACATACCTTTTTCAGCTCTTTGTTGTTGCCTGGTTATCCTCTGTTACTTATTATTTTTATTTACTTTACCACTGCTAATGGTTGTTGTTGTATATTTGATTATTTGTAAACAGCACGTATAGTTGTTCCTACAGCTTTTGTTTATTTATTTTAACGATGTAATAAACGCTGTGGTGCCCAACCTTATTTTCGTAACAATATATTAAACTTTCAAGTTATTTCTTCTGTCAGCAATAGCAGTGCTACCACTTTCTGTGTAATTATCCAAGAAGACGACAAAATATGTTTTCTCGAACTATTTTTGAATCATAAATATTTTGTGTAATTTAATTTCAGAATGGCGTGTTGAAAGAATGCAATAACTGGATATGAATCATTCTGTTTAACACCATATAAAGGGTCCGCCAAATATATATATATTTTTTTTTTGAAAATGCTATAAAAAAACTACTGAATATTTTCTAAAATTTCTTTTTGATTTGAAAGTACAATCCTTTCGGTTAATAATGGAAAATAATTTCATTCAATTGACTGCCTCGACTGGCCATACACGATCGGTTCAATTTTTAAACACATTATCGATTGTGTGCAGCTGTATTTCACCAATAGCTTCACGAATATTTTCCTTTAAAGCGTCAATTGCCTCTGGCTGGTTGCCGTAACACTTATCTTTGACGGCACCCCACAAATAATAGTCCAACGGTGTCAAATGGAAGCTCTGAGGTGGCCAAATGACATCAGCTCTGCGGCTGATAATGTGATAATCAAAAACAGGGCGCAAAACATCGAGTTGAAACCAAATGTTGCTAATATCCTCCTCTTCAATTTTTGTGAACAAAAATTCATTCAACATGGCCCGATAACGATCGCCATTGAATGTAACGGCCACTCCTTGCTCATTTTCGAAGAAAAATGGCGCAATTATGTATCTGGACCAAAATCCGCACCAAAAAGTGACTCATCTTGGGTATATAGGCTTTTCAATGTATGCGTGCGGGTTTTCTGTGCCCCAAATGTGATAATTTGCTTGCTTACACACCCGTCATGATCAAAATGAGCTTCATCTTAGAAGATGATTTTTTTCTTTTTTTCATTCTGCAACATTACCATGATTTTCAAAATAATGTCGCAATATTTCCCAGCGTTGTTCAAGCGTATACACAACCATATTCGTTCAGCGGAAAGACAAAACCAATTATCTGGCAAATCAGACATGAGCTAAGCGTTACCATTCACGAAATAAGCACTAGTTGAAAAAAAACGCTAGATGGCGGACCCTTTACAAGATAATAGCAGTCAGGAAATACAGGAAATACAAGAAAGACTTTAAAGGAAAGTAGGAAACATATTGCGAAACGAACAAGCAGGCTTCTGGCCAAATTGAAACTGTGTAGTCCAGGCCAACACTATACGCATCTTAATAGAACAACCTCTAGAAAGCCTTCGATACCATCAAACAGCCATATGGAAAACATTTAGAAGAAGAGGAGTACCTTAAAAAATTATACGAATGATAAGAGAAATGTACGAGGATGCAAAACTCTCTATTCTTCATAACGGGAACATCAGCCAACTTTCGCATCTACTATTTACCATCGTACTAGATGAGATCATGAGCGAATTCTCTTCACAAAGAAAAGGTATAGCATGGAGTGTCTTACAACGACTCAAGGACCTGGATTATGCCGATCTAGTCAAAACTAGAAGACCTGCAAAGACTGGCTCGCAGTGTTGGACTTGAGTTAAATATCGAGAAAACCAATGCCATCAGAATTAACAACAAGAATAGCACAGAAATCATCATGCTACCGGGACAACCAATCGAGTATGTAGATAGCTTCTGCTATCTGGAAAGCACAATGGCAACAAACAACGGAGCAGAAACAGACGTCAACAACAGGCTCAACAAAACAAGAGCGGTATATGGACTTCTGCAATCAGTTTGGAGAAGCTTACACATATCCAGACAAACCAAGCTCAGATTATTCAACTCATGTGTAAAGTTAAGTCTGTTAAACGGCGGTAAAATCTAGTTGGTCTCCAACATCGTCACGCAAAAGCAACATAGAACTTTGGCATTGGACAAATGAAAAGCTCATACTTAAGGCAAAAGAAGAAGAGGTAAATCGGTTATACCTTAAAGAAAAACCCCAATAGTATTACAAGGATGACACTTGAGTGTAATCCCCAAAGATCAAAGAACCGCAGCCGACTAAGAGTCACCTGGCGAAGCACAATTATCCAACAACTAAGGCAGAACAATAACATGGAGATGTTTTGTGGAAGCCCTATGCTTCCAAGTGGTTTTGTTTTAATTCAGTGTTTGCTGCTATCTTTTGCGATAACAACAAATCTAAAACACGCGACTCGTTTATGGATTTTAAAGAGTGTTACACTGGGACGGAGTAAGAAATGCTAAATCTTTAAAAAAATTATAACTGAGAGAGGTATACCATTTGTTCGATTCGGTTCGACAAGTACAATTCTATTGTAAATAATTGAAATGGCTATGTGGTCCTGGTATTTAGTACAAATAGTGGACTTTAATCTAATCTACTACAAAAATTCCAAGTTATTTGAAAGATTTATTGCGAAATATAGTTTCAGGCTTCAAGTGTTTAATAAGCTTCCATCTAAAAATATTAAAATAGAAGCCACATGACCTTCCACCTTACCCCTGGCGATGTCGACAAAATAAACATAAATGCTCAGATCACTACCATTTAGCAAAGATCTTCACCACTACACAATGTAAAACGTCAAAGTTTTCTGAGCGAAAAATTGATGCAAAAGCATTTTGTAGGCCTCTAAGGAATTTTACACCATTAAGAGAGTCGGGCTATATGGCGGAGACTCCTCCTCTTATTTTGCCATTATCAAACTCTTCAGTGGAAAGATTTTTTAGCAAATCTATTAATTTAATAAAAACTGACAATAATCGTTACAAACACAAGATGTCTTTTGTGTAAATTATTAAATTTTGGTTAATTTTAAAGCCTTGTCTGTTTAGAATTGAGAGTTAAGTGTGTTTTGAGAGATAAGCTTATCTATTAAAAAGAATTCAATCTCTTACATTATTTCCTTACCTTTCTGGCACAAATAATTGCTCTTTCTTATACTCAATCAAAATCGTTATTAATGTTTTCATATTTTTTTGCCTTTTTAATTAATTTTAATACATTTGTCGACCACTTTCTTTGCCATTTAATGAAACTTAAAGCTCATTAACGTTATTAAATACAAAAAAAAAAAATCTTAAAAATCTTTGGCGTTTGCACGAACAAAGATCTTAACAATTATTTCCTTTACATATACGAGTACGCATCCTTCAAAAGAAATTTAAATAAAAACTGGCTGCTAGATTTATACGGAAATTTTCATCTTCTCATGTAGCCATTAACGGAAAAGTGTAGCGTAAAACAGATTGAAAAGAGTATAACACAACACGTGTATGGAAAACCAAATGCGCTATGTGTTTACCAACAATATTATTAATAAAGAATGAATGGGGTTATTCTGATTTTCTCTACCTATCTTACACTCTCTTTCTTTCCTTGGTGCTTTCAATTTAAAATTTACAGCTTAACAGAAAACACAGAAAGCGTACAACTGTTATAAAACCAAAGTATTAACAATTTATAACACTGAACTGTTTTGTTGTTATTTTTCTGATATAACAGTCATTACTCTGCAGATGAGTTTAAAACAAACTTATGCTATTCATGGCATTTGTTAGGAGTTTTTACTGTTATTGTAGCAAATTACTTTTTAAATTTTTGACTAGAATTGAATACAAGCATTAAACAGCATTTAGGCATCTGTTTCATCTAAACTTTTACACACACACATACAACCACACTCATGCAATTACTGTTTTTATTTATTGTTTAGTATACATACGATATGAGAGATCTTCCTCTCTACCTCTCTTACCCACTTCACGTATGCAATTTTTACTCAATTACTACTTTATAGGTTGTGTGCAAAACAAATCAAAAGAATCATTTTTGCTACAGTTGGCTCTCTACTATGTTTGATTAATTGCTCTATGCATGTGGTGGTAGAGTTAAGTCATTTGCTTTTACTGTATGCTATGGTAAGTATTTACGTTTTAAAAAGTTTTGTTGTACTAATGCGTTTAATCAATTTACACCAAAATGTTGTGATTTATTTGGATCTTTTGAAAAGAAACGGCAAAACAATTCAGATGAGAGTTAGTATTTTGTAGCTTGAAAAAAGGCGGTGTTGCGGGCGGGGGATTGGAGTTGGGGTTGGGCTGAACATATAAAAGGTATATTTGAAATAAGAGGCTTTGACAAATATTTTAAAATGTGGCATTTGAAACATTTCACTTTATAGCTGTTGTTTAAAGAAAACCTCAAAAAATCGTTTTTGATGAGAATTTGTAAAACAAAAACACTTTTGCGTGATGAAAAAAACTTAAGATACAGAGTTAGAGATTTTGTTTGATTAACAGTCGTTAGCAGTGAGTGAATAGTCACTTTTCAGACACCTAAAGGAAGATGTCAGGAGAAGTAGAAGTAGTAGTCTTTACATGTCTGATGTAAGTACAGGAGATAAAAAGTGAATCTATTATGTTACTTAAAGCCATGCTAAAAAACGCAACCCACTGGGTTTTATTAGGTTTTTTAACTGCTTCCAAATTTCATCCAAATCGTGTTTTTACTTGTTAGTACATTTACGTTCTTTCAATATTTGTAATACAATTTTGCACTCTTGGTGGCATCAAGGCGGCAATGTGTACTATGAGCTGCTAAAACTTAATGATCGGAGCAGACTGCAATTACTTCGTTTGAAATGTGCACTATGATCAAATGGCCGGAATATAAAGACAGTTTTCTTTGTTCATGAAAACGTTTGGTCTTACGCCGCAAAAGTGCCCAACAATTGTTAGAAAATATCAAATTCCGCTTCCGCCATATTCTCTAAATATTGCTCCTTCTGACTATTGACTGTTAAAAGGATTGGAAGATAATGTGTCTACATTTTTGTTTCTGCTACCAAAAAAAACTTTTGTGCAGTCCCATCAGTTCACCACATTAGATTGAACCTGCGAATAAAGCCAGTCCTCATATTTAGTGAGAAAAGAAATACCTCTTTCGGAGTCAGTACAGCAATCCCCAGGATCGTAATTAACTAGGCCGAGATAGCTGGACACTCACACAGTACATGTACAGATGTTTCAGCATAGGTCATGTAGAGACGACGCCTATTATTCTCAGTATTTCACAAAATACACTAAGAGCACATTACCCGGTAATTAGACCCGTTTTTTACCTGAGCTCTCTAATATTGGGTAAGCAAAAAGACTGCCTCCGTTGTCTCACACCGGAGACGTTCCTACAAAATCGAGTGAAAATGGTTCAGGTCCAATAAAAACTCGGCATATTCCCTTATTCGCCAATCATCCATCATCCATTTCATTACCAGCATGCTCGTCATGATCAAGGACCCAACATTGACTAACATAGAGTAACCATGTTGTGAACTTCAATTAAATTGAGAGATGTAATGCAGTCAATCACAACCCTCGAGCTTACACCCTTCGATTTTCTCCTCAGCCATTCCCTAAGATAAATGAAAATGGCGCAATATCCTCATGTGCCAGTCAGTTTAACGGCACTTTTATATACCTCATCTATGACTGAGATGTGCAATAGAGGTATCTGCAGAATAGCCCCATCGCACCCGTTATTAAGAGACAAAGAAGGCGATAGACCCTACCCAGCAAAGCACTTGCATTTTCCTATAATAGTATCAGGAAAAAGGTTTATAGTGGACCTACACGAAGTTCAATTGATCCATATTAGAACACCATTGAACAAAGTAAGGTTCACAAACTTTCAGCATAACAAAACTTGGCTTTGTATGGTATTGTACAACCGCTTAAAACTATTTAGATAATAGCCAGGCGAGTGGACTGAAATTTGAGACATAAAAGTGTGTTTATCTATTTGTATATAAAACTGAGCTCTGTAGTGATCGTTCAATTCTTGGGCTTATCCTTCATATTATTGACTTTTAAAGTGGGATAAACATTTCTTTATATCGCTAAAAAGACTTCGACCACCCTCCAAACAAATCAATCTAACGAACCCCCTGACTTTCCAGCTAATCTCTGCCAATGATGACAAGTATAAGAGAAATGATCAGGAGAAAACGCCACCTACTGGTAAAAAAATTACAATGCTAAGTAAGGATCACCACCACTTAGCAAGGACTCTAACCACTACACACAATCTTATGGAGGCAAGCTAAGTAGATTAATCATTTGATTACAGACTGACGAAAAGTAATGCATGATTTCTGTAAAACCAATATGCTCCCTAGAGGAGTGACGGAGAGAAAAAAAATATTTCGCTGTAAGGCTTGTGTTGTATCATAGTTTGAAGCGGTGAGCCTCAGCGTAAATGCAGTTAAGTCTCTAGTTCTAGTCTAGTGTTCTTAAGAAAGTAATGTGTTTAACTAATTGATAAAGTTTTAAAAATATTTCTTTTAATACTCGTCTGTTTTGAATTCGGCCATATTTGGATCTAAGCTGGCCTACATTCGTTTTTTTCCTAATAATTTTAATTTAATTTTTTTTTTTTTAATAAATTTTTCTTAATTTTTCAAAAGTTCTTAATTTTACGTATTTATATACCGCGATGCATGTGTTTTCCGTGCTTATCTGCCAAACCTGTTATTAGTACAACACAACTAACACTGTTTGTATGGGCTCTTCTGCAAGAAACTTCAAAGATGCATATGTTTTATTGGTTCTAGGCTCTTCTACAAAATATGTCTGATATGTAGTGTAATGCTTAGCTATCTGGGTGGTCAACCCTCTGAGTACGCAGTAATTGAAAATGACTAAACATTCTCTGCACCTACCATGACAGCCTTGGTTACAAGGCAACTTCAGATTACCCATTATTATTAGTATAACACAACTAACACTGTTTGTATGGTCTCTTCTGCAAGAAACTTCAAAGATGCATATGTTTTATTGGTTCTAGACTCTTCTACAAAATATGTCTGATATGTAGTGTAATGCTTAGCTATCTGGGTGGTCAACCCTCTGAGTACGCAGTAATTGAAAATGACTAAACATTTTCTGCACATACCCTGACAGCCTTGGCAACTTCAGATTACCCATTTCTGCTCTAAAGATTATATGAAGACTCTGAAAACAACAGCTTGACTCTACTAATAAATGCAAGTTTGTGGTTATTGCACAAAAGCAGTAATTATACCTTAAGGCTGTGTGCTGCTGTCGTATGGTAGGTAAGACATCCGCCTACCAACCAGAAGGTACTCGATTCAATACCAGGCCAAAGCATCTGAAAATGAAAATAAGTTTTTTCAACAGCGGTATCACCTTATAACAGTAGCTAGTAACTGGTTATGAGTATTACTTACTATTGCAAAACTTCTCTAAGGCATTTGCCATTCGGAGCCGGCGGTAAACTGTAGGTGCCTTTCAATGAGAGTAATAATAGAATCGGGTGTAGCTCATTGCCTAAAAGAAGTCCCCATATTCCTACATGGAATATCAAGGGAGTTATATATATATATATACCTTAAGGCTGGCAACCTTAACTCGCTATTAGTCTTTAGCTGGCTCATAAAGAAATGGTGGCAAAAATCCTATTTCGACAAAAGGGAGAGAGAGAGAGAGAGTGAGTATTTTACACTCTAGATTGTAGTATAGGGTATCTAACTGTTGCAATAGATAGATAATAATTTTTTTACTTGTTCGTAATACGTGAATGTGTTTTTTCATATATATTTTTTTTAATTTTTTACTAAATTTTTTTTTTTTATACTTTCGGGATTGACATCCAATTTATGACACTTGAAATCTCTGCAGAATATAAAAAAATTAAAAGTATTTTTATTTTACAAAAATTCATTTATTAACTGAATTGCCAGAATATAAATAAATTTCAATTTAATATTGACAGATTGAAATTTCGAAACAAATTGATTGAAATGTTCACTGCTCCATAGACACGTATGCAAAAAAAATTTTATTCCATGCATTTATACAAAAAAAAAAACAAAAAAAAAATATTAATTAAAAACGTATTTACGGGAAATAGATTGAATTTTAAGAATTTAAACATAAATTGCATGTCAAAATTAATAAACTTTAGGAGGATTTTGTTTTTCTATGCTAAATAAACTTCAATAAATTAATTTGCTTTAAATATATGTATATGGTTAAAACCAAAATGTTGAGGTTTGTTATCCATGTCAGAATGCTACTTCTGAGACACTTATAATTGTCCACAAAAGATGTCTTAATATCTTTTTCTCTCTTTTTAATATGTTGGGGAAAAAATGTCATGTCAAATACTGATTAAAGAGACACAAAAAATAAACCAGAAAAGAAATCTATACTGGTTTTCCAACAATTATAAGCAAACATTACAGCAACAATCAAAAAAAGAAGGAAATTGTACGAACTAAACATTTAGTTTTAATAGCCAATTCATTTCCTGTAACAATTAATATATATAGGGTCCGCCATCTAATGTTTTTTTTTTCAACTAGTGCTTATTTTGTGAATGGTAACACTTAGCTCATGTCTGATTTGACAGATAATTAGTTTTATCCTTCCGCTGAAAGAATATGGTTGTGTATACTCTTCGCTAAGTGGGCCTGCAATCGTCTGACAGAAGATGCCGATTTTGCCAAAAAAAATCATCTTTTCAGATGAAGCTCATTTTGATCTTGGCGAGTATGTAAACAAGAAAAATTGTCGCATTTGAGTCACAGAAAACCCACACGTATACATTAGAAAGCCAATACATCCAAGACGAGTTACTCTTTCGTGCAGATTTTGGTCCAGAAGCATTCTTCGAAAATGAGCAAGGAGTGGCCGTTACAGTCAATGGCGATCATTATCGGGCCATGTTGAACGAATTTTTGTTCACAAAAATTGAAGACGAGGGTATCAGCAACATTTGGTTTCAACAGGACGGCTCTACGTGCCACACAGCCGAAGCCACACTCGATGTTCTGCGCCCTGTTTTTAAAGATTGCATTATCAGCCGCAGAGCTGATGTCGTTTGGCCACCTCTGAGCTGCGATTTGACACCGTTGGACTATTATTTTTGGGGTGCCGTCAAAGAACAGTGTTACACCAACAAGACAAAGACAATTGACGCTTTAAAGGACAATATTCGTGAAGCCAGTGGTGAAATACAGCCGATTATGTGCATGGCCAGCCGAGGCAGCCATTTGAATGAAATTATTTGCCATTATTAACCGGAAGGATTGTACTTTCAAATAAAAAAAGAAATTTGAGAAAATATTCAGTAGTTTTTTTTATAGCATAGCATTTTCAAAAAAAAAAAAAGATTTATTTGGCGGACTCTTATATGCTATGGTATTCTTAGCTTAAAAGTAGCACAAAATATTCAAATAATGACTTCATACGAAAAAAAGGACTCAAACCATTAGCAATTATCTAATTATGAGTAATTAGCTCTTTAAATCATACTATTTTGAGTTCAAAAGTGTTTATGATTTATGTCTAACAATTTCAGTATAAACAGCTAAAACTAAATAGAAGTTCATGGTGGCGTATGATTTATATTTTATATGACATATTTAATTAATATTAATCATACGCTGGTGTACATTTGTATAACGCAATTATTCTCTTGTAAAAACGTATTACCATACACACTAATGAGACTTTGCCCGCCTACACCCTGCTAATAGTTAAACCGTTAAACATTATAAGAAATAATTAAAATTAGTTGGCAGTAAATAATTAATGAGAAGGCCACATATAGACGAAAGAAAATGTATTATATTATTGCTAAGAACGGGTTAAAAAGAGAAAAAAAAGAAAGAATACTTTTAAAATAATGATAATTTGATACTACAGGGTTTGCCATTTTGGCAAAGATTAGTCTTGACAGTCATATTTGGCAGTCGTGAAGTAGAGACGCGGCAAATTTATTATGGAAAAATATTCAGTAAACCAACGTGTTTTAATCGTTAAAACATTTTATCAAAATCAATCATCGACTTTAATGAAAAAATCATAATGAGTGACGAGGCACATTTTCATTTGAATGATTATATGAATAAGCAGTATAGTCAGTTCTGGGCAATGGAAGAAACCCCCAAATTATTCATCAGTCACCTTTGCATCCATTAAAAGTGACATTCTAGTGGGCAATATGTTCAGGAGGAATCATTGGACCTTACCTCTTTGAAACTGAAAACGGCGTAACGGTAACTGTCAATGGGGAGCGATATCGTGATATGATTGAAAACTTTTTAACGCCACAACTGTATGCTTTGGGCTTGACTAACATATGGTTTCAACAAGACAGTGCCACATCTCATACAGCCAGGATTACAATGGAATTACTGCGAGACCTCTTTCCACAACAAATTATTTTAAAGAATGGTGATGTTGATTGGACTCCACGGTTGCCAGATTTAACTGCTCAAACAAAACATTCGTGATGAAAATAGTGAAATACCGCTTGAAATGTGTGAGAATATAATGAAAAATGTGCTCAAAAGGGCTCACATTTGTGAGGCTAACAGATGCGGACATTTATCTGATATTGTATTCCATACATAATTGCCGACATTAAATAAAACATTTATCAATATAAGATCCATTCTCTTTCATATAATCAAAAATTATGAGCAAACAAAGTAGTATACCTTCCCGGCGGACACTCTTTACAATACTATATAATAACATCTTTTGAAATATTTTCATATATTGATCTTGCAAAGCTATATGTACCACTTACATAGGCATAGTGGTGACGTAAATTCCAAAATTAACTAAAGATCTGAATTAAATAGAAAACATACTACTTAGTCTTGTCATTATTATTTTTTTATTGAATCGTAAAGTAGAGAGGATAGGGTTGTTTATGAAACAACATATCGGGCAAATGATCTCCACGGCTTTGCATGCACATACGCACTCGTTTGTCGAAATTTTCCGAGACCATTTTGCACAAATGTGTCTAAATTTCGTTGAAGCAGCGTTGAATATCCACGTTTAATGCACGGTTGATTGTGGTCTTGTTGACATTGACCTGTGGTTTCAAATAACCCCATAAAAAGAACTCTAATGGTGTTCAATCACACGATCTAGTTGACCAATTCTGGGGGCTTATTCAGGCATTGGTTTGCGAACGAAATTTTATTCAAACGAACGAGTTGTTGATAATTTGGAGTTTTCTTATTCGATCACAAATAAAACGAATTGAAATTTCTAATGATGGCTTTCAATAACGAACAATAATTCGAACATAGATTTGCGAATTTTTACTCATAAGCAAAGAACCATGCGAAGTAAAATTTTTACATAAGAAAACTAATTTTAAAAAAATTTAAATTTAATATTTATTGAGAAAAATGTAACAAATTTACTCATTTTTGATCGAAAGTACAAAAAATAATTCAATGAAACAGGAAATACTTAAGAATTTTATGGCAAAGCTAACAGACTTAGCAATAAAATTTAATGCCAAATAATTCCCAAGGAAACGCAAGCGCTAACCAACTTTTGCAAGCATCAAACCCTTAGATATAGGGTCCGCCAAATAAATTTTCTTTTGAAAATGCTATAAAAAAAAACTACTGAATATTTTCTCAAATTTTTTTTTTATTTGAAAGTACAATCCTCCCGGTTAATAATGGAAATGGCCATGCAGTAGCATACTCGATCGGTCCAATTTTTAAGCACATTATCGATTGTGTGCAGCTGTATTTCAATTGTCAATTGTCTCTGGCTTGTTGGCGTAACAGTTATCTTTGACAGAACCCCACAAATATGGTCCAACGGTGTCAAATTGCAGCTCCGAGGTGGCCAAACGACATCAGCTCTGCGCCTGATAATGCGATCTTCAAAAACAGGGCGCAAAACATTGAGTGTAGCTTCGGCTGTGTGGCACGTAGCGCCGTCCTGTTGAAACCAAATGTTGCTAATATCCTCCTCTTCTATTTTTATGAACAAAAATTCGTTCAACATGGCCCGATAACGATCACAATTGACTGTAACGGCCACTCCTTGCTCATTTTCGAAGAAAAATGGCCCAATTATGCCTCTGAACCAAATTCCGCACCAAACAGTGACTCGTCGTGGGTGTATCAGCTTTTCAATGTATGCGTGCAGGTTTTCTGTGCCCCAAATGCGACAATTTTGCTTGTTTACATACCCGCTAAGATCAAAATGAGCTTCATCTGAAAAGATGATATTTTTGACAAAATCGGCATCTCCTGTACGTCGATCGCACGCAATATTTCCCAGCGTTGTTCAAGCGTATACACAACCATATTCGTTCGGCGGAAGGATAAAACTAATTATCTGTCAAATCAGACATGAGCTAAGTGCTACCATTCACGAAATAAGCATTAGTTGAAAAAGAAAAACGTTAGATGGCGGACCCTATATAAAGCCTTAAGTCCACCAACAAAATATATCAAGTTGTGGCAGAGGGTGACATATAAAGAAAAAAAGAATTTTTTCTTATTTTTAGTAATGACCTTTTATTAGGTTTACGCTGGCCAAGAATAAAAATAGGTGGTCAGCTGAATGAGGAGCAAGTAGAGAAAAAATTTTGACCGCAGCAGACTTAGAAGTCCCTGTCAAAGATTTTCGATCGCGTTTGCCAACAAAAACAGTTAAAGATCTATCTCAACATAATTAAAAAAAAGAAAATAAAATAAAAAAAAACAATTATTTTAACCTTCGTGAGGTTTGAACCTGTGCTGTTCGTCTTCTACTCAGGCACTATAATAACTAAGCCACGCCATTTGCTTGTCTTTTGATTTAATTTATTTATTTTCTGTCTACAATCAATTTCATAATCTTTTGAATATTTTATCCAGTGTTGTAAAACAATTTTTTAAAATCTTTTTACAACACTTTTGCTATAAATCTATTCGTTGCGTATTGAGTAATATCATTATATAATATCACGATTTTGAAATATTTTGCGATTCGAATTCCATTTCGATCACGAATGCCAGAATTAGCCCCTGATAACCGAAGCGAGAGACTTCCGGACCTGGATATGTCTCACATAGTAATTGAATTGGTCGGCATGTGGTACTGTCTTGTTCAGACCACATATTGGGCACATTAATATTTTCCAATTTTGGTAGAAAGAACTGTGTTATCATGTCGCGATAATGAGTAGCAGCAATAATTACTGCCTGAACAACAACATTTTTAAAAAAAGTAGAGTTCAATTATGCCTCAATCCCAAAATCCATACTAAGGAGTGACATGTTGTGGATGCATTTGTTTTTCGACAAATTCAAGTGGGTTCTTAGAACCCCAAAAGCGGAGTTCGTTGATGTTCAACAATCTATTCAACGAACACTCTTCGCTAAGCTTCAGTTGTTGTGTTAATTGAAATTTAAAAAAATGGAGGCAATTCTTGTCCACGATGCCGAATTGAGGTTCCTGGATTGTCACCGACACTCTCACGCACTACTGCGATATTAACATTTGAATGTCTTGTTTTTGAACGAAGTTAAAACACAATTTCGACCTCATTTTGTCCAAAATTTTCGAACTGGGGCCGCCAAGCTTTTGTTATTTTTGTTCAGTAATGAAGACACATTGTTTTATCGTCTAACGCTCTATTTTTACTAACTTTAACCCTAAACAGTCAGCTATCGAACTGTTTTCTTTTTTGGTTTGCCAACACTCTACTGCACGAATGGCGATAAATTAAAGTCTTGCTTCAATTCTGGTACACCCTTCATAAAACCCAAACGTTCCCAAAAACTTTAAAACAAGGCACACTTGAGCACACATGGCGGCCTGTTGTGATACCAAATATGAAGCGAAAACCCTGGGCTAGCCGCCAAGCTTTGAATAACCGGTCTTGACGATCATCGAGTAGTGTCATAAGCCCATTGCCGCAATTGACGACGGACACTATCATAACATAGCCTAACGTCGATGGTCGATAGTTCCAAAAGACTATCGGGAAAGAGCGAGCCAAGTGCGATTATTTTACGTTTATCTAGAGACGGACACTGTTGGAAGAAGCAGGCCACACTTATCTCTTACAGAGTCGATCTACAACTCGTCAGAAATCATTCGTCGATAAGTGCAGCCTTTGCGCGTGCCTACCCATAATGCAATGTCACGTAAGGATAGACACAGTAGAAGAGATGATCCCACGATCCAATTTAAAAAACTGATTGGTGCGCCTACCATCCGATCTAGGCCAGATGAATCTAGCAAAGAAGCAAAATTCTCCCTCTGCTAAGGATCTATCAGTGTCCATTAAGTAGTAGACAGATTATCGGAAGATAGCGGTACACCAACCCTAACGGGTAGGCGACTGCTCAGAAAGAGAGTGCCCGACTTAGCAAACTCCCACTACGTAAATTATACATGTTTTTATTGTAAATAAACTAAAAACTATTTCAAATAAAAAAAACCACCTGAGTTTGTTTATATATAATACACAATGGGTTGCCAAACCTGGCCTCCGTAGGCTGATTGGCTGCTGTTGTTTTGACCTAATAACCTGGCTGTATTTACCCGGTGTTTGTTTAGGGATTGAGGACAATTATACCATCCATTGCAGCAACATTGGCAGTATTGGTGGAAATGTAACTGCACTTTGATTCCAGATTAGTCTATCTGTACCATGTAAATCTAAACCAGAACCATCTCTTCAACTTCTCGAGAAACCGCACCCAATCGTTGAGCAGAAGCCTAAGTTTCTGTGCCTCCTAGTGCCCGTGGCACCAGCATTAAGTCTGCAGTTAGTCTTTGTAGCTAATTTTCTAAAGTTTTAGTTCAAAACTACAACTACCACAAGAATTTCGCAAGAAAACTAATTTTTTGTGTCTTTTAGTGTATGTGATACCTGAATTAATTCCTTCATCAGACAATATAGACCTTTTCCCACCAATTCGGGTACCAATCATTTATCGGTAGACCATAATAGCTCAAACCCGGAATGCAAAATATAGAAATAAGGCTCAGAATGCATTAGTAACGATATATAAAGCGATTGGTCTCTACCTTCTCTATCTATACCTCTCGATATCCATTGGTGAGGTCTATAAATGGTATAAAACAATACATACTCTCTTGCCACTGGATGTGTCAATGTAGCAAATTCATATCACTTTAATGAGGTGGCTAGATTGTGGCTTAACACACAATATCTGATAGCTTGCCAACTGCTAAATAACCTTAATTTTCAGATTCCGAAAAAACTTCTGCTTAGTGAACAAATTATTAAGGATTTCAAACGCCACTATGCTGAACAAATGGTCGTTCTACCATCCAACATTATCCCATTGCCTTAAATAGAGCCACAGAATACTAAGAGAAAGCTACCGAGGTATACAAGAACTTACTAAGCGCAGCTAAGGTTAGCTTACCACCGCTGTATAAAAATACGAAAAATTTTGAATTCTTCTGAGAACTTTTTTCTCCATTTTTATGTCAATTTCATGAAGTCATTTTTCTTCTTCATATTTCCTGATTTGCATTTCATTTTATTATTTTGTATTATTAACCCAGTCAATGTAATAAGCTTAGTGACCCGTTAACTAACAATGGACTACTAAAATAATCAGCATATGTTAGTTGTTTTATTTTCTTTTGTGTTTTTTTTTATTAAATTTTTTGTCCTTTTTCTTAAAAATATTGGTTTTTGATGGCTTTTTTGTGTGCAGACGTTTTTGAATGTAAAAACTGCTTTTATTCGATTGTAAATGGAAAATTGACCGGTGCTCTTGATTTTTTTAAGCAATAAATTGTTTTTTATGTTTTATATTGGGTTCACATGTCAGTGGCCTGATTTAATAAAAATATTGTGCAAAATAGGAGATGAAAGAAATAGGAATTCAAAAAAAAAAAAAAAAAAAAATTAAAAATGAATAAAATGTTCAATATTGAGTGAGATTCCTTTAATATATTGCGCGAGGGCCTATGATTAATATTTAATTAAATTTTAAAATATTTATTATACGTCATGTAGGTACTAGCCTTTAACACAAACATAATATAAGAGCATAAGAGGGTATATGGTCTTAAACTGTTAAAAATATGAACCAACTGGCTTAGAATAGACTGTATAGTGCCGCCTTCGATGCATTGCATAAACCTTTGAGCTTAAGCCACCATAGCTGCTAGGAAGACTATCTACTCCAGAAGAATCATATGCTCGAGTAATTAGTAATGACCACCATGAATTTACCTTACTAACGGGTGTTTGGCTGCTACCCTTTGCGATTTGCACGTGTGGCGACTATAATCTTTAGTATTTCTTAGATCTACGGCAACAAGACAACTTTTTAAAATTTCTAGACTAAAGTTGAAAGACAAATACTCCCGCATATTTTGTAATATATTATCGGCTATTACAACGTCATCTTTGAATACTGCCAGTGAAGTATGGGTGGTACATAGGTTAGGTTAGGTAGGGTGGTGGACCCTCTAAAGGAAAGAAGTCACAATTAGGCCAGATATTTGGCCCATTGTGATGCGACATGCAAAAATGCAACCAGGGGATCAAACAGTTCCTATAGGAAACCATTTATCATGGAGAGCTCAGTCAAAGATGACAAAAAAGTAGGAGTTCAAAAATATTCGCCTTTTGGCAGCAGGAATCGGATATTGACACATGAGGTGA
Organism: Wohlfahrtia magnifica; assembly: GCA_023159175.1. Lineage (NCBI taxonomy): Eukaryota > Metazoa > Arthropoda > Insecta > Diptera > Sarcophagidae > Wohlfahrtia > Wohlfahrtia magnifica. The sequence continues at coordinate 8,020,448 of JAKWBJ010000536.1, forward strand.
AAGACAGTCTTCTCCTCCTCCTCGAAACCACAACTCCTACAAAAATCATTCGAGGGAATGCCAAGTCTATTGGCATGCCTCCCGATCAGACAGTGACCGGTCAGGACCGTAATTGTGCGGTGTATGGCCAGCCAACTTAGGGAGAGAAGATATTTAGTCCTCCTTTCGTCGAGGTCGGTCCAGCAGAGCCTGGCAATAATGCACGAGCCATCATGCTGCCAAGGATGTTGAGCGTCGACATAATCTGACCGGAGAATATACAGCTTAACCGAGGCAATCACGACATCAATTATAGGACTTATTCGAAAGTATCGAGCTCAGTACTCATCCTGGCCAATTCGTCAGCAACGCAATTCCCGGGATATCCCCGGAACCCACATAAGAGTTACCTTCGAATGAGCCGAGATTTCCATAAGAAACCTGAGACATTCGTGGACTAGGATTGACGTCGAAGTGACGTTAGCGAGAAACCCTATCGCAGCCCGACTGTCCGAAAAGATCAGAAGATTCTCAGAGAGAATCTATTTGACCAGCAAGCACTGAACGTCCTTCAGTATGGCCATGACCTCTGTCTGAAACACACTACAGTGATCGGGTAACATCTCACTCTGCCCCGCATCTTAGAGCCGTTAGTATAAACTAACTAATGGCATTCTGAGGGAACTCCCGTCCATAAGACTAGAATTCTCTCGTAGGTATATCAACGTGAAATCTCCTATCGAGTAAGTTATGAGGGATTATGTAATCGATCGATGTCTGAGATCCCCAATAATCGCAGCATTTAGCCTCACTGCCACCAACTTAGCCCTCTGCCTGAGGAGAAAGTCGGTGGGAAGCTAGTTAGTATTTTTTTTCTTTTTTTGTTAAGTCGGTACATCTGTTGATGATATTTTGATATTTCCGCTAAATATCAGCGTCGTAGCTTGACATTTGCAAAAGCTACTTAGCCAAAAGTATATCTATCTCTATGTGTGTTGCCGATTTTTTACAATTTTTACCGTGCAAAGATATGTTTAGCGAGGCTGAAACCGATTCCACATTCATCAAAAGGATCATGAATGGAGACGTGACATGGGTTTTTCAGTACGTACAAATCACATCGTTTTCAGTCAAAAAAGAAGGCAATGCTCACGGTTTTCATGGACTACAAAGGTGAAGCACATCAGGCCAGACCTTAAAAAAGAGTATTATTTCAGCGTTATGAGACGTTTACGTGAAGCATTTTGCCGAAATAGACCAGAATTGTGGGCAGAAAGCTCGTGGATTTTGCACTATGATAACACACTGTCGCACAGTGGATCACGCACCATCCAACAGCGAACGAATTCACCTAATTTGGCTCCCTATGACTTCTTTCTGTTCAATCGAGCTAAAAGACCAAAACGGGGAGCTCGTTTCAGCAGCCAACACACAAAGAGATAGATGTACTCTTGGATACGTAGCTTTTGCAAATGTCAAGCTATGACGCTAAGATTTAGCGGAAATAAAAAAAAAACTTAAATCGGAACGATGTGACTGCCATAAGGGAGTTATTCCAGAAACGTTTTGATCAAGGTAGTATTTGTATTTCAGTAGTATAGTGTATAGTATAGTATAGTATAGTGTATAGTATAGTATAGTATAAATTAATTGAATATTGAATATGTTCGATTGTATTTCACTTTAGTTCTTATCGAAACCGACTATTTCTATGCCAAGCTGTCTTCTCCATGTATCGGTCGAACGTACTACTCTACTACTCTACAAACTGTATTAATTAGATGACAGTATTTTTAAAATTTCACTATTTTCCTTATCAAATTTTAATTATCACATCAAAAAATTTTTAAATTCCAGCCGAAAAATAAAATAATTTTTATAATAAAAAGTAATTTCTTTACGTACATAACTGCTTTATGAAACGTGCCATAGAAATAAAAAATATTTTTTTTTCATGTGTTTTCCAAAGGATGTAAGCTTGCCACCATTTGAGACCAAATGAATGCCAACAATACTTGGAATTAAAATTATTTTTTGAAACTTTTTATAACAAATTACAAAACTTTTAATGTTTCTCTAAAGAAAAGAAAAAAAAAAAACCACGATATATATGGGGTCCGCCAAATATTTTTTTTTTGAAAATATAAAAAAAACTACTGAACATTTTCTCAAATTTCTTTTTTTATTTGAAAGTACAATCCTTCCGGTTAATAATGAAAAATAATATCATTCAATGCTGCCTCGGCTGGCCATGCAGTAGCCTACACGATCGGTCTAAAATTTCAGCATAATATCGATTGTGTGCAGCTATATTTCACAAATGGCTTCACGAATATTGTCCTTTAAAGCGTCAATTGTCTCTGGCTTGTTGGCGTAACACTTATCTTTGACGGCACCCCACAAATAATAGTCCAACGGTGTCAAATCACAGTTCTAGGTGGCTAAACGACATCAGCTCTGCGGCTGATAAAGCGATCTTCAAAAACAGGGCGCAAAACATCGAGGGTAGCTTCCGTCCCGTTGAAACCAAATGTTGCTAATATCCTCCTCTTCAATTTTCGTCAACACAAATTCGTTCAACATGGCCCGATAACGATCGCCATTGACTGTAACGGCCACTCCTTGCTCATTTTCGAAGCAAAATGGCCCAATTATGCCTCTGGACCAAAATCCTCATCAAACAGTGACTCGTCTTGGGTGTATCGTCTTTTCAATGTATGCGTGCTGGTTTTTTGAGCCCCAAATGCGACAATTTTGCTTGTTTACATACCCGCCAAGATCAAAATGAGCTTCATGTGAAAAGATGATTTTTTTTGGTAAAATCGGCATCTTTTGTAAGACGATCGCAGGCTCACTTAGCGAAGCGTATACACAATCATATTCGCTCAGCGGAAGGATAAAACTAATTATCTGTCAAATCAGACATGAGCTAAGTGTTACCATTCACGAAATAAGCACTAGTTGAAAAAAAAACTTTAGATGGCGGACCCTTTTTTGTTGATTACTTTGTGAACAAGCAATTTATACCCAAACGGGTTCAATAGATCATCAAATAGATCTTCAAATAGTTTGTAAATAAATTAACTTAAAACTTTCTATTTTAATTTACCTATAAGTCGCCGAATGCAAAATTATTAAACTGAGGCGTATGATTATTATTTATATAATGAAATAATACCAATCACACGTAGGCGTATGACTATTATTCATATAATGAAATAATATCAATCATACGCCTTGGATTTTTATTTAAATTTTTTCCTTTTAGATAACAATATATCATTTAATTTATTTTTAAATAAAAGTTAACTTTTTTATTTTATTCAAACATATATATCATGTCCCTTGAGTATATGCCTTAAATGTATTTGTTTTTTTTAAATGGCTTATCATGTTCATTTAATAATTTAATATTAATCTTATACCCGATTATGAGGAAAAAGTTGCTTGTTTTGTTTTCCCAGAAAATTCAGAGATTAAAGGATAAATTTAACATGAATTCAATGTCATTTATGTTTTTCAATTTTCGTTTTTGTTTTCGGTGATATTCAAATGTCGTTAAAAGCATTTTTTTTGTTAAATTATAGTCTATCATACGCCTGTGGGCTTGAACGCAGTTTTATTAAAAACAAATAATATTTAGCTGCTTCGATTGATTGTAAACAAGAATCACTTTTTAAAGTAAATAATATTACAAATAAATATTATAAATGGAAAATAAATTACTAAAGAATAGAGACTCAATTTTAGACACATCACAACAAAGCCTTACTTTCAAGAAGTTGTATATGTTTGTGAGTTTTTACCTTAACATCGTTGCAGCTAAGATGCAAAGAGACAGTTAACTTTTATGGGATAAAAATTTCAATGGAGAAATATAACAGTCAATAGAACAATGGCACTCCTGATTGTCATTAACAAGCGAAACAGTCTTTAAAACACCAATCTTTAGATGTGTGTGGTCTTATCGAAGTCTTGTAAATATTAAAAGAAATTTAACTGTTTCTTACCTGGTTTCTGAAAAACGGATTCTTCTGATTCCATAAAAATATAATTATTCCAGTAAACTGAACCATATTTTTCACGTCCAGAAAACGAAAAGAATTCTTCTTCTTAACGCTTTTGCTAAAAGATCTAAAAAGGGTGGCTCGCAGTATTGGACTTGAGATAAATATAAAGAAAACCAAAGCCATGAGAATTTAAAAAAATAGCACAGAAAACATCATGCAACATGGCCAACCAATTGAGCTTCTGCTATCTGGGAGGCACAATGGCAACAAAAGGCGGTGCAGAAACAGTCGTTAACAACAGGCTGAACAATGCAAGATCGGTATTCGGACGACTGCAGTCATTATGGAGAAGTTCATATATTACATGGATATGTACCATGTAACCAAGCTCAGAATATTCAATTCTGTTGTCGTGCAATTAAACTTGGCTTGTGACTAACAATATCACGTAAATGCCTTAGAATCATATGCATGATATTCTGGCCTAATACCATAAGAAGCGTACAATTATGAAATTTGGCAAATGGAGAGACCATACTGAAGATGGTAAGGCAAAGGAAGCGAAGGTGGAACAGCGGTCGTCTAAGAAACACCTGGGGAAGCGCAATTATCCAGGAACTAAGAGGGCGACGTGGTGTTGTAGATAGAGTGCTGGCAGAAAACAGAATGGTAATGGAGTGGTAAAGAGACTTCAACCTCTCTCCAGACAATTCCATCTAAAGAAGCCTCCGTGCCCTTTCAGCTTACCTCTGGCAATGATGACAAACATCAGACGGATGATCAGGAGCCAAACGCCACCTACTGGGAAAAAATTACAATGCTCAGTATGGATCACCACCACTTAGCAAATATCTTCACAACCACACACAAGCAATTATATGGGGACGAGCTATAGTAGACTAATCATCTACTTTGTTTGAAAACCAACTTGATTACTGAAACTAAATCAAAGTAATGAATGCTTTTTGGAACAGCTATATGCTCCTTAGAGAAGTGACGGAGAAAAAGAAGGTAAAACAATCTTACATAGAAAGAGGCAAAGACAACAGCAAACAGTGTCAGATGGAAATGCTCTGTGGAAGCCCTACGCTCACAAGAAGACTCATAATGCTCATAATAAATGCTTGTATTATCCATCATTACGGATATCCACGTTAAGAGCCCACATTGTTGACAAGAGCCTGCAGTCAGGTTACATGTGAGTTTGTTATACTTGCCTGAATCTCAAATGGGTTCAAAAAGTTAAGTTAATTAGAAGTAGAAGATAGATCGAAACTTGTGTAACCCCTGATTTAAACTGAGTTTAAAAGTTACTCCTTAAAAAAGTGGATGAGATGAGAAGCTAAACCGAATACAACAATTGAACCGAACACAAGTTGTATTGTAAGTTTAAATTTAATTCGTTTTGCTACCAGATCAAGTATTGGAATTACATGCATACATACTCGTACATCATTCATTCGTAATTCCAATCTAAAAAATTAATTCTTTAACAGTATTTATACAATACAAAACTTAACTGTAATTAAGTGCTTTGTGTTGTAATGAATTGTACCACAACCCCGTTAACTGTAAGGAATTTCAGAAAAATCTATTTATTTATAGAGGAAACAGTTATTATATCGATTAGATTTCCAAAAATAAATCATATTGAGATTTAGTTATGACGCCTATATTCGCCGAGCAACCAAACAGTAACAGTTGTCAGAGGATTACTTGATGAGACTAAAATGTTTTGTCTAAAAAACAAAATTATAATTAAATCTTAATATTCATATGACGACAATATACGTCATGCTAGAAAATGCTTATTATATGCGTTTTTAAATAAAAAACTTAACTTAATTTAAATAATGAATTACCTTTTTATTCAAAATGGAAAAATTTTAATGACGTATATATACGTCCTACTTAAAATTTTTCTTGGGGAATAATTATTTGAAAAAAGTTTAAAGAGTGGCTATAAAGACATAAAAATAACGTTTTTTTTATATACTTCTTCCTTGAAGTAGGTACTAAGTAAAAAATGTAAATTTTTAAGTGACGAATATACACGTCTTTTTCTTTTCTGTTGAGGCGTTAAATGAATAAATTTGAAATAAATTGCTATTTTTAACGATTGTTTTGCATAAAAACTAATATATTCTCGTGACGCATATAAACGGCATAAACTTTATTATTTTGATTTGTTGAACATTTTACTAAATTTAAAAGAACACTTTTTTGCATTACAAGTTAAAAGAAAAAGTCTTATAAAAGCATTCATTTACTTCATTATCTATATGCAGATTGAATTTTTGTTTTAATTTTAATGGCTCTCTTTCCTCAATCAGTTGATTGTCTGAAACGAAAGAAAAACTCTTCCAGTTGTGGTATTTAAAGTGTTTAATTAATGGGATTTTTGACATTTCATTTCACATTCGCATTGTTCTTGGCTAAAATAATGTTTTGTAGTCAAATTGAAATTCATCGTTTAAGAGCAGAATTATGCAAATTTTGCTATTAATTATTTCGTACTCTAACAGCAAATGATTACTTATGAGTGGATGAGACAGACAGGCATCATCATCTTTAGATAACAATGACAGCAATAATAATAAATGAATTGAAATTAATTATACGTCATGGTGAGTGATGACAAAAAGGAAAACAAATGACTTCGGACATTAAAAGTAGATAATGGTTCTAAAGAATAATTGATAGCCCAACGTAGAAGGGACAAAGAGGCAAAATTGAATTATCATGTCTTGCAAAGACAATCGTTCACTTTAAGAGTCCCTTAACAGGTATTTAACGAAAACTTCCTGTGTCAAGAGTAGTTTTAAATGGGTTTTTCTTGTCAATTTTTATTGAAATAAAAAATTATTTTCATATTTTTTTATATACATTTTTCTCTTCTCTCCCTTATTTCTTATAGAAGCATGTCATCCTTATGAACCGTTTAAATGTCCTGGTGATGGCAACTGTATATCGATACAGTATTTATGTGATGGTGCCCCAGATTGTTCGGATGGCTACGATGAAGATGCCCGTTTGTGTACAGCAGGTGAGTGAAAGAATATAAAATGCAAACGAAATAATAAAGTTGTCAGGATACAAGCAAAAAAAAAAAATAATAATAATAAAAGACGAAAGGATTTAAAGGATTGAAAAGCAAAAAGTTTCATGGAAATGATGACTGACTTTGCTTGTGGTAACTAAAGAAATTTATTTATACAAAAATAATTATTTTTGTCGTAAACCTAAAGCATCAATTTCATGTTTTTTTTTTAATGACGACTAAACACGTAAAAACTAATACTTTCGGTATAACTCTTTCAGAATTGAATGAGTTGTTAAAAAAAATCTCTGTTTAAGAAAATTTCTTATGACTGGTTTATAAGTTATGCCAAAACACTTATTTTTATAGTAAGAATATGTCATTCTTAACTTAACACGAATAAAATTTAAAGAGGCTTCAACTTCCCTTCAGACAACTCCATTTAAAAAATAAAGAAGTAGTCCCCCTTAATTTCCAGCTTCACTCTGGTGTTGATGGCAAACATCAGACGATGGAAAAAAATTACAATGCTTAAGTAAGAAACACTACCAACTAGCAAAGACGTTCACCACTACACAATCATATGGTGGGGAGCTACAGTGGTTTAATCATTAACTTGGGTTGAAAAATCAACTTGATTATTGAAACTGAAACAAAGCAATGGATGCTTTGTGGAAAGCCAATATGCTCACTAGAGGAGTGACGGAGAAAATATAGCAGTAAGAATGGCATAAAAATTGCTAATATTTGCCTTCATTGAGAAAAGGTTCATTTGACATATATCGGGTATTTTTTTAGAGGTTTAGTCAACACTGCTTTATTTGACAATCGCTTTAACAGCTGATAGTTACTTTTTGTTTAGTTTGTTTTGACATTTTATTATGAATAGACTTTCACAAAAGCAACGCTTGCAAATTGTTGAAATTTTCTATCAAAATAATGGTTCTGTTCGTTAAAATTCAAAATTTTATTCTCCGACGAAGCCCATTTTTGGTTGAATATGGCAGTAAGAATGGCATAAAAATTGCTAATATTTGCCTTCATTGAGAAAAGGTTCATTTGAAATGTATCGGGTATTTTTTAGAGATTCATAACTTAGAGTCGGCAACACTGTTTTATTTGACAACCGATTTAACAGCTGTTAGCTACTTTTGTTTAGTTTGGTTTGACATTTTATTATGAATATACTTTCACAAAAGCAACGCTTGCAAATTATTGAATTTTTTATCAAAATAATGGTTCTGTTTGTTAAAATTCAAAATTTTATTCTCCGCCGAAGCCCATTTTTGGTTGAAGGAGTGCGTAAATAAGCAGAACTGCCGCATTTGGAGTGAGAATAATCCACAAGCATTTATCGAAACACCATTACATCTACAGAAAATTAGCTTTTGGTACGCTTTATGGGCTGGCGGACCATATGCCTTCATTTTCCTCATGTGTCTTCAAAAACGATGATAGTCAGCATGTCACTGTCAATGGTGAAAGGTATAAGGATATGATTAGAATTTTTTTCATACTTTAATTAGCTGGCACTAATCTTGCTGACATGTATTGCCAACAGGACAGAGCCACATGCCATGCAGCATACGCTAGAATTAATTTACTCATAGAAACATTTGATGAAAACATAATTTCACGTACTGGTCCACCAAAATCGTGAGATTTAGCTTCATTCGATTATTTTCTTTCGGGCTATGTATGCTATGTAAAGTCACTTGTCTGCGTCGATCAACCAGAAACAATTAAAAACCTGTAAATCAACATTCAAAGAGTTATTGTTTGTGAAAATTGGTGTTTCATATTGTCCTGAAATTTTCTATGTAACAAAGCCCACTTCATCGATGTTAAATGTATATTTCCTTTGATTTAAACTTGTGTAACTGTAAAAACAACACCCGATATATAAGTCATGCTCAAAACTAATCAAAATTTAAACATTTTAAGTTCTAGAGTATATTTTTAATGACATGAGCAAGGTTGACTTATGTTTAAATATCTCAGTTTTCTTATGACGTGTATATATGTCACCGTTAAAAATTAAACAATTTGCCTTTATTTGGCAGATTTCCTCAAATTTTTAAGATTTTTGTCTCAAATCAAGGATTATTTGTAGTATTTTCGCTTACGTAATTGAAAAGTTGCCAATAGATGATAGTCTTTAATTGTTCCCTTTATTTAAAATTTTTATTTATTGGAAAGTAATGTTTCAAATATGTCGTAAACTTTTTTTCCAAGACTTGTCAGTTCTTTTAGCTTTTGCCTATATTTGCAAACCTTCAAAAAGAGTGAACAAAAAGTACAACTTTCAGCAAAATAATTGAATTTTCATGCTAAAAGATTTCTAAATTTATAACAAATGTTAAATAAAAAACAATTTGGAACAAAATAATAGCAAAACATAGCAGAAAATCTAACACTCATTCAACAACTAGTTGTTCCATTATCCTTAGCACTCTGGTATCTTAGTCAACAACCTACTATATTACTGTACTATATACATACGTTTCACTTTAATGCTACGTTCAATCTGTGACGTAAAAGGTTGACTGAAAAACAAAACAAGGGTCAAAATATCAGATCAGAAAGTCTGCTTTTTCTGCGCGGGATGGTTGGAGAACCATCTTCGGTCGTGGATATCTTTGGATCTGTGCTTTGGCAGAGGATTCAGGGCCAAACTATCGAACAGCGATTGTTGGTCTAATAGGGCCTTAGTTTAAAGTGAATTTGATATAAACTGGTATATCAGTGGCTCTAAAATGAATTATTGTGTCGGTTCTGGTGTTCACAGGCCCAACTGCTACTAGTCTATCCCACGGGCAAGATCATTTAGTGTCTGCCAGTCTTAGATCATAGCCATTTCTATATCTGCGGAGATCAAACTAGACAGTGGGCTCAAGGATAAGACCATTAATATATTCTTTGACAGCCAAGCTGCCTTAAGAGCACTTGGTTCGAATCGTATAACATCTAGACTGGTCAAATACTGCTACGATACGTTGCTAAAGCTTTCGCTTGGAAATAAGGTCCAGTTGTTTTGGGTATCTGGTCACTATGGAAGAGATGGTAATAAAGAATTCCATGACACCCTATATCGGCTCTAAACCTTGCTGTGCAGCACCACTTACTACCCTCCTCAATATAATCGAATGAATCCCCAAAATAAGTCGATTTCTTTACGGGCCACTAAGAGCACATCTGAGCAGGTCACATATATAAATGTTTCTAGATTCCGCTCACAGGCATCAGAGACAGAGGAACACATATTGTATGAATGTGGTGTTCATATGGTCTGAACCGACTTAATTTGGAAAAATCAAAGAACAAAACTTTTCAGTCTTAGTTACTTTTTGTACCTATGAAATATCATATTTTTGTTATCAACAGCATTAGTTCACTTTTAGATACAGTGCGTTGACTTTATTCGTGTTTTATAAGGTAAATCACGCCGTGAAAATATAACTCTACTGTAGTGGGAGTCCAGGATCAGCAATGAATCGATTTTGTGGTACTCATACTCATTCATGAATCTATAAGCATAAGAGAGGGCGCATCTTTCAAATTCAACTAGTTTTACTCACTGATATTCACAATAACAATGACTCATAAGTAAAAGTAGCTATGAGTATGGATTAAAAGTCGTACTCATATTAATGACATACTTATACCCATAGCATTCATTAATTTCTCAGAAAATACTCATGAGTACTCATGAATATATGCAAGTATTAGCTATTGAAAAGAAAAAGAAAATTCTCAACCTTATAATGAGTATTTAAATATTCATATTCGAATCACACTCAATTTGCACCGTCTAAGCACAATGAGTGCAGTGATATTAATGAATCAATAGCATCATAGATATTGATAGGTATGAGTATGATGAGTAGGTTTAGAGATTGAATGTCAATGAGTAGCCATTGCAATGAGTATGAACGGATATGAGTATAATAATTTATGAATCATGATTCAAATATACTCCATTTTTCAGTATTCAATGTTGATCTCTGGTGGTATGTATATACACTACTTTCTATCGTGACTTTTGTATACTTAAAATTACTGGAATTATTTCTTAGTAAGATGATTATATCCTGCAGAAAATCTCGTTATTCCGCAGTACCTTAAAGAACTGAATACTATTTCTACATACATTAAGCTGACATCGTTCCCATAGTCTCTAAAGCGTCATGTAAAGCTTTTTTTATAAATTCATTTATTTGGTAAGCATTTTACACTTAACGCAATTAGCTAAGCAACAGAGTATTTCGAACTTGTATGATGACTAGCCTTCTATTAGAGTTAAAAAAAAACTTTGATAGATTTAAAGATTAGTTATAGATCTTTCAGGTTATTATTATAGTTTTGGAAAAAAACATATATAAAATATGCCACCTGATTTTACCCTGTACTTAAATTGTGTTCAAAACTTTGGGAATCTAACAGCTTGTACTTACAAATTAAGAAAAATTTTGACAAACACGTATTAGAAGCTAGAACATGCGGGATAAAGGTCTACATAAATGGATTTCACAATAAATTCTAGTGCTATTTCAGTGCATTTTCCTGTTACTTAAAAAAAGATCAGATAAATATTGTATTGTATTCTTTTATTTAGTATCTCACTACTGTATGGTCTAAAAATTTAAAACAAGCCTTTGTTTTCCTCTTTTCATATGTTCAAAAGTGTGCCACAAATATGTGAGTGTGAGTAATAAATAGCTTTCACTTCGAAAGGCAAATACCAAAAAACAATTTTCGGAAACACACAATTGCATAAAACAAACAATACAGACAGAAAATAACTCTTAGCTCATCCAATACCAAAATCAACAACAACAACAATAGCAACAATAAGAAAAACTAAATTAAAACAAGAAAATAAAGAAACTAATCAATTTATTGTGAGCGTGTGTTGTGTGTATTGTGTATTGAGTTAAGCCTCAAGATATGCATTGTACTCGTAGTTATCAAGCATATATCACTACAAAAAAGCATGGCGTTTGAGTTATAGTTGTGCTATTGTAGTTCTTGGTAAACTTATGAAATTAAAGCAACTACTCAAGTTTACTTTTACACACTTTGTTCTCTTTTTGTTTGGCTTGTATCAATGAACGAATAACAACAACTGCAAATTCAAAAATGTTACATTTGAATGGGTAAGAGTATAACAAAGTGAAGAGAGAGAGAGAGAGAGAGAGAGAGAGAGTAGACATATGTAAGCGTTTGTAAAGTAGGTTGATACATAGGCAAACATTTGTTTGCAAACATCTCAAATAGCCAATCGCTTGCATGCATAACTTACTTTTCCCTGAATGCGATTGGCTATTTACGATGTTTGCCAACAAATGTTTGCCAATGTATCAGCCCTTTAAGAGAGGCGAAATGCCTGTTGTTAAATAAAACTTTTGCCAATCAAACATTTTCTGTAGTTGTTTATGGAAATTGTGGTTCGCCATAAGGGATTTACATACATACGTACATACAGAAGTTTTAATTCATGGCTAAAGTTACAAATTTCGAAGCAGCAACTGTTGCTGTATCCAACTTGATTAAATAAAATCTCTGTAGCTTTTAAGAAAATTAAAATAAAAGTTTTAAAATTATTGAAAAAATTAAAATTTAACACAAAAAAAGGATGTTGGGTTTGTCTGTAAGTTTTCTATTTTGCTGGTTGACACATTCCGCTTACTTATTCTTCAGGTCTTGCCCTAGCTTTTGTTTGTTTAGACACCATCTATTTTGTGGTTAATGTCTCATACATACACATATGTATAAAACGTCTCATTCATATTCTCTATCTTGGTCTGCTTTTAATAAATTCCGAAAATTTTATATACAGTAGTGGTCAAAACACTTGCAACCGTATCAAATCTTGAACAGTTAATAATATATTTTTACTAGCAGACCCGGGCAAACGTTGTTTTGCCTTCGAATTTTATTTTCACTGTAAGTCTGGTTTGCGTGCAAAGTCATGGCTGATTGATATTTAAAAGAAGAAGGAAAGGTGCACTAAATCGACATAGCAATTATTGTTCAATTGGAATTATATATTTTTGATAGCTGGGCCCCAACCGCGTTGCTGGCTCCAAATGTTTCTTTTATGTTGAACTGTTTCTTGTGAATAATTTTGGTATAAAACTAATATTCGATTCCTGGCTAGTTTGTGGTCGTCTGCGCGCTCACTATTGTGTCTGCTGTGAGCGCAGCACTCTCATATAATTTGTGTGTCGTGTACGGCGACCAATATTTGCACGTGAGCGTGGCATTTTGTACTGCAATATACGTTTCTTATGATATTTTTTTTTTGTTATTGTTCGGGTAGAAAGGCTGCCCTTTATTGTCTTAGCTGTTGCTTATTTACTTTTTTCAATAGCTTTCAATAATACAATTAATTTACTTTCACTAACATCTTGTATGTAATATTTAATTTAAATAAATTAATCTTCAATTTAATAAGTTCTTTTTTTCGTTTGACGAACCACGAACCCACGAACTTTTCACAAAAAGAGGTTATGTATGAGTCGCTGTCGGGATACTTAACGCCGCTACACGCCGCCACACGCCGATCAAGCACCTAACGCCTTCAGCAAAACATAAAATTTAAAAAAGAGTGATAGATATTTATTTACTTTTTTTAATATATTTTTTTCAAAAAAAGATATTAAGTTTCAGTCGGTATCAGGCTAATTAACGCCACTGCATGCTGATTAACGAACCAACGCTTTCAATGAAACATAGCATAGTGCAGTAGTTCTTGAGTTATGGTGCAAAAACACCAAAAAAAATAAAAATTGCGCCATCTGTCGGACGAACTTCAAACTACACAGAAACACTCCTCACGCCCCATAGAACATGTATATACAGTTTGGTCGAAATCGGTGCAGTAGTTCTTGAGTTACGGTGCAAAAACACAAAAAAATAAATATTGCGCCATCTATCAGAAGAACTTCAAACTATACAGAAACACTCCTCACGCCTCATAGAACATGTATATACAGTTTGGTCGAAATCGGTGCAGTAGTTCTTGAGTTACGGTGCAAAAAAACAAAACAATAAGTATTGCGCCATCCATCGGACGAACTTCAAACTACAGAGAAACACTCCTCAGGCCCCATAGAGCATGTATATACAGTTTGGTCGAAATCGGTGCAGTAGTTTTTGAGTTTAGAGATCACGAATATACACGTCATTTTTATATATGTATATAGAGATTATATAGAGATTAGAGGTATTGTTTATACCTTGTGTATTGTATAAGCCTTGACCAAAAAGTTCCCGGAATTTATTCAGAAAATTTAAAATTCAAGTTTAGTCATCTAAATATATAATGTCCTCTTCAAAGTAATCCCCATCGACTGCAAAACACACTTATGCCAGCGCTTGATCCAATCCTCGTAGCATTTTTACATTCGGTTTTCGGTAGGTCCATCAGTGTTTCCTGCGATTTTTCTATTATTTTCACTTGGCTGCTGAAACTCGTTTCCCGTAATAGCTTTTTAACTCGATTGAACAAAAAGAAGTTAGAGGGAGCCAAATCAGGTGAATTAGGTGGCTGTTGGATGGTATTTGTTTAATTTTTAGTCAAAAAAATTGGAATATTGATGTCGCATTGCGACGATGGGTCATCATGCTGCAAAATCCATAAGTTTTCTGCCCACAATGCTGGTCTCTTTAAGCGAATTGCTTCAGACAAACGTCTCATAACGCCCAAATAATACTCTTTGTTTACTGTCTGGCCTACTGGCAAAAATTCATTATTTTTTTGACTGATAACAACGTTTTTTTGGTCTCGGCTCATTTGGTGAACGCCGTTAACTTGCCCGATATCTGGATTGCGTGTCGTACTCATAAACCCACGACTCGATGAATGTGGGATCAGAATAAAAAAAATATATGTACATACACACATACATATATTTTTTATATTTTTTTTATTAATACCCTGCCGGAGCTTAAGCTAGTACCCAACCAGTAGTCAACTAAGTAGTACAAAAATCGCCAGTACTAGTACTCAACTGTAAACTTTCCTATACCATCTTAATGCTCAAATTAGCATTGAGTGTGTGTTTGAAAAATTATTAGTAGTATTGGCTCTCGTCGCGTACTAGTATAGTTGGATCCATTTGGGTGTTAAAAAATTTGTTTCATTTGGTTTTTATTTATATCCGAAAACACTTCAAACGAAGGACTTTGTTTAATAATTTACCATCAATTTCAACTTTACCATTTAAAAAATTCCTTTCCTCAATGATGCCTTTCAAAAAGATTTTGAGACAATATGGCAATATTGCAAGGCCTTTTACTTTAACAACTTTAGTCACTATAGGTCAGAACTTCATTCTGTAAACTGCCTGGTGGATCACTTCTAACTAACATTTTTACTCCTAGAAGTCCTTTTACTGATGTCCTTCCTCTGACAAAATCTCAAATTATTCTTCTGAGGAGCATCTTGCCGATTTAGTTTGGATCAGAAGTTGATCTCTTTTAGCTTAGCTTTTACTTTAATGAAAGCTTTGACAATTCTTTGGTTTTCATCATTGCTTTTTTCTCGAAATCGTGGTTGAGGACCAATGTTATTTACAACATTTTCTCAGCATTTTATCTATCAGGATCCAAAACCTTCAAAGAGTTTATATACACTTTTTTAAAATTAAAATATTATTTTTTAGACAACTGAAATGACAAGTCTACAAGTGGTTTATTTGAACTACTTTTAGTACTAGTGTTTTTCCCCGTTTATACTAGTGCCAGCTGTACCAGTACAAGTACTAGTAGTTTATACACAACAATCGGATAATCTGCTGAAGGATAGCTACTAGGGAGATCGATTATTCGACTTTTTTTTTAAAACCGGTTTTCGAATAATTCGAAAAGAAGCACTTTTTAAAAAACCAGTTTTCGGTTAATAATAATTCAAATAACCGGTTCTTTTATTTAAGTAAAATTGTTCGTAAAAATAAGCGTCGTTTTAAAAATAAGCAAAAGTTGACGGAGAATTAAAAATTAAAGTGGCAATCAATACTAACAATAATTCTAACACAATTCATAAAAATTATGCCAAAACGGTGTGCGGAGGCACAATGTTTAAGTTTTGAGCAGCTGCTTAAGGAGCTAATTTCGTTTCTGCTGTATTACTTGGTAGAGAATGGAATTAAAAGTTTGTTATTTCAGTTATAATTTAGATGCCTTAGATTTTTTTTCTCCGTCACTCCTCTAGGGAGCATATTGGCTTTCCACAAAGCATCTATCTCTTTGTTTCAGTTTCGTTAATCAATTTGATATATCAAGCTAAGTAGATTATTAATCCGCTGTAGCTTCCTCCATATGATAGTTTTTTTTTGTAGTGGTGAAGATCCTTACTAATTGGTGATGATCTTTACTTTAGCATTGTAATTTTTTTCCAGTAGGTGGCATGTTTATCCTGATCATTCGTCTGATGTCTGTCATCATCGCCAGAGGTATACGAGAAGGGTCATTCATTCATTTTTAGATGAAGTTGTCTAGAGGGAAAAAGTTGATGCCTTTTTTATTATTGAACATTCGAAACCACAATTAAATATATTCTTCGTCATGTCCTTTGCTGGGGCTCGAACCTTGGTCGTTTGTGTTGTTATGCATAACCACTACACCACGCCACCCCAGGTGCCTAAGATAACTAGAATTAAATGTTTTACTTAAAATAAATCTATTAGTAATATACGAGACCTTAATTGCTTCGACAAAAAAATTTGCTTAGATTTCGAGCAGCACTGTATGTAAATTTATGCACCAAGTATTTAATAGCGTGTGTGGGCGTGTTAAACGATGAGCATATTTGCAATAAAAAATATATACAAACGTATAAAAATTATACTTATTTAAGTTAAACGGTTATTCGTGTTAAGTTAAACGTTTTATTCGGTATTCGAAAAATGAAGATTTTGAAAAAACCGTATTCGACAAAACCAAAAAACAACCGTCCGATCTCCCTAGTAGCTACACAAAAAATGTATTTTCTTTCTATGCGTTAGTACAAATTTAATAGACGTATTAATCTCAAAGTACTGGATCGATTTAAATGAAATCTACTCGTATATTGTGTGCAGAACGGGCGTAAAAGGGATACAAAGAAATCTGTTAGTCTATTATTTATATACGAGTAGATACAAAAAATTAAGAATAAAAACAAATCGGAATGTTATGTGTAATCGAAGGGCTGTAATACTGTTTAATTGTCAATGTTTTGACCACTACTGCATATATATACATATGCCTTTGGAAACAAAAAAAATTGTTTTAAAAATTATTTTGTAACATTTTGAGAAAACTTTACTTAGCCAAAGAATCCCCTTAAGCAGCCACATAAAAATTTAAAAGAACAATTTTTTTATTGTATTGTCGCTGATGTCGTCTTTTCTTTCTTAGTATTTATTTTTTTTATACCCTTTGGGCCTCAAATCGCCTTAAGATATGCCGTACATTTTGTTTCTTTATACGATATAAGAGGAAAAATAAACATTTTCATTGTTGTTACAAAAATGAGGACTTTTATTACTTTGAAAGTTGACAAAGCTTAAGAAAGACATACATGAAAATGAAATGAAATTTAAGTAATTTTCTCAAAATTATTATTTTTTAAGTATATTTTTCCACCAAAAAGTCCCAATATGCTTCTTAGCGCTTAATAAAAAAAATTAACACACTTCTCTCTTCAATTATCAAACGCCATAAATTGAGTATTATTTACGAGTGTTTTCAAAGAGAAAGACCAACAACAACAATAATGCTATTACACAAAGCAGACAAATTAATGTTGATTTAGGCTTTATTCACTATTTGTTATAAAATTTGTTATACTTTTATTATAACAATCACCAATACTCTAACACTTACTCTTATACTTATAGCAGCTACTGCTTGACTACGACAGAAACTCAACACGTTGTTGCATTTTTACTTGTATTCTAACGCTATTAAATGTCTTTAGGGGGTGATACATTGAAAAAAATTTGTTTGCCAACATCGCAAATAGCCAACCGCATATATGGATAACTTACTTTTCCTTGAATGCGATTGTCTATTGGCGATGTTTGCAAACAAATGTTTGCCAATGTATCACCCCTTTTAGAAGTTGATGTTCTACAATCCAGTTGTTTTCTTTGCACAAACTGACCAACACCTATCACTCTCTCTGCCTCTATCTCACTTTCTTGTTTACTTAAGAGCTATTTGTATTGATTATAGGATCGTAAAATCTTAATGTTTATATCTGTGAGTGTAAACATTGAGTGGTGGGTATAAGAAAATGAGCAAGAGAATGTAAATAACTTAGTGTATGCTTTTGGTAGCAGAGGTAGGATTAAAACATATTTTCTTTTCTTTTTCTGAATTGAATATTATTTTATTTATTTATGGCCATAATAAAAAAAGCAAAAACACATACACTCACACATATACTAGATGCCATAAAAAAAGGAAAGAAATATTATGGCTTATAAAGCAAAGATTTTTATGTTGAATGAAGTTCGTTTAATTGAATTAAATTGCTGCTCAAAGCAAAACTATACAGAGGCAGACAAAAGGATTTATAATCTTCTAACGAATGGTCTAAACAAGTAGTTTTTTATTTTTCTTGATTAGATTATACAAAAAAGCTTTTGGCATTTGAAAAGTTTTACCACAAAATGGGTCACATTTAATAGAAAAGAGGACAACAACATGTTTTAAAGTCAAAGAAAAGATATTTTTTTAGTATTTGTATTACGCAAGAGACTCTTTAAAAGCTTATTTAGCCACACAGATGGTAAGATTTATTAGAAGTTTAAACACAGCCTTTGCGGTTTAAGCATGAAATGATGAAAAATGGTTTTAAATAAGAAATTTAAAGCAAATAAAATGGCAAATACAAAGAGATGCTAGGACACAAACAAATATTTTGAGAAAAACATCAATTAAATTTTTGAAACATGGTTTGCTTAGCAAATAATTTTGTTTTAAAACCATTTTTTTTAAACAGTGTTTAAGAAACATTACAAATGTTTTAAAATTTGTTTTTAAATTCTTAAATGTTTCATTTTGATTTCCAGCCAAACGACCACCCGTTGAAGAAACCGCTTCATTCTTACAAAGTTTGTTAGCTTCGCACGGACCCAACTATTTGGAAAAACTTTTCGGCAGTAAAGCACGTGATGCCCTCTCACCGCTGGGTGGTGTGGAGAAAGTTGCCATCGCTTTAAGTGAATCCCAGACTATAGAAGATTTTGGTGCTGCATTACATTTAATGCGGTGAGTAACAATACAATTTATACCATAAATTTATTATTATTATTCTTCATTCACTTAATCTAGAGAATAAATTCCTAGATTACAAAATGCGTATGACAGTGCTAGCTGTATAAGCCATCAGCTCACATAATTTTAATTTCTTAAATACGTACTAAATTTTAAATACATTTAAAAGCTCATTAATTGAGGTAATTTTTTTTTAATAAAACCATTAATTAAAACATTAATTTGAAAAAAAAGTTATCCATTAAATTAAATGCTATTTAATTATTTTTTATTAAAATAATCACTTTGGTTTTAAGTGAAAATTTTAACGTCAATATAAGGTGTGTTCTTTATAGGCGTATAGAACTTTAAGTTGCAATAAAACAACGATAGATCATTCGATTGACATGAATAAGAAGATAATCTTGTGGCATTGCATTCTAAATATGATTTCTGGCATATAACCGCCATGGCTGGCGCGGATGTAGTCCATTCTGGACTCCAATTTTCGATGACTTTTTCCAACATTTGTGGCCGTATATCGGCAATAACACGGCGAATATTGTCTTCCAAATGGTCAAGCATTTGTGGCTTTACCGCATGGACCAATGACTTTACATAGCCCCACAGAAAGTAGTCTAGCGGTGTTAAATCACAACATCTTGGAGGCCAATTCACAGGTCCAAAACGTGACATTAGGCGGCCGCCAAACTTGTCTTTCAATAAATCTATTGTGGCACGAGCTGTGTGACATATTGCGCCGTCTTGTTGAAACCACATCTCTTGGACATCATGGTTATTCAATTCAGGAATGAAAAAGTTAGTAATCATGGCTCTATACCGATTACCATTGACTGTAATGTTCAGGCCAACATCGTTTTTGAAAAAGTAAAACGCACCAAACAGTCAGTTTTTCTGGATGTAACGGTGTTTCCACATACACTTGAGGATTACCTTCACTCCAAATGCGACAGTTTTGTTTGTTAACGTAGCCATTCAACCAGAAGTGCGCTTCATCGCTAAACAAAATTCGCTTATGAAAATCGGGAACAACGGTAATCTCGTTTTGGGCCCATTCGACGAATCTACGCCGTGCGTAAGTCTATTCATGATGAATTGCCAAGCCAAACTGAGAATAAATCACTTGACAGCTGTTAAATTGGTCGCCATCTTGAAAAGTAATGCCAACTTATATTAACACTGGTCTACAAAAAACAAAAAAAAATTTGTTTTTCTCTTATGGAATACTATCTCAATATAGAATATAATGATATTGATGCGCTGAATTTTATATCCGTTTTCAGTTTTTTGCCATCGGGCTTAAAATTTTTTTTATGGGCGTGGCAAATTTTTAGCCCAAAATATGATAGTTATGTAAATATATTTCATCATAACTTGAAAACGACTTGACCGATATTAATCCACTTACAACCAAATGTTTAGGAAAAAAATTTCCTATAAATCACCTGAATAACATTTTTTTGTATTTTCAATAGTTTTCAACAGTATGTATGTATTAGTCTGTAAATTGGTTGAATATTTCTATAGTTATTAAGTGACGAATATGGGACAACTTTTCTAGATATAACAGGTCGCTCAATAAGTCCGTAGGATAACTAAGAAAAAAATTTGATGAAACGCAATTTTATTTTTAAATATAGTTGCCTTCGAGGGCAGTACAACGACTACAGCGATTTTCCAAATTTTCGATACCACTTTTATTTTTTTCTCTTTCTCGTCAAAATATGCCCCAGTTTCAGCAATTACTTAATCATTGTACTTAAGTTTCATTCCAGCAAGCATTATTTTGGGATCTGAAAACAGGAAACAGTCGTTGATTGCTAAATCCGGAGAATACGGTGGGTGGGCAATTCATTCAATTTTGCCATAATTTGCATCGATTTGTTGCATGATTTGTGAGCCCACGCAGCAGCCACTTTGAACAGAGCTTCAAAACTGTAAAATGGTCAATTTGCAATCGTTCATAACCAAGTTGAAGGTTTTTTATGTTTTCTGGAATAATAACAGTTTAAATTCAACAAACCACTTCTCTACCATTTGGCTCGATGGAGCAGAATTCGGATAATGTTTATCAAGCAATTGTTTCTATTCTTTTTTTTTCAATAACTAAAGTTGCTTTACACAAAATGCTCTAACTCATGAGTCAATCGTCTGATTGTTGTCAAATTTATACACGTATCCTTTGAAGGTTAGTACTAAATAAAAATCATATGGACAAAATTCTACTTATAACGCCATCTGTGTGTCATGCTGTGGACTTATTGAGTGGCTTGACAATTTGGGCTTATTTCACGCAAACATGCGAATTCTGATTTCAACCATACTTAACATAACCATTTTTTTTCTCTGTCACTCCTTTCCACAAAGCATCTATTGCTTCGTCTCAGTTTCTTTTATCAATTTGAACTTTCATGCTAAGTAGACGATTAATCCGCTGTTGCTTCCTCTATATGATTTTTTTTTTTGTAGTGGTGAAGATCTTTGCTAATTGGTGGTGATCTTTACTTTAGCATTGTAATTTTTTCCCAGTAGGTGGCGTGCTTTTCCTGATCATTCGTCTGATGTTTGTCATTATCGCCAGAAGGGTCAGGTCTTATTTTTTTTAGATGGAGTTGTCTGGAGGGAAGTTGAAGCCTTTTTTATTATTAAACATTCAAAACTTCAATTATATTTTTTCTTCGTCATGTCCTTTGCTGGGGCTCGAACCTGGGTCGTTTGTGTTGTTATGCGTGCGCTCTAATCACTACACCATGCCATGCATGAACAATATGGGTTTCAATATCTTGTTCGTGTATAAGTTTAGTTTAAATCAATCGACGTATTTGAGTGTGATGCGGTGCCATACGTAAGCCAAAAATCGCTTCCTTTTTTTAATATATACTTATATCATACTCAGAATAGAAATTGGTGTGATTCTTTTCCCTGTCGAATAAGTAACTTGTGCCAAAACTCAATGAATTGTATTCATACCTCAGACGATTATTAATTCAAAGAGACAAAGTTTGATAAAAGGCAGTTGTTAGACTACTATTTTTATGTGTTATAAACCGTTCTACAAACCTAATGTATTCAACGCCTAGCATGGTCTAGTTTAAAAAAAAAACAGACTGTCCTACATTATAATTTTTTTTTAATTTGTTTGTCGTATTAAAGTTTTTTTTTCTTTGTTTTTCGTCGCATTTATTTTCAGTTAATTATAGTCGTCCTGTCGTTCCAATGGCCTAAGGAGTATTTTACTGCGTGTTGTCGGATAGGGGATCAATTATAAACTTCAACCGACGTTATACTTGGTAACAGTTGACAGTTTCATTATGATGGCTTATTGTTTCGTCAACAATAATTTGATTAGATTTCTTTTAAAACTAAACATCATCATAGTTGTTTAAGATAATTAATCCTATAAAAAAATCCTTAAAATTAAACTTTAAGTTAAAATACAACGTTTCAGATTTCCAGCGAAAACTGTTTTATTATTAACTCTGGCTGCCATACAAGTTTTCATCTAAAAATTAAGAAGAGAAAATGGTAAATTCTTCAGTAGGTAGCCAGGCTATGCTCTCAAATAGGAAAATCTTGATTAGTTTTAATTTAAGAACAAGTTTGACTTGATTAACTTGGTGATATCGTACAATGTTATTCGTATTTTTTTAATTGAATTAATTTGAAAAATAAGGAGCTTCATGAATGCCGGAGATTTCTTATTTAAATTTCAGTTCCAGAACATAGGGATATCGTCGGATATTGAATTGCTGTCAAGCTGGCTAAAGCGGTTACAGAGTTCACGGTTTTCGAACTGTAACCAGACATCTTTCTATTGTCTCGGTTAGGCTGCATATCTTCCCGTCGCTGTACGCCGGGAAGGTATAATAATTTGTTTTGCCGCCAGTTTGGTAAACATTAGTCTTGAAAGTTCATATTTGGCAGTCGTGAAGTAGAGACGTAGCAAATTTATTATGGAAAAATATTCAGTAAACCAACGTGTCTTAATCGTTAAAAGAGCTTGCCCATGACAATCCAGATTTTCATGAAAAAATCATAATGAGTGACGGGCACATTTTCATTTGAGTGGTTATGTGAATAAACAGAATAGTCGGTTCATCAGCCACCTTTGCATCCCTTAAAACAGACAGTCTTTTATGCAATTTGGTCAGGAGGAATCATTGGACCTTACCTCTTTGAACTATCAATGGGGAGCGATATCGTGATATCATTGAAAACTTTTTAACGCCACAACTGCATGCTTTGGGCTTGACTAACATGTAGTTTCAACAAGACGGTGCCACATCGCATACAGTCAGGATTACAATGGATTTACTTCGAGACCCCTTTCTACAACTCTTTCAACGAATCGTGATGTTGATTCGCCTCCACGGTCGCCTGATTTGACTGCTCCGGACTTCTTTTTGTGAGGATATCTGAAGGGCATGGTTTATGCAAACAAGCCAGAAGCGTTGGAGCAACTCAAACAAAATATTCGTGACGAAATTAATGAAATGTGCTCAAAAGGGCTCGCTCGAGGCCAAAAGAGGCGCGCATTTATCTGATATTGTATTCCATCTGACATTGTATGCCGAATTAAATAAAACATTTATCAATATGAGATCCATTCTCTTTCATACAATCAAAAATTTTAAGCAAACAAATTAGTAGACCTTACCGATGGACACCCTGTATAAGAAGGCGCTATTTCG
Source organism: Wohlfahrtia magnifica (assembly GCA_023159175.1). Classification (NCBI taxonomy): domain Eukaryota; kingdom Metazoa; phylum Arthropoda; class Insecta; order Diptera; family Sarcophagidae; genus Wohlfahrtia; species Wohlfahrtia magnifica. The sequence goes on from JAKWBJ010000536.1 coordinate 8,044,438, forward strand.
TAAACTGCATGAGGGCACATGTAGTATTGCTAGATTCTGCTAAAACGACTTGTATAAAAATAAACTCGGCCTTCGCTTGTATGACTTCTGCAGAAACTGTGGTTCTGAAGAGAAGAACGAGACTCTCCTTCACTTCATACGCCAGTGCCCAGTCCAAGCGTTGAGGCTCACCCTTCCATTCTTGTCATTTTCGATGGAATACTTTTTGATAAGGGTTCCCACATTTTTTTTAATGGTCAAATTGATTTTCTATGGAAACTGATTGATTCTAGTGTTACTTCTTTCACTTGTGTTATCGCAATGGTCCAAACTTCTGGCCTAGGTGGTTAGATATGGAGAAGTGACTGTCCCCAAGAAAGTACACGCAATATAGCCCATTGTGATACCACGATGGATCGTCGTCTCCCTTAACCCAGAACCACCCGAAACACATAATAAAGCCGCTAAGCTTCCCAACGTCCGTACTCGCATGTTAGAAGCCCAAATATCCAAATGCAGACACATAAGGCCGGGCATGTACAGTAAGTAAAGAATTCTTTCCTCTTCCTTCTCGTCCCTGTAGCCTCTGCAGGAATCATACGCCAGGTGAGCCGGTCCATGTCGCTTGGCATGAATGCCCAGTATACAATGCCAAGTAATGATATCGCAGAATGTGCTTCTTTCTTTAAGATGCCGCTTTGTAGAGATTTGCTGCGCTATCTAGACCATCTCCGTTGACGTTGCCCATACGGCATTGACGTAGTCTATTACAATACATCATTGTAAATCATGGGCTTGGAAGTTCCCAAGATTCGCTCGTAACTTCGATAGTGCTATCATGCCGGGCCAGTTCATCAGCCACAGTGCCCCGGATTATCTCTATAACCCATTATCCATAATAATATTTCCCTTAACATTCCATGAAGGAACATGGGAACTTCTCTCAGTCAATAAGCTGCACCCGATTCTATTTTTAGGCTCATAAAAAGGGACCTACAGCTTAACGCCGGCTCCGAACGGCAAAGGCATTTGAGAACTTTGCAATATTAAAGTAATACTCGTAACCAGTTACTAGCTAATGTCATGAGGTAATACCGCTGTTGAAATACTTTTTCTTTTTCGGATGGTTCGAACTGTTATTGAGATGAGGACCTCCTGGTTGGTAAGCGAAATCCATATCATATGAATATTATACTCTGCTTAGAGTTTTCACAGCAGCCTGGCTATTTGAAAATATGCTAATATTACACCTGGAGACATTGCCCTTCCCAATGATCACTCATCAAAGCAGATCGTATGGCTGATACCTCCAACTAAAAAACGCTACATTGGTCCGGTAACCTTAGAGTCAGCTATACTCGTCGACGCACAGCTTTAATAAAATTGCACGCATACGTGAAGATCTGCTTAAAGTCTTTAGTGAGGTGCATCACACCGTTCGTTCTTGCCCTCCTGTCCAGAATCGCAGTCCTGAACTTCAAAAAAAAAAAGCCATAATGCTTTTCAGTTTGGCCTTTGAGTGGCCTACTTGTAACCTAAATAGGGTAGGGTTCGCCACCTTATCTAAGCCTACCTAGATTATTCGTTATTATGATAAAATTTTGTCAAAAAAAATGTTTTTTAAAACTTATCTTAACATAAAAAGTTGAATCTTTAAGCAGTAAAGCGATAACGAAATTTATATTAAATAAGTTTTAAGGTAAACTACGCTACGTTTTATCTGCTACATAATTTTTGTTGGTAAAAAAAAAATGAGATTCGTAACTTAGCCGGGTGTTTCGGCAACACCTCTTGTTCTTTTTATATATATTTTTTTGATAAAAACAAAATGGGTTGGCGGGTTAATTGCAATGTTAACAGAAAAACAAAAACAAATTATTTTAAATGGCTTTTAGGATAACATGTACTGGTAGTATGTAATTTATAAAAATAGAAAGCTTTTAGAAGTAATTAAACGACCATATGACATAACCCAACAAACATTTTTACAATAAAAAAAAAAATTTTTTTTTTGTCTCTTTATAGCTCCGATTTGGAACATTTACGTTCGGTATTTATGGCTGTCGAAAACGGTGATTTGGGTATGTTAAAATCTTTAGGCATTAAAGATTCCGAATTGGGTGATGTGAAATTCTTTTTGGAAAAACTCGTAAATACCGGTTTCTTGGATTGAGTAGCACCAGATCCGGCTTCTGGATTTTATTATGCACATTCTTTACCCATCAATCCCAGTTTCTATTCATATTTAGGCACACCTTATGAAAATTATTATTAAGAAGTGTTAATAAAAACGAATAAAAAATCACCAACCCAACACCAGCCCAAACATACAATTTTTTCACGTTTCTTTTTTTAAATATTAAAAAAAAAACATTAAAAAAATTACAAAAAAATGTCATAAAAAAATATCAACGAAAAAAACACACATTTTCTGCCGCTATCTAAAGCTTCTTTCTAAAAAAAAAATTGGTTTTTTCTTCACTAAATAAATAAAATCATTATTATTATTTATTGTTTTCTTCTCAAAAATCATAAGAATTTATTTAAGAAAAAAATGTGTAAATTAATGTAAAATGCGGAAGCAGGATCGGCCAGAACAATGAACCAAAAAAATGCAAAAATTATTAAAAAAAAAAATCCTAAACATTAGATGGTGTATTAAACTAATTTTTTTTTCCGAACACCCAAATAGATGTTAAATTAGGCTTTTTTCCTAAAATATTTTTTATTAAGAAAAACCTTAATAACTGTATCTCACAATAAATTGAAATTAAAAAAAATTAAAAAAAAATTAAGAAATAAAAATGCTATCAGTACTAAACCTTCCAAAATTTAATAAAAATTATTAATAAAAATTAAAAATATGTTTTTCAAAAAATTTTATTTACAAATTACGTGTAAAAAAGAAATAATTAGCAATTAAACCCTCACAAAAGAAAAGCCCTGCAGCTAAAAATAAAAATTATAAAAAATTTAAAAAAAAAATTTTAAAAAATATTTTAAACTTAATTACAAAAAAAAAGAGTAAAAATGTATAATTTTTACACACACTCCACTTAAATAAAATCATTTTTAACTAAATAATAGAACAAAAACAACAACTAAAAATGAGAGAGAAATAGCATGCCGTATCTATGATAATTGTTATAAAAAAAATTAAATAGAAAAAAAAAAATTAAGAATAAAACGTTAAAAATATTAAAAAAACTATAAAAAATAGTTCTTAAGGTCTGGCAAATATTTGTTGCTAAAAAAACATATTTAATATATAAAACTTAAAACATATCAATATTACATATCAAGTTTATTATAAAACAGCAAACATTTTTTTAAAAAAAAAACTTTTTGAAACCTATTTTAAATGTTGTTAAATTATAAAAATAAATATTACAGTATGTACTTATATATAGAATTAAACAAAACAAAAAAATTAAAAAAAATATTTTAAAAAAATAATAAAAATTAAAACGAAAAAATCTCTGCATGAAAGTGAAATTGGATTTATTTTATATTTTATATTAAAAATTAACTGAATACGTATATAAAAAGGCTTTAGTTTTTAAAGCTTAACATTTCTTTTTTTTTAAATAAAAAAATTTTAATTTTGAATAATAATTTGCTGGTTAAAAAGCCTTTAAACAAGCTGACCCTTGAAATTTTAAGAAAAAATAGCTTTAAAACAACATCAAATAAGGCTTTCCCAACAAGACGGGTAGAAAAAACTGCAATTATTTCTTAAAATTTATTTATTTATTTAATTTGTTAGTTTTACAAGAAAATTAAACTTAAGCATTTTAATTTTCTTATTTTTGGCTGAAATTTTTATGTTAAAGACCCTCTTGATTCGATTGCTGTACTAGTACTTGTTAAACAGCAATACTTTTTAACATTTGGTTGTCCCATAGCCTGATGACTATTTGTTTAGCACTATCTTGCTAAGAATCTTGAATCAAACAATTTGCTTAACGCTCATTCGTATTGTTTCAACGAATGTTGAAAAGCCCCGGATCCCTTAGTTTGTAACAATTCCATAATCCCGGGATCGTGCACTTAAATGAAATAGAGTAGAATAGAATAGAATTCTTAAAAATAAATCCTACATTAGAATTCTTAGTAAATCGAATTTCCTGAAATTAGAATCTGTTGTTTCAGTGCCTTCATCGTTCAGAAATTAGAAATAAAAATTCGTATTGACAAGCTCTTCGTGGCACTGATAACACGACGGAAAGGTGAATTGTTTGCCTTTTAAAATGATAAAATTTAAATCCTATCCGCCATATACCTCCGGGATGCTAATTTTTTCGCAGTCGACGTTGCCATAACTTGAAGATGTTAACCAACAACATTATAAGTAAACAATTGCATTCAGCTCCGATAACAGTATCCGCGCATTGGTAGAATACTCGTTCAGTCCCACAATCAACAACATTATAAGTCAAAAATTGCATTCAGCTCTCATACTTCGCATGCAGCAAAGTCGAACAGATATAAGTATCTGTACATTGGTAGAATACTCGTTCAATCCAAATCCACAACAGAGCTCCTAACGGTTCTTTCTTACATAAAATGCCACACATTAATAGTTGAGTTACTTAAAAAAAAACTTCACGTTTCAATTCTAACTACATCACTAACAGCCCATGAGTTCAAAGTTATAGCTTTTGTTTTAAATCAGGCGCCACTTGAAAATTTATCAAATTCTTCTAAGCTTCCATTTGAATTTTATTTAGTGTTCTCTTGAAGCACCTATAAAACAAGCACATTAGCTAAAGATAGTAATTCGATGTGAGATGCTGTCAGTGAAAATTTAAAAACAAATGGTGGATCACAGTGAAAGTAGAGGAACAAGTGGTGACTTTTTGCAAAGTGCATACGATTTTTTAATGACTATTAGGATAACTGGTGATGTTTCTTCTAAACCAATTTTTGAATGTGTCGGGTTATTAATTTTATTAAAATAATATGTTAATATATGCTTTAAGAACAAATTTTTAAAAATCCCTGTATAAATTCCCGAAAACTCAAAAATGAAAATATAGGCCGGGTTTGCCAACTCTCATTTCAGCAGAGAACTTCAACTTTTCTCAACTTTTTAACCTTGTTTTCTAAAGAATGGAACCATTCTATTAAAAACATTCATCGATTTCATGAGTTCAGCTGCTGAATATTTTTAAAGCATTTATATCCCATAATGTATTCAGCAAGATCTCTTACTGTTTCTTGCTCTGTTCCTGAAATTGGATTTATCAACTTTTTACTGTTTTCAGTGATCTAAACGAGAATGAATAAAATTAATGATTTTTTCTTATTTTAACCACAGAAACCAACTGATTTCAATGCCCGCAAGATCTAATTTTGTTTGACTTGTTTGCAGGGCTGTAATAATGTACTTTCCTATCCCTCGATTTCCGCGATACTTTTTTACATGATTTCACCTTTACACGATTTTTTTTGGTTTCGTGTAAATCGGTATATATATAGAGATTACCTCTATTTACATGAATTTTATTAGATTGATTATATAATATTTATATAAAAAATCTTTATATATCCACATATATATTATAGGTGATCATGAAACCTTCATTATTTTTAATTCATTACGTTTCTATTCAATACCGATATATAACTATGAAAAGAGAACAATCAACACTCGATAGTTGAGAGACAAGTATAATGAAGTTTGTGTGTGTTCACTTATACAAGAGCATACTAATATTCACAAATGTCAAAGAGAACATGGCTTGAACAAATATCGTTAAAGTTTATGCAAAGTTTATGCTTTTAAAGATCAGTGTTGCCAGATGTAGGAAAAAGGAAAATCATTTAAGATATACTCGAAACATACACAATAATTACATGATTTCACCAAATTGGCAACATTGCTATTGCGTATATAGAAAATGTGAGATGAAAGCGATAACTAAGAAATAAAAATCGTTTCAATAAACAATCTCTTTTGTGTTAACGAAGTGCAACAAAATATTTTTACTCATAGTGTGAATAAAGTAATAGTTTGTTTGGTGTTCTGAATTTTATTCGAAATAGGGTATATATTATATGAACATATTCATATGTTCATTGATGAACACGTTCATACAACTCTCTAGTATGTATACATTCAGTAATCCCCTAATTTACGTCACCTCGATTTACGTTCTTGCGGTTTGAGTTGTTTTTTGTCTCTTAAGTTTGATTTGCGTTGTCATTCATAATCCACTAAAGTGCAGTCTTTCAACTATTAAGATTTGTATGGCAACATCCGTATATGTATGTATGCCTGCACCGAGTAAAAAGGGGATTCCCTGGCTTAAAACTTTATTTTGAATTATATTGAATTGAATGTTAATTTTTTGCAACTTTTATTTAAGCAGTACTTATTATTTCAGTTTATTTTGGAGTCAAAATGGTTTCCAATAGAGACTGTTTGAGTCCTGGGTGTTTTTGGTACCACAATAGGCCCAATCTCTAGCCTAAACCGAACCTATTACTTTAAAAATCAATGTCAAACAAATTAAATGTTAAAAGAAATTAAGTTTATAAGCATTTTGTATGTTTTTTTTCGATTTTGTTTTCGATTTATGATTTTTCACACAAATAAATTATACTTTCGAGAACATATCTATCGTGTAAGTCGAGGGATAGGTGTATTTACATTGAGATGACATATGTAAGATTTTTATACACTATTATAGAAAGAAGTATTATGCTTGTTTAAAAGGTCCACTTGATCTATAACCTATTTTGAAGACCTATATATAACTGTGTTTTATAATATGTTGTCTGTTTTAGTCTTTTTACCCCCGTTCACAATAATGGGGGACAGTATGAATAAGAAGAAAAAAGCTTTTAAAAATATGTCATAGCCAAGTGCCATTCAACATGCTCTTACCGGCTAATCGATCACTAGGCTTACTACACTAATTTCAGCTTTAGGCTGTAGCGATAATTTTTTAGCTTCCCTAGGAGTGAAGGCATGATTGATTTCATAATTTTCTTTTAAACTGTTGTAATATTCTAAAGCTTTCATGCTTTTTGTCATAAAGTGTTATATTCTACATAACCTATTTGAAAAAATTTTAATTGTCTGGATAGATCTATTTCCGTGCCGATATGGAACACTAGTTTAAGTTAGCTTAAGCTGTTATTACTTACACATTTTTAAGGTAAAATAAAATATTATTACAAAAAAAAGAATAATTGAATTTATTGGTGGACAATTTTAAGCATCTGCACGAAGATTGAAGTTAAGCTAAAACTCCAGGTATACCAGTTTAATTGATGAAGTACTTATGGTGATCAAAACAAAACAGCTCATTTATTTTGATGCCTCAACATATAGCCATTCATCAAGAAAAATTTTATTACATACTCATCGTTTCAAATCTCTTGCATGTTTTTCTAACATTTCTGAGGGAATATAGACTCTCAGCTCCTAAATAGTTTCACTTTTTAAGAGTTAAGACCTAATAAATTACGAAAGGGGGGATTACAGTCATTTAGTAAAGAGAAAAGCAAATATTCATTCCGTTTTGTGAGCCTTTTTTTTAATTTTACAGTAAACAATGGCTACGAACTCCTAGTCCAGGAAAAATTACTGGAGACCTTTGCTAAGTTTGAAAATAGGGATGTAATAAGAACTTTATAGCTTAAAATTAAATTAAAATAAATTTAGTAATATTAACATAACCTGAAAATATTATTATAATATTAATAAAACGGGAAAACCCCTTTTTCTCAATTCATTTAAAGATAATAAATTACTAGAAATGCTTAGTTTTTTATTAGAAATTATGATCCAAGCTCTTGTTAGGACTTTTTCTAGGCTGGCTTTTTAACTACCAAATTGTAATTTTAACTATTGATTCAAAATTTTTTTTTTCTTTAAACCTTTAAATGTCGTGATAAAAATTTTCCTTATGAAAATAGACTTAAAAAAAAACGATACATATCATTACGAAAAGAATAAAAGTAGTTTTTAAAAATAAAAAATATTATTTGAAGCAAGAAAATATTTATTAAAAATCTATAAATATGGAATGAAAGCGTTTTTAAACGAAGATGTGCTAAGAAAGTTACGAAAAAGTCATTAGAAAACCATAAAAGAGAGCTATTTTTATAAAGAAAGGAGTGGAAATTAAATAAAAACTGTATTGAATGGCAAAAAAAATCACTACAAAATAATACTCAGAGAAAGGCAACAAAACCCACTTAAAATGATTAAAAAAATAATAAAAAGAAAAAAGAAAATAAATTTAAAGAAAAAAACAAGCTGCACGTGTTAAAAAAAAAATACAAAAAAAAAAAACAGCATTATGACTTGGAATTAATTTAAAAAACAAAAACAAAATTCAAAATCTTAAACAAATTTATAAAAAAAGGAGTTAAAAGTACCTAAAGAAACTAATATTGCAAAAACTAAAATAAAATTTTAAAACAGAAAGAAATTTGAATTAAATATTAGAAAAGTAGTTGCAACAAATTTAAGAAACAAACAAAACTTTACAAAACTAAATATTTTAAGCTAAAAACAACAACAAAGCAGTCCTATAATTTAGAAAAAAAAAACAAATCCGTTACTAAAAAAAATTATACGAAACCAAAGAAATATTAAATAGAATCTCTATATATAAATGTTATATATTATACACAGATACTTATATTATTAAATGTACATGTTAGAAAACACAAAAAGTATATGTAAAAATTAAAAAAAAACAATAAAAATTAAATAAAATGTTTAAATATAAAAACACAAAAACAGCTGTGTAATTATCAACCAAGCGAATATTATTTTGAAATAAATAATATGTAAATAAAAATTATTAAAAAATAATGAAAGTACGATACATATTATTAAACAACAAATTACTTATTATTTCCAATTATGTTTAAAACCAATTATTATTTTTGCAAACAGTTCTCTTGTGTTAAATAAGCGATAAACCAACAAAAATCTATCAGTAACTGGTAAAGTTTAATAAATTAAAACAAATCTTTTTTCAGACTATTTTTAAATGTATTTTTGCAAAACAAAAAAACAAAATTATTTTTATTCATACTTATATTTAAAATCCTTAAAAAGTAGTTTTAAAAATGAATAATTATAAAAATAAATCAACAAGCATATCAAAAACAAAAATCAACCAACCAAACATATCATGAAAACTAAATTTAAAAAAAATAATAAAAAAAATAATGAGAAAATAAAATAAAAAAATAAAAAATAATGCTAAATTCTAATTACTTTTTAAATTTATTTTTAAATTTAATTTAATTATAATTATAATTACAATTATAATTTATTTGATATTATTACGTTTTTACTTTTTAAAAACGTTTATTTAATAAGTTCGTATATTGCAGTTAAAATAAGAACAAATTTTTGTTTGGTTTTAATCAAATTTTCAACACAGCTTTGTGTTCCACTGCTTGTAACCTTTTGTCAAGCAACAACAATTTAACTATTCTTAGTTAATCTCCCTGTTCACATCTTTGATAACAAAAAAAATCACTCGACATATCTCTCTACCTAAAGATCCTCCAACCCGCTCGTTGTTACAGCTTATGTGCGATCACCACATACTCAACCGGAGTTTATCCACACTTAACTATCTTACAATCCGAGTACGAGCATGACTCACTGAAAGAATTTACTCCAATTAAACTCTGTTCTAGCTGAGCTTATATTAAACTGTAATCGCTAAGTTTGCACCAATAAACTGACTGCTGTCCGTAACGATATGCTTTTTATATGGCTGAGTAAACCCTACTTTGAAAGCTCTCAAAACGCTCGATTCTTTCAAGAAGTAATTTTTTATTTTAAAAAGTTTTCTTTTTAAAAAAGAAGTTTTTTAGTACTTTAAAAAAAAAAAAAAGAAAAAAGTACTTTTCAATACTTTTTATTGAAATACTTTTCAATACTTTTTATTGAAAAGTACTTTTTATTGAAAAGTACTTTAAGTACTTTAATTTTCAAAAAAAAGTACTTTTCAATAAAAAGTATTGAATTGATTTTCAATAAAATGTACTGAAAAGTACTTTTTACTTATTTTTTTTAAGTACTAAAAAACTTCTTTTTTAAAAAGAAAACTTTTTTATTAAAAAAAAACTTTATTAAAAAAATACTTTTTTAATAAAAAAAAAAATAAATAAAAAGGACTTTTTAATAAAAAAAGGACTTTTTAATAAAAAAGTAATAAAAAAATTTACTTTTTAATTTAAAAAGTTTTTTAATAAAAAATAATTCTTTTTAATACAAAAAGTACTTTTTTTAACTTAAAAGTACTTTTATTTTTCAAAGAACTTGTGTAAAAAATTATGAAATTAGTTTAATTTGCTTAGAAAGGTACTCTTTCACTATTATTATTATTATTATATTTTTAGTTGCACATTCCTGTGTGCTGCCAAAAAAAAAAAAAAACTTTTAATAAAAAAAAAAATTAAAAAGGACTTTTTAATAAAAAAAATTCACTTTTTTAATAAAAAAGTAATAAAAAATGTACTTTTTTAATAAAAAAGGTACTTTTTTAATAAAAAAGGTACATTTTTAATTTAAAAAGTTTTTCAATAAAAAAGTTTTTTAAAAAAAAAGTTTTTTACTTAAAAACACTTTTTTAACTTAAAAAAGTCCTTTTTTTAACTTAAAAGTACTTTTATTTTTAATGTACTTTTGTGAAAAATTATGAAATTATGAACATTAGTTGACACAATCGTTTAATTTTCTCTGTCCAATTATAAAGACTCCTCAAAGATTCTTTGTCTGGATCTCCCATGCGTCATGTGATGTAATGTGACCTGGTATTCAGCTTCCACTAATCTGTGCCAGATGACTCTCTGGCGGTCCACTTTACGCTTTCTCCGAGGTTTCCACTGAAGACTGGTTTTATAAATAGGAATATATATATGTTCCTGCGGAAAATATGACCGATACTTGCCCATTTCCTATTATGAATTACCTTCGCAATTGGTTTCTGATTGTTAATTGAGAGGAATTCGATATTAGATATGCGAGTAGGCCTGAGTATTCCCTTTATCTTCCTCAGATAGTTGTTTATAAACACCCGAAATTTCGCTGTACCTCCATGTTTCGCAACTATATAGTAGAACAGATCTTACGCAAGAGTTAAATATTCTCATTTAGACGTGTTTGTGAACTGTTCGTTTTTTTTATTCCAATAATGCTTCCGAGATACGTAAAGTGACGTAATTCGCTTCAATTGCCACTCCATTTAGAACCAAGGAGGCAAAGTTTAGTGTTCCAATTCTCATAGCTTTTGTCCCCGAAACGTCATCAGCCCTAACCTTTGCGCATTTTCGTATAGGCTATCAATTTTAATCTGTAGGCCTTCAAATAGACATGGTCGGCATAATACAAATAAGGTAATAAATACTTCAGGTGCCACCGCATGCCGCCTGGTGCTTCTGTGTTTGTTCGATATAAAACAGTGAGCGTGGAGTGAGCGTGCATCTTGCACACTGCTATCTTGCCACTTGAAGCGTACTCCACACGGGGCGTTACAGTATAGTTCTGCAGTGCTGACCCTGTTCATTGTATCAAAGGCGCTCGAAGTCGACGAAAAGTATAAACAACGATGAGTTAAATTCCACCAACTGCTTACTTTAAAAAGATGTATTATAGGTCACGTGAGAAGCCCTAATCATTGCTACTGAAGCAGCTGTCAGAATGAGAAGGAAGAGGAATCAATACAACACCTATTCTGTGACTACCCCACTCTATGGGAGCTTAGACTAAGGCACCTGTGTACATTTTACTTCCATGATCTGGACTGTCTTAAGGATGTATGACTATAGAAGCTGATTAACTTCGGTAAGGGTACTGAAATTATCACATGTCCGGCTTTTTAGCGTCTTTAATGGTTCTCTTCTATAAAGGGTAGCACAATTTCCATAGTGCCTACGAATGAACTCGTAAATCACGAACGACCCACATAACCTAACTTAACCTACTTTAAAAAGAAACTTATTTTTAATTACAACAACATATTTCTTTCATTAAAAAAGTTCTTTTCGTGTAGAAAGGTACTATTTCGGTAATTTGCAGCTTTTTACAGTCGAAAAATTTCTTTTCAAAATATCGGTTTTTAAAATTAGTTATTTTGTATAAAGAGTTACTTTGTTTACTATCCTCTCTAGTTGCTTTCTTATAAGGTACCGTTTTAGTTTTTAAAATTACTTTTAATAAAAATGGTACCATTTTAGTATATTTTCTCAGTTGTTTAGAGAATAATAATTTCTTAATTTTAAAGTACTTTTTGAGCAAGATTTCAGTTTATGGTACTATATTAGTACTTTTTCTAGGTAATTAACTGGCCATACGTAACAAGACCCAAAAAATTCAGCCATAAATGTTCACAACATTATATTGAGATTTCGAACAAAGTCAGTTATATTATTTGGTAAGAGAGCATACGTCCTTTTCGGAGTTACTATGAATTCTGCTAGGAACTTAAGCGTGGCACTCACATACTAAGTGTTAAAGTGTTTCAACGTACATAGTACATAATCACCTAAGATATGTTATTAATATCTTACACTCTAATGCTTGATAAATAGACTTGTTAGTTCTGTAAGTTGGCTCTTATTGAGCAATAGTAAGTTGCAGAAACTATCACAAAATAGTGAGTCAAACCTCATATCGGTTTTTAAAATTAGTTATTTTGTATAAAGAGTTACTTTGTTTACTATCCTCTCTAGTTGTTTTCTTATAAGGTACCGTTTCAGTTTTAAAAATTACTTTTAACAAAAATGGTACCATTTTAGTATATTTTCTCATTTGTTTAGAGAATAATAATTTCTTAATTTTAAAGTACTTTTTGAGCAAGATTTCAGTTTATGGTACTATATTAGTACCTTTTCTAGGTAATTGACTGATTTAGGCCATACGTAACGAGACCCAAAAAATTCAGCCATAAATGTTCATAACATTATATTGAGATTTCGAACAAAGTCAGTTATATATTTGGAATTACTATAGGTTCTGCTAGGAACTTAAGCGTGGCACTCCCATACTAAGTGTTAAAGTGTTTCAACGTACATAGTACATAATCTCCTAAGATATGTTATTAATATCTCAGACTCTAATGCTTGATAAATAGACTTGTTAGTTCTGTAAGTTGGCTCTTATTGAGCAATAGTAAGTTGCAGAAACTACCACAAGATAGTGAGTCAAACCTCTCCTCTTGTCTTAGTTGTTTACTTAAGTTAACTTTAAAAAAAATATCATAATTTTGTATTAAAATTTTAAATTTTGTACGTAATTTTATTTCAAAAATTTTTTATTTATTTTTTAGAATTTCAAACAAGTGTCCTTAACTTAAGAATTTCTTTAAAAAACACGAATCGTTTTAAAAGCTGACCCTTTAAAGAATGTTATAACAACAACGTTTTTAAAATGGAAATTTTAAATTGACCACACTTGTATGAGTATAAGTAATATATTATTTTTTTTTTTTCTTATTCGAAATTAAATTTGTTGTTTTTAGTTTATTTATTTTCGATTTAAATTTAAGTAGATTTTTATTATTTTTAAAATACACAAATAATACACAAATACAAACTAGAAAGAAAACAAATAAGTTTTACAATTAAATTCAAATTATTTTTTTATAGACTTTTTTTATAAAAAATTTAAATTTATGCTAGAAATTAATTAAATTTCCGCGATTTTTTTCTTTTTATATGTATATGTGAACAAGCTGAATAAATTATTACCTTAAAAACTCTATGAAAAAAAAATAAAAAAATTAATAATTAAATTATTAAAAATTAAATAAAAAATAATAAATTAAATCAATTTAAGTAAAAAAAATATTCCACAAAATATTTATGATCAATTTATGAATGTAAAAGTTATAAAATGAAATCGTATGCAAAACAAAAGTAATTATTAAATATAAAATAAAAAAAAACAAGATAAAAAACTGATTTTTATCATTTCGAAAATAAATATAAAAAAGATTTAAAAAAAACTAAAAAAACAAATACTAATGTTTTACTATAACAAAAAAACGAACAAAAAAATTGTGAAATGGCTTACAGTGTAAGTATTTAGTTAAGTGCCTATTAAGTGAAAGTGAAGAGCTTGAGAAAACACATTTTCTATATGTTTTTTAATCAGCCTTGAAAAATAGCAACCCTCTCTTCAAAATTATATAGCATTGTTACTAAATAAAGCACTGAGAACCACAACCACAAAGGCTCTGTTTACTAAAGGGTCCGCCAAATATATGTTTTCTTTTTTGAAAATGCTACAAAAAAAACCTACTGAATATTTTCTCAAATTTCTTTTTTATTTGAAAGTACAATCCTTCCGGTAAACAATGGAAAATAATTTCATTCAAATGGCTGCCTCGGCTGGCCATGCAGTAGCCTACACGATCGGTCAAATTTTTAAGCACATTATCGATTGTGTGCAGCTGTATTTCACCAATGGCTTTACGAATATTGTCCTTTAAAGCGTCAATTGATTCTGGCTTGTTGGCGTAACAGTCCAACGGTGTCAAATCGCAGCTCCGGGGTGGCTAAACGACATAAGCTCTGCGGCTGATAATGCGATCTTCAAAAACAGGGCGCAAAACATCGAATGTAGCTTCGGCTGTGTCGCACGTAGCGTCGTCCTGTTGAAACCAAATGTTACTAATATTCTCCTCTTCAGTTTTTGTGAACAAAAATTCGTTCAACATGGCCCGATAACGATCGCCATTGACTGTAACGGCCACTCCTTGCTCATTTTCGAAGAAAAATGGCCCAATTATGCCTCTGGACCAAAAGCCGCACCAAACAGTGACTCGTCTTGGGTGTATCGGCTTTTCAATATATGCTTGCGGGTTTTCTGTGCCCCAAATGCGACAATTTTGTTTGTTTACATACCCGCCAAGATCAAAATGGGCTTCATCTGAACACATCACACACATTCTGCAACATTACCATGATTTTCAAAGTAATGTCGCAATATTTCCCAGCGTTTTTCAAGCGTATACACAACCATACTCTTTCAGCGGAAGGATAAAACTAATTATCTGTCAAATCAAACATGAGCTAAGTGTTACCATTCATGAAATAAGCAATAGTTAAAAAAACAAAACGTTAGATGGCGGACGCGATAGAATGATCAACTAGACTCATTGAAAGCGACCCACAAACGCCGGCTCCGAACGACAGTTATGAGTACATGTCTGTTAGTGAAGTTTTTCACAGCGTTAATACACATAACCAGTCGGTAGTAATGTAGTGAAGTAATATCGCTCTTGAAAATTATCAGATGTTGTGGTTGGAAGATTGGTGGGTGTCTTATATAACATACCAGAGTAACACCCACATTATTAAATACGTTGCGCATGAATTAACATATAGCGCTGTTCGAACCCAAGCAAGTTTTCTTGTCAAGGCTTTTATTCTAGTTATCTTAGGCACCTAAATTATAACTATACTAACAAACCTTTACTTCCATTCTCTACCAAGTAATACGACAACAAACACGAAATTAGCTCCTTGAGTAGCTGTTCGAAACTTAAGCAACTTTCAGTATAAATGGCCTCCGCACCCCGTTTTGGCACCGTTTTTATGAGACCTGTTAGAATTATTGTTAGTATTGATGGCCACTTTAATTTTAAGCTCTCTGTCAGCTTCTGCTTATTTTTAAAAAGGCGTGGTTCACCTTTGCGCTTCAAGTATTAAGAACAATTTTATTTAAATAAAAGAACCGGTTAACCGATTATTTGAATAATTATTAACTAAAAACCGGTTTCTTTTTAATTGTTACTTTTCGAATTATTCGAAAACCGGTTTTTGAAAAAAGTCGAATAATCGATCTCACCAGTACTAACGCAGGGCCTTACTAAGATAACATTATTTTCTTTTTGGTTCAAAATTTGCCTTATTCATCAACGTAATCACTGTAACATTTCAATACCACTTTTGTAAACCGATTTATCATTTGACGCCAAATACGCCTCAGTTTCAGCGATAATCTCTTTATTCGTGCGAAATTTCTTACCGGCGAGCATTTCTTTGAGGTCTGCGAAAAGCCACTAGTCGCTAAGAGCCAAATCTGATGAATATGGTGGATGTGAGAGCAATTCGAAATTCAATTCAAGTAGTTTTGCCATTGTTTTGATTGAGTTGTTTTTGGTCAGCAGTGAGCAAACGCGGCATTCACTTTAAACAGAACTTTCTCATAGTAAACACGTTCTTTTAAAATCTTTGCGATGCCAACTAGCTCACACTACTTCACTTTACGATCAATGAAGACAATTTTGTGAATTTTTTTTATGTTTTCTGGTGTTACTGCCTCGTTTGGACGTCCACTACGTTCCGCATCATCGGTTTCTATGACCACTTTTGATGCCAGTAAATCAACATTTTATTCTTGTTCCTGATGAAGCGGAGTCGCCATAACACTTTTTAAGCCATTGCTTCTCTTGATCTGTATTTTTTTTAAGCAAAGAAATTGTTTTTGCTCAACAACAGAAAAGTAGGGTCACTCTTAGCAAAATAACTCACAAACTAATTAATAGAATACGATGAAATTTTAACAGCCCTCTGTTGAAGGTTAACACTAACTGAAAAATAGGTGTGTGTTAGGCCCGGTTTTTTTCAGCCCATGTGTTAAATAGGTTTTGGTTTTGTTCCTCAAATTTATCGTGTTCACCGATGAAGCTAATTTTTGGTAAAAGGGTACGTAAATAAGCAGAATTTTCGAATTTGGAGTGAATATAATTCACAAGATTTTGTCAAAACACCATTACATCCACAGACAACAGTTACTGTTTGGTGCGCTTTATGGGCTTGCGAAGTCATTGGTACATATGTCCTCAAAAACGATCATGGTCAGAATGTTACTGTCAAAGGGGACATGATTAAAAACTTTTTCGTACCTCAAGTAGTAGGCATTAATCATCCTGACATGTTATTCCAAAAGAAAAGGGGCACATGCCACACAGCATCCATTTCAATTGATTTACTCAAACATCTTTTGATGAATTGAGTGTAATTTCGCGTAATGATCCAATTAATTGTCCACGCCTACGAGATAATTGAACACTTGAAAATTAACATGCGAAGAGTTATTGGTGAAATATGGCCGCACAAGCTATGAAAAGGTTGTGAAAATTGGTGTTCCATATTGCGCCTTGTACGCACCAGCCATTGCAGCCGCATGGATAACTCTAGATGTACTAAGTGTGCTAAAATACTAAGCTTCAAAGGCTATACGACACCAGGGCTTATTAACCAACTTTAAATGTGTTCATAAGACTAACGTTTTTGTGCAGTGGGGGAAACTTGATTTTATACCAAGTAGTTCCAAGTAGCCGTTAAATAATACTCTTGTCCTAGCATACTTACTTGATAGAAACTATAACATGTGACAAAACTTATTAATTTTGTGTCATAAAGCAACGAGAATTCAAATGAATGATTATTTGAGTAATTTTTTAAAGAAAACCGTTTTTTTTAATTGTAATTTTTCGAGTTATTCGATAACCGGTTTTTGAAAAAGGTCGAAAATTTGATATCCCTAGTAGTAACCAGTTACAAGTTAATGTTATGAAATGGTAGCGCTGCAGAAATTTTTTTCTCAATTTCATATAGACTGGCCTGGGATTAAGCCGAGGACCTTTGGTCTGGCCATCTTAGAGAGGTTTGTTGGCATATAGACTGGTGGATGAAAAAGAATATTAGGTGTAGAAGTCCTCAGAGCAACTTAGGAGCAACATACCTAAAAGGTTTCTTGCAGTATTCTACAGGCTTCAATTACAGCCATTGCCGCGTAGGAACAGTAGTAGTAGTATAGTACCATAGAATATTCCATAGGGATATCTTTATATTTAAGAAGAGTGTATAAGTATAACACAATTGGGTTTTATATTTATAGCGAGATATTCGACAGTTAACCTTAAATAGGTACTCAGGCGTGTACTGTTTAGAATATTGATGAATCGATATAAAAGTGAACGCCCTCCTAAGGTAAAAAAGGTCATCTAAATGTTAGCACATTTTCCTGTAACCAGATTTTCATGGTCACATTTGGATGGCCGTAGAACAGGACTAAGAAAAGAAACTTATACGAAAAAGCTCTACAATAGCTAAAGGCTTAAAATCCCATCTAATGAATTCTACAGAAGCTGCAATGATAAAGATGGGAAGGAGGAGCATTTTCCTTGCCATTGCCCAGCATTTGATGACTTATGACTGTGTTTTCCTCTTCGGAGACAATTCAACGATAGGAAAACTCGAAACGTACTACTTCACAAACTCTACTTCTTCGTAAAGGCGACAGACTAGCTGACGAAAGCTGTCCAGCAGCTGTAAGAACTTTTGGTACGGTAATGCACAGATGATAATAAAGCGGGAAATACTCTTTGGACCCAAAGGAGCTGTGCCGCTGACAGCTGACACACTTTATGAATTTTATGTCTTCACAATACAATGTCTATTCGATAATTCAGTGACTTCTCGTTTTATTTTTACAATAATGATTTCTTCATTTGACTCAAGTCTTTCACCATCACCAGAGTATGCTGTTCGCAAGAGCAGTTTGTAATTTATGGATTTTTACCACAATGACTTATGAGTGCAGCCGTACCTTTTATTTACAACACAGTGCGTATTGGAGCAAAATTGGCAGCGTATAACCTTAAAAAATGTGATCAGAGTACCTTACAACACATCATATAGTCGAACTTAATCAACTTTTTCAACTACAAGAATTATTCGAGAATTTTTTGTACCTCCCTAAGAAATTCGCAAATTCCTAATTCCATTCATTCTTTCTAAGTGTTTTAACTGTTTTTTGTTTTATATTCTTTTAAAAATTTTAACAAAATTTAAAATCTACTTTTTGATTTTGTTTTTTGCTTTTCATTATTCTGCGATAAGATATGAAAGAGAGGGAGAGTCTTTTTAAATAATTCATGGAATAAAAACATTTTTGTTGTTTCAATAAATAATTGTGTTTAATGGTTTTATTAAATTTAGTATTAGTAAGTAAGTTATGGTCAATCAAGTCTGAGTAGTCTCATACCCTATACAACAATCTCAACTCAACAACAATATTCTACCTCGACCTCAAGTTAAAGTAAAATCTTTCACTATAAATAGTATTTTGGAAACAAATATCAAATAACGGGTAATATAGAAGCTCAGTTATAATACGAAAATAGAAGATTTAATTAAATTCGATGCAATATGACGTCTGTCAAATATTAATCTGATTGTTACGAATTTTTATACACCAACAGAATGTATTTTTCAACATTTTACTAAGGAGTTATGTGTGTGGGCTGTTGGTTGGAATATAGTTATGGATCTTATTCATATCATACGTAACAAGATTTTTCTTATCATGGAATATTATCTGATAAAGCAATGTTAGGCTCAAGTGCTTAAAGACTTTGAAATGACGGAGAAGATGAGCAGAATAACATCTGCAGAAATCATTAGTCTTTGACCATATCTACCAAGCACCCAATGATCCGTTATTATCAGTGAGAGGTTCATTATATGAATCAACAATTGCTGTAATATTTGCTTATCCAAAATTACCAAATTTGAACAAATCTTTCTTGTTTTATAGAAGTTCTTGCGATATCAGTTATATGGGGTAATTTTTTAAGAGCTTCCCGATTTGATTAAAAAAAACACATACATTTCAGCGAAATGTATTAAATCTTTATTTGAGTTGATAAAACGATCTATGAAATTCAATGATGTTTACCTCGCCTACCCTCAAATGGTTCATATGCTGGGTCCAATTTTGATATACTCTCTCCAAAATAATGGTTGCTATCTGACGAATAAATTCTGCAATATTGGTTTCCAGTACGTCAAATGTTGCGGGATTGTCCCTATAGAAATGAGCCATAACACAGCCGTGGAATAGAGCTGCAAAACTATCGATAGTCGGCCCACTCGATAGTATCGATAGTTATTTTGCAAACTATCGATACTATAGATTAACATAATTGCTATCGTTCTCATAATAAGTTTAGGCCTTATATGATGGATATCAGCAGCCGGTTCGTAATATATAATTGGTTCTGTGACACATTCGCACAGCCAGTGTGCGTTTCTCGTATTAATTCCCCAGTTTAGGTCAATTTATTTTTTGCAGCAGTATAATGCTTTCTTTATTACTTGCATTAACTGTAATTATTCTTTGTGTGCAGTAGTGAAGCCACACACAATTGTGTTTTTTGCAAACTATCGAAACTATCGATACTATCGGATTATTTTAAGTACAACTAGTGGCAACAATGTTAGAATTTATGTGAAAGAGAAAGAATAATAATAAATACACGGTGTAGAAACAAAAAATAGGGCCACTTTATTGATTTTTAAATTTTATGTATTGAAGTCTTTTGATGGAAGATTAATCCTTATATATAACGAAAATTGCTCAGACCTTGTAGTGCTCCACAACTAAAGTAATTAATAAGAATAAAATCCAGTGAAAGAAACCTGCAGAGACTGTGGGATGAAAGCGTAGAACAACTGTCAATTCGTACTTCAAATTTTAATCTCCTCAAAAATTAAGTTATTCTCCTGTTTCAAGTCGCGCAATAGGAAAAAAAACTTATGGAAGCTAGACTTATGGTAAGCGTCCTCGAAATGTATCATTTCTCAGCAAATGGAAGCAACACCTGCACCTTAATAATTAAAATTGTTTGGATCAAATGCAAAATCGTATGTACGAACATATTTTAGTTACAATTCATACTTTGTTTGAGCTTAACAAATAGAAATTTAAGAAACTGTTAAGCTGTGTCCCTATGTAACTCTATGCGTCGAACAAATTTATGCAAATGTGACTATGACTACATTTAGTGGCTTCCGTATTTACTCTTAGAATTTGGCGATAGTATCGAATAGTGAAAAAAACTATCGATGCCCAGGCAAAAACAAAACTATCGATAGTACTATCGATTTTTTTGCAAGTCTACCGCGGCACCGTCTTGCTGAAATCACATGTCGGCCAAATCCACCTCTTCCATTTTGAGCAAAATAAATGTTTACTCATTGCTTGGTAGCGGGTACCATTCTCTTCAACGTTCCTGTCTTCATCGTCTTTGAAAAAGTATGATCTAATGATGTCACACCAAACAGTGCATTTTTCGGTAATAATACGGTAAATTTGCTGGTTCACGTATCCATTCAACCAGAAATAAACTTCGTCGCTGAACAAAATTTTCCGATAAAAAAGTTCTTAACTGAGTATAAATTTTGTTAATAAGTAAATCGATTTATGGCTGAAGCTTAGACCAAACTGCACATGTTTTAGTGACAGTGACATGTGACACGAAAACAGTGTTGGCAAAAAGAAAGATACAAGATGTATATTTTACAGGTATACAACACAAAGCCTCCCAGCAATGCGGGAAGGGTTACTCTAGTTTATAATAAATTTTATTTACTCGTATCTTGAAATTCAATTGTTGTTCGATAACAAGGTTTACGAAATTACACAAAAGCGGAACAGATAAATATGACTCTCTTATATGAGTAGACTGCTTTAAGTTAAAAATGGTGTTGGGTTTTGAATCTTAGGCGTTACGTACACAGGTTCCCACAAATCCATTGTGTCATAATTTCTATTGTAGTGCAGAGTATAAAAATAATAGCAACAACAAAATTAAAATATAAAAAAATTAACTGATAATGCTTATAAACAAATAATTAAAACACAAAATACAGCAGCTTAGAAAAAACACAATAAAAAACTCAAGAATTTACTCTTTAAACAATAGACAACAAATTAATGATTTTATTTAAATAGAGAGAGAAAAAACATACAAAAAAGAATTAAGGCCTTAAATTATCAACAAAAAATGAATTTTTACAAGTAAAAAAAAAAATTTTGTATAAAGTTTAGAACCAAATAGAACCCACCTTTTATTCACTCACTAAAAACAGGGCAGTGTAAGAGAGAGAGACTGACTAATATATTTTTTTTAAATTTAAATTTAATTTTTTTTTATTCAAAAGTAGTAGCATCTTAAAAAGCAAACCAAACGGTCTTGTGCTAAAAAAAGTGAAAAACGAAGTAGAACTAAAAAATTTTTTTTTAAATAATAGGTCTTTACCTTGGTATTAAATAAAAAATTTAATATTTTAAAGTGTTTTTATGTCATACGAAATAATATATTGAAAGGCTTACTAATATTCGCCATTTTCTATTAATATTAAATTAAAAGAAGCCTAAAATTAGGCATTAAATATCTTTTGTACAAAATAAGCCTTGCGGATATGCATAACGAAGTGCTTTAGTAAGTGTGTAAATGTGTCTGGCGCAATATATATAAAAAACCATAAAATTTTAATGCATATATAACAGCAAGTGTTTGTTTTTCGGTGGAAAAAAATAACACAACTAAATAATTCATGCCTTAGATAACATAAAAAGAAAAAATATACCGTTTTTAACGCCTAAAGTTATGCTTTCAGAAAATTGAAAAATTCAAGTTGAAAAGTGTAAATAATGTTTAAGAACATAACTTCGGAAAAAAATTATTAATAATTAAATTTGTTTAAGAAAAGAAAAACAAAAAATATATATACATACTCGTATATACATAGAAAAGTAAATAATTTCTAAAATATGCAACAACCAACTCCTGCTAATGACGACCATCGTATCTATTATGATGCAAATAATTATTATTATTATGTAGCGAATGATAATACTGATGGCGGAGGTGTTACCGATACAGATGATTATGATTATGTCAATCTAAATGACTGTATAATCTCATATGAAGCACCTGCGCCCGTTTTTATAGGTTATGACGAATATAGACGTCAGTTCATAAGTAAGTAAAGTTATATCATATTTAATCAGTTATAATAAAATAATAAAATTTTGTATTTTTTCTACAAAAGATAATATTGTTTCATATAAAATGAGATTTCATAACATCGAAACGAGGGTAGTTGCGAAAGTTGTTTGGGGAACTTTTTAAAAGTTGTGTGGAAAATATATATTAGGATACAAGTAAAAAAAAAAAAATTGTACAAATAAATTATCATTTTTCGTCAGCTCGAAATGTAACGTTTTCTTCGTTTGAGCAGAGTGTGTAATTTCCAAAATAAAATCATATATACAAAGATGAATATAAGCCTCGGATTTTTTTAAGCATAAAGTTAGGCTATATATTCTACTATAGTAACCCTTACCGCCTTGCTGTGAGCATTTGTGTTGTATAACGACAAAATGTATTCCTCATAAGAAAGACCTAAAGGAATGCATTAAAATAATGATTTGTATTGATCATCAAATCATTTAGACCACGTTCAGAAACTGCCATTCTATCCGTTTTATAGATAAACAAAAACCAATATTTACTTTGAGGTGCTACTCCTACTAATCCACTCGACAACAAAGTTATTTTGGCCAAACTTAGAAACTCTTACTATTACCGTTTTAAAGATATAGGCGTATAAATAAAAATTGTATATGAGCGTGGCACCGCCCAATTGGATTAAAACCATCAGTGAAAGTATACCTTTCCAACGCATGTAATGGTTTATAAATCGGGTCTCGCGTTATAAAATGACGAACATAGGGCAACTTCTTATTATGTATCGGGTAATTTTTTTTAGCAACTTTCTTTTTGACAACACTGTTTATGACAGCTTAGCTGTCTTCGTGCCGTATGTTACTGTCAAACATATTAAGTTTGGTCTATAATGTAGCCATGAATCGACTTATAAACAAAAAACGCTTGCAGATTTTTGATTTTGTTATCAAAACATTTTAATCGCAAAATTCTATTCAACTACGAAACTTATTTCTGGTTGAATGGATACGTGAACAACCAAATTGGTGTAAAGGGCAGCCAGAAGCAATGCAAGAACTACCACTGCATGCCGCAAAATGCTTTGCTTGGTGTGGATTATAGGCAGTTGACATTATTGGACCGTACTTTTTCCTAGACCACAAAGGCACGAACGTTACTTTGAATGACGAGTGCTACCGTGCGAAGATAAAAAATTCTTTTTACCCAAAATGCTAGAGCTGGGTTTGGCTGACATGTGGTTTCAACAATACGATGCCAAAGGCCACACAGCATACAAAACAATGGCCCAATTGAGAGACAAGTTCGGTGAACAGTTTATTTCACATTTGGGACTGGTCAATTGGTCACTTAGATCATGCGATTTAACGCCTTAAGACTATTTTTTTTGGGGGCTATGTCAAGGTTCATGGCATATCTATAGGGACATGCCCGCAACGGTTGACGCACAGGAAGCCATTATTGAAAAATTTATTCGTGAGATACCAGCCGATATACTGGAGAAAGTATGCTATAATTAGATCCAGTGTATGAACCATTTGAGCTGTAGCTGCAGTCAAACTTTTATATGAAATCATCCTTAAACATTGATTTAATAAATCGATCGTTCTATCGACCCAAATAAAGGTTTCATACATTTCTCTAACTTTTATGCGGATACACATAAAGCTCTTAAACAATCACTCGAATATGGATATAGAATTTGTGTTAAAATTATTTTGCTTCTACACCTAGTTGTGGGCATACAAAGTAAATTTCGTCATAGAGTCTCGTGTGGCTTCAATATACAGGCGAATCGTCGCACTGAGATTGTTAAGCCATCAACTAACCACGGATTGAGGAGAAAACAGGAAACTTTACCGTGCTTTTGAAATGAGCATGGCTAGAGATTAATACTGCAGATTGCATTTAAGCCTAAAATTAACACTGGATTTTGTTGATATAGAATTAACGAAAGGCGAACGCTTAAAAATTGGCAGACGGTCTTTTTTTACTCATGACATTTAAGAGATATTAACTATTTGGTGTGCAGTTTTTAGATTTAATTTAAAGTTACAATGCTAAGTTAGGAAACCACCACAAGTTAGCAAAGATTTTAACCACTGCACAGTCATATGGAGGCGAGCTACAGTGGATTAATCATTACTAAAGCAAAACAATGGATGCTTTGTGGAAAGCCAATATGCTGCCTACAGAAGTGATGGAAAAAAAATGAAAGCAGCAGATTAGAGCGAGGTGAAGATAACACCAGTCGCTCCTGGTCGCTAATAGTCTATACGAATTACTGAAATATCGATATATTAGATGATTGGTTAAGTTTTAAACGAGTTTCGTTAAGCCAACCATGTGCCGTTTTTGGGTTAAAGCCATTATATTCCACTAGTTGGGTTTTCTGCGCGAAAATTGTGACTTAAGACTTCTATTTAATTTAAACTTAAGCCATTATGACAGTTCTGCAGAGATCGAAACAAATAATAATATAAAGGACCAAGTTCCGGAGTATAAGGTGGGTGCATCTTCTTCGCAGCCAGAACCTCTCAGGTTCTGCCGAATAATCAAAGATGTTTTTGATCTAGCGTTGTCATGATGGAACACAACAAAATCCTTTCTTGTAATAAGTTCTGGTCGCTTTTATTGAATTGCTTGTCTTAATCTTGCTAATTGTTGACAGTATCTATCAGTATATATTGGTTCCCTTCCAATGCAATCAGAAAACCAGCAGCACCTTTCTTGGTGTCAATCCTGGCTTTTCTACTATCTGCGAAGCTTGCTTCATTCATGATTAGTAATAAACATTGTTGTCGTACATGATCCACTTTTTTATAGCTCGTAATCATTTGCTTCAGAAATGGTTCGAATTCGTCTCCTTTTCACTGTTAGTTCATGTGACATTGAAACATTGAGGTGCTTTTTGTATCCAGGTGTCTTCAAATGGTTGATAACTGTGTGTGAGTCGTTCTTTCTCAATTTTCTCTTCCATTCTTACCTTTACACAAATTAATGCGATTTTTATAATGTCTTTTAAAAAGAGAAGTTTAAAATGTCATCTTCCAATCAAGCTTTCAAATCTCAACGTAAATAAGTCATGCAAGCCGGATGCAAGAAATACTCCATCTGATCTCCTTAATATATGCAAGACTTATATCCGACCCAAAATTAAATATAACTCTCATACGTGGGCCAGTGATTCCAAGTTTATTTTGAGTTTCTGGACCGAGTACATGAAAGAGCGAAGGTACTCATTAATGACGGTAGGGTAACCAACTCTATCGATTCATTATAGGATTAAAGCAGTGTGGCGTGTGTTTCATTGTTCTATCGGTACTCTAACGGAATGTGCTCTGACGCAATTAAGGAACTAATTCCTAATAATTTTTATGTAGTACTCGTATTACTCGTAGAGCGCATCCCTTCACAGTTGATTGTCCAATGAATCGCACATTGCATTATGGAGAAAATTCGTTCTTTTGTCGCACTGTTCGTTTGTGGAACAATCTTCTCGCAAAAGTTTTCCCTGCCACTTAGGACATGAGTAAATTTATATTGAACTTCCTTCCCAGAGCCCATTTTCCTCAATGCAAAACAATGCACTGAGTAAGTAGGGATCATCCCCTAAGTGGTAGTCTCAATAGAAAAAAGCAATTGTGTTGCCTGATGCCGATAATTTTTAACCAAAATATTTGAGCTGTGGTTCCACTCTAAAGAAGCTACTTGACACATAAGCTACTTAACGTTCATAGAGTGGAAGAAACATCGATATATTTTAGCTATAGTTCCACCTTGAAAGTGATAAAAAAAACCTCAACAGCCTTCTTTGGCTATTTTTGAGGCCGTAGTAAGAAAATCTGAATAAGTTTGATAGCTCAGATATGAAATAGGGAACTTGAACTCGCCTTAACATAAATATTTTCAAAGTGATTTTCCCACCGATATAGCTTATATAGAGGGCGGATTGACATTGAAGCTACGTAGCGCTAGATGGCAGCACACACACAAAAACTTTTTCTTTCTTAGAAATTACGATCTGTCAAACGTCAGCTGTTAAAATTTTAGCCAAATTCATCGATTAGTTTATTTGTTGTAGTCGTTTGAAGTAGGCAACTTTTGTGTTTCTTGGAAAATGAAAAAAAGTGAATTTCGTGTAGTGATTAAACACTATTATTTGAAAGGTAAAATGGCGAAAGAGACAAAAGAAAAGCTTGAAAAACTTTAAGGTGAATCTGCTCCGTCAGATTATACGGTTAAATATTGGATTGCTGAATTTAAACGGGGCCGAACAAGAAGGTTACTGAAGAAAATATCAAGAAAATACTCGATATCGTTATGAATGATCGCCGGGTCAAAATACGTGAGATTGCTGAAATGGTAAACATATCATATGAACGTGTGTTCAACATTTTGCATGAACATTTGCATATGAAAACGCTATCGGCAAGATGGGTGCCGCGTTTGCTCAGTGTTGAATACAAACGAGTTCGACAGATCAAATCACAGCGGTGTTTGAACATGATAAAGCATAATCCTGCTTATTTTGGCGTAGATTAATAACTGTTGTTGAAACGTGTGTCCACCACTACACACCTGAAACCAAAAATCAATCGAAGCAATGGGTGGAAGCTGGTGGAAGTGTTCCGAAGAAGGCGAAGACAGCGAAATCGGCTGGCAAGGTTATGGCTACTGTATTTTGGGATGCACACGGAATATTGCTCATCGATTACCTTGAAAAGGGATCCACAATCACAGGAGAGTATTATCGTGCATTATTGGATCAATTGGTTGATGCAATCAAGGAAAAACGACCACATTTAAACAAGAAAAAAGTGCTCTTTCTTCAAGACAACGCACCGGTTCACACAGCTTTAGATGCGGTGCTTAAACTACAAGAAATCCACTTCGAATTGGTTGATCATCCACCTTATAGTCCAGATTTAGCCCTTAGTGACTTTATCCTGTTTCCAAACTTGAAAGAGTGGCTCGCAGGAAAAAGATTAATCTCAAACGAAGAAGTGATTACCGAAACTAATGCGTATTTTGAGGAGTTTCCAAAATCGTATTATTCAGATGGTATAAAAAAGTTGGAAAGTCGTCTTACTAAGTGTATTGAGCTAAAAGGAGACTATGTTGAGAAATGAATGGTTTTTGAAAAAAAAAATGTTTTTTTCCGACTTAGGTAGATTCAATATCAATCCGCCTTCTTATATATTGTATATTAATTCCCGTAACATTCTATAAGGAACATGGGGACTTCTCTCAGTTAATGAGCTGCACCCGATTCTATTTTTAAACTCATTGAAAGGGACCTACAGGTTAACGCCGGCTCCGAACAGCAAATGCATTTAGAAAAGTTTTCAATAGTAGCAATACTCATAACCAGTTACTGGCTAATGTTATGAGGTGATACCGCTGTCGAAAAGCTTTTCTTTCTTTTTTAAGATGGTCTGGTCTGGTATGGAACCAACGACGACCTTCTGGTTGGTAGGCGGGTGTCTTACCTACCGTACCATAGAGGCACACACCGATATAGCTTAAAAGGCAGTTTTATTTAAAGTTGACTTTAGGCGATTGAAAGTTTTTTTTTTTTGTTTAAGTGTAGGCCTATGTATTAAATTATAAATCAATTTAATTATAAATCAATTTAATACATATTACTAAGACTCATTACTAAGACTCATATGTAGAGGAAATAAATTTTTTTGTAATATTATAAGTATTTGCAATTTTTTAATTGAAGGCCTATTTATCAATTTATACAAATTCAAATAAATTTATGCTGAAAATACAAATGCATGAATAAAGGACCACTTTTTTCAAATAAAGGGTCCGCCATCTAACGTTTTTTAACGTGCTTATTTCGTGAATGGTAACAATTAGCTCATGTCTGATTTGACAGATAATTAGTTTTATCCTTCCGCTGAACGAATATGGTTGTGTATACGCTTCGCTAAGTGGGCCTGCGATCGACTTACCAAAAATTTTGCCAAAAAAAAAAAATCATCTTTTCAGATGAAGCTCATTTTGATCTTGGCGGGTATGTAAACAAGCAAAATTGTCGCATTTGGGGCACAGAAAACCCGCACGCATACATTGAAAAGCCTATACACCCAAGACGAGTCACTGTTTGGTGCGGATTTTGGTCCAGAAGCATAATGGGCCATTTTTCTTCAAAAATGAGCAAGGAGTGGCCGTTACAGTCAATGGCGATCGTTATCGGGACATGTTGAACGAATTTTTGTTCACAAAAATTGAAGAGGAGGATATTAGCAACATTTGGTTTCAACAGAACGGCGCTACGTGCCACACAGCCGAAGCTACACTCGATGTTTTGCGCCCTGTTTTTGAAGATCGCATTATCAGGCGCAGAGCTGATATCGTTTGGCCACCTCGGAGCTGCGATTTGACACCGTTGGACTATTATTTGTGGGGTGCCGTCAAAGATAAGTGTTACGCCAACAAAACAGAGACAATTGACGCTTTAAAGGACAATATTTGTGAAGCCATTGGTGAAATACAGCCGCAAACAATCGATAATGTGCTTAAAAATTGGACCGATCGTGTAGGCTACTACATGGTCAGCCGAGGCAGCCATTTGAATGAAATTATTTTCCATTATTAAGCGGAAGGTTTGTACTTTCAAAGAAAAAAAGGAATTTGAGAAAACATTCAATAGTTTTTTTTTATAGCATTTTCAAAAAAAAAAAAAAAAAAAAATTTATTTGGCGGACCCTATATTTCGTAATGCGGAGATTACACGGTCCAGCGCGGCCTGTCAGTAGGGCTTGATGTCAAGCCAACCAGCTTGAGTAATAGCATGTTTTTCGTGCTTGTCAAATTCACAAACACATGCTGATTGGCTGTTTGGCTTGTCATCAAACCGTGCTGGATCTTCTAATCGCCGCTTAAAGCTATGCGAATTCGTTTTCCTTTGTCATTGAAGGCCTATTTACAGAGTTGGAAATTTATTAACTGTCTGGTGCAAAAATTTGACATGAAAGTGAAAATGAGCCTTGTCCCTCATAGTTCCATAAAGCTACTAAATGACTGTTTCTGTGTATTGCGATTGAATTGTAATGTAGGGTATCATATATTTAGCTTCTATCGACTATAATTACTTTTAGTTTTGTTTTACAATATAATTGTCTGTGTAAATATCTGCCACTTAGTGTTGTGTTCTGTAATAAATTTGTTCTTTTTATTTAACAATCGCGTTTACACAGAGTGTCTCAATGTTACAGCAACAGCATAAACACACACAGAAAAACTTTAAATTTTTATTTGTTTAATTGCATACGAGTACGGATAAGTATTTCATTTGTAATTTCATTAAACAAAGTTTAAATTAAAAAAAAAGAAACTTATTCTTTAAAAAAAGAGATTCTTATTCGTAATATGCTCTTTTAAATAAATATTATTTATTAATGTTTTTTTATTTAAGAAAGAAAAAAAGTTTTAATAAATGGCACAGCGAACATACGAAAACATGTGTTAAGTGCTGTTGAGGAAAATGCCATTCAAACGAATGTAAATATTTTTACTTTTTATCTTTTTATTTAATAAGATAAAGATAGAAAATTAAAAGAGAGATAAAGATGATAAAAAAGGAAGTCAGTGTCGCTAAAATAAGAAAGTTTCTTTTAATTGTAGAATTCAAAATAACAACCTTTTTCCATTAAGGAGCTACTTCAGTCAGTTATAATGCTACACAGATTGCAGAAATGTGTCTACTCCCTCAATAATTCTCTCGTCTGTGTACATCCCAGTTTGTCCTGCTTAGCCGCGGCTTGGATCAACACCGTTTAAGTTTTCCGACATGCCGGCGTAGTTTGGAGTTATAAGACATATGTCATTCGCATGGTCCAATTCTTTCAATCGACTATTGAGTCCGCACACTACTTCTCGGCTCTCTGCAAGGGCGTCTCGCATGACATTGTTCTACACATAATAAAATTAAAGAGCAGTGGTGACACAACTCAGACCTGCCTCACATCCTTAAATACTGGTATTCTTCTTCTAAGTTTGTTTTCATGAAGAATCCGACAACTTGCCCCTCTTTATAGAGCTCTTATAAGATTAGCTATACCTCTACACTACAATGCGACCCAAATAACTTCATGCGAGAGTATATCGAATGCCTTTTCAAAATCTATAAACGAGGAGGATAGCCATTCTATATTGTAACTGATGCTTAAGAGGAGGGTAAGAAGTAAAAGGGAGCGGCTGTTACCCTCTCTGTAGGCATCTTCTACGATATACGTATGTAGCTAAACTAGTATCGACAAAATGACTTAAATGTGATTGAATCTGATTGATTGATTGATCATATGGTGGAGATCGTTGGAGAAAGGTTAAGTTCTGAATAATTTGTAAAGAGTCAAGGATTAGTCCTGGTTCGGGTCTTCAAGGCGTTGCGAACAACGTCCAATGAGGCTCCCAAAGTTCTCCTCACTTACTGGCTGCCATATAATATGGCAAGGAATGTGGCCAGTGCTGCCATGTTGAAGATAAGGGAATCGGGTCTTGAAATCTCGCACTATAAGAAACATGCCGGTATTTTGAGACATGAGGCTTATTGCATCTCATCTTCCCCACCAGCTGCCAGGTACAGGACGTTTATCCTTAGGAAAATCGTTGTTCATGACCAGCTTGCGTTTCTTCACTGGCAATTCAAGAATGAACGATATAGTGGGGTATGGTATTTTTCTCTTCGGACCTTAATATTATGAACTCGCATAGACTGCCTGACCACAACAGCATCTTCCAAGCAGAGGTAATGGACATTTGTGAAGTGGCTAATTGGCTTGCGAGGAACATAACCATGAATAGAAGGATATGCAACTATGCCGATAGTCAGGCGATGTCAGAATATTTCGATATCAGGCTCATATAGTTACCGGGACATAATGATATTTCGGGGAACTGTGTGTGAATGAGTCGAAGACGAAGGATTTCGGCTGCGGTGAGTTTGCTCTCTAGGCATTGTGTAGTAGACAGGCATGCGGTTCGTCTTGAGCACAGTGAGTCAACGTTGTGTAGTTATTGCTGTGAGTAGGAGGTTGGTAATCGCGAGCCACTTGCTACTGGAGTTTCCATCGATATACAGGTTGGTGTCAAGGTTCCTGGTTAGTCACTTTATAGACCCTTGATTACTGCTGGAAGTACCGGTGGGTTGTATCGGTCGCTTTTTTATCTAGAGTGGCTTGCTTTTGCTGGGCACTTAGTCTTAATTCACTTTCCAGGGTCATTATAGTGTGCGGCATCACAGCTAGAACAGGTATAACAGTCAGAACGTACTTTTGGCTCAAGTAGAAGAATATGCCTCCTACACAGTAGCTGTAATTAAATTATGTGCACTGCTTGCAAATTAAGAGGCCTTATAGTCTTGAACCATACAAGTGAAATACTAATCGCTTTTCCTTATCCGGATCAATGTAAAAATCATGTGGTAATTTTAGCAAATGTTATACGTTTCGTTAGTATCACATTTCTGCGCAGTAAGGTTTGGTAAGTCATCATGAATCGTTTAACGCCAGAACAACGCTTGCAAATCTGTTCGGAAAGTTCACAAAGCACTACGTGTTTAGTGATGTAACCCATTTCTGATTAAACCGCTACGTCAATGAACAAAATTGCAGTAATTGGAGTCAAGACAAAATTCAAGCCGTTAACAAATCATCATTGCATCCATTAAAATTGACTGCCTGGTGCGGTATATGCTGGCGGCATCATCTGTCCTTATTTCTTTCGAAATGTGCAAAGAGCTGCCGTTACGGTGAATTGCAAGCGCTATCGGGCCATGCTAACTGAATTTTTGCTCTACCGACATTTGGTTCCAACAAGCCAATGTAACTTTCCATACAGCGCGCTTAACAAGCGATTTATTGCAAAATCAATTTGGTGACAATTTTCTCTGCTGTTCACTGGCCCCCTTGTTTGTTCTATATAAAGCCTCTTGGTTACTTTTTATGGGGCTATGTTATGTCATTAGTTTATGCCTACAAACCAGCAACTTGAAGCCAAAATTCAAGCCACAACTGACACCATAACGGCAATTTGCAAAAAGTAGTCAAAAATAGGACTGATGAAATGAACCATGTAACTCGTAGACGCGGCGGATATATGTTGCAAATCATATTTCAAAACTAAGCGCCATAAAATTATGTATGTCATTACAACAACATTTCCATCTTGTATTTATATTTTAGTTTCTCAAGGTCTTAAAACACACCCTATATAAAAATAGTAATTTTATAGATTTTAAAAGAAATTTAATTTTTTTTGCTGTTTTCGAAGTCTTACACAAACTTTAAAATTTTTGAAAATGAGCGATAATTTAATAGAGTAGACAAAATTTCTTAAGTCCATTTAAGCTCGATTTAATTTATAGATTTACTGGCTTAAAGTGTAATACCCCGTAGTAATATTGAACAATGTATGCTTTTAAAATAAGTCAATAACACCAAACTGCCATATTATGCATTTAAATAAGCCGTTAAAGTCACTTAAATAAGAGATCTGGCATTTTTACTAAAGCAAACATACATTTGTACATATGTGCTCGTTACCCAACATTAAGCATAGACACAAACCTTTTTAAAGGCTTATCAAAATTGTAATAACACTTTAGTAAAGAGCAGCTAAGAGAGTGGGAGAGAGAGTTGATGGCAAGCAAAGAGCGCACTTAGTAGTACGCTAAATCAACACTAATTGAAGTTTCAAAGTCTTTAACACTTAAAACTCAACAACAAAAAATTCAGTTCTCAACGATAGAGCGATCGAACACGAACGTTATTTTTTTAAACGCGTATTTGTTGTAGTTTTAAACAAATTGCGGTGTAGAAAAAAAAGAAGAAAAAGAAAAAAATATACAAAAAAGAAATAGAAAGCGGTTAAATACGGTAATAACAAAAGGAATGGATGGAATAAAATTACAAATTAAATTACAAGAATTAATGTATAAGAAAATCTGAAATTTATGGCAAAAAAATAAAAGAAAATTAATTTAGAGAAAAAGAATACTTAGTTTTAATAGAAAAATATTTAGAAAAAATACAAAGAAAAGAAACAAATAAGTGTTAGTGTGTATAAGTGTGTGTGCTCTTTTTTTATAATTGAATGTGCGTGTAGATGTGTGTTCGAAAGGCGTCATTTAGTATTTGTAGAAGAAGAACAAGCAAAATAAAATATCAACGTAATTGCAACAACAATTAAATGCGAATAAAAACAGAAAAAATAATTGCTAATTTTTTTTTTCACTTTCTGCCAAAAAAAGAAACGCATGGCTGGGGCATAACTTCACCTGTTGATTGTTTGAATATATGTGTGTGCAAGTGTTAAATTTTTTTATTATGACTCAAACATAAAACTATGTACTCGTATATTTACGGTACTTTGTTGTTGTTTAAAACATTTGTTTACCACAAAATAGTGGAAAAACAGAAGAAAAGAAAAAAAAAACACAAAACCTTTACCTTGAACTCTCCGCTTAATAGAAACCAAAAAATAATTTTTCGTGTTTAAATCTCTTATACTTCAAAACTAAAATTAAATAAATAGTTATTGTTGTTGTTGTTTTAATATTTTAGAGAAAATTAGTTATGTTGCACCAAATGCTATACTATTTGTTGCTGCTAATGTAAAATGCAGTTTAACTTTTGCTCTGTCTCCCTACCTTACTATCTCTCTCTCTCTCTCTCTTCACTCTAACTTTTGGTACCACATTTTGTTTTTGTTTCCATTTTTTTGTGTGTGTAAAAAATAAAAGACACAATTGAAAACAACAATAGCAAAAAAAAGAAGAAGAAGAGTATGGCAGTAAACCGGTTGATTCCCTTTAGAAAGAGAACAGGCCAAAATAATTCTTTAAGCCTTACAGTGTGTGTTAAAAGTTATGTGATGATGAGTGAAATTTAGAAATAGAATATATAAGAAATATATAGAAATATTCACAAGAGTTTAGAATGAACAATTTCTTCCTCGGTAGAAATACTCGTACAATTAGGCCATTGAGGTGTATAATACTGAGCCCTAAAATGAATGGTCTATGCTAACCTTTACACACTTTTATTTGCATTATGTACCGCATCTCTACAAGTCGTTTTATATCGCCTCTGTTCTTTAATTAGTTGCCATTATAAAAAGCGAAGTAAAAGAGAGAAAGAAAACTTGCTGTAGTTGTTTGTTATTTTAGCCACCTTTTGATTTTCTCGTTTTCCTTAAAAAAAAAAATGTCTGCTAAAAAGTTAAAAGGATTCTTTACAATGTTCCACGAGCCAGAACAAAACCAAAATCAAAATTTACAAGAATTTATTTTTGTTGCTATTTTTTGTCAAAAGTTTCTTTGGTAATTTACGACAACAAAATTGTAGCCTCTGGGCAAATTTGTTTGCTTTTTTAGTACTTTTTCTTTTCTCTCTTGTACTCGTATAATACCCATTTATGGTTTAATTTCGCACAAGTATTTTTGCTATTGCTGTTATTATAGCAGTTATAGTGTTGTTCTTGTTGCTGTTATTATGAGAGTAAATGTTATATTCTTCTAATTTACTTTCATTATTGACTATATTGATTGTTGTTGTTGTGAGGGTTTTCATTTTAATTTTGTTTGTATTTCTCATTTTACTTAACGTTTGTGGTTTTATTTTTCTGTTACTGCCTGTTTATAAGTTATTTGAGTTAACAACAACAAAACAAAATTGTTTATTTGTTGGTATTTTTTGAGTGCTTAATAGTGGTTTTTACTCTTGTATTCCTAACAATTCTCTTCCCATTTCATAACCAACAAAAAATACTCTGTAATCATTATTGGTTATCATATGAAATTGTATCATACTCTCTCGCTCTTTGTTAAAAAAATCAGTTATTTTCAATGGTTATTTGCTCTAAGTTGTTATTACTTTTGCTTTTAATTGTTATAAAGATCTTGTTTGTTATTGTTTTACTAGTTCTTTATACCAGTTGTCTAACAAGACTTCTAAATATACATACGCAATTATTGTTGTTGTTACAATTGTTGGGTATTTATTTAAAATGTCGTGTTGTTGCGGTCTCCAACATGTGTTTGTTATACGTTATCTTTGTTCTTAATATTTTGTTAGTCTCTCTTCTTTTCCATTATCTCCCTTTTTTTGTAGTGTCTCTACTATTCTTTTGTGGGGAGTACATATGTCTGTACAAGTTCTATTTAAAAGTGTTTTTGTTTATATTTGAGGCGTACTTGTGGTCGTCATTCTATGATGTTTTTCTATTTAATGTCTGTATATCATATGTTCATAAGCAACAAGGGTTTATTTTTAGGCAAAAGTATCAGTGCGTGCAGTATGTAAAAGTGTTACAAGTCAAGAATAATAACCATCTGATTACGAAAGTTGAATAATCGTTTTTTTTCTGATTGTGGTA
Source organism: Wohlfahrtia magnifica (assembly GCA_023159175.1). Classification (NCBI taxonomy): domain Eukaryota; kingdom Metazoa; phylum Arthropoda; class Insecta; order Diptera; family Sarcophagidae; genus Wohlfahrtia; species Wohlfahrtia magnifica. The sequence continues at coordinate 8,080,623 of JAKWBJ010000536.1, forward strand.
TGAATTTGTTTGTTCTTTCTTTGGAATTTAATGCTTGAAATAGTCGTTTGCATTCTTTTTCATGCAAACTGTTACTCCGATTTTTGCATGTTTTGTGGTTTTTAGAAAGAAATAAAAACAACCAAGAAATAGTGACTAATTAATAGAAAATTCTTTTCAAATTTCCTAACCTTTAGAAAATTTTTGTTTTATACTTTTTTCAATGAGTCATTTGGCTTTATGAAGTAAAAAAACTATTTTTAAATCTGATGATGTTTAATATATGTATGTACATATTAATAAATACATACATACATACATACATATATACTTCTGCAGCCGTTGGTAGTAGGAAAGTTAAGTTAGTGAAAACTAAAAAAGTTTGAGTCAAAGAATGTACATCCTTATCATTATCACTCTGACTAGGCACTCCTAGGATCTATTGTGCCTCTTCTGGTCAACAGTTTATTTAGCAGATTTGTTGCCTTCCTAATGAACATCAGCAGATCTGAAGCCCTAATAATGGATATGTCTGCCAATGAGTCCATATGTTACCCCAAACATATCCATCTAAACCTACCAGAAACCCCAGATTCACATAATAAGTGTTCCGCTGTTTCTGACGCCTGTGATCACAGACTAAAAACATCCACATCCATAATCGCCAACCCTTTCAGAAGCGCTCTCAGTCCTTAATTTGCCGTAAAAGAATCCGTTAGAAGTTTCAAGTACGGCCTGAGAAGCTCAGAGTGACGCCCAAATTGCAGCTTAATCGCCGCCCTAGAGTCCCTAAGACCCCTTTGAGTATTTCAGAGCTCTGAGCATCTGGCAATTACCTAGTCTGACCAGACAATCCGCTGTTTCGTTACCATATATCCCACAGTGCCCAGTTACCCAAAAAAACTGTACCTTATTTCTAAGCGCCTGCTTGTGCGATATTTGACTAGTGTAGATGTCATACGATTCGAGTCGAGTAACCTTTAGGCAGCTTGTCTGTTAGAGATTATATTAACGGTTTTATCCATGAGCCCACTGTCCATTTTGATCTCCGCACATGTGGCAATAACCGTGATATCAGCCTGGAAGACACTCAGCGATCAGAGCACAGTAAGATCGATAAATTTCGATTGGGTACATCAACACCAGGATCGAAACGGACTAAACCCACATTAGGACAACAACACCGGTCGGGGAATTCAACCCTGAATCTTTTGCCAAAGCATATATCCAAAGGCAGGACATCCTACATAGAATGAACAGACTCTCCGACATATTCCGCTTTTCCGCGATCCCTTGGCGAATAACTTTGCCACCGTACTCATCACATAAATGTTAAACAGTGCCAAACCAATCAAGGCCTCCAGGCAGTTGTTGGACATGTTCTTATTGCCCCAGTTATGCCGAAGCAGGCGACTCTCTGTACTCTACCGAATTTATTTATGATAATGGCGGTATATATTCATAGCGTCAATATTCGCGAAAGACTTGCCAAAGCGTCCTTCTCGCCTTGTTCTGGACGACACCAATGTGCGAGTTCTAACTAAGCCTTATATCCAGAATGAGACCTACATAGATGCTTAACCTACCTATTCACATGATAGTTTGTATTTCCTTGCAAAAGGTATAAGAACCGTTTTTAAAGGGTTCACCGAAAGTCCTTCTTGAGTGCGCCAATTGGACACCCCTCCCAGGAATGTCTTCATGATATCACATAACGTGGTCTTATAATTCCCCCGGATCATTATAACCAGATCGTCAGTGTAACTAATTACACTAAAACCTGTATGAGCCAACATTGTGAGCAATCCATCAACTACTACCGTCCAATGGAAAAATTATTCCTCCATGACGACATCAGAGTGGATATCCTCCCATCTACAAACTAGCCGGTGGATCTGCTTTTAAGCATGGAACTGATTCAGGAAGTGATACCCCGAGAGCTCCTCCTGAGTGCACCAATTTGACACCTCACACAGGGCCCTCCTGATGAGATCATACAACATACGGACAGTTATAACGAGGTCATGGGATAACCGATTATTCAGGTAGACATATTAATAGTAGTGCAGGTCGTAATCTTGTTGATAAATCAATTCATTTTTATTATCGAAGGTGTAAAGTATGGCTTTTGATTGAGATTTATACTCAGAATAAAGGTTACATGTAAAAAGAACGCTTTTTTAACGACATACACAACTTCATACACCATATTTTGTCAATTTTTTTCTTAGTTGATCATAGCTGGCGTTTAACTTTTTCGTTTCTGAAAATAGGTTCGATAGCTCTATTAGGCTTTTGATTTTAAAATTTTGCTAAAAGAAGAATAAAACAGGATAAAATTTGACATTGGTACCATGTCTTCATATAAAGTATTTTCTTCAGAAACTACAGTTAAGCTCTATCTCCTTAGATATAATTGAATTTCACCCTTAAGCATAGTAGTAGCTCAAGTCGCTTTTTAAAAAAATTTTTGAATTTTTTATATAAAAAGGAATTAATTTGGCTTAAAAGTAATCATACTTAAGCAAATAACCAATAACTGGCCGCTATACAACACTAAAGAATGCTTCTCTCACTCTCTTGTTATATATCACTGTGTTAATAAAGAAGTTTACTTTGAACTCTGGATTGTTTTGTAATGAAATTAAAAAATAATTAAAAACAATTATATTCGATAAATAAAAAAACCATTAAACTTTTAAATATAACAGTAACAGTTAAATAAAAAAGAGTCACTTAAAACGAGAGAAGTAGAGAGAGAGAGAGAGTTAAAATAAAACTCTCAATGATATTGGTTTCTCTTAAAAAATTCTCTTTAAAATGTAATTTAAGCAAATTGTATATCAATCAGAACTTGATCGACAAAAACAACAATTACAATACAGTGGTGATAGAAAAATACAGCAAAAAAATATGTAAACAAAATAAAATAATAGAGAGAAAAAACGAATGAAAATGAAAGAACAAGCGCAATTGAAAAACAAGTGTCACGGAACAAACAGCAACAAAATGAAATATTTATGATTGTTGTTGAAGTGATATACTATAGTGTTGTTGTTATTGTTTTTGTTGTTATTACGAGCATTTTAATGGGCTCATTAAATTGTAAAGAGTGAGTTTTAAGAGATTTGTTGTTGCTGTTGCTGTTGTTAAAAGTAAAACAGAGACAGACGAGTAGTTAAATGTAAACAGAAGAAACAAGAAAAAAAATGCTAAAACTACCACTGTTGTTGTTTACAATTGTATATCGTAGCAGAGTAAGCAAGTGTATGTGTGTATGTGTTTGTGTTTATGGGATAAAAAATATTCAATTGTAAAACAAATAAAATGAAATTAAAATTTTATAGAAATGAAAGAAAAAAAGCAACAAATATAAATAAAAACTATTGTTATTGTTGTTGTATTTATTTTTAATTTATTTTCTTGAGGTTTAGTGCGGTGGGGATGCCGTATGTTTGTTTTTCTTTCGTGTGTTATTGTGGTTGCAATGTGACCATTGTTGTATTGCCTATGCACATGGTGTGCCATACGTACGTACGTATATCTATCGGTACGTACGTTTTATCAGTGCAATTGTTTACAATTGTTTATTTGGCTTAAGAAAAATAAAATAAAAATAAATAAATAAATAAAAATGATATTTTTATTAAAAATTACAATTAAATCAGTTTTTAAAATGTTAAAAAATAAATCAAAATGTCACACAAAATATGTTTAAAAATAAAAAATAAAAAATAATTTAAAAAAGTGTTAAAATAATAATTTAAAAAGACTTAAAATTCATTTAAAATTTTGTTATTCTCTATTGTTTCAGAGCAACATTTTTTGGTTTTTTTTTAAATTTCGTTTGTCTTTTTTTTTTAAATTTCATAGTGTTTTAATATCGTTTTTTAATAATAAAAAATAAACTTAATTAAATACAAAATTCATTATGAATTTTTTAATAACAATTTTATTAAACAAGTGATTTAAAGCAGCAAAAATATTCTATTTTATACCTATAAGTCTTTAATATAAAGCAACAAATATTCTTCCCTTTCCCCTGCAAATCCGTCGAGCAGCAAATAAATTTTTATTAATATCGTGTTTCTGAATGCATTATGGAGCCATCAATATTAATTGGTAAGTGTCGGTAACACAAGTTAATAATAAAAAAAAAATAAAAATATTTTTATATAAATCTGAACAAAGTTAAAGAGCGAAATATTTGGAATTTACGATTTACCTTTTTAAAAACGTGTATTCATGAGTTCATAGATTGCAGTTAAAATAAAATAAATCTTTTATTTGGTTTTTAATTAATACTACTTTATTAACACAGTTTTGTGTTCCACTGTTTGTAACCTTTTTACAAACAACAACAATTTCTATTACTAGTTACTCTCTCCGTTTGCAATTTTGTAAACAATAACAATTACTCGGCAGATCTTTCTACCTAAAGATCTTCCAACCCGATCGTTGTTACAACTTAGGTTCGATCGCAACCTCTTCAACCAGATTTTAAGCACACTAAACTCTCTTTCCACTGAGTTCAAACCAATAACACGTTTGCTGAGTTTACACCAAATAAACTGTTTGTTGTTAGCACCGATGTGTTTCATATATGGCTGAATAAACAATACTTCGAAAGCTCTCGAACTTCTCGATATTTTAGGTAGATTCCATTTCTTTCCTTTACTTTCTTTTTAGTTCTTTTGAAGCCATGCGAATGTAAACATCTACTTCTTTCGGTTCTTGTTGTTTGTTGTTGTTTGTTATTGTCTGTTACTTGTATATTTTTGTGCATGTTTTTGTTATTGCCGCTTGTTTTTATTTGTAAACATTTCTATTTGTGTTGTTGTTGGCAATTTAATTAGCTGTACATAGGCACGTAGTTGTTTTTGTGTCTTTTGTTTATTTATTTTTAGCAATGTAATAAACGACAGGGGTGCCCAGCCTGATTTTCGTAACAGTATTTAATAATATACAAAATAATCATAGTAATTAGAGGGTTTGTTACTTAAAAATACAAAATTTTCCCAACTTTTGTCTTATGATTTAATGTAACACCACGACAAACATAGTTGACATTAAGCTAATCTTGGGGCTTTACTGTAATGGTGAACAGAAACTAATTTCATTGGGTTTCTCGACAACCGTAGCACTGCACTAGGCAAAATTCTCTGCTACCAGTTGAACGCAAAATATTTTAGAACTGTTAAGTAACATAAGCATGATTAATTAGAAGAAGCCCTTAACAATATTACAACAATTACGAACAAAATTTTTAGAAATTGTACAGTCAAGGTAAACTGATTGCATAGTAATTAGTACTGAAAAGGAATTACGAGTTGTGTTAATGAAATCTTCCTCTCTTTTTGAATTTGATGATAAAGTTGTGAGTCACCTTCTTAGCTAATGATCTATTTCTGTTGCAATTACTTATTTGCATTTACAATTCCAATCATCATTTTAAATGAGGAAGAGCTACTACTGTACACGTATGTTTTAATTTTTATTACGAAACGTAAGTTTGTTGTACACTCCCTGGAAAAATCCCAATTAAAATGAAAATATTGTATGTAAAGGTGATGTGTCGTTGTATTGTAATACAAAATAAAAATTCAAATTCTAACTGTAGATATGTCATTCAATTACACGGACAGACAGATAGACGGACAAATCTCATTATAAACATTAAATGACATTTGAAACGTGGAAAAAAACCGTTCCAATTTGTTTGCCACTCTCAATTGCAAACATTAAACGGAGCAAACAAGTAATAAGAAATTCCTCAAATAGTGGGGGGGGGGGTGTAGAAATGGAAATCCAATCAAATAAATTGAATGGGTTTGTCATTTGAAATGAAAACTGTCTGACAATTTCACTGCTGACACAGTAATCGAGACAAGCTGCTGACACGCCCCTTTGTTTTGTCCACCACCCTACTAGTTATCAACGCCGTCATAACTTATGTATGTGCAAGTGGCTTATTTTATAATTTAAAAAATGTCATGTCTTGAGTACTGCTTGCGGCTTCTTGTGGATTTTAAACAAGAACTCCCTTTGGTAACACATGTTGATAAATTTAAGAAACAAAAGAAAAAAAAGACAACCAAAATCCAAATGTTATAAAAAACGTTTGTATTGTAAAGGATTGAGGGGAAAATATTTTATTTATTTACTCAAGTAATACCTCAATGTATCGAAAATCTATTTTTTGCTGGTTTTCAAATGGAGCAACATGCTGTGAGTCTTGTTGGGAAAAGCAACGGGAAAGAAAAAAATTTAATTTTTTTATATTGGCCAAATAGAATTTTAAAGAATATTAACCCTCTACTATCCGGTACCTTAAACTGTAACCGACTTTTTTATCTTGCGTAGAATAGCTTTTTTAATGGTCTAGATCACATTCATCACAAGTCCAATACATTCCAATTTCAATGTTGATATTAACAGCTTATTTTCCAGTAATGATTTAGGTTAGGAGAGAGTGGTAGCTCTTTTGAAGCAAAGCTTATTGAACACACTTAGATACCCATTGTGATATTACATGAATCGATGAATCAAAGCCAATCATCTAGTCTAGAATAACCAGATTTGTCATTACAGAATCATCGCCTAGAAGCTTAATTTATCAATAGCTTCGATAAGCCCTTGAGAAAGAGCAAGAGGAGTCTATGCCAAGCCGAAGACGGACACTGGCAAGTGAAGGGGGGCACCCTCTCCTCTTCCTCAATCGATCCGCTACCTCGACAAAAATTATTCACAAGTAAGCGTTGCCCTTTGCGGTCCGCGGCTTATTTTAAATATTAGTTTAGTAAATGTTGATTACAACGCTTTCTATCCAATTTAGTGAATCTAGCAGGATCTATCAGCGTCCAATAAGATACTCCTTCCTAAGGAGGTAAGAGGTTTACAAGCCCTCATGTATTGTTGGATATTCGGTAGAAGTGTGCAAAATTACTCCGGATGTCCCTGAGACACGAAACCTATATGAAATACACAAAACTACCGCGAGAGCATCTCCTTCCTTAGGAGCTAAAAGGTATACCTACCCTCATGTGTTGATGGATATTCGGTAGAAGCGTGCACAATTGCCCGGGATGTTCTTGTGACATGAAACCCATATAAAGTAAACACAAAACTGCTGTGAGAACAAACCAAGGGAATCGTTACAGTCTTTTACCAGCTGAAAGTTGATAGTCACTAATTTGATTGATGACTTGACGTTTTCCAAGTACCAGTTTCTTTACTTTTTCAGCGTTTGAATCAGTTGGATACGATAAAAGTTGCGGCTACCAGCTGAACATGCTTAACAAGGTCGACTGGAAAGCAAAAGTTAGGTGAATACTGAAGACAAACAAGGAATTCTTATCTATATTTGGGCATTTAAGCATGACAACCATTAGGCAAGCAGGCTTCCCAAATGATTATTGTAAGTGAACATAGTAGGCGATAGAATTCCTTAAAATTTGCGATCGTATAAATTAAAAGACAAAAGAGTACCCATTCCTCGAACAAACTCAGTCAATATCTAAGGTGAAAAGAAAGTCAGAAAATTGTAATCTAAGCTCTCGTTTAGTCAACAGTTGTGAACGGGATTTTTATATAAACAAAAAGGTGGCCGAAAGAGTAGAAAGTTTTAAAAGAAGCCAAAGCAACACCCAACCAATAAAAAGATTTAGTCAATATCTAACGAGAGACAAAAAGTAGACATTTAAGCAGATGGAAAATAATTGTCTTTAAATAAATGACGACTGAAGAAGAATTTATGATCAAAGTTTTAGGAAGAAACCAATAAACACCTAATCAGTGATAAGATTTATTCAACACTTAACGAGAAAAATTGTATTCCAAGTCCCTTATTAACTGAGCAGTGATCCTAGGGGCCACCCAAGGAACAAAAGAGCTGACTATTTCTCGAACAGAGAGGCTCCACGGGTTTTTATAAGGCTTGAACAATTTTTCCTCTGGGATACTCGAGGAAAAATGTTACAATGTTAAGTAACGATCATCACCACCACTTAGCAAGGTTCTTTACTACTATACAATCATATGAATGGGAGCTACAGTGGATTAATTATCTACTTAGTTTGAAAAATCAATTTAAAGAAGATCAAAGAAACTTAAACAAAGCCATGGATGCTTTGTGGAAAGCCAATATGCTCCTCAGAGGAGTGACGGAGAAAAAAAAGCTCAAAGGGGTGGATTGGCTTCTGTAATAAGAGAGGGGGAAAATTATCTGGGCTATGGAAAAGTGACTCTGGTATAAAATAGACAAAGAAATTTGTCTCTCTCTTTGTCCCGATAGATACAGAGGGCTGCTGCTGCTCATCAAGAGCGGAATCAGTGTACTAACGGGTATTGTTAGCGAGCATTGTGGTCGTAGGTATCACCAGTATATTTTATGAAATATTGGTGGTGATCTGTGTAGATTCTTTGCGATGTATATCAGACATATGATTAAGTAGTTTGTAAGTACGTTGCTATTGCGGATCGATGGATGAAGTTACTGGGGCACTATGGCAACTCCAAAGGAGGCATTTCTTTTGTCAAAGAGTAATAACCTTTGTTCTTAGCCTCAGTTTGGCGTCATTAACCTATGCAGCAGCACAAAAGATCCTTCGGATCGCGGTGCCTTGAAAAACATAATATAACAAGCAGTAGAAAAAGGATTTTTTATGGCTGCCATAGACATGCATCAACAAGCACACAATAGGATGGTAGGAAAGTTGGCTAGTTAACTAAGATGAGAATAACTACAGTTATCAACAAAGTGCCGTTGGAAACCAAGCCAGACCACAGGTAAATAACCACCTAAAAGCAAGGGGAAAGGGCATTTTACCTACCTTAAGCTGCTTATGAAGTAGAGAAAATCAAGGGGATCCAGATTTGGGTACTGCGCCAAATCATTGAAGAAAAGTAGGCCAAAGTATCGCTGTCCTTTGCTCTCCAGAAATGGACATTCACAGAGATAATAAATGATTGTCTCACTTTCAAAGATATTTTTGCAGCTTCTGCTATGAAGTTTGAAGGGCAAGCCATTTTCTTCGCTTGCGTTTCGATGACGCAATGGTCCGCGTACACCGCAATAAATTTGGAAATAGAGTGGCGGCGGGTTTTCAAAACCGAGTCTATAGTGTTCTCGAGAATGAACAAGAAAGAGAGAAAACTTTTCCTGTTCTGTATCCTCTTAAGATAGAAACTATAGATTTACCTTTTGTGTGCAATTATATTGCAGCAGATGTTAGAATGGGAGGTGTAAGGTTCCATACATTACCAACGATGTTTCTGTCTCCGGGAAACAAAATCAAGGAAATGATACATATACCACCGTCGAGGTTCATCTCCTTTGTACATTGGTGAACTAATCCATTCCATAGACTCCCGATCTATCAGCATAATTGACTGAAAAATTTTAGTGACCTTCAGTAGTGTAAAAGATTTCGGATGCTGCCTTCGATACATCAGTGAAGACCGTAATGCGAGAACTCGTAGAAATACTACGTCTTCTCTCTACGGAAAGCGCTTCTCACAGGAAAAAAGCCCTTAGCGTGGCCGGAGAAGTCCAGTCTATGGATAGCCAACGGAAACTGAGTGCTTTCATTCCTTTAAATTCAATATGACGTAGAGGGCAGCATTGGGACATGTCCTGCAAGCACCCAAACACATAGACCTTCAAACTCTTCTCAGTCTAGTGGTGATAAGGCTCTTGCGAAGGGCTCCCCACCAGTCAACCATATGTGACAACTGGCAAGCACAAAACAGACGTTTATATATTCCTTTACGTCAACGTGTTAAGAGGTTATTGTGACCATGTACATTGATTGCTGCTTTCAATGTCTTTTTACGAGGTATAGATCTATGCTTAAAATCTCCGCAACTGAATTTTCACACAATGATTTCTTTCTTTTAAGAACCTGCCCTTGTTTTCGTTTAAATGCCAACCAAACTCTGTTTAAATTTCGTTTTAGCCAGACTATGCCAGCACGTTTTTGCCACAGTTTTCATGTATTTTTCTAATTTTTTTTTATAGTTTTCAAGAGCTATTCGTCTTCTTTTCTTTGTTTTGTAGCATTTTTTTCATATTGACATTGCTAAGCACTCAAGCGCAACCGTTTAAGTAGCTTTTGTAGGAAGAAACACTCTTCTATTTAATTGTTGTTTTTGTTGTTTTCCCATTTGATTTTCATTTATTCCAGTTCCCAACATTTGAATAAAAATATTTTTTAGTTTTTCTTTTTGTTTTAATTTAAATACTGAACCAGTTAAAAGACGACAAAAACAAAAGAAAATGACACACTGTTGCGTTCAACTTGTTAAAAAAGTGTAAATGGATACGGTTGTATGATAGTTGGTTGGCTGGTTGGTTGGTTGGATGAATTAGCTTTAAATATACAGAAAAAATTGGGTCGGTCTACTACTATTATCAGGGAAATTTAGTGCATTAATGAGTTGTAATTATGTATGTTCTCTCTTTTTTGTAAAAAACGTTGTTTACAAAAAAGGCCCAAATGCGGTGAACAATGTGGGTGACAAACGATTTGAATAGCCAAATATCAGAATATCAGCATAGCTGGTAAATCACTTGGATGTGCACTGTTAGTCATTTTATTTAGAAGATTTTTGTTTGTTAATTACGACTATAATTAAGCAGTTCAATCAAAATGACTAAAACTAAGTAAACTGTAATAGTAGAACAGTAGTTTGAATATAAATTATTACTGTACTCGTACTTAAGATTTGTCGACTTCGAGAGGGTATTTGATGGACTCATTTATAATATTACATATATGGGGCACTTTGGCCTGTTAAAGCGTGTCTGCAAAGATAATATCCCTAATAAGGAGATTATATGTCAACGCTACATTTGGCATATTTTAAGAAAACTTACTAGGCGATCGGAGTTGTAAGGCGCACTAGAAGATCTTTGCGAAGCCGACGACATTCGCCAGATTTCCACACGTTCTGGGAAACTGGGCAACTGCTACAGGAACTTGTCAGATTGTGTGAACTGGAGAGGAATAACTCTGCTGAGCATGGGCAATAAAATAATAGTGCATATTACAGCAAGCCGTCTGATATATGCACTGGAACCAGACATCAGACTACGGCAAGCTGGATTTCGTCTCCACGGATCGCTCATAGACCACGTTAATAGCCTCAGAGTAGTTGTTAAATGATCTGTTGAGTGGAGATCTCCACTTTATATGCTTTTTATAAGCTTTGAGACGGTTTTCGCTACTCTCGACCACGGGACCGTATAGAAGACGATAGTATGCGAAGGTACACCGCCGAAAATTATACTCATATCTCTCATTTGGGAATTATACCGCGGAACCACTTGCAGAGTTCTGCACGAAAATAAAATGAGCATAAAAGCTGGAGTTCGACCTTGGTGAGTAATGTCCCCACTGCTGTTTATTTTGTGCTGGATGCTGCAACTAATGGAATAGCATGAGGATTGCAGGGACAACTGGGTGACCTGGAATATACCGATGTTATGTGTCATCTGAGCCATCAGTATACTGATATGGTGGAGAGAATCAGAATGCTAGAAGCATATACGGCGAGGGCCGACTTAGAGAGCAACTATGCGAGGACCAAATCGATGCGAGTGAACGCAAATCATAGCCACCTATTTTTAATCAACGGCTAACTAGTCGAAGACGTCAGTAATTTCTGTTATCTAGGAAGCTTCATTGACACAATAGGAGGCTCCTCTTCTGACATTGCTAACCGTGTTTGCAGCTTCAAATGCACCTTTGGGCTTCTTAATCATGTTTTGAACTCTACTAACATATCGAGGCGGACTAAAATAGCAATCTTCACTTCGAATGTAAAACCAAATTTGCTGTATGGATACGAAAAGTGGAACAACGCAATTTAGGTTTTCATTAACAACTGCTTGAGAAGAATGGTAAGGATCTTCTGGCTGACAACAATATCCAACACTGATCTGTGGTGACAATGCAAACGTCTATGGCAACAGAAATCTTTAAATTCAAATGGAACGGGATTGGTTATACGGTGCATAAACCTAAAGATGATTTGACACGAATAGCATAGACTGGAACCCTAAAAGCAGTCGTAGAAGATGAAAGCCCATCCTAACTTGGGGAAGACAATTGGATGCAGCGATCAGGATGTCAACCGGAACCTTAAGGATTGTAGATCTGAAAATAAACATCAAATAAACCAAAACTTAAATCCTAAACACCGAAAAAAGAAGAAGGCTTCGTGTGAATAAAATAATAATAGAGAATGTAGACTCCTTTAGCTAATTCAGAAGCATACAAGCTAAGACTGCTGGATTGAAAAATGATAATTGCAACAACTTTGCCTGTAGATTAAACTCTATCTGGAGAAGTCTGTTTAAATTTAATTCATGAATAGTGTCTTTACTCCTGTAAAACCAATGATAGAATTGTGTAAAAGCAACACTGTTAAGAAGTACTATGCTGGCTTAATAATTAGCCTTCCAAGTTAGTTTAATAATTAGCATCATATCGATCAGGCACTATTACAGGACACTGCGACCCATGGAATCTATTGTGCCCCTTCCGGTCAACAGCTTTTTCAGCAGATTTTCTGCTTTCCTAATAAAACTAGCAGATCTGAAACCATGATGGTAGATGTATCACCCAGTGAGACCCTATGTCCACCTAAACCTATCATTAATCCCTTTCACACAAACATCCATTCATTCACACAATATGTGTTCCGATGTGTCTGATACCTATAAGTACAGTCTTCAAACAACCATCTGTGTGCCGCCATGCTTTTCAGATATGCTCTTAGTCTACAGTGGTCCGTAAGAAACTCCGTAAGAAGTTCGGCCTGCCATATTTAAGAACCTCAGAACGACGCCCAAATTGCGGATTTATTGCTGCTATAGAGTGGCGAGGTCCCCATTGAGCATTCCAATGTTCAAAGCATGTTGCAATTTCCCAATTCTTGATTAGGTTAAGGACGGTAGTAAGTGGCTCTGCATAGCAAGGTTCCAGATAGATAAAGGGTGTCATAGAGTCCATTCTGGCCAATGCAACCGCTATTTGATTAGCATCTATTCTACAGTGGCCAGGTAACCAAACCAACTGGGCTTTATTTCGAAGCGAAAGCCTTTGCAACGTATCGTAGCAATATTTGACCCGTCTAGACGTCGTAGGATGTAGGCCAAGTTCCCTTAAGACAGCTTGGCTGTCAGAGAATTTATCAATGGGTTTACTCTTGAGTCCACTGTCCAATGGGATCGACAAGTCTCGGTTTGGTCCATGAAAACCAGCACTGATACGGTCATTCATTTTGGAGCTATCAGTATACCAGTTGAAATCGAACTCACTCCAAACTAAGGCCCCATTAGATCAACAATCCCGGCCCGGGAATTTAACCTTGAATCTCCTGCAAAGCATTGATCCAAAGGGGCATAACATCCAGGACCTAGGATAGTTCTCCGACCACCCTGCATAAAATGGACAAACTTTCTGACGCACTTCGGCTGATTTTGGCGTAAAATTTTGCCGTCGACCATGCCGCCACCCTTATCACATGGATATGAAGCGGTGTTAAGTCAATCAAGGCTTTCTAGGCTGCTGTTGGAGATATATTTATTACATTGCCGCAGTTATACCAAGGCAAGTGAGTCTCTGTACTTTACCTAATTTAATCATGGTGAGAGCTTCCTCAGCTTTTTTCCACCAAGCTATCACCGCATAAGTGATTATAGGCCTAATAATAGCGGTATATACCCATAGTGTTATACTCGGCAAAAGCCCTCATGTCTTGACCCTTTCGACCCAGCTTTCTGAAAAGTATATGATTATTGGTACCTATGTATGTATACCACTCATGCCGAAAGCGTTAACGTAGGAAGAGCTACAAGGGCTCCTATCGCCATGTTCTGAATGGCACCAATGTGCGAGTGCCAACTAAGCTTTTTCCAGAACGACAACTAGATACTCAAACTCTTTAGACCTTACGACTGCGACGGAATTTCGATTTTATTTTATTTGCTGGCAAGCGCTAAATGATATTCAAAAACTAAGCGAATATTACTGAATAGGCGAATGTTACTGACCTTTAGATAGATGATGTCATTGGTTATTTTGACAACTACTGCAATCGGAAAGCCTATATGCTTACTGGCTACCCTATAAATCTTAAAAAAACAGCCATGTTCAGCAGCTTTAAATGTAGTTGTAGCAAACGCTTAAAAATAATTTCAAGGCTTTATGTCAAATTCTCTAAATAACACTAAAAAGTTTATTTGCTTAAAGTATTAAGAAAAACTTGATTTATGAGACAATAAAATAACAAAATACAATATCTAATAAAAATCACAGAATTTTATAAAAAAAATATTATTGTTCGAAAACTAACTCTTGCAAACAAAAGATTAATTTATTTCTGCTCGAAATTGAAATGCAAATGCAAAAGTGAATAGTCAACTTTATTTGCAAATGGAAGCCAAGAAGTTGAGAATTTTATTTTTTCAAAACTATTTTTATTTTATTTATTTTTTAAATTAATTGGTCAAATTGTTTATATATATTTTTGTTTATAAGAAATAAAAAATTCATAAATAAATTCATTAAAATCTTCAACAGCAACAAGCAAACTATGATGGCAATAAAAATAAAAAATCAATTATGATGTAAAATCAACCAGACACCCATTTTTAATTGAACAAACAATGCAGCAGAAATACTCGAATAAAAAGCAAAACAATTCATATGCAACAACTACAAACAATGAGTTTTCATATTTAAATAATAACAGACAGATGGACAGACAGATATGTGGCACATAAAGTGTAGCAGCATGAATAAAAAAAAACTATCATCGTTTATCATCCACTTTTTATGGTAATAATGATGACTACGATAACCATAATCATAATAATAATGATGATGATGCTGTTGTTGTGATCATCTTTATCGCTCATTAATATAAATGGTCATCATAATGCAGTTGCTGTAACTGCCAGCCAAATTACACTGCCAGCCAGACTTCTTTCTTGCTGTCCGTGCAACAGTGTAAGCGAAGTATTTTTAGTTTGTTTTTCTTTTTTTTATGACAAACAACCAGCACTACTTGAAACATTCATTTGGAAAAAAGAAGCACGTCATCCATGTCGTTAAGCCATAAGCCATTCTTTTCTCCTACAACGCTACCACCACTACCGCCTGTAACGCTTAAACATGTTTCATTCAGAAAGAAAAGAGGAAGAATTGATATAAAAGAACTCTGTCGACAAAAGAATGGCGAAAAAAAGAAATGAAGAGAAGTACTTTAAATTAAGCGACTCTTTTTGCTTAAAAATGAAAAAGGGGATTAAGAAAGAGTGCATAAAAAAGTCATAAGCAGTAGCAATTACTGTGGACTTTGAAAATACTGTACTCATCTTATAGACTAAGAAATGAAAATTTCTTCCAAAGCCACTCCTCATCCTTATTCTACTTTTGTACGATCACAGTTGTGTGTAGCAACGAAGGAATGATTTAGCTTGGAGTCTAGTAAAATGAAAGCTTTCTGTCCATATCTTGGGCTTTCTTGGGCTTTTCGCAGAACATGGGAAAAAAGAATTGGTGTTTCACACGTTTTTATTCAAAGATCTTCTACGAAAATCTGTGGATTTTAGCAAGTAGCGGCTAAGAATGCTTAAGGTTGTGCAACTGTGGTCGATTTCACATTTGTGGAGAAAAGGCAGTGCTTTGTTGTGCTCCCAATGACTGATTTGCTCTTATTATGCTATTCGCAAAATCCTCACTTGTGTTCCATGTGATGGGTATACTGGATACTTCCTATATGGTTTGTTTCTCTGCCGGTTATATGTGTGCTGTCATTTTCATCATCATAGGAAGATCTCCACACCAGACACTAACAACGAGTACTGAAAACATGAGTATACTCGAATCATGATTTATTAATTTTTATACTCATACTTATTGCAATGCTACTCATAGGCTTTCATACTCTAAAGCTTGAAGTACTCATCATACTCATACTAATCAACATTTTTTAACGCTATTTATTCATATTTATCTGCACTCGTTGTGCGTAGACGATGAAAAATTAGTATGATCATGGCTATTCATGAATCATGCGAATAGTTTTGTGGGTATTTTGAATATTTTCTAAGAAATTAATTAATACTATGAGTAGCTATGGGTTTTTGATTCATACTCGTTTGATTCATACTCCTCATTGCCACTTATACTTATGAATCAGAGGTATTGTGAGTATAAATGAGTATGAGTAATTGAATTTGGATGATATGTACTCGCTTATATCTATAAATTCATGAATGATTATGAGTAGCAAAACAGCAATTCGTTGCTGATCTCACATCAATCCTCACATGTCCTCTAACACAAAAATTAACATGAAACTTACAATTTGTATGGCTGGCTTTGAAATTGGCAGTTGGGGACGTCGACAATATTCAGGCATTAGTCAAGCACTATGGGTGGTGTGGTTTAGTGGTTAGAGCGCAGGCACACAACACAAATGATCCAGGTCCGAATCTCAGCAGAGGACAAAATGAAATAAATTTAATTAAAGTTTCAAGTGCTTAGTAAAGATACTTCAACCTCCCTCTAGACAAATCCATCATATTCACCACTGCACAGAATCATATGGAGGCGAGCTACAATAGATTAATTTACTGAAACTGAAACAAAGTAATCGATGCTTTGCGAAAAGCCAATGTGCTCCTTAGAGGAGTGTCGGAGAAAAAAGAATCAAATGCTATCTGCGGCGCATTTCTAACATTTTATGTCCAGTCGAGACATCAAATCGGTCCTTATAGCAATTTAATAAGCAAGTTCCAGCAGAAAAGAAAATTGTGTGAGTGAAGTGGAGATGAATTGAGTACATCTTCCAAAAACCCTATTACGACGTATCGGAGATAGCCATAGAATGAAATCCATTGGAAGTACAACGAATTGGAAGACAAGAAGTCAAATAAAAAGAAAGATACAGACTAAGCTTTTAATCATTTTTGGATTGATTAAGAAATAGAAGAGTGATAGAATAGAATGGGATAGAGTTGTAGCCTTGTCAAGTTAAAGTTCACTTGAGCACATATAGCGGCCCTCTGTTATGCCGCATTATATGAGTTCTCAGATTGATCAGCAGGCTCTGATTTCCGGTCTCGATAATTAGGCAGAGGCCTCGCTTAAAACTCCTGATAACCTGAAAACCAGCCCAAAATTTGATTTAATCTGACCATAGTTCTGACGTCAGGGAACTTTAATTGCGGCTAACCATCGATAAAGTGCGAATGAAAAAAGTCTACGTTGAGCCAGAGGCGGACATCGACGTATGCCACTATCTTCTTCCTTCCTCTTGCCGACTTCTGGTTCAGCGGTGCACACTGGGCGGGACACAGATATGATAGGAGAATGAACCCATGTGTGCTGTATCAACCCATGTGCGAATCCTTGGCCTGGATAACTTGTGTGAATGCTAGGAAACTGATAGACCCAGTTTCCTAGCATTCACACAAGTTATTTAATGATTACTGTAGGATTTGTCAGGATGACGAAGAGGAGGAAACTATCGGGCATTTTCTATGTCAGTATCCGATTCTTTCCGAAAGTAGGACTGCTTTCGTTGACAGTCCGTTTCTGCATGCCATATCGGTCCTATCTGATGTAAATGTCACCAAGTTTTCTTCCTTTGTGCATGCGTCTGGTTGGTTTATTTCGAACCATGATGCGGACATGAAAGTGCGCTTTCACGCTACCTTCTATGGGCACCACAGTGTAATCAGTATTAGATGTGATGAATATTAGATTCAAGTGAGCTGGACCAGTGTCTGGCTACCCGTTATAACTAACTAACTATCTTCTTTCTCCATGATTCTACAACCGACGATAGAGATATTAATCGAAAAGTTATGGTCAAGCAGGAAGATACCATCGGTGTTGCTAAATTATCTAGTTGACGATTTTCAGACATTTGCATACCTCTTTCAATGCGTTTTGCTTGTTGTGATCGTTTATTCAGCTTAATCCTCTTGCAGTGAAGTGCTTGACAGATCATCTGATTGAGAGCCAAAAGACATAGGAGAGATTGTCATTCTATAGATTACATCTCAACGGTCTGCTACAAGTGAGGATGAAAGTGTTACGTGAATTATATAACCTTATTGATCATTTGCCTCAATTCGTATAATTACGTTTTAACCTTTTTAAAACGTTGGAGTTCTTTTAAATTACGTTAAATAAAATAAATGGTGTGCCCCTATGGTATGGTAAGTAAGACACCCGCATATCAGCCAGAAGGTCGTCGGTTCAATACCAAATCATCAACCATCTTAAAAAAAAGAAAAAAGTTTTTCGACAGCGGTATCACCGCATAACATTAGCTGGTAATTGGTTATGAGTATTACTACTACTGAAATTTTCTTTAAATGCATTTGCCGTTCGGAGTCGGCGTTCAACTGTAGGTCCCTTTCAATGAGTTTAAAAATAGAACCAGGTGCGGTTCATTGACTGATAGAAGTCCCTATGTTCCTTCATGAAATGTTTTGGGAATTAATAAAAAAAAATGAATCAAATTTACTGCTTTATACAGTCGTTATTTCTATATTAACTTTACACACAATATTCAACTTATTTAACTTGCACTTAATACACAAATTTATGCAATATTCAAATCTAATTACCACTTTACCCTATGATTGTACCGTAAAATTAAGACTAACTGATTAAGAAGAGCACTGCGGCTTTTATAGTTGATTAGTGTTATATTCGAATGTTTTAGTACATTCCACAACCTACTATTCAGCTTCCATTAAGATTTTAAATACATATTCGACTTATAGTGGTATTGGCAGCACTGTTCAAAAAAAGACAACCATGGTAGAGTGATCGTAGCCATGGCACCAACCATAATAAAGTTTATAGCTTTAAATATTGTTGTATTTTTTGAAGGTGTTTTAATTTTTGTAACAATATGTATGCAAAAGTGGTTGGTATGCATGCATACAGCTCCCTTAAGCACCTTGGAGGATACTTGTATGTTGCAAGCATCTTTACATAATTTTGGATGTTTTTATTGTCTGGCTTTGCAGATCACCTGGTGATAGAGAGATAGTGTCGAACATTTTGTCGAAGTTCTAAAGATAAGGTATAATAATGGTATAATAATGTGTATGTTTTAAAGGCAGATCGTACGTATCGAAGATCTGCCGCTATGCTCAAGTGAGTGTATCACCTAATTGTTCATAGCTAGCGGTGTTTTGGGGTTTCTGAAAATAAAAGAAGAATTTGCATTTTAAAGGATTATTTTGGGTTGTTAAAGTAGCTTGTTTATGTGAGTAGAACTGCCATAAAAACCTGAGTAGACGCCCACACCTTGAGAGTTTTTCGCCAGCTCTGTTCTTGCTTTTATATAGGGTCCGCCAAATATATGTTTTTTTAGGAAAATGCTATAAAACAAAACTACTGAATATTTTCTCAAATTTCTTTTTTTATTTGAAAATACAATCCTTCCGGTAAACAATGGAAAATAATTTCATTCAAATGGCTGCCTCGGCTGGCCATGCAGTAGCCTACACGATCGGTAGAATTTTCAAGCACATTATCGATTGTGTGTAGTTGTATTTCACCAATGTCTTCACGAATATTGTCCTTTAAAGCGTAACACTTATCTTTGACGGCACCCCACAAATAATAGTCCAACGGTGTCAAGTCGCAGCTCCGAGATGGCTAAACGACATCAGCTCTGCGGCTGATAATGCGATCTTCAAAAACAGGGCGCAAAACATCGAGTGTAGCTTCGGCTGTGTTGCACGTAGCGCCGTCCTGTTGAAACCAAATGTCGCTAATATCCTCCTCATCAATTTTTGTGAACAAAAATTCGTTCAACATGGCCCGATAACGATTACCATTGACTGTAACGGCCACTCCTTGCTCATTTTCGAAGAATAAATGGCCCAATTATGCCTCTGGACTAAAATCCGCACCAAACAGTGACTCGTCTTGGGTGTATCGGCTTTTCAATGTATGCGTGCGGGTTTTCTGTGCCCCAAATGCGACAATTTTGCTTGTTTACATACCCGCCAAGATCAAAATGAGCTTCATCTGAAAAGATGATTTTTGATTCTGCAACATTACCATGATTTTCAAAGTAATGTCGTAATATTTGCCCGCGTTGTTCAAGCGTATACACAACCATATTCGTTCAGCAGAAGGATAAAACTAATTATCTGTCAAATCAGACATGAGCTAAGTGTTACCATTCACGAAATAAGCACTAGTTGAAAAAAAAAAACGTTAGATGGTGGACCCTTTACATCCTTATCCTTTAAAATATAAGCTTATCAAGTAGGCTTAAGTTTTTTCTTAGGTGTCTGGGTAGTTATTTGAAGAAAGTCTTCTTCCTAAGGTCACCAGCAATCGATAGATGGTCAGAATTCATACCATGCCGGCTAACTTAAAAGCTATCAGCTCTGAAACTTTTAATAGCTAGAGCGCTGGTCGTATATACGTTTTTTAATTGTTCTACAGGAATAATAATTTTTTAGTGCTATTCAAGCCTAAGGCCTTCATTCAGCTGAGCATGTACTTTTAACTTGAGAATATTTATTGTGCATTCATTCCCTTAACCCAAATTACGCTTTAATTTCCTGGAATCCTTTTGGGCTAAAGAATTTTTTTTCGCTAAAAAAAGCAACCATAATGTGTAGGGAATTGTCTTCCAAAAGTGCTGACTGACATTCAATCGCATTCATATACATGCATACTCGTATGTATGGTAAAAAAAAACAACTAAAAAGATATTTTCGTTAAATAATGCATTGCTGAATGCAAAAGTGATGACTGCCTGCTCGTACACAGTCTACACAGTACATTCTTCAAATTTATTTCGCCATATGAATACAAAAGATGCATTTTTTCGTTTTTATTTCATTATTAATATTTTTTTGTTTTTTTTTCGAAAATGCTTCAGAATGATGGATTTACAATCTTTAGAGAGACAAAGCAAAAGGAAGTAAAAAATGTTGCATTTTTTGGTTTAAACCAAACCAAATATAAGAAAAAGAAAAACACGAAACATAAAACAGAGCATATTTTTTACGCACGTACACGTATTTCTACTGGTAAGCCTTATATTTTTTCAAAGACAGACTACGTTTTTCGTTAAATTTAAAACCTCAACAATCAGAAAACTCCAGCTATACACTACCACAACAAAAAAAAGGTCAGCATGCAATAGGAGTGCACGCATCAGTTTGAAGTCAACCAGTGCCCCGAAAAGAAAAAAAATTGTATAAAAATTAAAAAAAAAACTTTAAACAGTTACACCTCGACCCCACAATGCTAAAAAAACAAACAAACAAATGTTACGAGGAATAAAGAAAGAAACGTAAATCGCTTTTCGAATTTTCGAATCCTGTTTTGCATTCTTGCAATGGTTTTGAAATGGGAATGACGTTTTCCTTTTTTTCTTTGTTATTAAGGGGTCGGTTTTACAGTTACTTTTAACACAAATGGTGTAAAATTAAATTGTCTCTGACATTTTACTAAAGAATTGCAAAACTTTCTTTTTTGTTTTTGTAAACGAATTTTGAAAAATATGTCATTTATGTATGTATGTATGTGACACTGAAAGTTATATGACCTCTGACCTTTCTCGAGGAATTGCATTTATCAAATAAGAAAACCAATTCTTTTAGAAATAGATCAACAGATAACTAATATTTGCTTAAGATCCATATGAATTTTTAATCTTGTTGGCCTTTTTTTTACCTTATTTAGGATTAAATTAAATAGAAAAACTTAAAATTAATGTCAACGATTTCATATTATTTAATGCGATCATTTGCCAAAATCTTGGTTCCATGTCATGTTACGAGATTAGCATTAATTTTCAGCCTGCCGCACTCATGGCCTCTCAAAATTTCTATTACAAGCTAGCGCTTGTTTTGTAGCATCATAAGATGGCCTTGTCAACATATAACCAATCCATTCCATCTACGTCTGCGGATATCGTATTCAATTGGCCTATGATGACTTGACGCTCCTATCACCTTGTTTGCACGCCATATTCTGTGCAGAGATTGAAGTACATTTTAGGCTTTGTTTATTCGAATCCCAATATCTTCATTACAATCACTGTTTTATTTATGGTGCTGAGCAGATATGAGAAAACTTGAGCCTCCTGCATTGTCTTCGCCTTAAGTGTGAGTGGTGGAGTGTTGCTAGTGGCAATACGCATTAATTTGGTTTTTTCTGCGTTCATTTTCAGCCCGACTTTTTTGGCATTTTCGAAAATCAATGACCAAACAAGCAAATATCTTCTACGTAGTCTATATAATGCAGGATTTAGGCATGCCCTTACTACTGAGCATTCTACAATACTGGTCTGGATACGGTATCAAAGGCACACACAAAAGATATAAACTGCTGTTGTATTCAATGATGATTTGCGCCGTATTTATGTGATCCGCACAAAAACTTCTCGTGCTGAATACTACCTGTTACTGTCGGAGAATGGTTTCAACCATAGGGGATCTGCCACTTAGTATTAAGGTTAAAACTTTATTAATTGCATTCAGCAGCGTTTTACTGCTCCAGTTATTACATAGCCTAAGGTCAAAATTGTAACTAACACAGCACTTCGACAACACTGTCTCTTCTTCTTTCTTATTCTTAGTCAAAATGGAGCGTTACAGAGTTAGACAGTTCGTAGAATGGATTATTTAACATCGAGCAAAATCATCCTAAGCGATGAAGCACATTTTCACATTGCTCGCTGTCTTAATCGCCAAAATTTCCACGTTTGGGGTTCTGAGAACCCACATATGATTGTCAAAAACCAACTGCATCCACAACGTGTCATTGTTGGTGTGCATTTTGGGCTGGTGGCATAATTGGACGAATTTTTTTTTTTTAAAGCAGTGTCTTATTGGTGCTCGATATTGCAAAATGATAACACAATACTTTCTGCCAAAATTGGATGATATTGATGTGACCAATATGTGACCAACAAAAAGATGGTGCCAAATGCCATCCAGCCCGAGAAACAATTCAATTACTGCATGAGACATTTCCAGGTCGTGTAATCTCGTTTCGGTGATCAGAACTGGTCCCATAGATCGTGTGATATAACACCATTGGATTTATTTTTATGTAGTTATTTGATATCACCGGTCTATGCCAACAAGCCCATAACCACCCGTGAATTAAAGAAGGAGATTTAATGCTGAATCAACTAAATTCAGCCATATGTATGCAAAATGATCGTGCAAAATTTCAGCAAACGAGTGCGTATGTGCATGCCAAGCAGTGAAAACCATTTATCCGATGTGTTATTCCATAAATAACCCTATACTAAGTACTTTATGACACAATATGATAAAATTTTTATATCTTTTTTAAGAAAAAAGTCTAATGAGCTAAATAAATATGAACTAAATTAGCATTATTAACAGGCTTCTGACGGAGAATGTTTGTAGAATTTACTAACATAGTTGCGGCTATAATGGTCATTGCTTCCAACGAAAAGTTGCATGTAAACTCTTCTGATCTTATTCTGTATAATTTCTATGAAAATATATTTAGTCACAGTGTTCAAATATTTTGTTCAGATGTGCAAGTGTCAACTCTGTTTACAGTTTTGGCGTAATTGAAATATTTTCTGCAAATCTTAGCTTGCAAATGATAGAAAGTAAACTTAACACTAAATCTACCAACTTACAATGTGCATTGAATGTATTCAGTCATGAAACATAAACACCAGTCATGGGCTATGGTAGAAATAGGTATTTCCGGTCAAATGATTGGTTATCACGAAAATTGGCACTTTAAATGTGGTGTTAATAATATGTGATAGGTATAGGAAGAAGGCTTAAAACTTAAGCAAAACTTTAGAGGAAAATTTACAAAACAAATGCTACGTATATATACGGTATGTGATAGTTAAGCTAATACTGTAAAACTGAACCCTAGAACACATAAAATCAGTGTTGGTAGATTGGAGTTGAAACAATACTACTCTGCCTGACTGCATTATTTGCATAGTTGAGCACACAGCCAAACATACACATAAATAAACACCGACAAATGCATACACGTAAATGGGTTGTCTTTTTGCTTATTTACACTACATCAGCTGAAATGACCATTAAATTCTGAATGTGTGTGCGTGAGTTTGTGCATAAGAATAACAGAAATCCCATTCACTTAGCTTTTAACCCCTTTGCTTCCTCTCTCACTTTTTGTTTACATTTCTCACACACTCTCATACATATGTAAATATGTGTGTATATATGTATATAAGCGATATTCAGTGATATTTTTTAAGCCACAAACAAAAAAAAAAAAAAAAAAAACTTCCGCTATATAGTAATTGTTTTGTATTTGTTTTTTTTTATAAATTCTTGTTTATATTGTGCATTTGTTGTTGTCGGTTATTTTTTCTAAGTCACGCATGGTCACCATTAAAAATTTGTACTGAATTTACTTGTTACCACTTCTTGGTTGCCTCTGTCGTAACTGATGTGTGGTAGTAGTGGTTATACTGTTTTCATACTGTTATTATTGTTAGTGTTGCTTTCTTTGCCATTTTCGCTTAAAGCGAGGGCGTTAAATGCCAAAATGCAAATGTGGTTTAAGAAAAAAAACAACAACAACAACTTTTAACACTTTGTTTTACTATGTGTGTGTGACTGTGTCTGCGCTGCCTCGTATGCCTTTTTCACAGCTGGTTTAAAAACGTTGTATTAACGAATGTCTTGCATTGATTTGTTTTCTAGTGTTTACGAGGGACGTAGCGTGTGGATGAAAAATAGAGAAATACTGTTAAAAAATTTACAAATTGTATTGTATTTTTTTTTATCAACAAATCGTATGGATTGAAAAAAAAAAAAACAAAAAATTTAAATGAAAAATCAAATCATTTCCACTATTTGTTCTGTTGTTGCTTTACACTTTTGACTCTTAAGGGAGTTTGTGATAAGGGATTACACAAAACTTTAAATTTTGTTATTGATTTTCATGTTGTTGCTGCTGTTGTTGTTGTTGTTAGTGTAACACATGTGGGTTAAAAGTGCTGGTACTGAAATAAAAAACAAAACAAAAAACAAAAGATTTGGAATTTTTTAGAAACTTAAGTTATTGAATATTTTAGTTGATGTTGGGAGAAAAAAATATGTCTTAATCAGACAGAGAGAAAAATTTCATAATAAAAAAAAAAAAAAAATAAGAAAAAGAGAATTAGAACGCCAAGCGATTTGGGGTGATTTTGGCTTTGAATTTTTTTAATATTTGTTTCTAAAAATATTTAAATTAGTGTTCAACTTAAATCAGAGCGTCAAGCAGTAAGCACATAACCGACAGCAAGCAGCAAGTTGTTGTTGGCAGTATTTGCTGCTATGCTATCGACTTCATAAACATTTTGAAAGCAGCAGCAGCAATAAAATTAAGTTTCATTGTCATTCAGTGATGACACTCAAGATTTTCAAGCCCACCAAAATAAAATCGCTTTTTTGAAATATTACTCAAAAATATAAAAATTAATGGAATTATGTGCTTAAAACTTTTTAACTCTTAACATAAACGTTGTTTGATACAATATTTTAACTTCATACTGTTGTTATCTGATAAATAAAAAAACTATTTTTTACGTTTTTTATTTAAAATTTTATATTGTATTGGTATCACTAATTTTTGTTTTGCTGCCTAAAAAAATAGAAATTTTTTATGTTTGTCGGCAGCAGCAAAGGTTGTTGTCTAGGATTTTGCTGTGCTGCCCTTAAAATAATTGTTTTCACAAAAACGTATGTATTCTAACTGACATTTTGCTGTCTGCTGCCTGCTGTCGGTTATGTGTTCAAAATGCCTTTCAAATGCACTGTGGATCAAAGATCCTCGTTATGCAAAATCCTTCGAAAGACCCAAAAAAAACAGATCGACACCTACCATCTATTTATCGACTACAGGGCTGCTTTTAACAGCGCTATACATTCAAAGGTGTTTCAGGCCATGTTTGAGTTTGGTATCCCTGCGAAACTAGTATGACTTTGTAGGATGACACTGGCTGATACGCGATTCTCAATTGAAATGGCAGAGAAAATCTCCGGGCCTTTCGATATGGGGCGAAGTTCAGACAGGGAGACAGCCTATCGTGTGATCTTGTTGATAACTTGCTGGAGAAGGTTATGCGAGATGTGAATATGGCTGACACACTTTAGGCCAGACATCGACATCATGGGTCGGCTATTGCTAGCAGTTACTAGCACCTTTGAAAAAGTCGAGAAAGAATCTGCTAAAGTGGGTCTGACAATAAACAGAGATCAAATGAAGTTAATGGTATCAAGGCACAAAACGTTCGGTAGACTCGAGCGAACAGTGGAAGTTGGAAACTACAACTTTGAGATATTCAGCGATTTTATTTACCTCTTCTCCGCCATAAATAAAATAATAAACATCAGTTTATAGATAAAAAAGAAAAATAGTGGCGAATGGATGCTACTGGATTAAACAAGCGGTTTAGGAATAAAGCCACCTCTCGACAAGCGAAGATTACCCTATACAAGACACTGATTCTAACTGCACTGTTATATGTTTCCGAACCATGGGTGCTTGCGAAAGCAGACGAGGCATAGCTTGGAATATTCGAGCGAAAAATTCTTCGTAAAATTTATGGACTTATCTGCGTTGGCGGAGATCATCGATGTCGTATGTATCATGTATGATGTATGAGCTATATGCCGACATTGATATAATTCAACGTATTAGACTGCAACAATTACGTTGGCTAGGTCATGCTGTAAGAATGAATGAACATGCTCCAGCTAAGAAATCATTTGAGTAAAAACCTGGTGATGGAAGGGGAAGACCGAAACTCAAATGGAAGGATCAAGTGGGGGAAGACGACTAGAAACTTGTTGTCAGAAATTGGAGATTTATTCTATGTTCGGTCACCAGAGCAAAAGCTTTAAAACGGCCACCTAAGTAGGTAAGTTTTGACACTATATTCACTTCTAACGCGTTATAAAAATCGGATTTTCTAATTACAAAGCTTCGATGTCGCAAATTTTGGTTTTTTCTCACTAGAATTTTTTTTTACAGATAAATTATGTTCATTGCCATTGATGTACCCGCACGCTGTAAGGTTGCTGTTATTTTTCTGCATCACTGATATGGAAATTGTGGGGCCCTCGCTTGTGGGAGCTAGCTCTTGCCCTTCAGTGCTAGGTCGTTTTAGTTTAACGGGGACTCTGATGGCAGTTGGCCAGTTTATTATTCCGCGGTGGTGAGACGGATCTCGACCTCTTGCGTGGCGCTTTACAGTTTCTGTGGAAGTGGCTGCTCTTTCCACAGTTAAAACATTTAACTTTTTGATTTCTGCTCAGCTAGAAGCCTCTTAGTAACCTCCTCTATTCTGTTGATTTCGTTCTCCTTCTCTGCCACAACTTCAATATTACGCACATTTGTATTTGTGGCTGTGTAATCGTGCGAGCAAGCTCCTGCGCAAATGCGAACGCCACAGTATCTTGGAGGCCTTTTGGCCCGTTGTGATACCCCCAACAATAACAGACCCATTAAAGAGGCCGAAAGGCCGGAAACGGACAAGTCCCAGAAAAAAGATCCCCCCCTAAAGACCCAAAGGTATTAGTTCCTTCTTTTAAGCCAACCGGTAACCCTGACGAAGTTAATCAACTTCGAAACTGTCACATCTCTAAGACAGTCCAGATCACGGAAGCAACATGCACTCAAGTGTCTAAGTCTAAGCTCCCATAGGCATGTCTAAGCTGACAGCTCCTACAGTAACCCTAACCAGGGCATTCCATGCGCTTCGATATGCGGCCTATAAAAAAATGCCCAGTAGTTATGCTCAAAAGAAGCCCAGTTGACCCCCTTCCAAACCTAAGAAGAGACCTAGTCTTTTCTAGAGATAAAAAAGGCCAAAGCATTGTGGATATTCCACAAGTGGTGGTATTGTTCCACCTGTGTTTCATTCAGCTAAGTGCCTGTTTATGCAACAAAATCGACGGCGCTCATAGAGGGGCTTGCACGTCCTCCTGTACGAAAGACAGAGAGGACTCTACAGTAGTGCATTCATCAGCAATATCATTCCCTTGGGTGCCCACATGACTCGAAACCCATACCAGTTCGATATGATACCGCTCCAGATGGGCCGGCGAGCGAATGTAGTTCAGGAAGACGTTCTGATCTAATAACATACAAGTCGACAGCACTAATAGCGGCGAGACTATCTTCATAGATCCTAATTGACTTCGAGATCACGTAATTGATTTAGTGCCCTATCTATAGCGTAGTCCTCCGCCTGAAAAACAATGCAATAATTGGGTAGTCTGAGAGACTCTAAGGTCCAGATAAACAGAGTAAAAACCCGACCCTGTACCTATTTCCGTTTTCGGGCCATCGGTTAGACCATAAAGTGTCATCGCGAAGGACAACAGCACACCCATAACTAAAAGATGTGCTCCACCGAAGTTCAAAGAAAGTATCCGCCCATCTTTAGAAACTTGTTTCAAAATGAAATTTTAAATAATTTTTAAAATTCTGAAAAATAGCACAATAAAATATTAAAAAATATCTTAAGTTGGATGAATAGTAGACTTTTAGGTAATGCAGTCTGTTGCACTACACCGAGCATATGATCATAGACAATCCGCTCGTAAATTTAATATAATAATTTAATATTTCATTGTAACTTGAAACAAATACAAAAAATCCTTTGAGTTTCTACTTCGTTAAAAGTTTTCCTTTTTTTGTGTTGCTGTTTCCAATTCAGTGAAAATTTATTTATTTAAGAAAATACCAGCAAATTAATAAAAAAGAAAACAATTTATTTCAATCCAGTTTTTAAATTTAATTGTAAATTTTTTCTCTTCATATTTATTCACTTTCTTTAATTTATTATTTAAAAAATAAAATGTCTGCAACAACAATTCATTTAATTGGCTTAATAAGTGCCATCATCATCATAATCATCATCATCATCATCATCATTGTCTTGCTTATGGTCCCATAACAACTCAACTTATAACTGAAAATGTTTATTTTGTATCGTTTTCTTGTGAAAAAAAAAAATTGTTTGAAATGAAAACGAAAATATTTATTCGTAGAGTAGCGCTAGCAATAGCAGCAGTATTGTTGCTTCAAGTTTTCTTTGTTCAGCTTAAAGAAGTGGAAACGAAACCTTTTTGCTCCATCACACTGCTTTATAGCCAAGACACCATAGTATTATGTTGACAACATTTTATTGCAAATATTTTTCAACTGATTAAGGATATTCTATAGAGAGAGAGAGAGAGAGAGAGAGAGAGAGAGAGAGAGAGAGAGAGAGAGATAGAGTGAGAGAGGGAGAAGAGGCAAAGCAATTGAAGTTTAAAATGATTTTCTTAAATTGGTGCATATGGGCTGGCATATTTAGTCTTGATTCATGTTGAGTTTTGGTTTTTATTTGTTTTGTGTTGCATGCAAGTGCAAAACACAAATGTGTACTTGATTTCACTCATTAAAAAATCGAAGATTATAAAAGAAACCAAACAGTGTAGTAAATAGTATAACAGTTTAGTAGTAATGGGTGCTTATTTTAGAGGTTCATAACTTTGAATCGGCAACACTGCTTTATTTTACAACTAATTTAACAGCTGATAGTTGCTTTTTGTTTAGTTTGGCTGGACATTTCGTTATGAATAGGCTTACACTAGAGCAACGCTTGCAAATTGTTGAAATTTTTGAATTGAATTTCCATTTAAAATTCCGTTCTCCGACCATTTTTGGACCATTTTTGGACAGTGGGCTCAATGGAAAGACCATTAATATATTATCTGACAGCCGTATGACATCTATTCTTATTAAATATTACTACGATAGGTTGCTAAAGCTTTCGCTTGGATATGAGGTTCAGTTGTTTTGGGTATCATGACAATGTGGAATAGATGATAATTATATCGGTACGTAACCTTGCCTGACTAATAATACTAATTGTGGTTGAATGGGTATGTATATAAACAGAATTGTCTCATTTTGAGTGAGGAAAATCCACGAGCTTTTGTCGAAACACCATTAGATCCACAGAAAATTACTGTTGGTACGCTTTATGGGCTGGCGGAGTCGTTGGTCCATATGTCCTCAAAAACGATAATGGTCCGAATGTTATTGTCAATGGCAAACGGTATAGGGACATGATTAGAAATCTGTTCGTACCTCAATTAGCTGGCATTAATATTGCTCACATGTAGTACCAACAGGACGGAGCCACAGGCCATCCAACGCGCTACAATTGGTTTACTCACAGAAATTTTTGACGAAAGAGTAATTTCACGTAATGGTACCAGGATCGTGTGATTTAACCCAATTGGACTATTTGCTTTGTTGTTATGTATAGTCACTTGTCTACTTAAATAAGCCAGAGACTACTGAAGAGTTAAAAACAGCCGTATATGCTGCGATAAGTTTGTGAAAATTGGTTTTCCATATTGCGCCTTGTACGTGCCAGCCGTGATGGCTACATGGCCGAAATCATATTTGGACATAAAATTTTTATCCAATAAAGCCTGTTTCATTGAAGAGTTAAAAACAGCCGTATATGCTGCGATAAGTTTGTGAAAATTGGTTTTCCATATTGCGCCTTGTACATGCCAGCCGTGGTGGCTACATGGCCGAAATCATATTTGAACATAAAATTTTTTATCCAATAAAGCCCGTTTCATTGATATTAAAATATATTTCTTTATTTTATTATGGTTTAAACTTGTATTAGAGTCTAATTGTAGTCTTGATGTTATAAACATATTTTTTTCTCCGCACTCCCATAACAAAGGGTTCCAATTTTATTTTATTCCAGCTTAAGCTTAGAATCGCTGCTTCTAATTCATTTTGCCCTCTCTTGGTGTGCACGATGGGCGCCCCTGCATCAGCTCCCTTGTGGGTCTTATTCGATGGCTTATCTGGCCTCTACATTATATTTGTTAATGCAAACTTGCTTATTTTGGATGCCTTGTGATGCAGTATTCACATCCATATAGTGCGACAGATTTTACATTGGAATTAAATAGGCTTATTTGTATTCTTCTCGAAAAAGAGTCTGATCTCTCGACTTTGTTCAAGGCCAAAATATTCCGATCATTCTATGAGATATTCATTTCAGCTGTTTCATTATCAATTTGCCGACGCCAAATATGGCGGGCTGCCTTCTCATTGAGGAAACAGACATATGGTCGAACCATCCCCATTTCCGTCGTTTGATTTCAACAGCAATAGGATTATGGCAACTGATGATGTCTTATGGTGTTTGGTCAGAAAATTGCCAGGAATTTATTCAACCAACGATTTGAAAATACTTGCGGGGCGATACATTGAGATAATTCGATTTCCGATTCACCGTCTTTAGCTGTTTTTCTTACATTAGTTACATACTGCCTAAATTGCTTGAGGAGTCAAGACATTGAAATTAAGGTGCATGTTGCCATTGTTTAACATACAGCAGAGTATAACTGCTTTAGAATTCCCTTTGCTATTAAGTCCACAGTTAGCTGGTGAGAATGTATTGTTACGTTTTAACCTTTTTTAAATGTTTGGGTTCTTTTTTATTGCGTCAAAATAAAATAAACACCACGTTGTTGTTGTTTTACAGTTTATATTTTCTCACTTTTTACAGTATACAATTATCACAGTCTTGAACTTATACTATGTTCGCACGACAACGTTTTTTCCTCATTCGCTCTCTCATTCATAATACAAGCCCCGATTTTTGAGAGGGAATCACTCAAATTGCAAGTAATTATATTTCTATTACCCTGTGTATTACTTTAAAATCAGAGCCATCTCTAATTTTAATAAAACTCTTAATGTAAATGTTTTATTACAGATTTAAGGTAGAAAATTTATTAAATTGACCTCCTTAAAGTATGCAGTCAAGTAGGAAAAATAAACAAAAATAAAATAAGCGAAATAAAAACAACAAACAAAACAATAGTCACTCGCTGCATTGGCTTCATATGCTGGCAGTTAAAAGGTGCCGAGCGAATGGGAGAATCCAAATAAGTAATACAAACAGAGAACGAAGTAGTCTCGTACGAACATAGCATTATTTATCTTACACTTAATGTTTGTTTATACAACACTTTTATTTACACCTAAATACGACTTTACTTTATAGCTAAAATTTCACAATACAGTCCCTGATATTATCAAATTGTATCTTTTAGTTTTATTTGGTACGCTGCTGCTTATAAAAATATTGGTTTCGAAAGGCTTAGAAAGGTTTAAACATTTCTGAAAAACCAAAATAGCATTGGACAGTATAAAGACAAACTATCTTTCCTTATATTTTGTACAGTTTGTTTAATAAGTCTTCACCGAGTTCTGTGATTTTAAAACTTGAGACGATTTGATTTAAGTTGTGAATAAGTTGAAGTTCCTATAAGCGTTCCTTTTTCTAGAAAAAGCTTTCCTTACTCTAATTGATTAACAGCAACACCCTTGTATATAATTTGGCATAATTTGTTTCGATATTTATTTATTAATTGCATGTTATTGATTTTTAATTACTTTTAATTGATAAAAAATTAAAAATTAAAGATTTTAGCCTTGAAGCACATTTAATTTGATAATAAAATTATAATATCGATCGCTTTCTTAATAAGGCGAAATCTTTAAATTAAATTTTGCCTTTCGTTCGAAAGAAAAAAAAAAAAATATAAATCACTTGCTATTTTCATAGCAAACCACAAGAAAAATAATTACTTTTGCTTTTGTTTTTTGCTTAATTTAATATTAATTTCTATTTCTGAAATTCATTCACTAAAGTCATGGATTTCATTCATAATTCATATGCTGCTTTAAGATTATCTCAAGAAGAAAACAGAAAAAAAAAATCCCGCAAAATGAAATCTTTATAAACAACTGAATTGAAACAAGTGGGAAAGCTATGACCGAACATGTACGACCTTGTGATAACCTACACCATATACTTTTTCGGCACAAAATTATAGATTTTTATGATGTTTCTTGATTTGGAGACACGATGGCATTGAATTCTTTATACGCTCATTTTAAATTAACTAAACATCAATTTTTGTAGGAGTTAAGTTGTTAAAGGGTGATTTTACGCGTAAAATCAGTTCTCGATATGAACTAATGTGCATTCCTAATCTGCTACTAATTTTATTCGATTTTGTTGCTGCTGATTTGAATGTTCACAATTCGCCTTGGTTACGTTATTCAGGCAGCACAACTCCAGAAGGCCAATGCGTTGAGTTATTTGTCGCGCACAATCACCTTGCGCAATTAGTGAAGGAGACTGTACGTATAGAGTGGGCTATCTATCGGTTTAAATTTGTCATTCTATTCTGTCACAAAATTCAGCATATTATCTCCAGTAAACGAAATGAATCGATTTCGGCTTGAACAACGTTGGGATATATAGGAAACTTATCATCATTTAAAATCATATTTTCGGATGAAACTCATTTTCATATTGGTGGGTACGTTAATAAGCGAAATTTCCGTATTTGGGGCTCAAAAAACCCAAAACGTGGTCCTACAGAAGCCAATGCACCCATTATGAGTGACTGTTTGGTGCGGGCTGTGGAGCGGAGACATAATTGTCCCTTATTTCTTTAAAAATGCGGTCGACGTAACCGTGCCCGATCTTCATGATATTTATGTGAACGATGTTTAGTTTCAACGGGATGGTGCAACTTCCCACATATCTCCTGCCACAATCGATTTATTGCGTTAAACGTCTGATGGCATTTTAATTAGCTGGAATAGTAATGTCAGTCGGCCGCCAAGAAGTTGCAATTTGATACCGTTTTACTATTTTCTGTGTAGCGCCGTTGAAGACAAGTTTGATGCCGACAAACCACAGACAATCGAGCATTTGAAGATCAACACTCGTAATTCCATTGCCGAGATATGAAAAAATTCTCGAAAATTGGTCCGATGGAATGGGGTACTGAGAGGCCAGCTGCGGTAGCCCTATGAATGAAATAAATATTTTATTTCTTACGGGAACAATAGTACTTCACAACAACAAAATAAATTTCAAACCGTTTTTGTTTTATTGCATTTTTAAATTTAAATTTTTAAATGGCCCACCCTATATATCGTGCGTAGATGGGTACTAGAACAATACACTCAACCTTTTTCTCACTAAAAACCCTGAAAATTATGAAAATAAGATTCTTGCACCTATCAGCTATTCGGATCATTGTATAATTTCTCGTACTCCGCTCTTTAGGAGGTTTCACCCACGGCTGTGGAATACTTATTTGGCTGAGCTTAATGATTTCTTTAAGCATTTTAATTGGAAACATTGTTTCTTTGACTCAAACTTCGATGCCATGGCAGAAATGGTCGTAATGGCTGGTGAATGGACATTTTTATCTCATCCAAAAACCTTTCGATTAAGCCTAGAACTAAATCTTGGTTTAATCAACCCTGTAACATGGTAGACAGATCCAGAGAGGAAACGTTCAGCAATTGGCGTAATAATAAATTTGTTACGCCTGCTTCGTAAACAGGCGAGATCTTCGTGTACAGCAGTCCTTAGACGCGAAAAGTTCCTCTACGAGCAATGTATTCGTGCTCAACTTTTTATTTTTTCGCGCTCATTCGTTAAAAGGCTAAGATACAACGCTATTTCTGTTACTTGTTTTATAAAGAACCCCGTTGAAAAAGCAAACATTTTGGCTGATATGTTTGCAAGTAATTCGTACTTGTTGGAGAACGTTCATGCACAGTCCGAACTTGAAAGAGTGTCAGTAACTATGCCTAGTATATTCATCCGATTCCGTGCTGTAAAATGGGTTCTGGCAAATCTCAATGTTAGTAAGATATCTGGGCCGGATGGCATTTCATTATTCAACGCTTGCGCGTCCATTAGGTCAGTGCGTTATATCGCGCCGGTATTTTACTATCTTACTGGGAAGTTGCTAATGTAACGCCAATCCCTAAAAAGAGCGGGGCTAAATCCCTGAAAACTACTGCCCAATAACAGTTTGTTTCGCACTCTCTAAGCTTATGGAGAGTGTGATTAATCACCACCTTGTGAGGTATTTAGAGTCCAACGATTTGCTAAGCAATCGCCAGTACGGGGTCCGCTAGGGCCGTTCTATGGGTGACCTGCTGGCGTTGCTCACGGAGAAGTGGAACAGGTCTATTCATGGTTTCGGAAAAGTAAGGTTGGGGCTCTGGATATTTCCAAGGCTTTTGATAGAGTTTGGCATGAGGCTCTCATTTCGAAACTTTTGCATCTCTCGATTTATATCGAGATTTCTCAAAGTTGGATCTATAAGAATGGTTATAGATGGTGTCTCATCCGACGAGTTTAGAATAAACTTGTTTCTAATGTTTTTTAACCACTTTTTTCTTCCCATTTCCAATCCTATCCACTCTTTAGCAGATGACAGCAATATTTGCCATTCGTATTCCTTTATTTGTAGGCCGAGCCTCTTGGAGATTGGAGGGAAAAGATTAAATATGAATGACACACTCACAAGCGACCCGGTGGGGTCGGGCGAACACGGTAGGTTTTATTGCACACAAGACCCAGTGGTGGTGTGGTGTCATCTGTGTCTATGAGTAATATATATATTGAGAAATCCGATGCTCTTGCTGTTCTGGCCATGAGAACTCATTACGGCGTTTGTTGGAACGATTACATATTTCGATTGTCGAAGGAAGCATTCAAGTGCCTTTGATTTTTAAAATGGCGCATGAAATACTTCACTTTATCCCAACCCCAAGTGGAATACAACCCTCATGTATGGACGGGTGCTTTAAAATATATTTTGGAGCTTCTTGACCGCCTACAGGAGAGGGCGAAGGTACTCATTAATGACGGTAGAGTAGCCAACGCTATTAATTCATTAGAGCATCGTAGCAATGTGGAGTATGTTTCATTGTTCTATCGGTACTATAACGGAATGTGGTCTAACTAAACAAAATGATCCATTCCTAATGATGACGTAGTACTCGTATTTCTCGTGGAGCACATCCCTTTGTAGTTGATTGTCTAGTGAATCGCACTACATATTATAGGCAGAATTCGTTCTTTAGCCGCACAACGTTTCGTTTGTGGAATAATCTTCCTGCGAAATTCTTCCCCGCCACGTACGACATGAGTAAAATTTAAATTTAAAAAAAATGTAAGTGAACAGTTGGCTTCTTGATCTCTGGAATTTTGCACTTTCTGCAGTCTACAGCAAGATCTTAAATTTTTGGTTTGTCTAGCCAATAAAGCCGTAACGATTGAAAAGTGTCTAAATCTACCAAATCATTGTTAATGTTGGCTTCTTTGTTAGATCATAGCAATGTTTTTGAAGTTTATTCAGTCATCTTGTCATCATGCATTTGTTGTTCAGACAGTTTTTTGAATTTTTTGTTGATTAAGACGATGGAACTGTAAAGCGTTCAAACCTCTGACATCATTGTACTCGTTAGCTCTTCTGTTTACATCACACCAGATGATTTTCCTTACTGGCTATTCATTTATAAATTCCAAAAACATCTTAGGACTGGAGTTCGAACGATATGTGCGTAGATTTATCTTGTGAACAGACTACACTCGGATACTAGGAGGACTGACTAAACTAAAAAATTATTTTGGGTCTATTTTTATACTTAAAAGTGTAATTGGCATTGTTTTGTAAGCCGCTACAAACTGTTGTAGGGTATGGCAATACGACGAATGTCTTACAAAAATTAAAAAAAAATACAATTTTAATGTGGGTTGGTTGGTTAGTCGGTAGGTTGCGTTTTATTTATTTTTTTATGGAGTTTTTGGTGGGTTGTTTGATTTAATTTTAATTTACACATCCATTCATTTAGTCAGTCAGTCAGTCATTCATTAATTGAAAAACATAAACTTTGTTTTTGTTTTTACATAAACTTTGTTTTTGTTTTTACAGCAACAACAATAACAACTGCTTCTCACACAGCACACTTTGTTGTTGCTGAAATATGTATGTTGTCGTTTATAACCGGTATTCATTATCAAAGAAAATTATACAAAACGATACACATCATGCCTACCTTTTTGGCCAAAATTAAGCAACAAAAAAAATTATCATCAACTATGGGCTGTATAAACTGTTGTCATGACTATCTGTCTGTCTGTCTATCTTTCTCATTGTATGACGAGATGGTTGGTTTAACTAACAAGTATTTATGGTAAATAAGTATGACATCTACTCTATTAACAGGCAAACTAACTTACAACTCGTACTGCTCTAATCGACTACTGCTGTTGCTAGAGCTACAATCAAACACTTTGAATTTGACTGCTGCTGTTTGCAAAAAAATATACAATTTTGAGCAAAAAACACTCGTTCACACATGTCTTAATAGTATCGTGAGGGGAAAATGGGAGAATACATTGTTGATAAAAGCCTCCAATCAAACTACAATTACTGAAATCAGCAAAATGTGCTGCACTTGGTTACCTGATATACAATGAGTGTCACTAGCTTCTACATTTCTACCACATTTTGTATCTTTTGTTTAAAATACACAAAAATGCTTAAAAAAAAGTTACAAAAAGTAATGGATTTATTAAAATTAAAAAATAAGAAACTGACTAATTTTAACAAAATGTTGTTGTTTTATCAACTTCGAACAACTTCTTCCAGAAGTTTCCTTTACAAAACAATAGGTGGTCGTACTATTGTGTTTTTTTTTTTTTTTTTTTGGATCAAAACTTAAAGTTTGCACAGTGCTTTGTTTGACAACTGATTTACTGTTTAGTTCGTTTTGACATTCCATTATGGAGAGACTTACACCGCTGTTAGTTCAGGGAATGAGCTGAAGCACGAATTGATATCAATATTGAATTTCCATTCAAAATTTTTTACTCCATTTTTGGTTGCGTATACACAACCATATCCGTTCAGCGGAAGGATAAAACTAATTATCTGTCAAATCAGACATGAGCCATTCACGAAATAAGGTCTAGTTGAAACAAAACACGTTAGATGGCGGATCCTTTACTTTCAGCCATTATCCGTAAATAAAATTTGATACGAGCCAGTCGAGATTTCGATGTTTCACGATTCTTTACTACCTTATTCTCTAACTAAGGAAGGTTTTCAAATCCATCACAAATGTTTATCTCTGACTTTTAACTATTTGATGGAGGTCTATCAGTCTAATGCATTTTAAGCATCTTAAAATAGGGTTTACAAAATATATATGTAAATTCGAAAAAATGTGCTATTTTTTATTTAAAAAAATCAATGCATTCCTTTATGTTTGTCTTATGCCGTTTGACGTTCTTAAACAAGTAGAATTGATTTATTAATAACGCACTGGTTTGGCTACTTTTGTGCAAATATCTGCTGCTTATTTTCTTTCGTTTTTATCGCTTGAATGCTACTGGCTAATGAATTTTAAATGTTGGGAACAAACGTTTATAAGCGACAAAGATTGTCGTCACTTTAAGTTTGTTTTTTAAAGCGCCTTAAGTAAGCGTATAGAACCTGTAGCGATTGACAGCTTTAATTCTTGGCGTTCTGTCTGACAGTAAACATTCTAACAATTTTGTTAAACAAAATGCTTAAGTGGTGGGCAAGTTATGTGGGCAAAAGATGATAAAAATAATTTGCTGATTTTTATTATGATTGAATTTTGTTAATTATAGGGAAACTACAGTTAACTGTTTCTGTAAGACAAGCAATTTCAAACGATTGAAAATTTATACAAACAATTTTTAATATTATTTGAAAAGTTTTGTTTTCTTTTCCTAACGTTTACAATTACAGGAAACAGGCAGCAAATAATTTGAACTAAAATACAAAAAATTTCAATTTTTCGAGAGCATTTTATTTTTTCATAACAGCATTGGTTGCATTGTAACTCATCATTTAGCGTGGACAAGCACCGGAGCAAAATGAAAAGTCATATTGATTTGGTGGTAATTCACAGGGCGATACAAACTAAATTATTTACAATTTGGAAGATTCGCTCTTAAAATTTTGTATGGGGAATTATGTAATTCGGTTTATAATTGGAGGTTAAATTATGACGAAGAGAGTAAATTACAAAATAATTGTGCATCATAATATATACTAATTACGTATTAGATCCAGCTTAAGTCTACCGATGATATGAACATTCATATAACAGTATTCATCAGAATTTATAATCTTCTCTTGACGGCTAGGACGTGGCATTCACAGAGAAAATGGAAGATTGTTTTAGATGCATGGCTAGGCTCAACTCAACTTTAAATTTTGACTTACAGCTCATCTATGTAGCACTTACTTGCATATGTGGCTATTTACAACCTCAATTGGTCAATAGCTGAGCATATGGAAGCCAAAGCGAGTCGATATTGAGCGTTTCTGCTGCAATTAGTCACAAAAGAATCTCATCGAGTTTTTGTCGCTCTCTCTTACGTTGTGCTTCGGGTTCCGTATTAAAAATCTTTCAGACTGGGAAATTTTCATATGGATTCGGGATACAGAGCTTACAGTTCAGAGTTCATTCGATATAGATACACGCTATTTAGAACAACAGGTCCGTATATTCTGCGGAAAAATCTTTCTCTTGAAAACTCCTAGAATCTCCACAGTAGTCTGATTTTCCTTGCACAAAACCACACTGATATTTGCCGATCAGTCTACCGTCGATGGGTTTCAGTCGCTTACACACTGCAATGGAAAAAAATTTATAAAAGATGGGTAGAAGTCTAATTCCGCGATAGTTGGTGCATAGACTGGGATCACTCTTCTTATAAAAAGGACAGAGAACTCCGAGGCTCTAATCTGAGGCCACGCTTTCTCTCGACCAAACTGACGACAAAAGCCATCTCTGCTGGAAACTTGGAAAAGCGGTCTCTATATCCACTACAGTTGAAGCATGATCACATGATCAACCCGATTTACCGTACATTAATTGGGAGATCACCGGGTTGTCGTATGGGCTGTATGAGCTGCAGCGAAGTAAATCAACCGCATACCATTGTTAGTTGTATTATCGTGCAAGCTGAATTTGCTGAGCGTTGGGTTAAAGACTACATCACTTCCTATTTTAGCATTAAAATCTTTTAGGAGTATTTTGATGTCCTGATCAGGGCATCTAGCATACATATGTTCTATCAAGAAGCTTATAAAACAGTCATTAGTTTCCTCGTCCTTATCCTCCGTTGGAGCATGAGCACAAATCAGGGTAGTGTAAAAATAAAAATCCGCCTCGATGTGGATCGTGGCAATACGATCACTTACTGGCTTAAAGCGAGAGACAAGGTGACGCAATTCCTTCCCCACCATGAATTCGCACCCAAACTCGTGTGTTGCCGGATGACAGCTGTAACAATTCACCCTCTTCAAGCACCTCTGTCCCATCTATGTAATCTCTTGTCTAGGGGTAGGTCAGCCTTATATTCTTCGAGGACATCCGTCAGTTGGATAGAGGCCCCTGGTCTATATAGAGTTCTAAAACTCTAGATGCATATCCTCAAATCGTGTTCCTTATAACATTTCCGGTTGTTAACATTGAGGGGTGTTGTTTCTCTTCCTTTGTTTTTTAATTTAATTCGTCGTTAACAGTTGCTGCTTTACTACAACGGGTGTCATAGAATAACGTTTCCCAGGTGTCACCGTAAGAAGATTGTAAGTCAACTTGAGAAGAAGAATATGAGGATCATCCTGAGTTTGCCTGGTTGAACTGATCAGAAGCTTTGACTTACTACTTACATTCCCGAGAAAGCCCCGTCTAGGTAGTAAAAAATTTTAAAAATGTCTGCTAGAAGATGCCTAAACGAAGGGCCTGAATTGAAATGTGTCCTTGTCTTTTCGGCATTGCTTGTTGAGTTATTTTAATCGCAGTCTTACGATCGTATTACGGACTAAGTTGCCTAGAGATAATTAGGTTCTTTTCGACTAGAAAATCAACTGAGATTTATGAATAAAATGATTTTAAAGAAATTTATGGTCTACCACCATGAATGCAATTGAGAATTATACTGTTACGTTTAAACATTTTTATAATTTATTGTTTCATACAGTCTATAATTCTTATAGTCTATATTAGAACGACTTTATGACTGCTAAATTATAACTGACTGACTAAGGAAAATTATGCGGCTTTTATAAGGGTCCGCCATCTAACGTTTTTTTCATTTAGTGCTTATTTCGTTAACGGTAACACTTAGCTCATGTCTGATTTGACAGATAATTAGTTTTATCCTTCCGCTGAACGAATGTGGTTGTGTATACGCTTGAAGTTTGCTTCGCTAAGTGGGCCTGCGATCGACTTACAGAAGATGCCGAAAAAAATCACCTTTTCAGATGAAGCTCATTTTGATCTTGACGGGTATGTAAACAAGCAAAATTGTCGCATTTGGGGCACAGAAAACCCGCACGCATACATTGAAAAGCCGATACACCCAAGACGAGTCACTGTTTGGTGCGGATTTTGGTCCAGAGGCATAATTGAGCCATTTTTCTTCGAAAATGAGCAAGGAGTGGCCGTTACAGTCAATGGCGATCGTTATCGGACCATGTTGAACGAATTTTTGTTCAAAAGAATTAAGGAGGAGGATATTAGCAATATTTGGTTTCAACAGGACCGAGCTACGTGCCACACAGCCGAAGCTACACTCGATATCTTGCGCCCTTTTTTGAAGATCGCATTATCAGCCGCAGAGCCTCCTCGGAGCTGTGATTTGACACCGTTGGACTATTATATGTGGGGTGCCTTCAAAGATAAGTGTTACGCCAAAAAGCCAGAAACAATTGCTGCTTTAAAGGACAATATTCGTGAAGCCATTGGTGAAATACAGCTGCATACAATCGATAATGTGCTTAAAAATTTGACCGATCGTGTAGGCTACTGCATGGCTAGCCGAGGCAACCATTTGAATGAAATTGTTTTCCATTATTAACCGGAAGGGTTGTACTTTCAAATAAAAAAAAAATTTGAGAAAATATTCAGTAGTTTTTTTTTTATACCATTTTCAAAAAAAAATTTTTATTTGGCGGACCCTTTAGTTAACTAACATTAGTTTCGAATGTTCTAGTACATTCTACAACCTTCTATTGAGTTTCCGTTAAGATTTGAATTAGTTATCAGAGTTATAGTAGTGTTGGTAGCACTGTTCAAAAAGATACAGCCTTGGAAGGATGATCGTAGCCTAGACAACAACCAATAGAATAATTTCCATATTCTTAAAATAATTTTGTTAAAATTAGAATTTGCTAATATACGTTTATGTGTTGCTTTGCATTTAAACTTTATTTTTAAAATAAATATTATATAAGAAAAAAATTATGACAGTTTTGTGTTACATTTAGTCACTTTAGTCTTAAAATTAAGCTGTTTTTTAATATGACAGCTTCAATTAATTTTTTTTTTATTATTTAAATCTCATCGGATTATGAGATTTTATTTGAAAAATATATATATTTTTTTTATAATGCTAACACTCTTAAATTAAAAGCGATAACATTTGAAAATGAAGTGTTGAACTTAAAAAAGAGGGACTGAAATAAATGCAATATTTGATAGTGAAATACTATCGAATACTCACTCGTGTATAAACGTTAACCGATATGCGTATTCATTGAAGAAGAAAATAATTTTTTTTTTATTTTGAAATCGTCATCATTCGCGTATTAATTATTCGTCATCATCGTCATCATCATGATCATCATTGTCATTTAATATCAAATTATAAACGCTGAATGGAATGTGTCGCCTCAATGTGTTGTGTTATATGAATTCGAAAGGGAGTTCGTAACATGTGTAATAGGCACACACATGCTTTTTTTTCTGCTTACTTCCTTCTCTCTTTTTTTTCTGTTCCCATTTATTTTTCAATAATCGTTCAAGTATAAGCAAAATATAATACAAACATTTTCAATTATAATTCGCACTC
The DNA here is from genome assembly GCA_023159175.1 of Wohlfahrtia magnifica. NCBI lineage: Eukaryota > Metazoa > Arthropoda > Insecta > Diptera > Sarcophagidae > Wohlfahrtia > Wohlfahrtia magnifica. Next base: position 8,123,457 of record JAKWBJ010000536.1, read on the forward strand.
ATCGCACAATTTATGTGGCGTTTAGTTGTTGTCTTTTTCTCTATACTTATCGTTTATTATTTAATTCGTTGTTATTTTGGTATTTCATTTATAATTTTTATCAAAGAAAAGGGGGTTAAAGAACTCTTTTAACGTTAATTCTGTATATTGGGATCTGGCCGTTTTTTTATAGGGGAGCTTTCGGGTGTTGGTTTTTGATTTTTTTTTTCTATTTTCATAATCAATTATTAATAATTTTTGCTGTTGCTGATAAGATAAGCATAATTAATTAGTATTTAATAAAAAAAATGTTTATTTGAAGGGAATGTTTGAAGTTAAAATATGTATACAAACGAATAATTGAAAAAGTAGCAGACTATTTTTGGCATATACACAACGTATAAGGAAGCTTTTTACACAAAATGTTTTGTTTTCTATTTTGAATTTCTATTCCAATTTGTGCCATTTATATCGGTTGGACCATCTATGGGTTTAAATTTGAACCAGCGATTATTTCGAATCTGGCAATAATTATGTCATTCTATTCTGTCACAAAATTCAGTATATTATTCCCACTGAACGAAATGAACCAATTTACGCTTGAGCAACATTGGAAATTTATTCCTAAGACAAGGACAATTGGTTGGAAATTGCACGAAAATGTCCAACCAAAAGTGCCCAGTATACGCATGTTGCGCCAAGATGTAAGCGTGCTCGTAGAGTGCGTATACCCAAAAATATCGATGCCGTAGCTGAGAGTGTGCGTGAGAAACCATCAACATCAACTCGTCATCGCTTTCAAGAATTGAACATTTCACGCACCAGTTATTTCGAATTTTACGAAAAGATCTCGGTATGATGCCTTACAAAGTTCAATTGGTTTAAGAGTTGAAGTCGCATGACCATCCGCTTCGGTTTCGCATCGCTAGTTGAGCCAATGAGAAACTTTACGATGTCGATTTAGCCAAAAAAAAACATGTTTTCGGATGAAGCTCATTTTCATCTTGGTGGGTACGTTAATAAGCAAAATTACCATATTTGGGGCTCAGAAAACCAAAACGTAGTCTTACAGAAGAAGGTTATTAATCATAATAATCATTTTTCTTATCCAAGATTCCATGATAAACTAAGGCACTTGAAGCTGTATGCTTGTGGTGTAGGGTATCATATGGTTCGGCTTAACGGACTGATAACAATTTTATTCAGCTCATAATAAGAAAAAAAATATGTCGAGTCTCCAGGGATTTAACAAATTTTAAGTGATACGTTTTTAAAAACGCATTCAATTCAAAAACTAAACTCATTAAGACAACTCACGCCCCTCGTTTACACCAAAAAGATCGATAGATTTATTTTAAAAAACAAAAAAAAAACAAAAATATTTACAAATACCGGTGGATAAAACTCAAGATAAATGACAGCCACTTAATACGGAGTAAAAGAGAACATACGGATACTGTCATTGCAGCCATAGGCCCACCCACAGAAAAAAGTAGAACTGAAACGTATTTTAAGTGCAATGTTTGCATTTTGTATTTGTTTTTTGTTTTTTTTCTGTTGTTGTTGCTGTAAACTTAACACTCTTTATCAGGCTTTCATGTAATACATGCAGATTGTAATGATAATGACTATGATAATGATGATAATAATGATGATGACTATCATTATATTGGCATCATATTTCATGTGCTTCATGCAGCAAACAGCGCCAATAAGAAAATCGTGCAACAAAAGCATTCAACCATTTATTTGCGGCCAGTCATCAACATCATCGATACTGTGCTATGCTACAATAGCAACAACAAATCATCATAAAAAGACCATCAAAAAAATATCATTTTGACTTGGGCATCGACAGTCGCTTTGCATTTACTTTGGCGTACATTTTTTCAGTTTGGCTCGCTTCATTAAAGACTGGCAGCTTCAGCACATGCATTATCTCACTTAGCAATTGGTCGTCGTCACTAGCACTTGCAAATATGAACATACATATACACACGCATATATTTATGTGTATAGCGGTGTGTTGCTAAAGAGCACAGAGATTACAATTTCAGCAAAGGCATTTGATCTAAAGCTCAACCAAAGTGCTTGGCTTGTAAGCTTAGGGTGAAGACTTGCTTACTTATGTGGAACTACAAACGTCTGTCGGTTTTGGCCGAGTCCAAAAAAGCACGGCAGTTGGATGTATCTTGCGCAAGTTCGAGATTTCCAAGGCCGTCAAATTTTGCAGCACTTGGTCTCCCCAACGAAGTCTTGATCGTCCTATTCTCCGCTTTCCGCCTTGGAGTAACGTATCAAAGATCTGCCTCGCCGGAGTTTCTTCATTCATAAGACAGACGTGGCCAAGCCACCGTAGCCGCTGTATCATAATGCGCTTCACTATATCCACTTCCCTGTAAAACTCGTTCAGCTCGCTTTTTCAACGTACGCTGTACTCGTAGAGAGAAGATCTTTTCAAGTAGTTTCCTCTCGAACGCTCTAAAAACATTTTCGTCGTTGTTCGGCAGGACAGGGATGATAAGCTCTTTGTATAGCGAGTGCTCTGCTCCTCAGCTGTCTAATGAGCCCGAAGTAGCCTCTGTTGGTAAGAGTGATTCTCCGGTTGATCACAGACAGACAAAATCCTTCACTGCTTCAAAGTTGTGGTCGCCAACAGTGACGCTCTGTTCAAGACGTGCGGACTCTTTAATTGTTGATAAAAATTACTTAGTCTTGTCTTTATTCACCAAGAGACCCACTTTAGACACTTCTCTCTTTGGACTGGAAGTCGCAGAATGTATAGCACGGGTATTAAGGCCAACAATGTCAATGTCTCCCTGGTGATTCAACGAATAATTTTCTCCAGTAAATTATTCAAGAAGTCACATGAAATCGCCTTGTCTAAAATCTCGTTTAGTACTAACTACTCGGTCATGTCCTTCCCACTTCTGACGGAGCTTTCAGTAGTGCACAACGTCATACTGCATAGTCGTACACTGGGGTACTAAACTCAGACATGGTGATGTAGAGGCAATTCCTATCAGTGCTGTTGAAGGCGGCTTTAAAGTCGAAAAACATATGGTGGTTGTCGATATTCTTCTCACGGTTCTTCTCCCGGATCTAAAGTATTTTAAAAATCTTGCCGATGGTGGGTTTACCAGGCTTGAAGCCTCACTGATAGGGCCCGATCAGTTTGCACACGCTGGACTATAGCTATTAGTAGCTCACTACGATCAGATGGTTGTGTAACAATTCCGTCGTCAGCGATTAGGGTTTTGAATTATTCTTCTGCTGCTATCTCCAGACTACTGAAAGAAGATATTTCTCCCTCTGCATCTGTTACTGAATTGCTATCTTCATCCCTACAAGAACCAGCACCAGCCCTGATACCTTGCGTCTGGTGCCTGACGTTCTGGAAGAATTTTCGTGTTATGTCGCTGTAGGCCAGTATTTCAAGCTCTTCGCACTTTCGAAGCCTTTCTGCTTCCCATTTTTTGCGTCGGGAAATATGTCTTCTTCCCTCCCTTTCTTGCTATATGGCTCAGTAGTTGCGCTTGATACAACCAGCCGCTGGGTATTTCTGTATGTTCTTTACGGTAGCTAAGCGGCACTCATTATCGTACCATGTGTTTCGTCGCTGCTAGTAAAAATCAACTACCTGCTCCGCCCCATGCAGTGAGAGGTTAAGTTGCACTGCCCATTTACATCGACAAGTTGTGGAGAGATCCGGTTAAGTTGAAATGAGAGCTGTGCTGCGTAACCATGGCAATCTGTTGTGATTGCAGCTTTTCAACGTCGAGCTTTAGTTGTGTGCGTTTGCTGGGATTGACTGTTTTCGTAGTACTTCAATAAATAAACAATAAACATTCTTTTCAGATTATGATCATTACCTTTCTAGTACATTTTTTCTTTTAGGTTGTTTTAATCGAGTGGTTTTGGACTAGGAAACCAACGTAAGACGCTAAACGTCAATCTTAATTTAGTTCAGTAGCTCGTCTTCGAGAGATTAAAGTATTCTCTATCCTACGCTTTTTCAACTAAACTGAAAGAGCGGGTCTTTTGAACTAGTTCATATTACTCATTGTACTGAATTAAATTAAACCAGTTCGTTCGTCCGTTTTTTAAAGTTTCAGTTTTCAGGGAATCTATTTAAGCCCTCAGATCGAAAGGAAGGCATATCTTAAACACATTTAAGATGGCGAGAGTTAAACTTGTTTTACCTCATAACCTATGCTACTCCTTTCACCATCAGTGTATTGTTACCGCCTGTAGTTTTATACATTGCATAGTGTCATCACTCTTGACATTTGAATAATGTTGTTCTTGTCAGTCAACAATTTCAAATTTATTTTCACTTCAACGTTCATTTTCTTCTCAGTATTGTAGTTGTTAGGGCCTTTTTTTCACAATGCAGACAACACAAATAGACATTATTTATGATTTTCTATGATTTTTTTGAAGTTGCATATCTCGCCTAGTCATTGGTAAATAATTACGATTTTTGTTGCTTTTTTTGTGACAAAAATATTTGCCGTAGAATATTAATTACATGCAATGGATACAAGGACTGATAGACAGACGAAAAGGTAATAAAATAAAAATATTTGAAATTCGATATGATGAAAAATGATCTTCAAAGAAATACGATTATTGGTAAAATAAAATTTAAAAGAAACTTATGAATGGAAGTCATATTTTATCGAATTTTTTATTTTGTGTTTTGGATACTATAGGTCAATGAACTAGAAGGGAGATATAAAATAACCGTAGAAATGACGTTATTTTGAAAAAAAAAAATTATTAATCAATAACAGTTTTGTCCCTTTCAAGAGATATCCCACTAAGAGGTGTTTTTTAACGCCGCAGCTGTTTTAATAGGTAATGCTTACTAAAGGCATACGCTTTTTCATTGAGGCAGTTTTTATCTCCTCAATCGTTTTATTTATCTCTCTTGCTTTGGGTCTCTTCAGTTTTGAATACAGAAAAAATTCACAGGACCATCGTATGTGCCGTCAATTAGTCGATTGATTCAAAATTTTGTTCTCCGTTGAAGCCCATTTATGGTTGTATGGGTACAAGATTTTGTCGAAACACCATTACATCCACAGAAAATTACTGTTTGATGCGCTGTATAGAGTGACGGAATCATTGGTTCATATATCTTCAAAAACGATAATAGTTACTATCAATGGTGAACGGTATGGGGCAGGTAGGTAGGCAAGAGGGAGTGGCAGCTTAGCTAAAAAAGGCATACTTGAGCTGGCGTAAGGGCATATTATGATACCACATAACGTTCCTTTCATCAGATCAAACAGAGGTATCGAGCAGGAGAACTCCCCTAAGTAAGGACGGAAACCAACCCCAGAATTCAATGCACTTGGCTATTAACCTGATGTCAAAGTTCGATTTATCCGATAAGCCATCGAGAACGGGAGAGAGACGGAAACTGGCAAAAAAGTGGATTTCGGTCTCCTCCTCCTCAGCCAATACACAGCCACGACAAAAGTCAATTGCAGGTAGGCGCAGCCTTTGTGTGTGCCTACCCATGGGTCATGATGCAATGACGCGTGAGGATGGATACAACAGAGAAGAAGCTTCGACGGTCCAGTTGAAACAGTTGATTGATACGCTTTATATCCAATCCAATGAGTCTGGCAATAAGGCAGGAGTCAACTTCCATCCAGACTCTTTCAGCGTCCAACATATACTTCCGCTTGATCACCAGTTTAACGCGGCAAGAGGCACACCCAACCTCGCGTGAAGAATAATGTCCGGAAAAAGTGTGTTTGCCTAAGCGAGCTCATCAGCAGCACGGTTAACCTCTCTGAGGCCAAAAACCCAGATGAAGTGCCACAAAACTGTCGTTGACCAGCTTAGGTTGAAGGTCACACCCGATAGGAAACTGATCGTCGCTATATATATTGTCCATAGGAGTGCCACCACCACGGATCCAATTTGCGACATGTAAAATGGCCATCCTTTCGGCCTGAAATACACTGCAGTAGTCCGAAAGTCAAAAGAAACTATAAGGTTAAGTCTCTCGGAAAAAACGTTATAGGCACATGATTAGAAATGTTTTTCGTACCTCAATTAGCTGACGCTAATCGTGATGACAAGCGGTTCATACAGAATGGAACTATTTACATGCCACACAGTGCGTTACAGTTGACTTACTCAAAGAAACTTTTGATGAAAGACTAATTTCAGGTAATGGTCTAATTAATTGGCCACCAATAACGTGTGACTTAACTCCAATGGTTATGTAAAGTCACTTGCTTATGTCGATAAACCAAAGACAATTGAACACCTGGAAATCAACATTTGTAGAGCTATGCTGCGAAAACCTTGCAAAAATGTTTGTTACAGATTGCGCATTGTACGCGCCAGCTGTGGTGGCCATATTGTCGAAATCATACTTCAACTTTAGTGTCATAAAATTTTCTATCCAACTAAGCCCATTTCATCGATATTATAAATGTATTTATTTGTTTTATTATGATTTAAACGTATCTAACTGTAAAAGAAACACCCAATGCGATATACTTACGATAGCATTTCACAACTTTGGTTTAAATATTCAAAGTGGTGGGTATGTACTCCTGTGCAGGAGTACATACCTTGACTAGAGACTAAATTCTAGTATTACCAGCACTGGGAGCTAAGGAATATATAGTAAAACCCAAACCCTCACTGCCTGCAAAACCCGAACGAGTTTAATGTATTTAGCATTCAACACATAACCGACAGTAAGCAGCAAGTTGTTAATGGCAGCATTCGCAGCTATGCCATTGACTTCATAAATATTTTTAAAGCAACAGCAGCAATAAATTTAGGTTTCATTGTCATATGTTTTATTTGTCATAAAAATATTTGTTATAGAAAAATATCTTTCAGTAGTGACACTCAAGCTTTTTAAATCCACCAAAATAAAATCGCTTTTTAAAATATTATTCAAAAATAAAAAAATGAATGGAATTATGTGTTCAATACTTTTTAATTTAAATGTTGTTTGATACAGTATTTTAAGCTTATGCAGTGTTTTCTGATAAATAAAAAAAACTAATTGTACGTTTTTTTTATTTAAATTTTTTATTGTATTGGTATCACTAATTTTTGTTTTGCTGCCTAAAAAAATATAAATTATTTTATGTTTAGCAGCAGCAGCAAAGGTTTTTGTCTTGGCTTTGTTTGTGCTGAGCTTAAAATTATTGCTTTCACATAAACATGTGTATTCTAATTTTGACATTTTGTTGTCTGCTGCTTGCTGTCGGTTATGTGCTTAATGTTTTACAGTGTAGTTTTATTCATTTAAATTTTTTGATCTATTGTTCTTAACTGGTAACTGAGTAAAGTATATATCACTCACTTAACCCGAAATAACCCTTGATTACCATATAAAAAACATGACCATTAGGCGACCTACAGTTACCCTACTGTGTCGCTCGTTTTTGCGTTTGCCGCAAAAGTGTAACAATATATTGCAAAATTGTCTTTATTTTCGTATTATTTGTCTCAGGTAGTCTAAATATATAAGTATATAACTTTTCAACAAACTATATGACAAAAAATGTTCTGGGCACTACCGGGTTAATATTACTTTGGTGGCTTTTTGAGTGCTCGGTGTCAGTTTCATTATTTTTTTTTTAATAAAGATTTTTGCAATTTTTTTTTATTTTGGGAAATAGAATCACAGGGGCGATATACTCTTAAAAATGATGACTGTAATGATAATGACGATGATATTTCTAATTTAAGAGCAGGTTTAAGATGAATATTGAAAGAAACAAATAAAAATAATTTTTATTATCGCCATGATGGTCTGTGTAATGCAGCCGTTCTATGTTTCTATTTCATCATTTTCTTTATCTTGTTTTTCTATCATCATCAGCAATTAATTTGAACGAAATGTTTAGGTTTCATTGTAAATAGAAACACAAAAAAATTTTTTTTGTTAGCTGTGGCATCAAAATTACATTCTGAGCCACTTACTCTACTTTACCGACATTAAAATTTCAACAAAACAGCAACTGATGAGTGTTTGTTGGCGACAATCCTGTGTGTGGTGTTGATGAGGGTATCCTAGAAGTCGATTACAAAAATGGAAGCAAGTGTTACGGACTCAATATACGGAGTAATGCGGCAAAATAATGCAATGAAGGCAATTATGTGATTAAGATACAGTAGGTACTCGAAAAATAAGGCAAACGATATAGACAAATGATTCTATAATCGGTTAGTAATGGTATACCTAAACAATAGACTTAAGCGTGGATCCTGATAATTTTATGAATTGGAACATTTGGTTGTGGTGCAATAGAGTCGATTGCAGACGCACTATGCTAGCCATAGTGGAAGAGTGAGGAATAAAGGTCTAACACAAAGAACTATAAGGCAGGTTTTAGTATCCTAATAAAGCAAAGAAATCTATTTTTAATATCAATAAAACGGGCTTTGTTGTTTAAATATGATTTCGACCATATGGGTGCCACGGTTGGCGCACATAGGTGCAGTCAGGTACATCAATTATCACAAATTTTTCGCAGCATATACTGGCGTATATCGCCAATAACTGTTGATTGTTTATTTCCAGGCTTCCAATTGTCTCTGGTTAGACCACACGATCTTGGGGGCCAACTTATTGAACTATTAAGTTGAATTAGTCTTTCATCAAAAGTTTCTTTGAGTAAATCAATTGTAGCGCCCGTTGCGTAGCTTGTGGCTCCATCCTATTGAAACCATATGTCAGACATCTGTCAGCAAGATTAATGGCAGCTAATTGAGGTACGGAAAAATTTCTAATCTTGTCCCTATGCCGTTCACCACTGACAGTAACATTTTGATCCTTTGAAGACATATGGACCAATGATTTCGCCAGCCCATAAAGCGCATCAAATAGTAATTTTCTGTGAATGCTATGGTATATCGACAAAAGCTTGTGGATTATCATCACTCCAATTTGCTTAGTTACGTACCTACTCAACCAAAAATGGGTTTAATCAACGAAGAAAATTTTGAATAGAAATTCAATATCAATATCAATTTGTGCTTCAGCCCATTTGCCGCATTGCCGGCTATGTAAGTCTATCCATAATGAAATGTCAAACTTAACTAAACAAAAAGCAACTATCAGCTGTTAAAACAGCTGTCAACTAAAGCAGGGCTGCCAACTCAAAGTTATGAAGCTTTAAAAAAAACACCCAATATCTAAATTGCCAAAATGCTACTAAGGGTATATATTAGTCCCTAGCCAGCCTTCATTTTTAAAAATGTTTGCATATTTATTAAAACTGATTTTGAAGTCGCACGAAAAACGAATGAGCTTGCCGATTTCCAGGCAAGATATAGATCAAAGGGTCCGCCAAATAATTTTTTTGGTTTTTTCTTGAAAATGCTATAAAAAAAACTACTGAATATTTTCTCAAATTTCTTTTTTTATTTTAAAGTACAATCCTTCCGGTTAATAATGGAAAATAATTTCATTCTAATGGCTGCCTCGGCTGGCCATGCAGTAGCCTACACGATCGGTCAAATTTTTAAGTACATTATCGATTGTGTGCAGCTGTATTCACCAATGGCTTCACGAATATTGTTCTTTAAAGCGTCAATTGTCTCTGGCTTGTTGGCGTGACACTTATCTTTAACGGCACCACACATATAATAGTCCAACACATCGAGTGTAGCTTCGGCTGTGTGGCACGTAGCTCCTGTTGAAACTAAATGTTTCTAATATCCTCCTATTAAATTTTTGTGAACAAAAATTCGTTCAACATGGCCCGATAACGATCGCCATTGACTGTAACGGCCACTCCTTGCTCATTTTCGAAGAAAAATGGCCCAATTATGCCTCTGGACCAAAATCCGCACCAAACAGTGACTCGTCTTGGGTGTATCGGCTTTTCAATGTATGCGTGCGGGTTTTCTGTGCCCCAAATGCGACAATTTTGCTTGTTTACATACCCGCCAAGATCAAAATGAGCTTCATCTGAAAATGCGATAATTTTGCTTGTTTACATACCCGCCAAGATCAAAACGAGCTTCATCTGAAAAAATGAAATTTTTTGGCAAAATCGGCATCGGATTTTCAAAGTAATGTCGCAATATTTCCCAGCGTTATTCAAGCGTATACACAACCATTCGTTCAGCGGAAGGATAAAACTAATTATCTGTCAAATTAGACATGAGCTAAGTGTTACCATTCACGAAATAAGCACTAGTTGAAAAAAAAAATTAGATGGCGGACCCTTTATGAGTCAAGTATTTTGCCTTCTAAGCTGTTATTTTGGTTTTATAGTATGCCTTTCTTAAAACTAGATCCCAAGTAACAGAATCCTTTGTTACAATTAAGGATTACTCGTACATTGTTATGATAAAGCTACTACATCCGCTACAAAGCTTGCTTAGGATTGAGGTCAATTTAAACTTTCCACATAAAGTCAATAGCTACGCCGTAAGATTTAGAAACAAATCACAGATCCATGCCTAACCACCTAGAGGCGTCCTAATTTCAAGACTTTTTAGTGCCTTTGATATCAGAGTTATGTACAGGGTACGTATTAGACCGTTCTTGTCTTCATACCAGGAGTAGGCAACTGTAATAATGTAATAAGCATCGATTCGAATTCCCATGTTCACATCCAGCAGTCACTGTTCAATTTTCGGTTAAATTTAAAAGCAATCCATTCAATATGGGCAATGTTTTCCGGTAATTGTGCCACGAATGTTGACCTCGAGCTTGTTTAAAGCAATTACCTTGTTAACTTAGTACTCCACACTGTGACTATCAGTTTATGAATTCCAGTGTAGAGTCCTTGGTTTCCATTCTGTAGGAATCACAACTGGTACATTGACGAGTTTAATATCACATTATACCGAAAATCATTGAGGAAAGCATAGCTTTTTCGCCTTCACGAAAGAAATAAGGTTCGGTAATGCCGCTGTACTAGGAATCTGATTAACGAGTAAAGTTTTGAAGTTATATTGATGCTGGGAGACTGTGCCCGCTTCCTATAATCAAAACTTCGCTTTCTCACAAAATCACTGAATTTAATTTCCATTAAATTTATTTTTCTTCTTGATCACCATGTTTTACTAATACTACCTGTTTCAATTGTATTTACCTCAGCCTTTGTTAACTTTTTTTCTTTTTGATTTCTTTTATTGATTTTTTTTTTTTTTTTTTTTGTATTTTACCTTAAAATTCTCATTTGTTGTAGATTTCATTGGAATCATTTTTGTGTCTTTGCAAATTGAAATCGAAATAAAATTGACTTTGAAGGTATTCTGGGAATATTATCAAGGTACTAGAAGAAGAGAGAGAAAAAATTATAAAAATTAAATTTCAATTCCATTAATGGAAAATAGAGTATAAAAATGTAGTTTTAAATAATTTCCATATTTGTTTTTGTAATATTTGCAAAAATGTTATCGATTTTTGGCTCAAGAGTATGAAACCCTGGTTGAACTCAGACACCTGGAAGTTTATAAATGAACGGAGGGATACTAAAGATTAGCGCGACTCGGCAGTGACGAGGACTTAAAGACAAGATGCGATATTGTGGTAACCAAACCTTAACCAGGCTGTAAGAAAGGCTTTAAGGAATGATAAAAAACGGCATTAAGCGCTTGTGCTAGGAGGCAGAGGCAGCTGCGGAGGTAAAGAATACGTGAAGATTGTACGTGATAACCGGTAAACTTACAGGTCATTTCCTGAATTCGTCAAAATCGTTCAATTAGAAACAGCGCTGGCTTTCTTTTGACCACGACTGAGTAACAATTTACCAGATGGAACGAACCTTTGGAGACCACAGTCAATTGTGTTCCCCCTTTTGATATCCTACTGAGTAGTTTTCCCCACCTAGTTCATCGATTGATGGTAGGCTTGTATCATAGCAACTATCAATGAATTGATTAAATTGAACTCTGCGCGAACAACGGAAATGTTATATCCTTTGATTGCGCAAATATGGAAGGAAGAGCGAATTCCGAATGAAAGACTCATGTGTACAACCGTCAAGATTCCGAAGAAGGTCGAACTGTCGGTGTGCTTCCACTATTGTGGCATAATGCTTCTTTCTGTACTATCAAAGGTTCTTACATAATTGTTGTTAACAAGGATTAGTTTAAAGATGGAGCTGGTTTTCGGCCAAATAGGTCCTGTATTGATCAAATCAACCAACACACTTCAAATTTTCGTCCAGCAGGTCAATGAGTGGTTATTACTTCTTTTTGTGGCCTGTATTGATTAAAAAACCGCTTTCGACAGCGTAGCATGCGAATGCGTTTGGACGACGTTACGACGTCGGGGTGTGGCCCCTAAATATATCCGTCTTATAAGAGCACAATACGAGGATTTCAAATAGAGAATTCTCCGCAACGGTAAATAATCTGAAAGCTTCAGCTCAACAATTGGTGTCAGACAGGTTTGTCTTTTGTCACCCATATTATTTTTAATCGTTTTCAATGATGTTCTGTCTCAGGCCTTGGATGGAACTTCAGGGAACATCTCAAAGACCTTGACTATGCCGAAGACATTTGTTTGATATCATCTCGACGACCTAAATCGTGCTTCTGGGTCTGACGATCAATATATATTATATTAATTCTCATAACATGCCGTGGACTTCTCTCAGTCAATAAGCTGTACCCGATTCTAATTCAGACTCATTGAAAGGGACCTACCGTTTAACGCCGTCTCCGAACGGCAAATGCAATAGAGATGTTTTCTATAGTAGTAATACTCATAACCAGTTACTAGCCAATGTTATGAGGTGATACCGTTGTTGAAAAAACTTTTTCTTTTTCAGATTATTCGGTCCGATATTGAACCAAAGACTTTTCGGTTGGTAGGCTGGTATTTTACCTACCGTACCACAGCGGTATACATCAACCGATCAACCGTACCAAGACAAACAAATGTATGTTTCACCAATCAAGTTGAATAACCAGTTCTTTATCAAGAATGAAAACATAAAACGCTCAAAAAGTTGCTGCTATTTGGGCAGTCTAATCACACCCGGAGTGGGAGCTGCTGATGAAGTGGACAATCGTTTTAACAGGGCTAAAGCGGCTTTGGGCCAATTTAGAAAAGTATGGAAATCAACAGCTTTATACACGACCATAAAATTGCGAATACTTAGATCAAATGTGAAGTCCATCTTACTGTACGGATGCGAAACCTGGCTGATGAATGGAAGATTGGCAAATAAACTGCAAGTGTTTATAAGCCGCTGTCTGATACATACAACAGTATGGCGGTCCCATCATTCCGATTAGAGTTTTTTTTTTTTTTTTTGTTAAGTTGGTACATCTGTTGTCGATATTCCCACTAAATCTTAGCGCCACAGCTTGACATTTGCATTTTTATATTCGGTTTTCGCTTTGTCCATCAGTGTTTCCTGCGATTTTTCCATTATTTCCAGTTTTTTTTTTCGATAGAACATTTTCCATGGTTTTTTCTCGATAGAACAGAAAGAAGTAAGAGGGAGTCAAATCGGGTGAATTTAGTGGCTGTTGGATGGTATTTCCAATAATAATGGCACTGTGCGACGGTGCGTTATCATGGTGAAAAATCCACGAATTTTCTGCCCACAATTCTGGTATCTTTTGGCGAATAGCTTTAGGCAAAGGTCTCATAAGGTCCAAATAATATTCTTTGTTTACAGTCTGTGCACTACACCATTGTAATCCATGAAAACCGTGGCTCATTTGGTGAACGCCATTCACTTGTCTGATGGCTGGATTGTACTCATAAACTCACGTCTCGTCTCCAGTAATGATCCTTGTCATGAAGATGGGATCGGATTCAGTCTCGCAAATTAGGTCTTTTGCGACCTCAACACGGTCAAAATTAAAAAAAATCGCCAACACACACGGAGATAGAGCGTCAAGCTATGACCCTAAGATTTAGTGGAAATATTAATAACAGATGTACCAACTTAGCAAAAATCGACACGATGGGATCGCCACACGGGGGTTAATCCTGAAACTTTTTGATCAGGGTAGTACAGTTGAGGATAAGGGAGCCAAGAATTATCTCGAACTCAGAGTTATTGCACAGGTGCGATGAGGAGTTAGTGAAGAAAATAGAGGTGCATTGGTGACACGTTACGCAAACGAGCAGGTGAACTTCGCAAAGAAGTGTTAAATTGTTATACGTCAGGTACTAGAAGCAGAACAACTTGGTGTAGGACACTAAATGCAGAAATTAATGCTTCTTTCAAAAAATAAAGCTGGAAGGAGATAAAGGCGATTGCGGGAAACAGAGAGAGGTGGACAAAGTTTGTGGAGCCCTTGCTCCAACCAGGAGCCTAACCAGGTTTAACAAATTGTAGGAGATTTTTGAAAATTCAAATATCAAAGGTAAAATAAGGGGTAAAAGCCATTTGTTAAGACCGTTTTTGAAAAATTTGTAATCTAAGAAAGCTGGATATACACCGTAAGAAGTGATTACCGACTCAGAAAGCAATAAAGCTCTATTAAATTTCTTGAGGATATCTAAAGCCATCTTGTTTTCACCAAAACCATAAAAAGTTCTAGCAAAAGTAGCATTTTTATAAACTTTTTTGCGTTTTCGTTTTGCATTAAAATAAATAATAAATTAATTCTTTTATTTTTTATAACATTTGACTGACAGCCATGTAAATTTACCTTTAATTAGCGAATGAGTATGAATGAGTCCATTGCCGTTTAGGAAGAGCCATATTTAAAAATAATTATAAGGTACTAAATACTTATTTCCATAAGTACTAAGCGCGTTGCTATTTATAAATTGGCTTGAGAATTAAAAGAATTAGTATTCAATAGAGAAAGGAGAGCGTCGTGTAATAAAAAATAATAAAAATGACATTTAAAATAAATTTTAAATAAAAACAAAATTTGCGTTTTAAATTTTACAGACATTAAGTGTTTCAGTTATTAATTAAAGCAGTAAGCAAATTCCATATCTTCTATCTCTAATCTCATAGTATGGGACAGAGTGTGTACTTTAATTAATTAACCGTTTAGTTGTACTGTATGATTTACTTGAAAAGGCCACATCTTATCTTATTGACCAGAAAAGCAAACAACTTCGTTGACAAGCATAATAATAAGCTAACACAACCAATTGCTAAGATAACTTACTTGGCTGGGACTTATGAATTAATATTACTGAGTATCGAAAAGTTAATCGCTATTCCTTAGTTTAGTGCAATATAGCCAACCATTTTCTATTAATAACTTGTATTTATTCTGTAATTTGTATTCTAATTTGCTAATTATTTTTTATTCTCTACTAATTGTTTAACTCTTCTAGAAGATGTTTATATAAAATAAAAATAAATTAATAATTGGGAACTGTCTAAATATATGTCTACCGGCATTAGAAAAGTACGTGACTAAAATCTAAATTAGATTTTAATTTTTTTCATTTTATTTTTTTAGTTTTTTTCTCTCTAATTTTGTTATTTTTTATCAATTAGCATTTAATTGCTTGCATAGTTTGTGGGATATGAAACAAAATAGTATCAGGGGTATTCACGCACATATGTATATAATATTGAAAAATTTGCTTAATAAGTTCTAATATGTTATGAGATATACGAGTTTTCTTTTTTGTAAAATTTAAATATTTTACTCATACGAGTACACACCGATTACAATGTAATACATATACAAATATGTATTGGGTGTTTTTTTATAGGTTCATAATATTGAGTTATCAACACTGCTTAAACAGCTGATAGTTGCTTTTTGTTTTGTTTCACGTGAAAATTCATTATGGATAGACTTATAGCCGCGCCTATTCGGCAAATGAGCTGAAGTACAATTTGATATGGAATTTCTATTCAAAATTTTGTTTTCCGTTGTAGCGCATTATTGGTTGAATGTACCACCTTCAAGCATAATGCACGATGTTAATTGTAAGTCACATCTTAACGTCAAATTTTTGCCCAACTTAACTTGACAGTTTTTTGTTTCAGTGTTTGGCAAATTCAACCATCGATAGGTACACAATTGAGCAGCACGTTAAGTTTGTTGAAGCTTTTTATGAATAATCGAATCAAATCGAAATCCTTTCCGTGCACTTTGTGTTTTTTGTGCCGTATAATCGATCAAATGTATAAATAATTGGGAGAATTGTGCGCAAATTTCAGTAAACCGCTCGCACAGTTCGTTCTGCGAATAACGTTGCTGTTTTTCGCAGTGGTGTGGCAGAAGAGTCTTCAAAGGCGTTGCCGTTCCTAACAATTGAATATCTAGTGAATTTTGAATAAAGATTTGAATTTACACGCTTACAAGGTTCAATTGACTCAAGGCTGAAGCCTATTGACGTGGAATGGTTAGTTCAACAGACAAAAGTGAAAGGTGACTTTACAAAGAAAATCATCATCAACGACGAGGCACACTTTCACCTCAGTGGATTCTTTAAAAAGCAGAATTTCCGCATTTGAATAAATGAGAATCCACAAGTGATTCTCGAAAAGGCGATATATCCACAAAGAGTGACTATTTGATTCGGTTTATGGGCTGGCGGCCATACTTCTTCAAAAATAAGGTCGGCAAAGCAGTTACCGAGAATGATAACGAACTTCTTGCGGCCAGAAATTGAGGATATTGATCTGGACAAAATGTTGTTCCCACAGCCAATAATAGTTCTTTTGAGAGAGAAATTCAATGGCCGGCTTATATCATGTAGTGACGATATAAATTAATCATGATGATGATTTGACACAGTTGAACTTCTTTCTTTGGGGATATTAAAAAAAATAACAATTCAAGAGCTAAAGCATGAGATAATTCGGCACATTAACTACATTAAGCCTCAATTATGTCTCAGAGCCATTGAAAATATGGAGCGACGGATAGAGTTATGCCATCGAAGCTGTGATAAGCATTTGACCGACATTTTGTTTCACACATAATTGTCATAGATCCTTCAAAAATAATAAAAAATATTAAGATAATTCTCTGAAAACATTTTCTTTCATTTACAAATAACATCATTCGTATTGGTTGGACCACTCTTTTTATTACTCGCTAGTCGTAATTCATTGAACAACTTGCCGGTTTCGTTCTGAATTATTCGCCCCCACGTAGTTCTTGGTAATCCGATTTGTCAGATGTTTTGCGGGTTCGTCTCATTTGAGTGGAGCGCTGCATTTGCCACACAACATTTTTTGTCGTAGGACTTAAGGTAGTACGTGGGAATTAATGTCACCTTGATGATCATTTGTAGCCGTTCGGGGCCACCATATTCTCAAAATATTCCGCAATCATAAAAGCCAGCATCTTGTCGCTGCGCAAATGTAATGTCTCCGAACTACAGAGCAAGACAGATTTAATACTGGCGTTATATTCGTGTGTTTTGGTAGTTGGTGATGATTTCTTCGTATTCCAGAAATTTTTTAAACGGTGTAAAGCAATTTTGGCCTAGTTTATCCGGGTTTTCATATCTTCTAAGCCGCCTCCGTCAGTTATTATTATACTGGGCAAATAATACAATTTGTCGACATTCTCGACTGCAGTGCTGTCGGTGTTACAGAATGAGGCTTGTGCAGGAAGAACAATATAGTCGAGATCTTCGAAATATAGGTCACGAGCCAAAGCTGTTCTGGGATATATGTCAAAAGGCTAGATTTTCTATTTATGAAAATATTAAAGCTGCCTGTCATTTATTGCTTTATTGCTGTAAAGCCTATAATAATGGCAGGAAGGCCATTGCAATTTGGGGAACTATACGGAAAGCCTAGATCCTCTGCATATGACTGAGGTTTAAAGTAGGATCACATTATTGTTGTAATGCACAAATAATTAGTCTATTTTATATGCCAATCGTGTGATTACATAATATATTGGCTGATAGGGTAACTCACAATATTATTGTGCTTATTTATCCCAATCAAATGCAACCCTGGTGACGTAATCGTGTGAGAACTTTAAAGGCAATCATGAACCAATGTAGAAGCCAAAAAAACACCAATATTTTTGTATTCTTGTGCGGCAATTGAAGCAGACAATACTCACCAATTTTTATTTTTTAATTAATTACATTCTGGAAAACACGATTTGTACGGTACTAGTAATTGTCATCCCTTAAAATATGCATTATTTAATTATTTATATGTAAACTGTATCACAAACTTCTACCATTTTCTCAATATTTTTACGTTTTTTTTATCAAGCGGGCACACGATAATCAAAGTAAATGTAATTTTTATTTTTCTTAGAGAACAAATCATCTTTACTTTAGAGGATTACATATAATTTGAAAATATAATTCAATTTAAAAAAATAAATATTTTAGTGAATTAATTTTTTTATAATTTATTGAAATGTTTTCTTATATGCACCATCAATGGCTCTTCTTGTGAGCCAATCTCTGACTCACACTGTTCTTCTTTTCTTTTTCTCTATTTTTTTATTTTATTTTTTTCACTAAATGAGCTCAATATAAATAGAGAGTAGGCTATTGTTTTCAAGAACGAACCATTCTGAACACCCAAAAAAAAAAATTAATTTACCACAACAGCTAATTTACAGAGTTGCCGAAAACTAGAACAATCGTGTGACAACGTTGGGACAATTATTGCCAATACATTGTGTTGCGCCTTTCTTGTGACAATAAATTTTGTAAAAAATAAGACAACCCTGTACATATAGAAATTTTAATTGGGACAATTTTATTATCGTGCGCTAATTTGTTACAAAATTTTATCAGATTGATGTATTTGAGGCAAACGTGTGATCCCAGCTTTACGATGTCAAGTAAACAAAAATACAAAGATACATACAAATTCGTGTACTAAAAATCATCCAATTTTAATAAATTCAAGAGCATGGGCTACTTTTATTGGAGCAATCTAAGAACTCTATTAACGTATGCATAACCCTTAATCATTATTATCATTTGGCATTTTCTACTATGCAGTCAAATTTGATGGACTATATAGATTTACGGCTTTTGTTTTTATTATCGTGTATGTTATTAACTGGGCTAATTTCATATCATGTGTAATGGATTAAAAAAATTATCCCTTATCTATTAATAACTATCAACAACCAAATATTTAAATTCAAATTTTCTTTTTCTATTGAAAACTACGAGTATAAGTGGCACATGGCAGAGTTGGGATGATATGATTAAACGCTTAATTTACTTTGAAATTTAAATGGTCTAATTTACTGTAGAGAAAGGAAATGAAATCAAATGTAAAATTTTTGTTGTTGTAGAAAAATATTCGAAAAATTCTTTTAGTTTATCAATTAATTTAAAATTAATGAACTGAATCATTTTTTGTTTTTTACTTTATTTGTTCAGCAAAAATTTTAAATTTAATTCAATTGATTTTTTTTTTTTTTTTTTTTTTGGTTACAATTTTATATTTTATTGTTTATTGTTTATTGTTTATATTTCAGCAAATGCATTCTATTGTTGTAGTTGTCAGTATTGTGTATTTAAGCAACAAAAAACAACTCGATTTTATACATTATTTTCAACTAATTTGACATAAATTTCAAACACATATTGAACCGTTTTTAGTACAAAAAATAATAATTTTTTGAAATAAAAAATTTGCAAAAACTAAAACACTTGTTTTCATATGTTTATACTCTTACAGTTATGTTCCTGAAAATAGAAATTGCAAAAACAAAAGCCATAGAACCTTCCAACAATTTGAGGTCATGTATATGGCAGAGCATAATAAAATAGTGAGGTTTCTCAAAGCCCTAAAGGAGGGCGTTTTTTTATGGAAGACACCAAATAATTTATTACTTAAATCCTGAAAATATGCTATAAAAACTAGCATAATAATACTCGCTGTCAAACGACAGACTAGCCTTAGCGAGCCTTTTACGAGTTTTCCCAAAGACATCCACTGATTTGCTTATTCATTGGCAGCTGGTGTGTGTCATGGATTCATATTTCGTTCACAGTTATAAAATGACGCCAAATACTGCCTTAAATTAGTCACTTAATTGCGCTTATTTTTTCTCTTGAGATCAGCAGTTGGATAATCCCTACTCATGCAGTGCATAGTGCTGGTACTAGGATAATAGGTTGTGAGGAGGAGGAAAGAGAGAGTAGTGTTTATGGACGTTTAATTTAAATTTGCTCGTCGTGCGACTAATGCTCGAATCACTAGGCAATCAAGCACAAAAGGAAGGACTTAGGTCCTACATTGAATGAATTGATAGAGCTCGCTATCATACCATCATTAATGATACACATGCCCTCTCCTGTTCGCGGTCACTTGAATGCTTTTTTCGACGCTCGAAATATGTGATTGTTCCAACAAACGTCACAGTGAATTCTCATGTCCATAATACCAAGAGCATTTGATTTTTTAATATCCACATTACACACACGGCTGGATGTTAAAAACACCTCCGTGCATTGAAATCTAGCCTTTTCACACGACCCCACTCAAAGGATTCGAAGTAAGAAGAAGAAAATCGTTAAGAAATACTACCTTGATCAAAAAGTTTCCGAAATAATTTAAAACTTTTAAAACTTTGACCAGGTTGAGCCGCAAAATACATGATTTGCGAGCCTGATTCCGATTCAACATTTATCAAAAGGATCATTCCAGACATCAGGCAAGGGAATGGCGTTCACCAAATGAGCCGAACCCTTTTCAAGCAATGCTCACGGTTTTCATGGACTACAACGGTGAAGTGCATTATGTAGTTTTGCCAGAAGGCCAGACAGTAAACAGAGATTATTATTTGGGCGTAATAAGACGTTTACCTAAAGCAATTTGTCAAGATACGACGCCAAGATTTGGCGGGAATATCAACAGCAGATGTACCAACATAACAAAAAAGAAAAGGAAAATTGAAATCGGATCGATGGGATCGCTAGTGTTCATTAGGAAGGTAACAGATATGCTAAACCAACTGTAGACAGAAAGGGCTACAATAGATTTTAAGGGTGGCAGTCTCCTGCAGGAGCGCCTGGTCGGTATGATGATATTGATGATTTTCTTTTCTATTTTACTAAATTATCTATATGGAGTGCTATTATATTGAACACAACTGTATTAATATAAAATTCGACTCTATGTGTTGGTGTTGTTTTTATGGCGTCCGCTATCATTAGTGATGACAGCAGCATGACATAAACAGAGTGACGAAAACTCAACTAAAAACTAATGACAAACAGCAATAACACATAGATACGAGTATGTTACGAGTACAACAAGTAAATGCAAATAAAACTATAAATTTTGTAATAAAAACCATATACTAACGATTCTAAAAATAAAAGTGAATAGTTTGCAGCAAATCGATAGTTATCGTTGGTTCTGCTGCTCAGTCAACCTAAAGCTGAGCTGCAGTTTGTGGCACGAACTGCATGTCTGTCTTTCTGTCTATCTATACAAATCATATTTGATTTTCTATTGCTAATTGCTGACAGTAAACGAAAAGTGCTTGTTATTTATTTTATTTTTTGTTATTTTTTTTTAGGCGAAAAAAAGCGCTAAGCACTACAAACGGCATGATGATTATGGATTACATGTTGTCAATTTAACAACATTTATATTAAAAAAAAAATTAATACTAAAGAAAATATATTATTTACTAGGTTTTCTAATTATACCATATTGCACAGTTTTCAGACAAATAGAGAGCCAATTTGAAAATTGATATTGTCAAATTATAGATTTAATGTTTTCAATTTAACAACACATAGCTAAGCAGTAAGCTTGAAAGATAAGAGAAAAATAGTCTAAGATTTATATTTAACAGTAACGATAGAATCAGTATAACTGTTTGCGCTATGTAAAGTACATCTACCTGTTTATCTAGTCATGAATAGTTTGAATGCTTTCAGTTTTATACGAAATGTGCTCAATTTTACCACAAATGATGTCAAGTAAACAACATTTGTTGTTTTTTTTAATTTTGTAAAAACAAGTCAAAGTATAAATAATAAAATATTAGATCTTATATGACCTTTATCTGTATGTATATAGCCTTCATTTGAAAGGTCAATGTTATTAAACAAATGACCTTGACCATCTCTTTATAATACTTTGTAAATTTATTAAATTTAGTTTAATTTTCGTGCTTTTGTTGCATTATTTTTTATAGATATTTTCTCTTTGTCATCATTGTTGTTGTTGTTGTTGTTTGTTTGTTTATTTTGCCGCAGTGTTAGTTTGTCAGTTAGTCAGCTGCTTTTGCTATCAAGAGTATTTGAAGTTGTCATTGTATTCATTCATTAGCACCACAGAATACGTGTTTATTATCGTAATTTCTCATTTTCAGTCAAGAAACAAAAAATAATAATAAAAAAAGAGGAAAAATTTGTTTTCTGTATGTATTTATCTAACATTACTGGTAGATTTAAATTAATATACGTGGTGGCATTGATAAGTACTTGAAAAATACTTTATTAGCTGGAATCGTGAATTTCTGTGTAAAAGAGAAATAATCTTACTATTTGAGTAGAGAGATTTTTAATCAAATATTGGGTTTTCGGTGCGGCTTTGTGGTATGGTAGATAAGACACCTGCCTACGCACCAATAGCTCCTGGGTTCAATTTCAAGCCATACCATTTCAAACTTCTACAGCGGTAAGACCTCACAACATAAGCTGGTAACTGGTTATGAGTATTACTACTTATTTAATGCATATACCATTCGGAGCCGACATTAAGCTCTAGGACCTTTATAGTGAGCGTAAAAATAGAATTGGGTACAGCTCATTGACTGAGAGAAGTCCCCATGTTCCACCATAGAATATTACCAGAATTATTATTATTGAACTTTACATTCACATCAGATGCTGGAATTCACGCACCCGGTCCGTGACCAAAGATTGCGCTCTGTTGGGATATAATTCAGGTTTCATATCTTTTCACCAATCGTTTCCCTCATGATTGTTATCGCCCTAATTAGTATTGATTGATGACGCTAATGTTTAGCGTGAATATCACCAACAGATGTACCAACTTAACAAAAAAAAACTTAAATCGGAAGGATGGAACCGCCACACGGGAGTTATTCGGGAAACCTTTTGATCAAGGTAGTATGTATGTAGTTAGGGTATTTTCGGTGAAGTGGTTTGGATTGCCGTAATAGATTCTGACTTGTGTTTGGTGTAATGTTGTTTTTCGTTAAGTTCAGTGGTGTTTGTTTATTGCCTGAATTTACAATAGATCTGCAGAGTACGGACATTGCGAAATATTTTATTAGGGTTTGAACCTGTTTGTCGTCCAGCAGTTGGATATTAAGCAGGCATCTTTGTCATTGTTTTCTTGGGATGTTTATTCTTTAATTAAATTTCATGCTTCAATCTCGCTAATTGTTGACAGTAGAAATCACAATTAATCTTTTGACCAGGTTGTAGAAGCTTATAATCAACAATTTTTCCAGTTCCACTCGGCACATAGCATTACCTTTCTTGATGTCATTCCTAACATTGACTGTAATCACTCGCTTTTGTTTTAATGGGTAACTTTTTAGCAACTTTCTTTTTGTCAACACTATTTTTGACAGCTCAGCCGTTTTCATGTAGCATCTTACTGTCAAACATGTTCAGTTTGGTCTATAAAATAACCATGAATCAACTTGCAAACGAACAATGCTTGGAAATTATTGAATTTTATCACCAAAATTGAGTGGGATTAAGATCGACTTTTTATGGAAAAAATGTGTTTAGTGACGAAGCTTTTTTCTGGTTGAATGAATACTTGAATAAGCAAAATTTAAGTTTCAAGAACTGCCAATGCATTCCGAAAAATGCACTGTTTGCTTTGGATTATAGGCCGGTGGTATCATTGGACCGTTCTTTTTCAAAGACAACAATGGCAAAAACATAGCTGTGAATGGCGAGGGCTACCGTGCCATGATTACAAGTATTTCTTCTTGCCCCAAATGAAAGAGCTGGAGTTGGCTGACATGTGGATTCACACAGCACGTGAAACAATGGCTTGATTGAGAAGCGAGTTCGGTGAACAGTATATATCACGTTTGTGGCCGTTCAATTTCCCGTCTAGATTATGCGATTTGATGCCTGGAGACTACTTTGTGTGGGGCTATGTTAAGTCTCATGTCTATAGGTAGACAAGCCCGCAACGGTTGACGTACTGCAAGCCAATATTGAAGAATTCATTTGTGAGATACCGGTCGATATGTAGGAGAGAGTATGCCAAAATTGGACAGGCGTAGCCGCTGTCGACATTTACATGAAATCATCTTTAAGCATCGAATTATATACATCGATCGTTCTATTGATTTCATAGATTTCACAAAATTATTTTTTTTAAACCAAATTCGAAAGCTCTTAAAAAATCACCCGATATTGTGAATTCATGTAGCACCTATACATTGAGCTTCTTGGTGTTTCCATCTTTCTTCGAATGGTTAATAAGTGTTTGGTAATGAATGCCTAGTTCCACTGCTTATGTGTCCGTTTTTCTTAATTTTTTTCATGATATCATCGACTCTTTTAGTGATTTTAGACCAGAGCGAAGTGCATTTTTAACATTAAAACTATCCTATCGAAAATTAATAAATCCTTTCGCTATTGTTTTTCTGTCTCCGTAAACTTCAGAAATTTTTAACAGCCTGCGATGTATTCTAACCTTTTTTGTAATACAAAAGCACTTTTCACTCATTTTTAGACTTAGATAACATTTCACAAAACGATGTGATAGTAATGTCTTCTAACAAAGTGAATCGTAAAAAGTCATCTTTCAAACAAACTATAGTGTTGCCTGATTTAATTAATATTACCAGAGATTTAATATTTTGTAACCGCACTTAACCGAGCACCCAATTTTAAGATCTATTTGTTAAAAAGCCTTTGTAATAGTCCCTCGCATATTATATGTTTGTTCTCCAGATAATAAGCAAACATTCCGTTCTCTTTACTGGTCAGTTTTTCATCGTTTTTTCATTTATTGCTACTCCGTAGTATTCCAGCTTAAACTTTTTTCATCTATTTTTTCCTTTCTTTTCCATAATAGAACTAAAACTACTGGTTAGAAGTGCAAAAAATATTACAAAAAAAAAGAAAGAAAAAAAACAATAAAGTATGACAGACGGGAATGTATTGTACGAACGAGCTTAAGCAATTACAGTTTTTTTCTTTAGTAATCAGAGAAAACAGTAAATTTGTTGCAGTACGATTCAGTTAAACAAACAATAAAAAGAATTTTATACGAAAATTTAATTAAAATTTGGTAAAGAGATAGAAAATCACCAAGAAAATCATGTTGTTTTCGTTAAGACTTAAGCCGGTCAATTTGGAAAATGGTGGGTAATAAATTTTACATGTTTTTCGTTTTTATTCGGATTCCATAAAATAGGAAATAAATTTAAGATAATTATCCCCATTATATTACAGGTTTAATTAAAAAGAAATTTGTGTGGTTTTTTTCAATTGGGAGTTGTTTGTTATCGTCCATTTATATGAAGAAAACATATTCGAGCAGTCGTCTTTAACGCGTTTTATAAGAACTATTTTAATAATATTTCGATCTTAGATCGTAGTAGGAATTATATTAATTTTAGTAGATATGTATGTTACGAGGGCGGATTGATATTGAAGCTACCTAAGTGGGAAAATAAAATTTTTTTTTTCAAAAACATTCATTTCTCAACATAGTCTCCTTTTTGCTCAATACACTTAGTAAGACGATTTTCCAACTTTTTTATACCATCTGAATAATACAATTTTGGGAACTCCTCAAAATACGCATTAGTTTCGGTAATCTTCGTTTGAGATAAATCTTTTTCCTGCGAGCCATGTTTTCAAGTTTGGAAACAGGAAAAAGTCACTAGGGGCTAAATCTGGACCATAAGGTGGATGATCAACCAATTCGAAGTGGATTTCTCGTAGTTTTAGTATTGTATCTAATGCTGTGTGAACCGGTGCGTTGTCTTGAATAAAGAGCACTTTTTTCTTGTTTAAATGTGGTCGTTTTTCCTTGATTGCATCAACCAATTAATCCAATAATGCACGATAATACTCTCCTGTGATTGTGGATCCCTTTTCAAGATAATCGTGTGCATCCCAAAATACAGTGGCCATAACCTTGCCAGCCGATTTCGCTGTCTTCGCCTTATTCGAAGCACTTCCACCAGCTTCCACCTATTGCTTCGATGGATTTTTGGTTTCAGGTATGTAGTGGTGGACCTACGTTTTATCAACAGTTATTAATCTACGCCAAAAATCAGCAGGATTATGCTTAATCATATCCAAACACCGCTGTGAAGTGATCTGTCGAACTTGTTTTTGTGCAACACTGAGCAAACGCGGCACCCATCTTGGCGATAGCTTTTTTATATGCAAATGTTCATGCAAAATGTTGAACACACGTTCATATAATATGTTTACCATTTCAGCAATCTCACGGAATTTTGACCCGGCGATCATTCATAACGATATCGAGGATTTTCTTGATATATTCTTCAGTAACCACCTCTTTTGGCCTTCCTGTTGATGGTATTGTTGCAGTGCTTGTTCGGCCCCGTTTAAATTGAGCATTCCAATATTTTACCATATAATCTGACGGAGGAGATTCGCTTTTCTTTTGTCTCTTTCGCCGTTTTGCCTTTCAAATAATAGTGTTTAATCACTACACGAAATTCACTTTTTTCATTTTCCAAGAAACACAAAAGTTGCTTAGTTCAAACGACTACAACAAATAAACTAATCGATGAATTTGGCTAAAATTTTTACAACTGACGTTTGACAAATCGTAATTTCTAAGAAAGAAAAAGTTTTTGTGTTTGTGCTGCCATTTAGCGCTAGGTAGCTTCAATGTCAATCCCCTCTCGTATATGGTATAGATCTGAGTAAATTTTTTACAGACTTATCAGTTGTTGTAAAGATCTGAAAAAGTTATTAGTAGGGCTTTGTAGAAAACTGAGTAGATCTTGTATAGATCTTAGGAAAAAGCATACGCATTTTGGTAGAGTTTGTATAGATCAGATAAAGATCTTTATAGGTATTTTATAGAACTTTGTAGGTCTTGTGTTTTTCTTAATATATCTTGTAAATATCTTAGCAGATATTTTATAGATCTTAATAGGTCTTGTATAGACCTAATAAAGATGTTAATAGACCTTGTTAAGATCCAGTAAAAATTTTATTATGCCGGGTATAGCTAAAAGTAAATCATTTCAAAATTTAAGCAGCTCTATTGTCCTAAATAAAGTAGTATAGGTCTCAATAGATATGTTACAGAAATACGTAAATCTAATATCATTCAAAGCATCTTGTATTACAATATGTTTTCCTCTAAATTTTTTACAAACTTTACCATTTCATTACATTTTTTAATTATTTTCTATTTAATTTTCTATTTCAGATGAACGCCAGGATATACAAAAGAAAACTTTTACAAAATGGATTAATTCGCATTTAATTAAAACCCAATGTTCGCCGGTTAATGATCTATTTCTGGACTTAAGAGATGGTCATCGCCTATTGGCGCTTTTAAGTGTTTTAACAAATTCACAATTGGTAAGACAAATATTTGAAAAAAAAATATTTATAAATAACATATGAAATCCACAAATGATTTAAATATATATTTGACTTATAGATCTTAGAAAAGACATAAAACGAAAAAACTACACCCAATATGCATTTTAGCTGGAATTCAAGTTTAAAAGAAGTTTATTTCCAGTCATAAATGTAAACATCAAGTGTTGAAATATACTTGTATTACACCTTATTTTAATAGCATATTTTAGCAAAAATAAGACTTGAATTCAAGTTGAACAGTAGAGTTTTGATACAGTTTAAATCAAGTGTTGAATTAAAGTGCAAATCAAGTCGACAAATAAATTTAATTTAAGCTTTGAAATACTACACAATTTAAGATTACAAGTTATGCTTTTCGTAATGTTATTCGATACAAGATCTCACTACTGGGTAGCAGAATTGACTTAACACAGTTAAATATTCTAAGCTTAGTTCATCTGGATATAAAGTCAGACGTTTTGTTTGACTTTACCCTACGGTGCTCAAAGCACGAGCGAATGCAATGCGACCACCAACGCTTCCCACACATGATATGCACCACATGTGAGTACCAATTCGAAGCCATGGTATTTTAACATGGCTTCCACTTTGGAAACTAATCACGGCAACCGGTTAAGAGTGTGACGCCACACAAAGCCAATATAGCTCTCCACGTGTTTAAGCCACAACCACCACTTTGCTCCCATAAGGGGCCTCGCCATAGTCGTACAGCGAAAAAATTTCTGTGGTTCCCAGCACCTGTGTGACCTGAATTAAGCCTCTTGTCAGACTTCGTAGCATAAATGCTATAACCTGTTTTAATCCCAAACGATTCCAGACTGATGTCCAAAAACAACGAACATAAAACATTCAAAAACACAACAATGAACGGAGCCACCTTTACGAAAGTACTCAAAGTGACGTCGTGCACTACGGACGCAATAACACAACCGACAAAACATAACTAGCCAAGAATCGATCAGCAAACGGCAAAAACACAATGTAGGCAGGAACGACTGCCAGTAGCAATCACCAAAACCATCAGTACGCCATCGGCAAAAGAGGCGGTGCAAGTTAGACCTCCGCTAACAGTGTAGTTCTTCTAATTCTAAACACTGCCAGGGTAGAAGCGCCCAACCGTACGGTCATCCAACAATGCCCTACTGAAATACCACACCCCTATATAAGTAATACCCATACTATATAAATCTTTAATATCATCATAGTCCGGGCATATACTCAGTCCCCATCCTACACCGGCAGACCGCAGTATCGATCTGGCCAATCCGATGTAAAAATGCAGTGAAACAATCATGTCCTGTCAGTATGAACTTTAGGCTTAAACCACAGCCAAAATCCGATTATTCCAGTACTAACATCGGTATAAATTCATACGTCACCCTTCTTTTATTATTGTTCGTCTACCTTGTCTACGAGACACCTCTTTAAGATGGTCTTATACCTATCTCTCCCAATGTCAAGCTCTGAAGTAGAAAGCCAGTTATTCGTTCCAAGTCGCAGTCTTTCACGATCCTGTAGGCAATACTGCTACATACCACCTCCAAGCCAATCGGCAACAAGAATCTGCAAAGTGTCGGTAGAAAATGTTCGACACACCGGCACACATGTTAAGAGTACAATTCCTTTCACTGACAAGTGAGAATCTTGCGCTGTCCAACACAACAACAGACATGAACGCTTTGTACCACACAGATGCTTCATACCCTACACAAGCAACGAACAGCCCATTATATATTGTTACGAAAATTTAAATGCCTAAAAAGAAAATACACCACATCAGCGCCTTAAAACTGTATTGTGGGATTTTGGTATATTTGGCATTAATGTGTCACCCTGTCAATAATGTACTTATTTGCATATTTGTCAGCACTGCTAATTCAACCATCTTTGGGTAACACAATCTTACATGTTTAAAATTAACGAATATAAAATAGAGGATATGAGAGCGTTTGATCTTTCCAGATTTTTCCAAACTAAAGGCAATTAGGTAGATAAGGAGGCTACTTTACCTGCGTCAAGAAGTTATCGTTGGCTGTGATAATGTTGTTTTTAGGTGTAAAAAAGTGTTGTATAAACGAATATTAAGTTGCTGTATAAAGATAAAGTGAGGAAATAAAAACTGTAAAACAATAGCAAAGTGGTGTTTACTTTATTTTGACGCAATTAAAAAGAACTTAAACGTATTAAAAATGTTAAAACATAACAATATGAAACGAATGGCAAGCCTGCTCAAAATGAGCCTAACCTTTCCAACGAAAGCCGTCATCTTATTCCTAACATGGTTAAAATAAACGAGGAAGCTTATACTCTCTCTCATAACTATTTCGTTGTTGTGACTCATGTCCTGGTATATTTATATATTTATTTCAAGTCCAACATTGGGAGACTGTCTTTCCAAGTCCTCGTATTGTATCTTAGGGAGATCTTATACGAAAGTAGACAAATGTCAGAACTCATTCATCATGCCATTCTTGTGAATAGCTGAGGTGAGAGTGGACATTTCTATTTTAATCTGACATTGTTGTGGTAGTATTTCATATGGCAGTTCGTCTGATGAATCAAATGCTTTCTTGTGGTTGACGAACCTTGGATACCGGTGGTACTCCATTCTAGGGGTTGTGCTATGATAATGCAGAGTGTTGGCGTGATGTACACAACTTCTATTTGGTTGGAAGGCTGTTTGTTCGTCTTGCAATATTTAATTTAGTTTGCTTTGAAACCTTACCCGTATTATGACTGCAAGTGTATTATATATGGTGTTAAGCAGAGTAATTCCTCTACAGTTTTGCATTCTTTACAATAATGTTTATAGATTTGAGTCAACCTAACAAGAATTGAAGTGAATTAAATAGTAAACTTATTACACATCTGTGGTTTTATAGTTTGTAAGTTAGAATAGATCTTCTTATTTATTTGAAAAAAAAATTGCTCTAAGTAGACTAAAGTAAAACTATCATCATGACAAATTCATATTTTATCTTTATTTCAATCCTTTGAAAATCTCCCCTACATAAACGCTTTATTCTTGCATATCTAATGAAATCCAATATCCTTTATTTAATATTTA
Source organism: Wohlfahrtia magnifica (assembly GCA_023159175.1). Taxonomy (NCBI): domain Eukaryota; kingdom Metazoa; phylum Arthropoda; class Insecta; order Diptera; family Sarcophagidae; genus Wohlfahrtia; species Wohlfahrtia magnifica. The sequence continues at coordinate 8,153,969 of JAKWBJ010000536.1, forward strand.
AATGTAATAAATTTCATATTATGCCAGAAAATATTAAAATTTCAATGGCCTTCTGCTCGAAAACATATTCAAAAACAAAAACGTCCTTTAAAGAAATAAAATATTAGTTATTGTGGGAAAATCTATCACAATTTGTCCAATCAAATATTTTCTGTAAATTTTGTGTCTTCATTGTGGTTGAACTCTTGACATTTTGTGGCTGTAAAGTGCAATGATTAGAATAACGACTACTACAACAACAACAATAATAAAAATACCAATAAAATAACAACAACTTAAATATATGTAATCTACTTGAGATATTATGTAAAATACTCGAACATACATACGAGTATATTGAGTAGGGAAGGGGTAGAGGCTAAGAAAGGTAATAAAAAGCATAGAGAGATATGCTCATATATAAGGAAATGAAAAATAGTAAAAAGACAAGTTAACTGATAACACTAGACAACTTGATGTAAAATGTTCAAAACATGTTTAAGCCTTTCAAATTTGTGAAATTCACCACAAATTTGTAATCGATTTGCAATATCAGAATTATTAAATTGGCTATCAACTACTAGGGTAATACCTACCGCGTTGCTGGGAACCTTTGTATTATACCTGCTTTTTGACCGATGTGGATAGATAAAGAAAGCTTTAACTGTTACAGATCTCTACACATGCATAATTCCATATTTTTTGAATGATGTTTTGTATTGACTGTCAAGTGGCTTAAACCAAATTTAGAAACTTCAACTCAAACTTTAAGATACACAAAAATCATTATATAGTTTGTATGGGAGGTACCATACCCACTCATCCGATTCCGACCACTTTTTAACTGATGGTTTTTACTATCTAAGAAGTCATATATCTTCCATCCTAATTGTTCTCTTGATATACAAAAATAAATACTTTATTTGTATGGGAGATGACACACCCACTTATTCCATTTCGCCCATATTTCGACTAAGTTATTTAGACGAAATTCAGAACCTCTCATTGTTACCGTTTCAAAGATATACACAAATAAATATTTACTTTGGCTTAATTTTTGAGTAACAATTTTTATTGACCACAAAGTTATTTGGGCCAAATTTAGAGACTCTTTCTATTGCCGTTTTAATGCTATAGACATATAAATATAAATTTTAATTGGGCGGGGCACCGCCCAGTTAAACAACTGTGAAGCCATACATCAAATGAAAAATGTTATTTGACTCAGTTTAAATGCTGTAACACATTTCGTTTTAAAGTAAAACGTATGCAATACAAAAGGGTTGACCCTAACGTCAATAACTCGCGAACCAATGGACCTAAAAAACCGCATATACACAAAATCCTTGGTATTGAATTTACCTTTTGTTTAAAGGCTGACAAAATCGGTTACAAAATCGGTTGGTGCATTTCAGAGAACATCAATTTTTGTTATAAGGGGTCCGCCAAATAAATATTTTTTTTTTTTGAAAATGCTATAGAAAAAACTACTGAATATTTTCTCAAATTTTTTTGTTTATTTGAAAGTACAATCCTTCCGGTTTATAATGGAAAATAATTTCATTCAAATGGCTGCCTCGGCTAGCCATGCAGTAGCCTACACGATCGGTCCAATTTTTAAGCACATTATCGATTGTGTGCAGCTGTATTTCACCAAAGGCCTGTCGAATATTGTCCTTTAAAGCGTCAATTGTCTCTGGCTTGTTGGCGTAACACTTATCTTTGACGGCACCCTACAAATAATAGTCCAACGGTGTCAAATCGCAGTTACGAGGTGGCCAAACGACATCAGCTCTGCGGCTGATAATGCGATCTTCAAAAACAGGGCGCAACACATCGAGTGTAGCTTCGGCTGTGTGGCACGTAGCGCCGTCCTGAAACCAAATGTTGCTTATATCCTCCTCTTCAATTTTTGTGAACAAAAATTCGTTCAACATGCCCGATAACGATCGCCATTGACTGTAACGGCCACTCTTCGCTCATTTTCGAAGAAAAATAGCCCAATTATGCCTCTGGTCCAAAAGCCGCACCAAACAGTGACTCGTCTTGGGTGTATCGGCTTTTCAATGTATGCGTGCGGGTTTTTTGTGCCCCAAATGCGTCAATTTTGCTTGTTTACGTAGCCGCCAAGATCAAAATGAGCTTCAATGAGCAATTTTCGCACACATTCTGCAACATTACCATGATTTTCAAAGTAATGTCGCAATATTTCCCAGCATTGTTCAAACGTATACACAATCATATTCGTTCAGCGAAAGGATAAAACTAATTATCTGTCAATTCAGACGTGAGCTAAGTGTTACCATTCACGAAATAAGCACTAGTTGAAAAAAAACGTTAGATGGCGGTCTCTTAATATAGGTATTATGGAAATCGATTATTTGACTTTTTTCAAAAATCGGTTTTCGAATAATTCGAAAAATTTTAATTTAAAAGAAAACCGGTTTTCGGTTAAATTTTTTCAAGTAACCGGTTAACCGGTTCTTTTATTAAAATAAAAATCTTCGCAATTTTTGTTAACAACAACGTTCGCCTTTTTTATGGCTTTAATGGGCATTTATTCCTCGATGAGCCTTTTCAGCTTACTATTTAAGGACACTCAGTATATCTAGACTTACTCTTTCTATCAATTTCCAAATATTTTCACACTTCAGAGGACATTTATAGAAACACATAGTAAATGCATGCACCACGTATTTAATAGTGGTATGTTAGATAAGACACCCGCCTGCCAACCAAGAAATCCCCGATTCAATCCAAGCCACACCATCTGACAATTTTCAACAGCGGTATCACCTCACAATATTGCTAGTGACTGCTTATATGTATTTACACTGTGAAAAACTTCACTAACTAAACTGCCGTTCGGAGCAGGCGTTTGTAGGTCCTTTTCAATAAGTCTAGTTTTTCATCATTCTCCACACAATCTTTTTCGGTCTACCATAGTATTCACGCTCTTTGTGAAACATTCAAAAAAATAAGACGTTATATACTAAATGTAGAAAAATGCTAAAACGATGAGTAGCGATTTATTCGGTATTCGAAAAATGCACATTGAAAAAAAAACGTATTCGACAAAATGGTCGAATAATAACCGTTCGATCTCTCTAAAATATAAGTATATACAGAGGTAACGCGGTGTAGTGGTTAGAGCCCAGGCATATAACGAAAGCGGCCCAATTTCGAATTCAGAGCAGAGAGGAGAAGAGACTTTCACCTCCCTTCATCTAAAGAATCCCACTGATTCTCGAGCTTAGCTCTGGCGATGATTACAAACATCAGACGAATGACGAATGCTAAGTAAAGTTCACCACCACCATCTAGCAAGGATCTTCACCACTACATACAATCATATAGAGTCGAGCTACAGTAGATTAATCATATACTCAACTAGAAAATCAACTTGATTACTGTAACTGATATAAAGCAATGTTTACTTTGTGGAAAGCCAACATGCTTTGTAGAGGATTGACGGAGAAAAAATACCGTAGTAATACCAGTAGTAATCATTTAGAATTTTTTTTTTTTTTGATAAATATTTAAATTTATTATGATATTTTAACAAAATAATTCAGCAGACGCAGTAGTTTAGTTATTTTAACAACATTGTTGCCCAGTGCAATCGACTAACGCCAAAAGTTGTTTTTCAGTCATCTTCATGTCATCACCAGGTTAACATGAAATAATTTGGTTATTGACAATAAAGAAGAGGAGATAGATTTAAAAATATCAGAAATTTATTTCCATTTTTATTTCCATAACATGAATGAACATGAATATCAAGCAGATGTAAAATTCACTTTAAATGTTTAAATTAACTTCACAATTTTGAAATTCGAAAATAAATTAAAGATGGCTGCTGAAAAGTTACAAAAATGTATACAAGTACTCTGTCTTAAACTCAGAATTATTGCAAAAAGTTTTTGAATTTAATGTTTTATTCGAAATTTATGTAAAGCTTTGATATCTAGTCGAGTGTATTTAAAGCTTCTACAGCCAATTACTCCTGTAATGTTAATATGTAAGTTAGGAATTGAGACCTTGGGATGCTCTATAGTTCTACTATATTATCGTATATCCGTACTTAAATACTGTTGAGCAGGAGTGACGTGCATTGGTGGCTTAAACTTCGGTCACAATTTCGAAGTTATTATACATGATCGTGGGAGTAGGACCATGGGATCCTTAATATCAACCCCGACTATTTACAATAGTATACGGATGGATTTAAAACGGATGGTGGTGTGGTGGCCAGGATTTTGAGCAAGTAGCCAGAGTTTTCCAGGCAGAGATCCAGGCTGTTTCCAACTGTGCGCGAATTAATACAGAGCATGGGATCAGGGTGTTTCCATTAATAAGTATTCCGATAGTCAAGCACTAAGGGTCCTTTTTTCGGAGTATATATGGTGGACTCGAGACTGGTACTCGGGCGTTACACAAATATCAACACACTGACATTGAGAAAGAGGATAACGCTTTGGTGGCTTCCTGGACACATTTTTGTTATGGGGGATGAGTTCGCTGACGAACTGCCAAGGCGGTGCTCGGCCACCGGTTTCGTGGGACCATAGCTATACTGATCGACAAATGGGAGCATAGACTACGTTCTTTAGATTGGGTACAATGCCCGATCCTTCACCTATAATACGGAGTTGCGCAACATGAGCAAGGCAACAATTAGAAGACTTATTGGCTTCATGACGGGCCATTACTGTCTTAGATATCACCACTTCAGCCTCTATGTGGTACCTGAGTCAGAGTGTCTCGCACGTGCAGGAAGGAATAGGAGGCGACGTAGCATATTCTCTGTGAGTGTGTTGCTTTGGCTAACATTCGGGGATGAATTTTTATGGGCTACCCATTCGAGATATTGCTGTCTATACACAAGATAGAGGGCATTCTTCTGAAATCTGCTCCAATTGGCGATTTCAGACTGAGCGGAAAGTCATGCCCTGGGCTATTGACTCGATAGGATTTCTACCGCCATCGGCTATTCCGTTAGCGGTTCTGGCTCCTGAGTGTTTAGCATAATAGACCATTCTGGGTCGCAGTGCCATGCTCCAATTTAATAATAATAGTAGTACCACTCTGTTTTAAGGAATGTTACATACCGTATCATACAAAATTTTAAAAATCTTTGCTATTTGCTAACTAACTTACATGCAAGGCCTATCTTAAGTATGGTTTGTTTCTGTTTCTCATTCGAGACCAGCACTCATGTGATGACCACTACGGATGCAGCGCAGTGTGCAGGTACTGGGAAAATAGGTTGTGGGAAGGAATGAAGAGGGAGTAGTGTTTATGGACATTAAAGTTGGACTTGGAGTTACTCATGTCATAAGTGGCAGGGCAGACTTTGAGGGAAGATTATTCTACAAACGAGTGCTAGTGCTTTATAAACGACTAAAGCACTAGTTTTCCTTATAATGACTTATGAGATTTACTGGACAATCAACTACAAAGGAATGCACTCTACGAGAAAGTATCTACGGATACTAAGTAAAAATAAGTGATTATCAGCAATTAATCCCCGTATTTCGTCAGAATACATTCCGTTATAGTATCGATAGAACAATGAAACACACGCCACATTGCAACGGTGCTCTAACGAATCGATAGAATTGGCTACTCCACTGGTATTAATAAGCAACTTTGCCCTCTCTTGTACACGGTCCAGAAAGCCCAAAATAGGTTTTGAAGCACCAGCCCATACATGAGAGTTGCATTCTATTTAAGGTCAAATATAGGTCTTGTAAATATCGAGAAGGTTAGATGAAGTGAAGTACCGATGATATAATTGTTGACATAATAGGACGGCAAGATTGGTAGGATTTTAGCCATAAGGATATATTTTACTGAAATGTAGACCCAGAGGCCGTGCGCTCATCGAAATTCCGTCCAAATCTACTTTTATTTTTCCTCTTAAACGATGTACATCGGTAGATAGGATTAGTGGAGACTTTTTTTGCGGTACTGATAAGTGGATTCTTCAAATAGAAAAATCTGCTATTGAAGTGCCTTCGTTCTTCACTTTGCTGAAACTAACTGCGTTATTATGGAATTTTCAAGGCGAATATCTGGATTTCTATTGAAAAGCAGGCGATTATAAAAATTTAAGTATTTTTCTTTACAATATCCAGCTTTGTGAGGGAAGTTCCATTTAGTACTAATACGGGAGTAAAACAAGGGGGAAAGTTTGTCGATAGTTCTGTTTAACCTGTGCCTGTATGTCATAAGAAACCATACCTGGAAATATATCGTTCGCGATTTTAGCTCGAAAGAGGAGATATCTAGAAAATATCTACAAGCGCTGAAAGAAGTAGGCCACTTGATATTAGTATCGCTTGATATCGTTTTGCAGAAATAGGAGTGTTCAAGTACTGGGGTGTATCTATTAGTAACGATATTAGTACAGTAGATTATATACAAGACGACAAACAAATCATATTTTGCTCAAAATAAGAAAAATTAAATCAAACCTATTATTAGATGTTTGGTCTATAACGAATTCTGAGAAAGAGTCTCTCAAAATCTTTGAAGAGAAAATTTTCAGACGTATATTTGGTCCAAGAAAAAATGCAAGCGGTTAATATTACCTGAGCAGCAATGAAGAACTTTTACAGCTCAATAAAGCCGAGGATATTATAAAGTACATTAAAGCACAAAGAAGAGATCAAGGCCAAGCACAAAAAAGATTGGTCTTTACTACACCCCACAAATCTCAAGAAATACGCGTCGGCTACGTAAGCGCCTAATTGGCAACATCGGCAAAGATATGCGAGCAATGTGAATAAGGAATTGGCGCATCTATGCTAAATAGAAAGCTAAAAAGCCGGTTTGTAGAGATGATGAATGGAATTTCCAGCTTCTCTTAATGAGATTAGTTTTTCAACGAATCTAGTTTGGATTCTAGAGGGTAGGCAGGACTCAACATTATTGAATTCCGTTCATTTTATAAAATTTATAAAAGTATGCATGTTAGTCAGTACGATTTTTCCCTACTCATAAGCATACTGTTGATGATGATGTATTGATGAAGTTGTCCGTTTGTCGACTACTACCCTAACCTACATTTTCATTATTATTGTTTTATTTTTTTATATAAAACTTCTAAGAAAGTTTTTTTAACATTTTTACAGAAAAAATATAATTCTTTCAAAAACATTAATAAAATCAAATCTAGTTTGTTTATGACATAACATAAAACTCTTATATAATATTCTTGAAACTCTTATAAAACTTATATGGCATTCTTATAAAAAGCTTTAATATGCATATTTTTTAAAATACGTTCTAGAATATAAATTTTTCATAAACTTAAATGAGACTTTTATTAGAAGCTCTTATAATATTTAAAACTCTTATACAGATTTTAACACTTGCAAAATGTTAAACTAATACGAGTATAACTTTGAAAATTATTTTAAAAATATTCTTGTCTGCTAACTATTGCTTTATAAAAATCTTTTTTAATATTAAAAAAAAGAAAATGTCTTCCATGTCTCTTATTTAAATCTTGTAAATTCCTAAAACCTCGAAAGCTTTTAAACGAACAGTTCCGTTATTTTATATACGTCAAAAGTGTTTGTCCACATCGTGTATGTTTTGTAATAAACACAATAACTGCATTAAAGCTTTAGACCGAACCTTAAATGGCATAAGAAAGCCAGTTAGTTGGTTTAACTTTCCCGGGGGGTATTTACTTTCGAAACAAGAAATTTTAAATGAGTTTTATTTCATTTTTACGGGTGTACATACCAGAGATGACGTCTGACGTTTCATTCATAAAATGAGTGTGTTAGAGAAAAATGGCTTATAAATAGTCAGGTAACCGTTATTGCAACTACTACATATACTATAATGTGAGTATTTACCGTTAACACTTCGTGATAGCCTATATTACTCATACATATACATTGTGTTGCATCATCTGACATGTTGATGACCTTGAAATTTAAATTGAATCCATGGTCTTTATTTAAGTTCTGAGCATAATGGTTATAAACACAAAAAAGAGGAAAAATATTTCATATCCTTAAAACTGTATCTACATTTTACAGATCCATACATATGTATTAATGTGTATATGTGTGCATTTGTGTATGTGGTTATGACTTATACATACGAGTATTCGCTTACTAATTTATAAAAACCTTGACTTTGTTTTTCATTAGTTATACAGTTATTTGTATGCACAAGTATATAAATACATACTTATTTATATGTACATCTCGTTTGTATATGTATTAGTAACAGCGTAATATAAAGGGTCAGCTTTCTAACGTTTTTTTTTCAACTAGTGCTTATTTCGTGAATGGTAACACTTAGCTCATGTCTGATTTGACAGATAATTAGTTTTATCCTTCCGCTGAACGAATATGGTTGTGTAGACGCTTGAACAACGCTGGGAATCTGGGCCTGCGATCGACTTACAGAAGATGCCGATTTTGCCAAAAAAAATCATCTTTTCAGATAAAGCTCATTTTGATCTTGGCGGGTATGTAAACAAGCAAAATTGTCGCATTTGGTGCACAGAAAACCCGCACGCATACATTGAAAAGCCGATACATCCAAGGCGAGTCACGGTTTGGTGCGGATTTTGGTTCAGAGGCATAATTGGGCCATTTTTCTTCAAAAGAAAAAATGAGTGGCCGTTACAGTCAATGGCGATCGTTATCGGGCCATTTTGAACGAATTTTTGTTCCCAAAAATTGAAGAGGAGGATATTAGCAACATTTGGTTTTAACAGGACGGCGCTACGTGCCACACAGCCGAAACTACACTCGATGTTTTACGCCCTGTTTTTGAAGATCGCGTTATCAGCCGCAGAGCTGATGTCGTTTGGCCATCTCGGAGCTGCGATTTGACACCGTTGGACTATTATTTGTGGGGTGCCGTCAAAGATAAGTGTTACGCCAACAAGCCAAAAAAATTGGACCGATCGTGTAGGCTACTGCATAGCTAGCCGAGGCAGCCATTTGAATGAAATTATTTTCCATTATTAACCGGAAGGATTGTACTTTCAATAAAAAAGAAATTTGAGAAAATATTCAGTAGTTTTTTTTGTTGCATTTTCAAAAAAAAAAAAATATTTATTTGGCGGACCCTTTATAATACTTAACACAATTTCCAAGCATAGCTTTAGGCTGAGACAAAAAATATAAATTAAAAATCCTTTTATTTCATTTACTAAAACTTCTTAATTAGGAACTACGTCCCGTTCATATAATTCTACACATTTAAAATTCATATCAATATACGTAAAATATACTGGACTAAATTCTTCTTTTCATTACATCACAAACCTAATCTTCAACAGAGGTCGATATCCAACATTTTAGCCGTCTTTTTAGGGGCGGCCCCGAGGCCAGGTGTTGTAGATTCTTGCTTCAAATGCTGCTTTAGCAGGATGGTTCTCAGGTATTCTTCTTAGGTGATTTCTCTATTCTCTTTTTCTTCTTCTTCTTCTAATCAGCTGGAACACGTTTCTTTATCACTGGCTCGTCTAACCTCTTCGTTTGATTATCTGTCTGAACTTGTGTATCCTCTGTACACTCTTTCTGATCCGTTTTTTATTTTTTCTTTTTCTCCGTTTGTCCTTCCTTTCTCTCTTCCTTCACACTTTTTCTTCATTTCTTTTCAGGGACTGGTCTTTCCACAATGGTCACCTGTGGTCTCTGGGTGGGGTAATTCGGTACCGCCTTTCTTATGTATCCGGCTATAGTTCTTCGAGTATTCATCCCGTCATACGTATTTGCTGTGTAACAGTAGTGTCCGCACGAGTTTCGGATGCATATGCAATAACTGGTCGAATACAAGTATTTTATACTCCCATCTTAGCGTCCTTACTCATATAGTTGATTGTCCATATGCCATTTCTAAGGCATCCCGATAATTTTTCTGATTTTTTAGCCTGTATCTTCGATTCTCTTTTGGGATCTCGGCTGCTTGTTATAAGGGCGCCCAAATATATGGTGGAATCCAAGACTTGTTCGATCGATTTGTTGACTGCTAATTTACATTCTCTTGGTTCTCTTGCTATCACAAAACATTTGGTTTTCTCTATAGAAATATACATGTCTAACGATTCTGCTGCTTTTTGAAATCGGTATAGAAGTCTTTGTAAGTTATCGAACTACACATTAAATTCCCTAGTAAACAATTTATAATCCGTGGCAGCTATTTTTATATTCTCAAAGATGGCATCCATTATGACGTTGAAAAGGATCGTCACCTTACACGACTTTACTTTATGACTTTTGTATTACAACTTTACACAATTACTACAAAACCATAACTGACTGACGTAGGTAAATCCTCTATTCATGTCCGTTAATTTTAATAATGTAAGATCGTGTTACCAAAAGATGGTCGCATTGGCATTGCTGTCAAATACACAAGTCAGACTGGTATTACCAGGGTGACGCATTGGGAGCCTTGACACAAACTAATAGACCAAAATCACACAATACAGTTTTAGAAGAACTGATGTGGTATACTTGTTTTTAGGTATTTTTATTTTCGTAACAGTATTATCAACTTTGATGTAGATGTTGTTGTTGTTGGTATTTAGATCTTTAATAACGGTCAATATGTTGTTGGGAAGAATTACATAATGCCATCTTTTAGTCTTACCCTATCGAATGCCTTTGTTTAATCGACAAAGTATATGTATGCAAGCTTTTTGTACTCTAAAGATTTGTCACATATATGTCGTACAATAAATATGGCATCTGCGGTTGATCCATTTCTTCTAAAACCTTGTGGTTTTTCATAAATTCCTGTATTGGCGATCTCATTAGCTAATGTGTTCGTGAAGAGCTTTAGAATTGATCCGAGGTGCGATATATCTCTGCATTTCTGAGGTTCATTTTTTGTCTCTTTTTTTTGGAAAAAAGGTATAGTGATATTATCTTTCCAATGTTAAGGAACTGAACGCATGGAGTGAATCTTTAATAGTTTAAAAATTTCCTTTGATATCGTTGATCCTTCGTATTTTAGCATCTTATTCGCAATTTTATCGTCTCCAAATGTCTTGCGATTTTTTAGTGGGCGATCGTTGCTTCAAGTTGTTTTGTAACCGGGCCTCGGTACGATGGATCATATGGATTCGGTTCTATTATAGGCTCATTTGTTTGTTGTAGTGATGATATTGTATCTACTGATATTGTTGTAGTAACAAATTCGATAACCGGGTTTTTCATGTTTTGTATTTAGTTCCACATTTTTTTGAACACGATATACGATATTTTACTTCTAGAGGCTGTAACTTTTCAAGTTTTTCCGGAAATGGTGTTCTTGCGTAAAAACCGCTCATTTACTCTTAACCGAAAAGCGAAAAAACAAAGTGATTTAGACTGATGGACTATAAAAGTATAACATGAAAGTGTATCTGTTTACCACAACTAACAAAGAGTGACACAAAAGAGAGAAAAAAACCTCAACATTTCTATTTATGACTGTGACCTTTTGTGAAATTCTTTTGTGTTTAAGTTTACAACTACAACGAAAAAAAAAACAACAAATTTTCACTTCCATTTCTCCCCACTTTTTCATTTCAGAAACCCGAAAAAGGTCGCATGCGTGTCCATCACATAAACAATTTGAATAAAGTGCTGCAAGTAATACAAGAACATGGTGTTAAGCTTGTTAATATATCCAGTGATGATATAGTGGAGGGTAACCCCAAACTTATATTGGGTCTTATCTGGCTAATAGCCTTGGAATTCAATGGCCAGAATCTTGTCAAGTCACATTCCAGCAATGGTGTAGAAAAATCATTACTCAATTGGGCCCGTCAATTCTGTGAGCCGAGAGGCTTAAAGTTAAATGACTTTTCCACGAGTTGGTCAGATGGCCGTGCTTTTCTTATGATTTTAGATGCCCATTTGGCAGAAGAGGATTTGACCGATGCCCTTAAGAAACACCCTTTGGCCAGGCTGAAAATCGCCTTTGATTTGGCTTATGAGTATTTTAAGATTGAGAAACTCTTGGATCCGGAAGATGTCCATACAAATAAGCCAGACAATAAATCCATACAAATGTATGTCATGTGTTTGTATCACGCCATGGAGACACGTAAATCTCTGGACGAAGATCAAGATGAAGCGGATCACGAGGATGATATGCAAGAAGTATTATTATACACCGATAAGGCTCAGGATCACTATACCAGAGAAACTGTGAATATAACCGACTTAGATGAGATTCCCTTAGATAATAATGAAGAACAACATTCCGACATTAGTTCCACGGCTAATAGTAATACAGATTCGGGTATTAGAAGCAAATATCATAGTGATACCATAAAGAGTATTATGGATATGGAAATGGATCAACCCAAGACTCTGGCGAATTTCCTAATGAAAGATGATAAATCGAGACCTCATAGCTTGGCTACTAATGTATCCATTGAGATAACCACCTACCAGGCAGCTCTGGAAGCTGTGCTTACATTGCTCTTGGAAGACGAACAAATTTTGTCCGAAGAACTAAACGAACCCACTGATTTTTTAACAGCCAAGGCTCAGTTTCATGATAACGAACAATTTATGTTGAAACTTACCGAACATCAGCAGTATGTGGGCGAAGCCTTAGAGGAAGGTTCCAATTTAATCAATGAATCTCAAAAATCTGCCGGTCTTTCGCCAGAAGATCAAAATGAAATCCGGCAACAAATGGTCTTACTAAACGAGAGATGGGAAACACTGCGTCTTAGAGCTTTAGATGTCCAAGCCAAGATACTTATGCGTTTAGCGGAGTTTCAAACTCAGCAAATAGAAAAACTCAAGAATTTTCTGACTCACATAGAAGATCGCATATCCCTGATGTCAGCCATAGGTCCTTCCCTTAAAGAGGCGGAATATCAACTACAAGAAGCTCACTTACTTAAGGAAGATCTTAAAAATCAACAAGATTTGGTGGATAGTTTAAGTAATATGGTGGTTATAATCAATGATGAATCTGGCAACTTTAATGATCTGGAAGATAAGCTTACAGCTTTGGGTGAAAGATGGTCTCATGTAGTGAAATGGTGTGATTTAAGGCAGGAGAAATTACAACAGTATAAATGCCTGACACGTTGGTTGGATACCAGGGAACAGGATCTCAAACATATGGAAAGTAAAGATGTTACCGATCTAGGCAGCATAACAAAGAGAATGAATGATTTGAACTACTGTGCCAAAGATCTATTGGAATTGGAAAGATATCTCATAGATCTAAGACAAATGGTGGCGGCCACTTTGCAGGAAGGCGATGTCAAAGGGGAACAGGTTCTTATACAGTTGGAAAATTTTGAAGATAGATTAGATGCCCTTAAACAAATCGTGGAAGTTCAAACAGAACGCATAGAACAGAAAGGCTTTAAATTTGGTAGGGATCGTGCCTCCTATGATGATTCGAGAGTTATGAAACCTGATAATTGGATAGATTTCCAAATGATAATAAAGTTTGGTGAAGATGACTTGGAGGACGAAGAAGAGGAGGACGATCATACGACACACAATCATCTCTTAAAAGAACAGTCACCCTTGGCCTGTAAAAAGAGAAAAATACGCAACTCGGATAATTTCAACCTTCTGGAAGGTAAAATTTTAGAGGCTTTCGGTTTTATAGATGACTGTGAAGATCGTCTTACGCAAATACAAAGACAAAGTTTGCGAAATCAATTCGATTTCCTAACGAAACTGGAGAAAGAAGTCGATTCGCGCATAGAAAATATGAGAGAACTAAAGGATCTCTATGAAATCTGTGAAAAGGAAGATGTCAGTCGTAATTTAATTATGGAGGCTTCACAGATAAAGAACATCGAGCAACGATATCTACAACTGAGGAACTCTTTGGAAAGGCAAGCTATAGAATGCCAGCAATTGCTAGAGAAAGAGAAATTCTATAACAGTTTAACCGGCTTTAAACTGGTATTGGCCGATTCACGTGATTGGTATAAACAACATTCCATAACGGCTTCTAAAGCCGATCTAGAACAGAGGCTAAGTGATATGGAGTCGCTGACCACGGAGATACAACAAGCGAAAGAGAGAACAAATTCTCTGGGCGAGGATCTATTGGAATGGAAACAAGATTTTAATATTTTCTATGAATCCTGGAATGATATGAAAAAGGCCATCATAACACTCATACAGGAAAAGGGAGGCCAAGATGAGGTGCAGGAGAAATTACAACTTTTACAGGAATTTATTAACAAAGTGCAGGAAACACAAATGGTAGTGGACTCATTGCAACCTATGCAAAATCGTCTCAAACAACTCAATAAGATAAGCGATGACTTGGATAAACTGAAAGAAGTCTACGATTTTATTAGGAAAAGGCGGCCAGATGCTTTAAATTCCGAATTCCAAGAGAAATGGTTGAAAGCTCAGGATCAAATCAATGAAAGAATCATTAAACAAACTACAGCTATAGAGAATTTAAATCATTTTACTGCCGAATATAATGCCATTATGGCGGTACTGAGAAAACTGGAAAACAATCTTAAGGACGATGAAAATTTCTCTGAGGACAGCAATAGTTGCTCAAATTCTCCCACATCTACAGAAGCCCAAAATTCCATGGAATTACGTAAAGTAGAAATAGATGTTATAAGTGCACGAAATTTCAGTGAAATCATTATTAAAGATGCCCAACCCCATCATAGAGAACACCTGATAGCTCAAATTAAGGAACTCAATGATTTCTTTGTTAAAATACAAAACCTTTACAAGGAGAACTTGCAAAAGAAGGTACAGGTTCAAGCACAAACTGAGGAAATATTCGAAAGGCTTTTACAAACCGAAAAGTGGCTGGATAATCTACACCATAATACCCCTAAAACAGCCTTAGGCGAAATACAGAATTCCAATGAACTGTTCCATTTAAAAACTAAATTCCAAGCTCTGAAAGAGACCTGCGAAAAGGAATCGGTAAATTTTCGCGAACTTAATGAGTTGGGTGGTGAATGTCTGCTGCAACTTGATGAACTTAAATCTAAGGGAGCAGATAATGTGGAAGAGAAATACAATATGTTGGCTAAGAAATTTACCCGTTTAAATGCCCGCTGGACGGAGGTAACCACTTTGGTGTACAAGAAATGTGGTTTACTAGAGCACATCTCAACGCAACTTGGCGAATTTAAGAAATTCATGGTTTCTGAATCGGGTTATTTGGATCGTTTGGAAAATAAAATGCGTTCCACGCCAGAGAATGCCGATGCTGAGGAAATCATAGAAGAATTAGACGTGAGTAAAGCAAAAAAAAAAAATAAATAAATAAATAAATTCGAGGTGAACTAACGTGTTTTGATTCTTTTCAGGACTTGGAGAATGTCTTACGTGGGCATTCTGACGACTGGTTGGAAAAAATTCAAGAAATTGGTCACGAACTAATTACCCATGAATTTATGGCCGACTCTATACGCCAAGAAATCAACACCATTGTAGAGAGATGGACTCAACTGCAGCAGAAGGCCAAACAAAGAGCTGAGGTTTTAGAACAAGAGGTCAATGAGGCGAAACAATCCGAAAAGTGTGTAGAACAGTTTGAAGCCTGGCTGACACGCGTCGATGAAATACTCAGTGAACATTTGGAAAATGATGTCACCATCGAAGATCTACCAGATGATTTTCAGCAATTGGCTTTGGAATTTAAAGAAAATGAAAAATGTTTCCAGGAAATAGATGATCTTATAGCTGAGCACCAGCGTAATGGCAAAGTGGAAGCAGCAAATCGTTTACAGGATCAGCTTAATTTACTAGAGCTACGCTATAAATCTTGCCAGTTGAAATTGAATAAGTGCACTGCGCCCCAGCCAGCCTATGAGTCCAGACTTAATAGAGCCGTGGCCGAGCTAAGGAATGTGGAAAGATCTACTTTGGTTTTAGATGTGGCCACAGCTGGGCCTTCCACCGTGCAAGTGCAATATCAAAAGTGTTTGCAAATTTATAGAACCTTGTCGGAAATTAAGCCCGAAATCGAAAGCACTATAAAGACCGGTAGAAAAGTATGTGAAGATAAATTTACCAAATCCCCCAAACAGTTGAGTCAGCGCATAGATGCTCTTAAGCATCTTTACAATGCTTTAGGAGAAAACGTTACCCAATCGAAAATATTCCTAGAGGGTCTTATTAAATTGGCTCAACAGCTTGAGGAATGTTTCGAAATGGCTGAAGAGTTGACCAGACGTTTTGAATCTCCTCAAGAGCTACACAATCGTAATTCCATATTCTTGGAGTTTGAAAGCATTTTGCAAAAGTGTGAAGATATCTATGAAGAATATGCCAAATCATGTGATCAAGTGTGTATGGAAGATACACGACAAAAGATAGATGAACTCAAGGTAACCTACTTGAAGCTTACCAGTGCCGATGTTATTAAACGTCTAACGGAAATGAAAACAACTTTACAAAATCTGGATAATATATCATTGGATACTTTAAGGTGAGCTTCATTTGTGAAGAACGTTATGGTCTAATAAATAAATAATTTTTTATTCTCTTAATTGATAGAGCCATGGAACATGATTTAAAACAGATTAATGTGCCCTCAAATCCAGAAATTGAAAAGTTGCAACAACAAGTAATAGCCATTGTAGTGGTAAGTGCAAATACATATGTATGTATGTATGTATGTAGTAGAAGTTACATACTTTTTAAATATTTATTTTATTATTGTAAACGGTATTTGTAGTTTTTCTTTTTGTTGTAGCATTAGTTTCATATTACATTGCCTTCCATTCTCTAACATTTAATTTCTTTTTTATTTGCTTCACTTTTTTCTTTTTTTTTCTATTCCATTAGATTTTCTCTATAAAAAATAAAATCTGTCTCTTTCATCCTCTGCTTAACTTGTATTTGTGTGTAGTTTATATATGTATATATGTATATATGTCTGGCATTTTGTCCGTCTATCCGTCTATCTGTCTGTCTGTCTGTTTTACTATGTGTTTGCGTATTTATTTCACTTGATTAAGTTCCTGCTTCTTCAATAGATTTACTAACTTTTTCTCTTTTTTTCTTCTATTTTATCATTTCATTTAATGCTAAATTACATTTTAAATTGTTCGAAATTCTTTCGAAATGTAAAGCATATTCTAAATATTCTCTGCTAGACTTGAGAAAACAAAATAAAATTTATTTACGCTTAAACACCTTTAAGGGGTATAGGAAAACGAGATTAGTAAGTTAATAGTTCCTTTAGATTGGTACAGTATTGTCTGCATGTAATGCTTCCCTACGATCTGTTTTGTGGAACGATTTGTTAATATTATGGAGTTTTAAGGACAATTATAGTCTGGACCGCAATTTCTGTTTTAAGTGTTCTCTTCTGGATAATATGTTACGTGATTTTTTGCCAAGCTTCGGCTTTTTCTTAGCCAATGTTGCTACACTACTTTGGAATATTTTTTAAAATGTTAACAAATGAACTTTTGTTTGAAACCAGCTAAAACCCGGCGTGTTTTGCTATCCAAATCTTAATTATTATCTTAATTCTTAACTCTTCTCCCCACTTTGTCCCCTTCCCGTCAAACTCCAATCATTTGTTTGTTCCAAAAAGTTACAGTAGATTCTGCATTTTAGACGTATACAATCTTCAAACAAACACACATTAATAGGAACCAAGCCGTTGCTGATAAAAACTAATAACGAACAATGATGCACAAACACAGAGATGGAGAGAACATTTCAATGAAATTATTAACGTCACGAACACTACTGAGGACAGCGAATCAGTTGAGAACATAGATGAGGAAAACAGTTTAAGAATATCATGCAAACCTTCCAATCTGAATGAGATAAAAGAGGCGATTGGTAAGTTTAAAAATAATAAGGCGGCAGGCGAAGATGGACTATCAGCAGAAATTCTACGGGTTGACATCCAAACCACAGCTGAAATTCTACTGCTTCACAACACATCAGTTTGGGAGGAACAGAGGCTGCCTCATACGTGGAAGAAGGGCATTATTGTACAGTTACGAAAAAGTGGTGACTTAAAAGACTCTAATAATTGGAGAGGAACTACTCTACTTAACACCATATATAAGATACTTGCAGTAATAATACAAGGGAGGTTTCAGAGCAGAATAAACAACATACTGCGACACGAACAAGCTGGCTTCAGACCGGCTAGAAGCTGCGTGGATTAGGCCAACACCTTACGAATAATCATTAAACAGTCCACAGAATGGCGTACCCCCCTGCATCTACTATTCGTCGACTTCAAGAAAGCGTTTGATACCATCAGGCGAACGGCTATATGGATAGCACTAAGATCAAATGAAATACCCCAGAAGATAATTCGAATAATTAGAGCGATGTATGAGGATGCAGAACTTTCAGTTCTTCACAACGGCAACATCAGCCAACCATTCCACACCAATCTTGGAGTTAAACAAGGATGCCCACTATCCCTCAGCTATTCACCATCGTGCTGGATGACATAATGAACAAAGTCTGTACGAAAAGAAGAGTTATCACATAGAGTCTCTCACGCCAACTCGAAGACTTGGACTATGCGGATGACATTTGTCTACTCTCGCATAGGATTTCCAATATGCAGTCGAAACTGGAGGACCTGGAAAGATTGGCTCGCTGTGTTGGGCTTGAGATAAACATGAAGAAAACCAAGGCCATGAGAATAAACAATACGAGCACGGAAAATATCATTCTATACGGTCAGCCAGTCGAGTATGTAGATAGCTTCTGCTATCTATGAAGTACAATGACTAAAAACGGTGGCGCTGAAACAGACGTAGATAACAGGCTCAATAAAGCGAGAGCGGCATTTGGACAACTGCAGTCAATATGGAGAAGCTTACATATATCCAAACGAACTAAGCTCAGAATATTCAACTCATGTGTTAACTCGGTACTGCTGTATGACAGTGAAACCTGGCTTGTATCGAATAAAAACACACAGAAACTCCAGGTATTCATTAACAAGTGCCTCAGAATCATATGCAGAATATTCTGGCCTAATGAGGAACCCATACTGAAACAGATAAGGAAAAGGAAGTGGGGATGGATCCGTCACACCATCCAAAAAAGTCCAGAAAGTATCACTAGAATGTCACTCGAGTAGAATCCTCAAGGCTCTAGAAATCGTGGTCGACCAAAAAACACTTGGAGACGCACAATTATCCAAGAACTGAGACGGAACAACCTAACATGGGAAGAGGCAAAATCAACAGCTGTAAACCGTGTTAGATGGAGATGCTTTGTGGAAGCCATATGGTCCTAAGAGGAGTAACGGAAAAAAAAATCTATCGGTCTACGTTTGAACCAGCGGTTATTTCAAATATGGCAATACTTATGTCATTCTATTCTGTCACAAAAAAAAAAATTCACAAATCATCTATTCGGATGAAGCTCATTTTCATCTTGGTGGGCACGTTAATACGCAAAATTACCATCTTTAGGCTCAGAAAACTCTAACGTGATTTACAAAAGCCAATGCACCCCTTACGAGTGACTGTTTGGTGCCCTGGCGATTCAACCCGGCGACACGAATAATTTTCTCTAATAAAAGGTTGAAGAAATCATATGAAGGGGAATCGCTTTGTCTAAAACCTCGTTTGGGACCAACCGACTCGAACAGGTCCTTCCCAATTCTGATGGAGCCTACAGTGGCGCTCAACGAAATACTGCATAGTTGTATAAGTTTAACTAGGATGTCAAATTCAGACATATGAGTATAAAAGTAATTCTTATCTGTTCTGTCAAAGGCGGCTTTAGAGCCGAGGAGTGGATGGTGTGTGTGTCGATATTCTTTTCACGGGTCTTCACCATGGTTTGACGTATTTTAAAACTCTGGACGATTCCGATACTACACAGCTATTGAAATAGTCATAAGAATAGCTGTGACTACCCGATATACACCCCACAGCCCTTTTGCCATACTCGCATTCGGGAATGTATGATCAGTGCAATGAATGGACTGTTAAGGTACTGCCAGCTCTGTGTGAGCTCAGAATGATGCATCTAGACGACTAATTTCGACAATTGGGTAAGCCTTCACACTAGAGTTGACTGGTCCTATATAAGGCAAACAACGAGGATATAGGGACTGGAAGAATAGTATGTCTTTTTCAAAATATATTTCAGGGGACGTCTACAGCCTACCCTTAACCAATATGTGCTTTTCTATCATTCTGCTTCTAAATCTACCTCAAAACGTAGTTTAAAAAGTTACCAAAAATAGGTTCAGATTTATTTAACTTAGAGAGGAACTAACCTTAGTCTTAGCTATGAAATACTAACTGTTACTTTCTATACCATATGCTTATATAATACTCACCACATTATTAAACTTACCATACCTTATAATATATATTTAGTCACTTAAAAACGAGCGAAGAAAAAAGTACTTAATAAAAAATCACCGTAATTACCATCCATTACCCATACCAAACATCACCACCAAACACCACCACTATCAACAAGTCCAAAAAGGTTGAAGTCATGATCCATACCGATCCATATATAAGTTGATCCATAAGAAAAAAGAATAAAACTGTAGTTGAATGGTTTAAGGCTCATCATAAAATAAAACACCATCTCAGTTGTAATTTGTACAAATATAAATGCCGGAATCATGTGTTATTGTCATTTGGAAACTCACCTCTTGTATACATACTTACCACTATTTTATTTAAAAAAATATATATTTAAAAATTAAAATGCTTTTTTTGGGTTGTTTTTAAAAAGAATTTTCAAAATTTTGTAGTTTGAAAATATTTGAAAATAAAAACTCTTTCGACATCTTCAAAATTATTCCTTTTTTTGGGCTTTTACTAAAATTTGTTACCTTTAATGCTTTTTTTTTAATTCCTATCTACTACTATGGGGAGTATTACCACACGAGAGTATTTTGTAGCTTGTTTTACCCAGAAATAAAAAACTTGTTCTTGTTGTTGTTTCACTACACGCTTAACAAATTTTTGTTAGGATTGTTTGAGGCAACGTTTTGCGGCGAGAAGCAGTTTGGAAAATTTGCTACACCACACTCAACCGGAAACAGAGAGGCAGCAAGATGAGGATACCGAAATTGTGGTGGTAAGTGATACGGTCAGACAGAGAAGGGCACGTACACCGTCTTCTCATTCTCCTACTAAAGAAGTAAATGATGCCTCCAACAGCAACAGCAACAGCGGTGATGTCACTTCACCACCCAAAAAAGCACAGGTTGGTCAAACTACCCAACAACAGCAGCAACTACAAGTGCTGCCAGATTTGTTGCCACCACAAACGTTCCGTTTAGCTGAAACCAGTGCTCTCTTCTCACAGATCTCTAAGCAACCGCAAGATATGGATCCAGAAATACCACCGCCAAAACCTAGTAAACGTAAAAGTCTAGAGTCAGCCGCACAAATGGTGGAAATTAAAGTGAAAAATATCCACAACGATAAAATGTCAGTTCAGCTATCAGACTTAGAACCGCAACGGGGCGAAATAGTGGATACTGTAAATATTTTGGAATCTGTAGAACCATTCGTGCCCGAATATGTAGAAACTGTACAAATTGTCGATCTATCCGAAGACTCTGATACGTCTATGAGATTGGATGCTGACGGTAAGGAGGTGAAACGTGCCAAAAGCAACCGTTCACTTTGTGAATCACCAAAAACAACTCTTGCCGAAGAAAACGATTTAGAAGTCGAATTAAGGCCTACTACAGCTCAAACTAGCACCCCGATTTTGAGAGTCGAAAAGCAAAGAATTTCCTTCGATGAGAAACGCAAACGTGTGGAAAAAGAACGTGATATTCTTCGTGACTCGGAAGAAGAAGGCGACGCACAAACTTCGGGCCTATTTAAACAGCCTAAAGCTAAAAGATGGCGTCAGTTGCAAATGGCCATGGAAGAGTTGGACAATAGCATGGCTGAGCATGAGGAGCGCAATAGTTTCTATAATGCCGACAAGGATTTAAGTTTTGAAGTAGAGCCTTTGGTTTTTTCCGATGATGAGGATATACCCAGATTTTCTATGGAAATGACTCAACCTTTAGACTCGGATAGTGAAACGGTATGATTTCAAGGTTTATTGCACTAAAAATTTACAATTTTTATCATTAGCCCAGTTCAGAAGCTGGGTTCTTTAAGAACACTTTTGTCACAATGATAACATTTTTGGCCTTTCTTTCCCGCACAGAGCCGTATTGAAACACCCTCGGCCAAAAAACCAAATTCCTTTACCAGTAAAATCTTGCCTCAATCACCTTCTGTGGATGATTCCAATATTACTTTGCAAAGTCCGTACAGTGAAATTAGTAGACCCTTTAGCAATACCGGTTCTTTAGAACAACGTGTTAAGGAATTTGAAAAGAGTGCCAAAAATATGATGGCCAAGTTAGATAAAACAAAAGAGAAAATTGAGAAATCTTCGGAAGGGGCAAGGTGAGGAATAAAGAGTATTTTTCTCAAAACAAGTTAAAATTTTCAATAATTTTTCTTTCTATTTTTTCAAAAAACAGAGCCATCGAGGATTTAAAAATGCTTATAGCACCTGATGCCGCCACGCTAATATCCCAGGGCGATTCTTTAGTCTTGGAAACTCATGGTAAACAGGCCTCCCTATCACGAGTTGTTATGAAAAGTCAAATTATTTTAAGGGAAAAGTTCCGTGAAGTCCAACAGGCAAAGTAAGTGCAAGTCTTTTGTTTGAAAGTTCCGTTGTCTTTACAAATTAAGTGTGTTTTTCTTTTCTAGGTCTAAAGTTTCTTCCTCTTTGAGGGATAATAGTAATGGCAATGCTTCTTTGGATAAGGTTAGCATGAAAGGCATTAATTTGGAAGAGTTAATAGTAAAGGGCCTAAAGCGTATTAAAGATCTTATCGACAGACCGATTGATCGAAAATCAGTGGAAGATTTGGAAAAACGTTTATCGGAAATAAGTGTAAGTGTTTTATATTTTATATTTAAATTTTATATACCTTTTGAACTGATAGTTCTCTAATAAACTAGTTCAGTGGTTTTTAGTTCATTCGTAATAGATTACAGTTCTTGAATGAATCACTGTAATGTATTGAAAAGGTTCATTAGAATAGATTACTGCAGAGCCGAGATTATCTCTTATTAAAGCATTTTCTAAACTTAATAGGTTTTAGCTCGTTCTTGAACCAAATTACTAATGCATTTTGCTGGCTTCTTTATGTTTAAATAATGTGATAAACTTCTACTGGTATGTGTTCCATTAGTTCATTAGGCTATAGTAGTATGTTCTGCAACCAATTTACATTTTCAACAGTCTTTAAGTAAAGTGGTTCTTAGTTCACGCGTGCACTAATTGAACGGCGTCATATTAAGGGTTTCTTTTAGTGTATTGACCTAAATTTGTTCTGAAAAAAAGTGTACAAAGCGGATGTAAAGGTCCGCTTGTATTATTATTATTACGGATGTGTTACGTACTACATTTCTTTCCCATAGAACAATACTGCAAGGGCTCGGTGGCTAGTACGAGTTAGCGTCTGTGTGCGATTGAACAGTGGCGTGGATCAATGGTTCTGACAAGTTTGGAAACCTTTGGGAAGGTTGACTACTCCACACCGCCTTATGACTTCTCATTCAAGTTCAAGATAACAATTTCGGACAGTAAGAAATGGACGAGTAGTATGGTGCACCTTATTAACGACTCTGAGTAGATCTCCACGGATGACACTGGATAGAACGAAGCTGCGAGTAAAGGTATCTTTTCGGGCACATAAAATATAGTTTACTTGAAAAGATTTCTGGATCACTGATCTCTCAACGAGATGGTTGGGTGATATGATATGCGTACCGGGTCACAGTGGCATTCCGCAGAAGTGTAGTGCTAATGAACTGGCCAGGCATGGCAGAAACATCGAACTCACGGAGTGATTTTTGAAGTTTGGAATCCTATTTAGGACTTAGAATGAGTTTAAAGACTACGTCATTGCCGCATTGCCGGAAAGATAGCGACGCAAATCTGGTTAAATCTGGATCATAGACGAACGAAAGATCTACTTAATCTCCAAATGAACACACTCAGCGTCTTTGTTGGGGCCATTATTAGGCATTCTATACTAGGCACTCATTCCAGGCGGCTTGCCTTGGGTCACCTGGCCAATGATTTCTACAGAAGCTGCTATAAAAACAAGGAAATAATTATTCAACCGGCGTTATGTGGCAGTAAAAAGATAACATGTTATTAAGCTTACGGAACTATCAAAGACATACATACTTTGGGAAATTTAGCGGCTTTATATTAGGCTCCGTGTGGTTCCAGTTTTAAAGGCGATGATGTTTCATTGTGTTACACAATGTTTTGTTTGATCATCATCTAACGTATCTATCTCCTTACTTTGGGCAGCTACTTCTACTTACTCATCTATCTTTAGATTTTTTTCTCCGTCACTTTTCTAGGGAGTACATTGGCTTCCTATCAAGCAGCCATTGTCTCGTTCAGTTTCATTAGTCAAATTGAATTTAAAGCCAAATAGATAGAATACTGTAGTTTGCTTCCATTTGATTGTGTAGTGGTGAAAATCCTTGCTAAGTGGTGGTGGTGGTCCTAAACTTGGCATATCGGTAGGTGGCGTTTTCCCATGATGATCATCGCCAAGGTAAGCTGAAATTTGAGAGTGGCTTCTTTTAGATTGATTTGTCTGGAGGGAGGTGGAAATCTCTTTATTAAGCATTCGAAACCCAATAAAATTTTTTCGTCATATCCTCTACCGTTTTATATGTATGCGTGCGCTACCCCTTCTATCTATTGATTACCCAGATGCAATTTTCTTAATCAGGAGACCTTAGTTCATCAGTACATCAAGTAAATGGCGGCTCATTAAAAAGTGAACACGTGCAGAAACATTTGCCAAAAGATGAAATACTGTTTATTTTCCCCTCACATGGACACCAATATTACAATGAATCGCCACAGTTCCTACAGGATCAAATATACTGTACGCAACTTACATACTTCTGTTCTTATTCATCAGATGTTAAAAGACTTATTACTTCATTTATGCTGATCTAGGTAGGTGTGTAGGTACGAAAGGCGGTACCGAAATACCCCACCTAGAGACCACAGAAGCCAATTAATGAAAGACTTTTCCCTGGAAAGATAAAAAGAAACAAAACAGAAGAAAGGAGAGACAAGGAAGGGAAAAGGGAAGAGAAGAAAGAGAGAAGTAAGGATTTAAAAGAGTACAAAAGAAAAAAGAAGACATTAAAAAGCAACAGACGCCAGACGCAAGCAGAATCGGGCATCACCTAGTGAGCCAGCCTAAACCTGACAAATAACCGTCCAGGTCGCATATCCTAGCCAACGCCACTTCAACCAGCATTAAAGAAGTCCTCACCAACCTGAGCCTGCGACCATACACGCTGATCTAAGTGAACAGCAAAGTTTGGAAACGAGTTCAGTTAGACTCCGAGGACGACCACTTTTTATGCCCTATTAGATATAGAAAAATATGTTGAGAAAGTTGGAACAAAGGGGCAGTGGAGTTTTACGACATTGATTTTAAATTTCATTACATTGACAGATCCTAGAAAGTCTAGTAGGGTCATAATCGGTTTCTGACTGCCATGAATTGTAAGGATACTAGGGAATCAATCGAAAATGGTTATGGAGGCAAATGCATATTACGTTCACATGCCGTTGTAGCATCAATAGAACAGTGAAACTGAAATGGTCCTTTAAGGAATCAATACAGTTATATAGCCTACTGTCAGTGATAAAATGCGCTCTTTTGCTGACTTAACCTAGAACAGCATATCAAATATTTCTAGTGAGGCCTTAATGCTTTGTATTTGAAAAATCCGATAGCGAAGTTGATTGCAAAATTACTGTCGTTGTAGAATGGCTAATATAGCGATTTGATCTCTATTATGTCCTTATTAAACAAGATAGGTTAACCTTACTGTTCATAATCGAACGTTGATCCTCTTACTTAAGTAACTGAGTGTAACGTCAAAACTTGGCGCACGACAATGTTAGGCTTAACATGTTGATCTTTCAGCTTGGAATTCAAATCCTGAATGATTGTGGAATAACTGAATATGAAATCAAATGCTAAATAGAAGACAAAAACAATTTCTAAGAAAAATGAAACATAATCGAGTACAAGAATTTTAAACAAATGCAGCCGCACTGTTCTCTAATGCTTCATTAATGTCTATTTTAAAAACTATTGGCGCCTGCCGTTTGGAAAAAATTAACAATAAATTTTATTTATATTTTAAAATTATAGTTTCTGCTTTTTACTATACAAATATGCCGTATTATTTATTGATTATTTTTTTTTTTTTTTTTTTTGCAAATAAATAAGTCACAGCTTTAGCTTCTAAATAAAAAAAAATATTTTCATTTCAATTAATTTAATTACAAGTTAAATATTCTAAACAAAACTACACTTAAAAAAAATATTTATTTTTCTGTTTAATTGTTTCCCCAACAAAAAACAATTTTTGATTTGTTTTTCTTTTCTCATTTCGCTTTTTCTTTAATTATTATGGATCATCAATCAATAAACAAATTTTTGATTGAACTTTCATTTTACGAAATTTTTTAAATTTATTTTTTAATGAGCCATCTGTATACCTCCTCCAATAAAAATAAACGTTTGATTGATTGTGGGATTTATTGGTGGTGTTTTTTAAAATGAAAAGCAAAATCAATAAAATTTTTATCGATCTAATACTCATACGAATGCCAGACATCCGTTAGTTTAACCACAAACGTGTGCCATGATAATGGCGATGATTATACGAACGACTATGATGGCATCAGTTTTAATTGATTTAATTTGAATGTGTGAGTCTGTGGTATGTTCGCTTACATTATTTATAAATGAAATAAAACCACTTTTATTGAAGCCGATAAAAAAAAGAGAAATTTTTTGAAAAATTTCCCAAAACAATTGAAGAGAAAATTGTTTTTGGCATAGGAGGCTTGCCATTTATACAGATATTCGGTGGTAAAAAATGAGTGCACATTCTTGGGCTTGATCTTTGTGTTAATTATTTTGTTTTAGCGATTCTCAATAATGATGTTGTCCTAAAAATGCTTAAATGCTTTTGACACTATGAGGCACAGTGGAACGAGAAATAAACAAATATAATTAACTTTAGGAAAGCAATGGTCTTCCATACATATGTACGAGTATGTATTAAACTATGACTTCTGAAATTAGGAGAGAAATGGTGTTTGTAATGAAGAGTTGCGTAGGTTATAAGATTAATAAGATTGCTTTCTTCTCTATATGCGGTAGTAGTCTTGGCTTCAAATCTGTACTATCGGGTGATTTTTCTAAAGCTTTCGGATTTGATTTAGAAAAAAACACCTTAAATTTCTTTATTTGAACGATAGAACGATCTTTATAATTTAATATTTAAAGATGATTTCATGTAAATGTTGACCACGGCTAGGCCTGAAATGGTCGCTGGGTCCAGTTTTGGTATACTCTCTTTAACATATCGGCAAGTATCTCACGAATAAATTCTTCTATATTGGCTTCCAAAACGTCAACCATTGCGGGCTTGACCCTATAGAAATGAGCCTTAACATAGCACCGCAAAAAATAGTCTAAAGGCGTTAAATTGCACGATCTAGGCGCCCAATTTATCGGCCCCAAACGTGAAATAAACTGTTCACCAAACTCGTCTCTCAGTTGTGCTATTGTTTCGCGTGCTATGTGGCATTTGGTACCGTCTTGTTGAAACCATTTGTCAGCCAAGTCCAGCTCTTCCATGTAATCATCGCACGGTAACTCTCGTCAATCACAGCAACGTTCCTAACTTCGGCGTCTTTGATAAAGTACGGTGCAATGATGCCACCAGTCCATAATACACACCAAACAGTACATTTTTCAGGATGCTTTAGCAGTTCTGGCAATGCTTCTGGCTGCTTTTCACTCCAAATATGGCAATTTTGTCTATTCGCGTATCGATTCAACAAGAAATGAGCTTCAGCGCTGAACACTATTTTCCGATAAATAAGTGAATTTTCATCCAACTTGCCAGCACCCATTCTGCAAGCGTTGTTCGTTTCTAAGTCTATTCATGGTAAAATTATAGACCAAATTGAATATGTTTGAGAGTAATGTGCTACATGAAAGAGCTGAGCTACCAAAATCAGTGTTGCCAAAAGGGAAATTGCTAAAAAATCACCCGCTACAAATCTGACGTTCCTGTACCATCGAGCTGCCTCCGGATATTCAGGCAAAGACAATAGCCGCACTAACAGACTTAAGACTTAAGATCATAGTTCGTGGAAGTTGCTTGGATTTTAAACTTGGACAGTTGTAATCTTGGCAATGACTTCAGGATTACAAATTACTACTTCTATAGGGTTTCACGACCAATATACCGAATAAATCACTATGATCTGGCTCTGCTTTGGTAGGCAATAGGTCGATGAAACATGGGAATGTTGACTATGAAGTTTTTTCAGAGGAGCTTGACATCGACATTCCGCAATTATGGCCATAAATACTGCTACGCAGTATATTTAGTATAACAGGGTATTCAGTAGATATCTCTTCATATTTACTAATAGCGAAGAGACCATAAGACCCTTAAAGAGTGTCCATGGCTCATTTGAAGTTGCTCGTGAATGCTGGGCATCTATGAAATAGATATCGAAATGTTCGACGGTTACCCTTAAATGGCTTCCTGGACATGAGAACATTGAAGTTAACTGCATAACAAATAAGCTTGCAGGTACTGCTTTAGAATTTTATGGATCGATTGAGGACTTCAGATCTTCTCTTGCGAGGATAGGAGACTGGTGTCACAGGAATTGCATCTCTTGGCTAATGAGCCAAGCTGGGCTAGTGAAGAAGAAGCCCGGCTGTTGTGAAGAAGAGAAGGTGTCTTCTTTAAAGCGACTGGGTGGTAAGGGAAGCTGGCCAGATGTTGTGAGGGCTTTAATACGATTATGGACACATGGTAGCACAACGGAAACTACTCTTGTGTGATGTAATGAAATATGTAATCTGTAACTAAGACACAAATTTGAGCTGGAAGCTTAATACACATAAGAGGGTAGAGAAGGCCTCAATCGGCCATTACAGTTGTAACATAGTGCTGGGAAGTAAATGGGGCCTCAGACCGAGGATGAATCACTCGATATACACGGTTGTGTTCACACCAATTTTCACGTATGGACAGCATGTGTAATGGGAATCTCTTTGCATGGCATCTAAACTTAGCTTACTAAAGCCGGTACAAAGGTTCGCTTGCATTATTGTCACGGGGTCGTTACGGCGATGAAGGTAATTCTGCATCTCTTTCCGTTGGACCTCTATTGTAAGTGGTCAGCCGCTGGGGCAAGACAATGTCTGTGGGCGACTGGGCAGTGAAGCGATCAAATGTGAGTCATTCAAAGATCCGGACAAGTTTGGAAAATTTTGGCAAAGTTGACTACACAGCACCACACTATGATCTCACAATGAAGTTCCGAACTAAAATTCCGGACGGGAAGAAACGAACAAATGGTGTGATACAGCTCATAAAGGCTCTAAGCAGATTTTCACGGAGGGCAACAAATTGAATGGTATCTTTTCGGAGTTGGCGAATACAGTTTATTCTATAAGTTTATCAGACAACAAAATTCGCTATCTTGAACACGATGACAATATATGATGTTGTTTGTACACTGGTTTGATGTATACGAAATATGTTTGTCAAAATGTCATTGCCAATTCAAAAAAAAAAAATTAAGGTGCGTTCATAATAAATGTTATGGAGACATTTGTACCTTGACGCTCTCTTCATACCGGTACAGCTGAACCCAGTAATGATCCGGGAAACTGGAGGAGTGATGAACTGGCCAGGCATGGCATCACTATTGAACTTACGAGCGAATTTTCCATGCATCCCGTTAGAAACTTGCAAACTGATGGTCCTTCGCTGTCCTCAGAGCAGCTGACTTGTCGCCATGTTAGCTCAAGGCTGGTTGCATTGTGCAGAATTACATTCACGTCGCTTCTGTATGTGTGCAGTGTTAAGCTATGCTGTGTTTTGGGGCACGCTGGCGTAAGGGGGAATGAGATTGCAGATGACATGGCAAAAGCGGGCGCGGCTGGGGGTGTAAAACCACCGCTTGGTTTCTTTGCAGGCGTGATTAATAGCTGGGCCCGTCGTAGAATGGAGTAGTCATGGATGAGCAGAGGAGACTGTAGGGTTTTCAGGCTATTGTGGGCCCGACCTGACCGCTCTAGGATGGAATGTGTTGTCCTCAATCGGAGAAGGGAATCTCTTAGGACTCCGATAGGCTTTGTGACTGGACACTGTGCTCTGAGGGCAAGGACTGCGATTTGGTAAGGAGGCTCCATTATTTTCTGACGGTGATACAGGTGAGCTGGAGATTGTGGAACACAACCTCTGTCACTGCCCGGCTCTGTATGGGCACAGGCGCAGGTTGATGGCCCGGGCATTTTCTCGTTGGCCTAGACGATATTGTGTCGGCTAGAATATGCGACCTGTAGGGCTTTCTCTTAGGTCTCAGCTGGCTCCTTAGGTGATGCCTGGTTCTTTTAGGGCATACGTGTATTTTTGTACACTCTTTGTGACCCTTTTTCTTCTTCTATTTCTTTCTTCTTTCTCTGAGAGAGTAGTCTCTTTTCCTTCCACTCTTTTTCATCATTCTTTTTTTCAGGGAAAGGTTTTTTCACAATAGGCCACTGTGGTCTCTGGGTGATGCACTTCGGTAACGCCTTTCATACCTATTTCCTATGGTTCGCAATGAAGTAATAGACTCCGTCAATGCAGCATGAGCAGCTTCGGAGACAATTTTTCACCTACTGTGCACATGCCCAGAGTAATATGCCGAAACAGAGAGGCATCCGGGCTTTTACTATGCGGCTGAACTGACGAAGTTGTCGGGTATACGCTTAGCGATTTTATTATGTATTCCGGATAGTTCCGGGTATAGGGGAATGACAAACGATTGTGATATCACAATGGGCAGGTTTTTTTTCTTGGGGCCACCACTACTACCTGCCTGTATAGACAATTTTGAGGAACAATATTTGTTCCCACTGTTTTCTTTTCGGTATATAAAGACATGCATACATATGTATAGACAAAATTGCATTGCTTAAATAGCCTCATTAAGTGACACATTGACTAGCTACGACATAACACCCCCTCTACAATGGAAATTCTAAAAGTAAATTATTTGACGTTAAGTTTTTTTATTTCTAATTTTTTTTTTATAAACAAAAAATGTTTCTGTTTTTTATTTGTTTTTATTTTATTTTTTCTAAACTAAAAATAAACCATAAACAATAAAGCGCCAGACAACAAGACGGACAGTGGAAATGAAATTTGAAAAAAAAACAAATGAAAAATGAAAAATTTCAAAAAAGCTTAAGAGTATTGAAAGTTTATTTCAAAATCAAGCAAATGATTTTTCCAATAATAAAGAGATTCGTTGTTTCACGCTCATTTCATATAAAAAAGAAAATAAGAAATGAAAAATTCAAAAAAAATTAAGCATTTTTTGTCGAATACTCAGTTAGTGGCAGGCATTTGCTAATGAAGCAAGAGGGAGATAAAAAAAATTTTAAAAAATTACGTGCCATTTAAAATCAATATTTTGAAATCAAAAATACTTGTATTTTTCAAGTGCTTGTTTCTTTCAAAGAATTTACCCAAAAATCAAAGCAATTTTGCTGGTTGGCCCAAAACAAAGTTACAGTAAAAAAAAAAAAAATTAAATTAAAAAAATAATAATAAATTTTGTTCTGAACTTTAAAGTTTTCTATGAAAACAATGAAAGTGTTTTTTAATTTTTCTAATAAAAAGTGAAGAATAACAAAAAAAATCCATTTGTTTGTGCTGTGCTGTGCTGTTGGTTGTTATTGTTGTTATTGTTTTATCATCTAACTCTTCTAAACGTTGCACGTTGTACGTGTTGTAAGAAAAAAAATTAGTTTTTGTTTGTTGTTGTTGCCATCGACTATCATTATTTCTTGTTACTGTATTTGTTATTGTTTCATTTTGTTCTAATTGTTTAAAAACAAAAAAAAATCGTTTTTTCTCTTCTATCTTGTCACTTTGTCGTTAAAACTTTTTACAAAATCCTGCTACGAGTACGTTTTATTTCAGTAAAAAAAAAAATAAAAAACTTTTTCTTTATTATGATGGTTTTCGTTTCGCTTCATTTTGTTTTTTATTCTTTTTTGTTTCTAAACTTTTTCTTATTCTGTTTCGAACAGGATCGTCGTGACGATTTGAAATTGATTGTTAATGCCATTGGCAAAAGTGAACAAATGCCCAAAGTTAGCACTGCCATGATGAATGATATCGAAACGGTAAGTTTCTCTTTACCTTCTATTCAGATTATATTTTATATTCTTTTGATATGAAATATGATTTATTATCGTTTTTTTTTTTATTTTTCTTTATTTGTTTTAGACGAAAAACAACTTACAAACACATGCCGATACGATAGAGTTGTCTTTGACCGAATTAAAATCGAACGCAAAAATTAATAATACAAATGGCAGTCGAGGTAAGTAAATTATGGAAAAGTTTTTATATCTTTATTTGAAAAAAGCATTAAAAATGCATATTGTAGTAAGCAGTGTTGCCAACTTAGCGCCTTTCGCGCTATTCTTAGCGCGTTTCATCTCCCAAAAAGTCAAATTTTTTCTCTTTTCAAAAACGCGCTAAGTTAGCGCTTTCTATTTGCAATTGCTTATAAGAAATTAAGAGCGTATAAGTTCAATAAACTCATTAATTCACATAAACCATGGACTTAAAATGCTTTATGCTGTCAAAACTACGTTGTTCCAGATAATATTTGTGCAAAAATACGAGGGCGAATTGATACTGAAGCTACCTAAGTATGAAAAAAACATTTTTTTTTTTCAAAAACCATTTATTTTTCAACATAGTCTCCTTTTAGCTCAATACACTTAGTAAGACGATTTTCCAACTTTTTTATACCATCTGAATAATACGATTTCGGGAACTCCTCAAAATGCGCATTAGTTTCGGTAATCACTTCTTCGTTTGAGATGAAACTTTTTCCTGCGAGCCATTTTTTCAAGTTTGGAAACAGGAAAAAGTCACTAGGGGCTAAATCTGGACTATAAGGTGGATGATCAACCAATTCGAAGTGGATTTCTCGTAGTTTTAGCATTGTATCTAATGCTGTGTGAACCGGTGCGTTGTCTGGAAGAAAGAGCACTTTTTCCTGTTCAAATGCGGTCGTTTTTCCTTGATTGCATCAACCAATTGATCCAATAATGCACGATAATACTCTCATGTGATTGTGGATTACTTTTCAAGATAATCGATGAGCAATATTCAGTGTGCATCCCAAAATACAGTGGCCATAAACTTGCCAGCCGATTTCGCTGTCTTCTCCTTCTTCGGAGCACTTCCTCCACCAGCTGCCACTAATTGCTTCGATTGATTTTTGGTTTCAGGTGTGTAGTAGTGGACCCACGTTTCATCAACAGTTATTAATCTACGCCAAAAATCAGCAGGGTTATGCTTTATCATGTCGTTTTTGTTCAACACTGAGCAAACGCGGCACCCATCTTGCCGATAGCTGTTTCATATGCAAATGTTCATGCAAAATGTTGAGCACACGTTCATATGATATGTTTACCATTTCAGAATTGTCACGTATTTTGACCCGGCGATCATTCATAACGATATCGAGGAGTTTCTTGATATTTTCTTCAGTAACCACCTCTTTTGGCCTTCCTGTTGATGGTATTGTTGCAGTGCTTGTTCAGCCCCGTTTAAATTCAGCAATCCAATATTTTACCATATAATCTGATGGATCAGATTCGCCGTAATGTTTATCAAGCCTTTCTTTTGTCTCTTTCGTCGTTTTGCCTTTCAAATAATATTGTTAAATCACTACACGAAATTCACTTTTTTCCATTTTCCAAGAAACACAAAAGTTGCTTACTTCAAACGGCTGCAACAAATAAACTAATCGATGAATTTGGCTAAAATTTTTACAACTGACGTTTGACAGATCGTAATTTCTAAGAAAGAAAAAGTTTTTGTGTTTGTGCTGCCATCTAGCGCTAGGTAGCTTCAATGTCAGTCCGCCCTCGTAAGTAAAAATAGTGTGTCTGAAACATAACGTTAATACTTTTTAAGACTTATTAAATAATTACAATGCTTAAGTTGTAATTTGTTATTATAAGATCCTTCAAAGATACAAAGTGAATCATAGAGCCACAACGAATACTTTCCATCTACACCGATCTAAAGCCAATGATCCAATCTGGCTCTAAGACATTCTGTGGAAAGCAACTGATCTTTTAATATGTCTTCTCTAGGAATGGGCTGGCCTTTCACGACTTACAGATGTTAATTTTCGTTTTTGGAGAGGTATATGAAGAAAGTCCTATAGCATTCTGTCGGCCAAAACATTGGCAGACTAGGTTCAATCTGTTCCGAATATCGGCACTGCAATCGTCAGCATACTACCGGGATAGCAAAGACGGAGTATCTCTCAAATTTCGGTTTGCAATTCGAAAGAACGTTGTGCTATTAGCGTTGATTCGTATAGTTTTGGATTTTGAGATGTTTATCCGACAGCAAGATGTTTATTCCGCCTGCATAAAATTCAGCTTTTAGTGCATCTCGCAATGTTTTTGAGCTTGGAGATAGATGTCGTCTGCTTTATATAGGTCTTCTAACTTTATATTAAGTTCCCAGGCTATACCGCGTTGCACCAAATCGAGGACAACTTTAAACAGCAGTGGAAAAAGAACACAACCTTGTCTACAACCTTTGTTAGATAGTTTTTTAATGTTACACCTGAGCCTAAAAAGTCGTTTTGTTAATATTTTTCAATCAATAGCTCAGTTATTAAAAAATCTTTCTAAGAATAGAAATTTATTTACAATTTTAATTAAATTTCTGTTTTTAAATATGTTTAACGCTTTTTTACAGCGCGTTTTGATAATAAATAGTCGTCAAAAGTTGGCAACACTGCCTTTAAGTCTTCATAGAGTCATAAGGTGTATAGAACCTAAATTTAACCTCCTTCGGTTTAGCTGAATTAAATTTTCTTTATTAGATCAGATGATTTAGAAATTGCGTTTTCTGATCATCCGAATAAGCTTTAAGATAACGCCTTAAGACTGTGCTTGATCAATATGTATGTATCCTGGTCATGCTGCTAGTTAGAGTGAAGGGCATCCACAAACTTTCCTTCACCTCTCTCCGTTTCTCGAAATCGTCTTTATCTCCTTCCAGCTTATGCCAGAAGCTACAATTTCCGCATTTATTGTCCGACGCAATGTTGTTCTTGGCCGCCTACTCCTTCTGGTAACTTGCGGATTTTAATCCAACTGCTGGTTTACGTAGCATATGACCAATCCACTAACTCCTCTTCGCACCTGCTCAAAGGCTTGACCACCATATTCTCAATATCAGGTGTACCGGTATGAAATGAGCGAAAATAAAACACTAATTTTTAATGGGAAAGCAAAAAAGAAACATTTCATTTAAAGTATTTGCCATTGCTGGCTACACATTTTTTCCATCTTTTAGACAATTTGTGGATTCGACGCCAATAAACCTGTTCGTCCTTTGAAGCATACCAATTAGTCATTCAATTTTCGACTTCCTCGTAGAATGAAAACAAATAGTAGTCGAAAGGAGCCAAGGCTGATGATTACAGCGGGTGGGGTAGTAGCTCCCAGCCTTATGCTATGATTGTAACCTGAACCGGTTTTGTTTTGTGTTCAGGTGCATTGGCCCATTCTGGTCATTTTTCGATCAATTCATGCTTCAAATAGATCATTCGTTGTCGGTCTGTATTAAAGTTGTCACCGGGTTTTAGGAACTCATGGTACACCACACCTTTGTGGTCCCACCACACACAGAATTGTCCTCCTGCCGAATCGATCTGGTTTTACAGTTGTCGTCTGTTGCCCCAGCATTAGCTTTCGCCACCACCAAGTCTTATACTTGGATGAAGAGTATAGATTAGAAAAACAATCCTACCGCACTTATAAATATTAAGCCTTACTTGCCCTTGAAACGAACTCGGCAATAGTAATTCTATTTTGCATTAACTAAATTGCATTTTTTTGCGTTTAAAATGCAAGCAACAAACACTGCTTGCTTTCTCTAAAATTCTAAAAGTTTTAGGCCTCCCGGAGTCCTTTCAACCAGAATAAATCTCTGGTTAGATCTCTTTACCTTCATAAATTTCTTTCCAAACTACTTTATATTACACTTTTCTACATTGAAAGCTCAAATGCAGAGTTTTATAGATCACCAAGAGTATGTCTGTGGCCCGTGGGATACATTTGCTTTAACATTAGCTTGCATTTGCTTAAAAAAAGTGAAATACCACATAAACTTATGTAAAAAAGCGAAAGAAGGGAGTCTATATCTGATAAGTTGAAAAATAAGTATTTTATTAAGAGTTATGGATTACAGTTAAACCTTTACAGAACACAATTATTTGGCTTGCATGCCTCATAGTGTATATACTGCACCTTCTGGTAACTTAACTAAATCCACCCGGCTTATATTGAGTATTATATTTAAAAAAACAAGGATGGGTTTTCCTAGTTTATTTCAAACAAAAAAAAAGTTCAATTTATGTATTGGCAGTACAAATTAGCAAATTTATCAACCAAAAAAATTATCACATAACTGCTTACATCTTCTCCCCATCTCTGAGCCAATTTCCTAATTGTTCTTTTGAGGCGATCTAACTTTGAAACCGATTTTACATACCTTCAAAAAAGATGATTCGATGACAAGCGCAATGTTCTGAGAATACGGCGGGTGAGAAATATTACATTTGATAGTTTCTTTCTTCTTCTTTCTGTTTGGTAATTTTTGTGGCGTGAGACCGGACACTTTCATGCAAAAGTATAACTAAGTCATGTCTGTTCTTCTTCTACTGCACGATTCAAGCGAAGTTATTTTTTCAATCTGCTCCGATCACCAAATTTTAGCAGCTCATAGTACACAAATGCCTCCTTGATCTCAGCAAAAGTGCGAAATTGCATTATGAATACTAAAGCAACGGACTTATACTAACAAACAAAAAATATTCTCGAATTTTGATTTTACAATCTGTTTTACAAAATTCAATAGAAATTTTTTATATGAATATATAGTAGATGCCATTTATTGTTTTAAATTTCCACAATTTGATGATTCAAAATATTTGAATAAAATTGTAAGAACTTCAAAAACATTGCTCACAAATTGAATTGAAACGTTTAAAATATTGTATTACATGCGCTGTCAATCAAAAATCAACAAAAAAAGAAAAACTGAAATAATTTAAAGAGGAAAATAATAAATTATTATTATGCCCTGTTCTGTTTATCAAATGCAAAAGAAAAAAATAGATAATTAGTATTTGTAAGTATATTTTGATTTTATATTCGGTAGCTGAGAAAAGCTAATATTAATTATTAGAAAATTCGCTCCTTGATTGTCTCTTGATAATCTTTACTATTCTTGCGATCTCTACTGTAAAACAACGGATATCCATGCACTTAGTCAATATTTTTTAAATCTACAAATGCATTTGCCATTTGTAATACAAAACGGGTATACTACAATAATTCCTGTGTATGTATGTATGTATATACCATATATAGACATGCTAAATATGCAAATTATTAGGGATAATCACAGTTTTAGAGCAACAAAAAATTACAAAATCAAAAAAGAATTAATTGAAATAAAAAAAAATACTTTTCTGTTTCACTTTTTTTTAATAAAATTATAGTACCTTTTTAATATTGTTACGAAAACAAAAATACAACACTGTGCTGTAGCATTTTGGTATATTTTGTGTCACTCTGTCGAAGTGGCAGCACTGCCAATCGACCATATTTACGTTACATTTGAATTAACGTATATGAAAATAGAAGATAATTGATATTTCCTGAACTTTCCAAACTGTAGGCAATTAGGTATATAAGGAGACTGATTTGCCTACTTAGAGTGAGTGCTCGTTTTGCTGCCATAAGATAAAGACGTGCTTAAGCGAAGTGTTGTATAAGCGAATATTAAGTTATTGTATTAAAATAAACTGTATAAATGTTATAGTGTAGTAAATAATTAAATCTGTAACAACAACAAATTGTATTTTAACGCAATTTAAACGAAGTCAAAAGTTAAAACGTAACAATATAAACTGTGTTTAAGTAATTCGTAAAAGACTGTGATTACGCTTAACATTCTTTAAGAGGATTTTAATTTATTTTTTTAACCAATACGGCACATTTGTACACAAAAATGATTTATTTATGCTCGTTTTACAATTTAAAAATATTTATTAAGTTTACAACAACAATGGACATGCCATTTTAATGTTATTTACAAATTATTAGCAGCCACTTTCCCTTGCCCGCTGCCACATGGCAAATTGAAATAAAAACCAATTGTTGACATGTATCGTGAAACACCAAAAGATTGGTTTTGTGGTCACTTTCCCACTCCCTGGATTTGTATTAAAAGGCAATAGCTGTTTGCAGCAGGTGTAAGACCATACACATACTAGGGAGATTGATTATTCGACACTTTTTAAAAATCAATTTTCGAAAAGTTGAAATTAACAAAAACCGGTTTTCGCTTAAAAGTTAATCGTATAACCGGTTAACGGAGGATATCGATTTGGACAGAGACCATGCTTAGGAGCAGGTGCATAACCTTTTCAAGTTCAGTGGCATGGGAATTAAGGTGGTCGCATATGCGTATGATTTCTTCGTACGTTAAGTGAGCCGATGGAATCATCGCTCGGCGTTCTCTTGACTTGAGCAAGGGAGAATAGTCTAGGGTTTAATCCTGCGAAGACCGATGTGGTTATCTTTACCAAGCGGTATAAGATACCGGTATTTGGGTCGCCAAAGTTGGGCGGAATTATTCTGATATTCTCGAATGGGACTAAGTATCTGGGCGTCATTTTATACGCAAATATCTCAAGGAAACTGAATGCTGAGAGATTTTTTAAAATGATAATGAAGTAACAAATTAATCAAAATAAACAATTTTCAAATCACTTTTTACATCTTTTCCCACCTCTGAGTCGATTTCCGTATCCCGTTTCAGAAAAACTTAACATCTCTTCAGGCGATCCAACTTTGAAGCCAATTTTTCATATCTTGAAAAGAAGTGATTCGGTGAAATGGTAAAAGATTTTGTAGCCAATAATCAGCAGAATCAATGTGCGTAGAATACGGTGTGTGCGGCATTTGGGCGTTTCTGACAATCGTTTGGCAACATTTGCGATATGAAGTCGAGTGTTTTCATGTAAAAGAATAACATAATCAAGTCTTTGTATTCCAGCCGTTTTTTGCATAATCAATCGAAATAATTGCAGTCAGCTTTAGCAGACCATAGTAACCAACACGTCCTTGATCTGACCAACAGTGCAAAATTGCATTTTAAATACTAAAACAACGTAATTTTACTAACAAATAAAATGTTTTCGAATTGAAGCAGTTATAAAACCCAATAAAACCCGGTGTACCGGGTTTTTTAAAAAAACCTTGGTTTCTGCCAAACCTGCATTGGACACAGCACAATCTTACAGAGCTTCGGTAGAGCTTACCGCAGTAGGATACCTTCTAGTGATGAGTGGTTTGCTGGATCTATCCACCGATATGGCACAATCGAGGTCTATACCGGTGGCAGAAAGACGGAAACGGGTACAGGGTCGGGTCTCCACTCAGTTGATCTGGACCTCAGGGTCTTTCTCAGACTACCCAATGATTGCTATATTTTTCAGATGGAGGCTTATGCTATAGTAAGGGCTGCCAGGCGTATCCACGAATTGAATCTCGAGGCCGCAATCACTGCTTCGAACTCTTAAGTGATTAAATATAAATGTCTCCTCAGTCTTATTCGGTCACTGGTCCGGCTGGAACAGCATCATGCCGAACTAGTATTAGTTCCAAGTCAGGCCGGCATCCGAGGGAATAAAATCACTGATGAGTGAGGGGGTCCCCTCTGGTTCACGTTCAGAGTGACGTGCATGCCTGTGTGCCTGTGTGCCTGTGTGCGTTGTCGAGTTTAGTAGATAGATGGACGCCGAGCAAGATGGTACACATCACTTGTAGAATATCCAGAATGCTTTGCCCTTCTCTTTCTATGGAAAGGACTAAGTCTCTTCTAAGGTTTAGAAGTGGATCGATTGTGCTTCTAAGCACCATGTGAGAGCGCGTTATATGTCCTTGTCATGGCTACTGTCGGAGCCGTCAGTATGAGGAGGAGGATGAATCGCTGCAACACATTATCTGTGACAGACTAAGGCACTTGGGCGCATATCACTTTCATGATTTGGACTGTCTTAGGGTTGTCTCACTGTCGAAGTTCATTGGCCTTGTCAAGGGTACCAGTTGGCTCAAGTGTGGAAACTGAAATTTTTGGGTCTTCTGTTGGGGATCTTTTTTGGGGACTCTCCTACGCTCGGCCTTTCGGCCTCTTCAATGGCTCTGTCCTGTAAAGGTTATCATAATGGGCCAAAGGGCCTCTGCGTGAAGTCATAAATCAGGAGTGACCCGCATAATATAGCTTAACCTGTTTGCCGCTGCCTTGTACCGATAATTCGCAAAATTACCATTCTAAAATAACCGGCTTCGGCAGAAAAAAAAAAAACGGTCGAATAATAACCGTTTGATCTCAGTAATTCTCACTATCTTTTTTGCGATGTAATACTCTCCTTCTCCTTTCCTCTTTGTTTTTGTGCGTGAGTGTTTTTTATTTATTTTTTTTTTTTTTAATTTTTCATTTCGTATGTGAAACAAGGGGGAGAAATCAGTTATCGATTGATTTTTTATTATTTTTATTTCAATTGCAAACAAACTAAAGATTTCTGCTGGTGAATTTCAATTTAATGACGCAGCTGCTGTCAATGATGGTTTAATTGTTTCAATATGACTGTGTGTGTTGATAAAGGGGGGGAAAACTAAAAAAAGAATTTTTTTTAATTTTTTATAAAAATTTTAAAAGTAATGTAATGACAAACATATAAAGTACAACACTTCTAAACTCACCTAAAATCACTAACACATTTGCTGCGAATTACAGAAGCAATACAAATTGATTTGGATTAAAAATATACGTAAAGTCTGTAATTTTATAAACTCGAAATAAATTCAAAAAATATAATTTTTATAATTTTAAATAAATAATTTCGTTTTAGTGAATACGGAACATATACGATTTAAGAATAAAATTGAATTACTATGAAGCACCCTCTTTTGTGCAATGATTTATGTCTTGTATTAGTACAGACTTTAACAATTTTTAACAGAAATGTTAGTTACACTCTTGTTTTCTCTTCTACTGTAAAGTAAAGCCATTACAATTTTCTTCTACTTTAGACGGGTTGCATTTCCTACTAAATTCCTCAAAAACTCAAAGGCGTTTAGAACTTTTACTCTGCCAAAAGCTTTCTTTGCAAAAACTTATTTTGAAATTCTGAACTTGACAATGAAATGTTGCGAGTAAATATGAAAAAATCATATTTAATATAACAGCTGCTTACAGCTCATAAATATTCAAATGAACATCGCGCATCGGAAAGAACACCCGGCAGACAAGTCGTTCTTGCATGAAAAGTGACGATTAAGAGAAGCGCAAGAAAGAAAAAAAAGCGGGAAAATTTTTTAAGTTTCAGAAAAAGTATTTGAGATTGCTGAGTGTAAATAATTATGAAAAATAGTGTTTCTTTAAATATTAAAAAAAAAAAACAAAATAATGTGATAATAAGAAATTTAATATATAATTAAAACAAAAAAAAAGAAAAAATTAACAGTAATAATAAAAACAAAGAGTAACTTGAGGGGTAAAAATAAAATATTAAAAAAGCAAATTTGGTATATGAAAAATAAAAATTATTTTTTTTTTATTATTAAAAATAAAAATTTGTGTAAAGTAACATGAAATATGAATAAAAATTTTAACATGTTTTTAAAGGAGAAAAGTATTAAAAAAAAAGTTTATAATAAAAACATACTTTCTTAATTGCTGAAACTGCCTTTCGTTTCATTTTTCCACCTAATTTTTACCAGAGAGCCAGTCTAAACAGTGTAGTTCATAAACATTTTTAAAAAGAAATTTATATCCGTACAGGCTTTATGTTTAACCTTTGAACTCTCATTTTGTTGCAGACATATTAGGTTTGCTGGTTTTGAATGACAGTCAAGCATTCGTTATTAACAGAAATTTGTGTTGAAAATCTAACCTTTTGTCCGCCGGCCTATGTACTACTGCAAAATTTGTCAAATTACAGTTTACAGTTTCAATAATAGTTCAATAAAAACTACAAATTTACGTAAAACCAGATTCGTTTGATAAACCACACAGCCATTAAATATTTTTAGACTTTTTTAAAGAGTGATTCACCCAAAACGAAGGGTATTAATTTTAAATAAAACAAAAAGTTTTCAGTTATTTACCCGATATATGGGTACTTTGCCGTATAGAATCCTATAAAAAAATTACTTTATTATACATTTTTTTTTAAATAATAATTTTTTCTTTACCCCTTTATCGAGTAAATACCGGACAGTATCCCATCTCTAAATATTATTAATTATAGCAGCAGGATCTATGACAATTATGTGTGAAATAAAATATTGGCCAAATTCTCTCTATGCATCGTTCCATATTATCAATGACTCTAAAACATAATAAGGGTTCAATGGCGTTAATGTGCCGAATTATTTCATTCTTTATATCTTGAATTGTTCTTGGCCTATTGACGTACGCTTTTTCTTGTAAATATTCCTAAAGAAAGAATATCAACGGCATCAAATCACATGATTGTGGCGGCCAATTTATACCGCGACGGCATGAGATAACACGGCCATTGAATTTTTCGCTCAAAAGAACCATTGTTTCGTTGGCTGTGTGGTAAGTGGCACCATACTGTTGGAACCACATATCGTCCAGGTCCATATTCTCCATTTCTGGCCACAAGAAGTCTGTTATTATCTCGCGATAACGAACAGCTGCTTCGCCGACAACAATATGTTCCGCAGAACGAACTGAGCTAGCATGCACAGGTGATTCCACGTTTCCTACAGCCCCGGTTTTTTGAAATTTGCGCACAATTCTGCCGATTATGGACACATTTAGTCGATTATGCTGACCAAAGAATCACAAAATGCACTAAATAGCACTCCCATTTACGTAAAAGACTTTAACAATCTTAAAGCGCTGCTCTTCTCCAAACACTTAAGCAAATAAATGTCAAATTAAGTTGGGCAAAAAACTTGACGTTAGGGTGTGACTAAAGAGGGACATCGGACTGCTCAAATATAGATATAATCCGTTGCAAAGGCTTTTGCTTAAAAATAAGGTCCAGTTGCTTTGGTTACCTGGTCACTGCGGTGTAGATGGTAATTAAACAGCGGGTACATTGGCTAGAAAAGTTTCCGTAACCCCCTATAAGGTTCGTTACCTTACTATGCGGCACCATTTACTATCATCATCAATCTAATTAAGGATTGGAATAGCAAAATGAGTGAAACACTGGAATGTTCAAAAGGGACTACACCACTCTAGTGTGGCGAGCATTCCGCAATTTGGGCGTCGCTCTGAGATTCCCAAGTATGGCAGGCCGGACTAGAAGCTTCTAACGGAATTACTTACGAGCCACTGCAGACCAAGAACGCATCTGAAGAGGGTGGCGGTCACAGATTTAGATGTTTGTAAACTGTGTTCACAGGCATCAGAGACAGCGGAACACATATTGCTTGAATGTGGAGATCTTGATAGCCTTAGGTGAAGATGTTTAAGTAGACATGGGTAACTTATCCATATCGTGTTTATTAGGAAGGCAGTAGATCAACTGAACAAACTATACATCGAAAGGGTGGCAATGGTGCCTGGTCGGGTGAATAATAGTATTAACCAAGTTCAATCTTCCTTTCTCGAAGTAGAATCGAAGAGACTGTTATTCCTTATCAAAAGCGAACTTAAAATACTAACGGCTCTATTTACCAGTCATT
Source organism: Wohlfahrtia magnifica (assembly GCA_023159175.1). NCBI lineage: Eukaryota > Metazoa > Arthropoda > Insecta > Diptera > Sarcophagidae > Wohlfahrtia > Wohlfahrtia magnifica. The sequence continues at coordinate 8,197,886 of JAKWBJ010000536.1, forward strand.
GTGTTCTTAGACACCATAAGCATATCTTAGGGAATGTAGATTATCATCGTTGTAGACTTTACTGCTAAGTGTCGAGACATCTAATCTTTGTGAGTGTCCTGCCTGCTATTTCGGCCTAGAAAGAAGAAGAAAAGAACAGCAGACTTCGTAATGCTTTAGGAACTTGCCGTTGTGGACTGAGAGCGCATCTAAAGAGGATTGCGGATTCAGCTATGGATGTTTGTAGAAATCAGAGACAGTGTAACACATATTTTGTGAATGTGGGGCTATTGAGAGGTTTAGATAGAAATATTTAAGGTGATATAGGGTCACATTAGGAAACATATCCGCCATCATAGTTTCAGATCTGCTGGTGTTCATTAGGGAAGCAGTAGATCTGCTGAATACTCTATAAACCGGAAGATAGATTGCATGGGTCGCAGTGTCTTTCAATAGTGTCTGGTAAGAATGATGATAATGATAATAATAAAAGTGGACTCACTGTGATGCACCGGTAAAATAATATGTAAAATGTTAATCAAATACGGTCTGAGATGGATGTCTGTAAAATGGACAGTCGATGTGTTCTGCATCAGCTATTATACCGAATATCTATTCTTCTCAAGAAATTTCTTTTGTACAGTGACTTCTTGGAGATATTTGGTTAAAATTAGATACTTATCACTCTGAAGGTTTTAATATTTCTTTAACTTCAAGTAAAGCGTCATGAGTGGGACTCTGATAAGTTCGTCCATTTCAAATAATATGGTGTTAGTCCCTGCCAGCCTATGAGCAAAAACATTTTCACTTTGTCCACAGATCATCGACATTCCTTGATCTAAAAGAATGTCATAGAGATAACACTAGATCTATAGCAATCGACTGTTCTCTAGTATACAGGTTACCATACTTATTACAGGTTATCATATTATTACTTAATACATGTTGTCACATTTTAACATTTTTAAAATGTTTAAGTTCTTTTAAATTGCATTAAATAAAACAAACAAAGCGAATTTATATTTATACAGTCTTTATTTATCCTTACACAACGTCCAAATATTTAACTTGCACTTAATACACAAATTACTCAACACTTTTACTAACGTCTAAGCACGACTTTACTGTTTGACTGTTTAGTTATAACTGACTGACTAAGCAGAAAGTGGCGTCCTTTTATAGTAAAGTAATATTAGTTTTGCTCTAGCACATTCTACAACCTTATATTCAGCTACGTTGATTCAAATGTTAAGTTCTAATACCTAAAATTGAATTGGTAGCACTGTTCAAAGAAATACAATCTTGGCAGGGTGAGCTTAGCCTAGACACAAACAAATATAATAAATTGCATAATAAAGTTTAAATGTTAGTACATCATTTTAGACATTTTTTATCAGTGAAGAAAGACCCTTACCATTAATCAGTGGATTTTTAAAGCTAAACTGGTGTAAAAAGAAGAACAAAATATGCGGTAATGCTCATTCTCAAGACAGGCCGTTATGCTTTGTTGTCAAATTATTAGTCAGCTTCTTGGCTTATAACTAAACGTATAATCGGGTAACTGAGTAACTGGTACAATAATAATAATAATAAATAGAATATAAATACCAAACTTTCTAACAAAACTTCTTAAGATGCAAACTCTTGAGATTTCATAAATTCTTGGATATACAACATTGGTTGATCAATGAATGTTTTAAATTTGGTTGGTAACTGGTATGGTACAAGTAACTATTCTTGAAACCAAAATGGTGTTTTAGGCTATTTAATAGTGGGTTTCAAATGACGATAACTTCTAATATGTAATAGAAAACAATTTTTTTAAACAAATCAAATAATTTAAATAAAGACATGATTTTTAACTGATTTTAAACCTAAAAAAGTGAAAGATAATTATCACTGCATTCAAAAGGATGTTTTCGCGATAAAAAATAATCATTAAAAAGCCGCCATTTTCTTCTCAAAGCCTTAACATATGTTTCCTTTTGTGTTTGTACAGATAACGACAATAATTAAAAAGAGGATGAATAAGAGCACTATAAAGTATACTATGAAAATACATGTTCCATAAAGCCGCCCTAAAATATACTATAAATACTTGTTTTCCTTTTAAGTTTAAGCGTAAAGCCTCAAGCTAAACTGGTTCTTTGCATACACATACATATATAAAGGGAATAAGATTTCCAATTACGAATGTTCCCACTTCATTATGACTGTCATTTTATGTAAAAATCATTAAAAAAAGAGAGAAATTTAAACCTTGCCTACTGCTAGATCCAGTTGGGTATATAAACAAGTACAACATTTAGCCTAAATGTAGACTTAATTAAAAATAATTAAATTTTATCAAAAAAGTAAAGAAGAATAACATATGAAATTATATTTGCAACGATTTTGGTTGATTTCTGGAGAGTAATAAAGGAAATGTAGAAATGACAGCATACAAATAGGCGCTGCTTACACACATATTGTCCTTAAATGGTTTCTGGTGTTGTTGTGTGTCATTATTAAAAAGTCAATGGCCTAAGTAGAGGAGTAGTAGAGAGACCAAAAATGGTTAAAGGCAAAAGCATAAAAATCAAAACAAAAACTTGTAAAATGCTTTTGTTGGTCCGTCTCATCAGGAAAAATGATGAGTTTCTCTTAATTCCTCTTTCCCACGCGCTTTACTACCAAGTAAAGACACACACACACACACACACGGTTTAGACACAATTGCCTGTTTATTGCTTAAGTGTTTATACCTGTCAACTGACTGACGGCTTGGTTAGTAGCTGGCTGTATGGATGTGTTGCTGTGGGTGTACTCCTCAGCATGACGATAGCAAGAGTGTGTTTAAGTATTCCCATGTAGGTGGGAGAGTGCTTGTGTGTGCCAGTAACCAACACTTTATGATAGACGACGCAGTTTCTTGCTTTTGTTGTTGTTATTCTAGCTGTTAATGAATTATGACAGATCTATATGTATGAGCGTGTGAGTAGATTTTCCATTGCTATCCTGTCCTGTATGTTGTTTTTCCGTTATGCTGCTGTCATATTGTAATGTAGTCGTTGTTGCTGGTGTTGTTATAGAAAAAGCAAAAAAATATTTTGTTCCGACACGATTTCTATTTGAAGGATTTTTTATTTTCAGTAAAAAAGCAAAGGCTGAAAAAATGGCCCCAAAAGCAGCTTAGAGATATTTAAAGTTTTTGCGCTATAGTAAGGGTTGATATATAAAACTCTAGCAAATGTATACCAAAAATAGGCATTCACTTGTTAAAACGGTCCATATTTTTTTCGATAGAAAAGAAACTATACAAATTTATGGTTTTCCACATTGAAAGTCAGTTTAGAGAAGGTCTGCAAATTATCTTTTTGCATAATCAGAAGTTCGTAAATAGGCCTCCAAACACAAAAAATTAATTAAAAATTTTTGCACTTAGAATGTTTTGTAACAAATAGGCGTTCTTTCCTGCATACGTTTTAACAAGTTTTAAAGAAATGTTTCAGCTAAATGGGCCTGTAATCTTATATATAAAAAAGAAAATGTATGTATGTATGTATGTTTATTTGTGCGTTATAGACAGCCAAAAGGCTGACCCGATTTTCTTAAACATTTCACAGTGTATATATATTTGTCTATATTTGAAAAATTGTAACAGAAAGATTTTCTAAATTTGGCCTAAATAGATATATAATGCAAATCATCAGGCAAAAAAGGGCGTGGTACCTCCTATACAAAGATAATACTGATTTTGTATACCTTGAGAACGGTTACAGATAAAGTTTCAGTATTTGGTATGAATGACTACATGGACAATATCAAAAGAGTGTGGTATTGGACAGATGGGCGTGATACCTCCCATAAAAACTAGATATTGATTTCTGTTTATCTTGAGAATCGTTAAAGAAAAATATTCTGAGTTTAGTCTGAATGACTCCATGGTCGGTGCATATTATCGAGCAAAAAGTTGAATGAATTGGACAAGCGGGCGTGATACCTTTAATACAAACTTAATATTGATTTGCTTATACCTTGAAAACGGTTGAAATATTTGATCTAAATGACTTTATTGTCAATACAATTCATCAGCCAGTAATTGGGCGATACCTCCCTTACAAAGTAAATATTTATTTTTGTATAACTTTAGAACGGCAATAGTAAAAGTTTCTAAATTAGGTTTAAACAATATCGTGAGCAGTACACATTATCAGTCAGTAACTGGGCGAGATTGAATAAATGGGTGTGACTTATTCCATTCATACTTAATTTTGAATTTTGTATATGTGAAGAACGACAATTATTAAAGCTTCGTTGTCTGTCCAGTTTAGCCAGAAACCGGGAAATGCAGAAATCACACTGAATACGAGCTATCTGCTCTATCTATATATAGTAATATATACGCATCTTGTATATAAAAATGATTGTGTGTTTAATTCAAGACTGAGGGTGTCTTTCTGCAACAAACTATAGACTGACTATCTCGGATATTTAGATTTGAATCTGAAGAGGGTAGCGAAGCATGCCAGGTTTTAGTTAGTAATCAATATAAGTTAATTCTCTGTAAAAAAAACTTTGTGAAAAAAACTTCCTCCGTCGTAAAATTCTTAAAATTCTAATAAAACTGTATTACGCCTCTTAAAACAAAAATTAGCAAGTTTGTATTGGATTAAGCATTAACACGAGTCATAATATCAACCTGCTTAGTGTAGAGTTCGCCAATGTCTCTTCAGACCGAGTCTAAAATTGCTCTCTTGTGAATCAGGCTTAAAACTTGTGTTCTGTTCACCTAATCACTGAATAGAAAACCTAGCGTTTTGCCTCCTAGTAGCTGAGGTACTAGAATTAGAAACCTTGTCTCACCCTAGGGTCTTTTTCCATCTACCAGACTAGTTAAAGTTAAGAGGTTCGCTTATTATGTATAAAAAGTTTTTAATGCATTCATAAGTCTACTTGCTACTGAGTAAATAGGCCTCCATTGGCTAAAAAAATTGCAAAGGTAAATAATAAATTCTAATTTCCTTAAAGGCTTATAAGGTAAGATTTGATCCCATTTCCTGTGGATATCTTTTACTGATTATTTGTTAATCATTTTTTACACCAGTAAATAGGCCTGCAATAGAGAGTAAAAACCTTACCTCAAATTCTTAAGGACACAAGCACAAAATTTTTTCCGCTAATAATTTTTCTCTATCCTTTTTAATTTCGACTTCAGTAAATAGCCCTTAATATCAAAAAATAAAGTATGTAATTTTATTGCATATAAAACATAAGTAAAACTAATGCTTGTTCCAAAGAAACCCGTTTGAGTAAAGGTAGATTGATAGTGCTTTCTTAGGACAGTAAATAGGCCTTCAACTATACAAAACAATTTGACTTGGCATTAAGGGATTACATGAGATAAATGTTTTTCATGCTGATATATTTTATTAATGGTTAATTTGTATAATTTTGAATGCCTTTTCGTCAGTAAATAGGCCTCGCATACAAAAAAGTGGCTAATTTTTAATACATCAAATTGTTAAAAGAAAATAGCAGCTTTGTCTAAAGGCAATCATTTAAATAAACGTCAAATTATAAATTGTATGTATTGTAAAATAGGCCTACAATAACAAATATAGCTGAAATTTTATTGCCTTAAACTTTTTTAAAACGTTGAGTTCTTTTATTTTGTACAGCAACACTTTTACGAATGCCTTAGCACGACTTTACTCTTTGACTGTTACTCGTAAATTACGACTGACCAACTAAGCAGAATGTGGCGCCATTTTATAGTACATCAACATCAGTTTCGAATGTTATAGTATATTCCACAGCCTACTATTCTGCTACGTTAATTCAAATGTAAAGTTTAAAGGTAGGATCACACGATTGTCGTAATGCACCAATAATTGCTCTATTTTATATGACAATCGTGTGATTGTACAATTTATATGCTCATACAGCAACTTACAATATTATTGTTCTTATTTATCCCAATCAAATGCAACACTGGTGCGACAATCGTGTGAAAGTTTTAAAGGCAATCATGCAGCAATGTAAAGGCCAAACGTAAACTACTGTTTATTGTATTCTTGTACGGCAATTGAAGAAGACAATACTCACTATTTTTTATTTTTTAAATAATGGAAAATAATTTCATTCAAATGGCTGCCTCGGCTGTCCATGCAGTAGCCTACACGATCGGTCCAATTTTTAAGCACATTATCGATTGTGTGCAGCTGTATTTCACCAATGCCTTTACGAATATTGTCCTTTAAAACGTCAATTGTCTCTGGCTTGTTGGCGTAGCTCTTATCATTGACGGCCCCCCACAAATAATAGTCCAACGGTGTCAAATCGCAGCTCCGAGGTGGCCAAACGACATCAGCTCTGCGGCTGATAATGCGATTTTCAAAAACAGGCTGCAAAATATCGAGTGTAGCTTCGGCTGTTGAAACCAAATGTTGCTAATATCTCTTCAATTTTTGTAAACGAAAATTCGTTCAACATGGCCCAATAACGGTCACCATTGACTGTAACGGCCTCTCCTTGCTCATTTTCGAAGAAAAATGGCCCAATTATGCCTATGGACCAAAATCCGCACCAAACAGTGAATCGTCTTGGGTGTATCGGCTTTTCAATGTATGCGTGCGGGTTTTCTGTAAATGCGACATTTTCTTGTTTACGTACTTGCCAAGATCAAAATGAGCTTCATCTGAAAAGATGATTTTTTTTGGCAAAATCAGCATCTTCTGTAAGTCGATCGCAGGCCCATTTAGCGAAGCGAAAAAAGCGTATACACAACCTTATTCGTTCAGTGGAAGGATAAAGTTAATTATCTGTCAAAGCAGATATGAGCAAATTGCTACCATTCACCAAATAAGCACTAGTTGAAAAAAAACGTTAGAAGTCGGACCCTCTACATAAAGAAGACGCTAGTTTCTTTTTCTTAAAGAACGAACTATTTTGAACACAAAAAAATAATTAAATTAATCAATTTAATTGAACACAACAGTTGATTCACAGAGTTGCCCTGAACTAGAACAATCGTATGACATCGTTGGTACAATTATTACCAATACATCGTTTCGCGCCATCTTGTGACAATAAATTTTGTATAAAGTATATATCAACAACCGTATGAATACAGATTTTTAAATTGGGGCTATTTTATTATTGTGTGCGCTTATTTTGTCACGATAAAAATTGTATCAGGTTGGTGTATTTGAGACAATCGTGAGGTCCAAGATTAATACCCAAAATTAAATTGGCAACAGCGTTCAAATAAATACAGCCTTTGCCGGATGATCATAGCCCTGAAACAAACCAATAGAATAATTTCCATAATAAAGTTTATAACTCTAAATGTACAAATGTTGGTGTATATTTTTAGGCATTTTTATTTTCATAACACTATTTTACGTAAAACGATTTATTTTATTTCTTTTTTTAATTCTTATATTTTTTTAAAATTAACTTTAACTTTATAAAAAGGTCCTTAGGTTAGAAAAAACTATAGCATATTTTTAGTAACCACAATAAACGTTACTTTTTGTTTGTTTGTTGGCATTGCTATTCATTTCTAGCCGTTATTTCTTTACATTCAAGCCTACTTTACTTCTGCTTAGTGTTTATTTTCTTTTTAGCTTTTCTTTTGCTTATTTTTTTGTGTAATTTTCTTTCTTTCTTCATCATTCAGTTATTTTTCTTAGTGTTTATTCAGGCGTCAATTGTGAACGAATATTATACTTCAAAATTTTTCTTCTTTTTTTTTCATTATCCACCTGGTCATATTTGCAGAGCAGGGAGTAATAATTGTAGGTGGCAAACAAAAAAAGCATGTTTTTTTTTTTTTTTTTGTTTACATTGAGCCAGTCAGTCTGTCAAACAGTCAGTCATTTCATATAATAATTCCACAATAATAAATCCTTGTTGGTATTCAAGGTTTTGTTTGGCAATACATCTTAATCCTTTTGCTATACGAGAGAGTATGACACAAATGCTGTTTACTGTACATGTACGTGTAATATGTAGCAGCAGCAATTCATTTACCTCTGAAAGAACTAAGAGAAAAAACCCCATCTAAAGAAAATATGAAAATAAAAAGGAAAACAAAAAGTTCTTTTTAAAGAAATAACATCTTATTTTTGTTTACAGCTTAAATAACGTCTTAACGTTCATTCATTCATCCAACCAACCATCCATCCATCCATTCATCTATCCATTCATCTAGCCAACCATCCATACAGAGCTATTCAGTTTACTGTGAGTTAAGAAAAGAAACAAAATCCATAATATTCAAGGATCCAGTAAAGAAAGAGGCACACCATTAAATGAAGTATTTTTCTTTCATTCATTCATTGAACTACACGGTTTTTTTGTATGTTTTTTTTTCTGCTTTTCTTAAGTGAAAGTCTTTAAAGTTACCTTTAAGTAGGCTTTGATTTTTATAGTTGCTATACAATATCTTTTTTCTTTACTTTTTTTAATAGTAATAGTTTTTTTTCTCCCCTTTAAGTATGTTAAAGTATACTTTGCATTGTAAGTAGTTTTTCTGCTTCTTTTTTTTCTAAAATATTGTTAACTAGAGAATTGTATACATTCAAGAAACCATTTTACAATTTCTTTAGAAGCTTAAAAGTATGCTTTAGTTTTTTATTTCCTTTATATTTTCTTGTTTTAGATTTATTGTTAAGGAGCGACAATGTCAAATGTTAAAATAGCCTTGAAATTAACTTTGATTAAAGTTTAAAATGTGCCTAAAAGTATGCCAATATACTTATACCTTCTATGTTAATATTTTACATGTTTGCTCCTTTTTATAAAAAATCAAGTAAATATTTTTAAATCATGAGTATGAAAGTAGTAACTTGGATATCGAGGTGTTTTATATGCGATAAACCATTTTTTATACAATTCTATTTCGATTGAAGGCCTACTAATGTACCTTCGACTAGTCGAAGAATTTACTTAATGAAAGCCGATAAAATAATACGGTGGGACAAAAAAGAACGAAGTTGAAATACTTAGAAAATGATGCTACTTCTCTGATAGGCGCTATTAAGTAGAAGAAGGATCTGTTTTTGGAGTCTTAAAACCACCTCCAAAATATTGAGTTACGGGTAAAAAATATATTTTTCGGACCTTCATGGTCTTATACACTCATAACGATTTTAAGCCTCTTTTCGATTTTGGAAAGAAGAAAACAGTACCTTTAAATGATATATACTTCGCTTAAGTAGCCTTGAATCTGGGTGTATTTCTCAAGCAAACACATTTTTCACCCAATTGTTTGTGTTTTAATTTTTAATTGAAATCACAATTCGTAAATTTTTTGTGTTTAGAGGTCTCTAGGTCTCTCCATATAATTTCCTAAAGCATTAAATGATTTTTTTTTTTTTTTTGTTAAAGGCCTATTTGCAAAAGTACTATCATCATTATTATCATTGAAGTATAAAATTACTGTGACCTCTCGATCTATTGTACAGCCCTTCATCTATATAGGGTTTCCCTATAAAATCCCTATAATATCTGCCCCTCGTCAATCTGACGAATTGAAGAATGTCGGTTGGTCCTACCTTGCATCTGATAGACACATAGATATTTCCTCTTAGAGCGCATCAATAACTTACATGCACCCAGTATGTGCTCTGGCGATTCGATTTCCTAATCACAGAATCTGCACATTGGTCTTGAAACTCATTTAACTAATATATCAATTCACCGGTCAAAGACCCTCAAGTTGTATCTGGACATTCGTATGCAGAATGCAAATATTATCCTGTTATAGTAAACCAACAAAAGTTTAGATTGTCCCAGACCCCTACGACCATATTGGTTGACTATGCCCTTCCTGGCCCCTCTTCCTAGTCCACAAAATGGTACTGACTCCACCAGTGGAGTGGAAGCTCACTTTATGGCCGGTTCACCGGAATTCCTACATAACCCGGGACCAAGCATAAGGTGGACCTATTGTCCTTTTCCAGCTGGTTAAGTTTACTCAGACAATCCCAAACTAGATTTGAGTCAACCTCATGGGAACGGCGTCCGGACTATCAGATAGTATGGCTATGTGCTGTCCTCTATATTTCTCTCAAGGTTAAATTGAGCACTTATTTCAATTACATAAACTTCCGCCTGAAATATGCTGGCGAGTTTTCCTATAAGTTCGTAGTATTTCCTTCCAGAGCCAAACACTCAAGCGCCTGTACCACTTTCCGTTTTTCACCCATCTGTGTATCACAAAATGACCCCTTCTCTAAAGGACTATGAGTCCAGTCTCCACTCACTCCTATTACCCAGTCTTGCCCTAAGCATTTACGAAAGTCATAGAGTTTCATGATCCTGTCCACGGGACAGCCAAGTGTGGAGTAATTAACAAATCGACCAACTGGGTTAACCTGTGTTATGCGGGCATAACCTCGATTCCCTATTTTTCACTGCTAAATGTATCGGACTAAGGTTCAATAGAATCTCGAGTGTAGCTGCGAGACAAGTTCTCATTGCCCCAGCTATGCTTATGCACTCTAATATTCGTACCTTATTTCGCCCATGCAACGGCCCCATATGCTGTAATCGGCCTGATCACCGTAGTATACATTCAGTATAATATTCTTGGGTAGCAGCCCAAAGATCTCCCTCTTGCACACCATGGCTTTTCCTGACACAGACTCTACTTGAGCTTTCTATGTCAGCTTATTAGTCAGTATTATTCCTAAATATTTAGCCTACTTCCTTAGTGGTATGTCCTCAGCTAAGTGTTGAATATTTCTTCACTTGAGAAGTTTTTTTTTTTCCTAGTGAATGGTACTATGGTTTTACCCGGGATAATATTTAACCCTGTCATCCCACACATCGTTTTACTATTCTAAGTCCTCTCTGTATAATTTCACACAAGGTATCCTCGAATTTAACCTTTACTATCAAAACAATGTCGTCTGCATAGCCCTGGCAGTCAATGCCATTTAGGCATTTCAAATATTTTTTCCAGCTATCAAATGCTGTTCATTTTTAGAACTTGGTGCCTATTTACGCAAAACTTAGATTATGCAAGTGGAGGCCTATTCAATGAGCTATATGGTATACTACAAATAAAAAAAAATTAAATAATTACTATACTATTACTATAATACGCATAATTAAGGCAGTGAAAACCTGATGACTTTAAGTACACTCATACCTCATTATGCTGCATAGAAAGGTTTTGAAAATGTAAGCCGTAAATCGAAATGGCGTAATGCTTTTACTTCTCTTACACGATTTCGAATTACACGAGTCGTCTAACGAGGTAACTTATGCCTTAAAGAGTGGGTGTTTCATAATTCAGACAGGCCGTTAGTGCGGAAATGAGTAAAAAGAAAGTCCGTATAAAGAGGTATAAGCGTAATAACTTTATACCTTAATTTTGCACTTTAATTTTGTTTTCTTTAATTTCTCTTAAAACCCTCAAAATATGCTCTTGTATAAACCTTTAATAACTCGCTATAGTATGCCATTATTTTTAAGAGTCTGTCGATAACAAATTTCTTATGAATTTATTTCCTTCTCTATTTAATAAATTTTAGATTGGACATTGTTTTAAAGTCTTTTTTATCTTGTTGTAGCCGTATTTCGTTTTTAATTACCCCACTCAAATGTTAAACTTTAATTGACCCCATTTAGCCACTTTAATAGTGAGAATGAAGAGAAAAAAATTGTAGTTTTGTACGCCCTATTGCAAACAACGAAAAAAAGGCAGCAAACAGCCAACTGGCCACTGAACCAGTATTCATTTCAAGCTAACAACTACAGCAAAAACATTACCATTAGAAGCGCCATCATCATCGTTTTCATTGGCATCATCAAAAACAATCAACATTTCATTCCATTTAATACCTTGTGGCTAAACTATTTTGTGGTCAAGCTTTAGGCTGAACATTTCCTAAAAACAAGCCACCACATTAAATACAATAGAGGGCATGCCATTTGCATTTAAAAACCTGGTAAGAACTGTGAATAAAAGATAAACAATTTGGAACAGAAGTTTTTTTTTAAAAGAAAGTCACTAAAAAGGCCTACAAATATGTTACATTTTTTCATTTCTTGTCTGCCTAAAAGTAGGTTAATTTTTTAAATTAGGCTTTGGTTTTCTAGTTTAAGTTATTTTTTAAAATATTTAAAAGAATTTTCTTTAGAATTCTCTTTAAAAAAGAGAAAAAACTAATTTCCTTGTTTTAAACGAAACGATTCATCTTTCTAAATAGACTATAACAACGAACCCAGTGGTACTGGTGCATTGGCTGGCAGCTTTGACAAGTCCGTTTTACAAATATCCGATTGGTTGACGTGGGAACAAAACATGATCAAAATACAAAGTGTGCCAGTCCATGATGTCGATGAGGTACGCATGGCCATAGAAAAGCAAGAGGTAAGCATTTTGTTCTCCCCAGATACAAGGCATTAAGCATTGTTGTAAATGTGTTTCAATTACAAAATCAAAAACAAAAAACTATTTTTATATTACACAGAAAGTATTACGTGAATTGAAAATGAAAAAACCACAACTCAATGAACTGGTCCATACAGCTGAAGTATTGAAGGGAGACATCAAACGTCAACAACTGCAAGAGAAAGGTAAGTAATGAAATAGTTATAGAAAAAAGCCTTTAGGTTTCGATGAAAAAAGAGGGAAAACGTTACAAAGGACTTATAATTTAAATACTTTTATTTATGACGTCTATGTCATATCAAATTGAAGTCTAAAAGAAGTGTGTAATTTTATATTAAATTTTATTGAAAAAAATCTATTTTTGCCTTTACTACTGAGTATTGTGTATGACGTATATAAACGTCAATTTGTTTATTTTTAGCTGCAGAAAGTATGAGAATTAAATTAACTTGATTGAGTTTTGTTGAAAATATTCTGTTTTTGCTGCCATTACTGTTAACAGATAGCTTTATGACGTCTAGAAACGTCATTTTGATAAGCATATATGTATATACAGTTTCTCAGAAATCTTGAAAGAGTCTTAAGATTTTTCATTTATTTGGTTAAGTATTGATAAAAAAAAATATTATAATTTACAGCATCTACTCTCAAATTTTGGTTGTGACAAGTACAAGCGTCATCTGAAGTTTTTTAGAAAGTATTTCAGAAAAACATATTTAAAGTTGTTAAGAATATATTACTATTTTGTTCACGAATACAGTACATTGCATATGTTAAAGCCAATTTTTTAACCAAATCACGGCAATGTCGCTAATAATTGTCATAAAAACTTTTATATGACGCAAGAAAATGAATAAGTTTTTATATTGCCTGTGTGGTATATTAGTGTAAAGCGAACAAAAAAGATGGTATCTAAAATACCATATATGTAATTTTAACAGTTAAAAATGATTATGACGTATATAAACGTCATTTATTTTTTAAAATTTAAGACACAGAAGTTTGAAAAAATAGGATAATTTAAAGTACAATTGTAAACAAATTTTCAAATATTTTTGGTCTCAATAATACGCATATGACGTGTACTATCGTCATGTTGATATATTCAAGGTATACACAAAATCTTGGTTATATATTAAAATATATAATGGAATAATTCTTAAAGCGATGTAAGTAAAATCTGTTTTACTATCACGGCAATGACATAGAAAACGTCATTTAAAATATATTTAAGGAACTAAAGTTTTTTTTCAATTTTATAAAAACTGTGTTATATTAAAAGAAAATGTACTATTTTATCTAAAAACATCATGTCATTATTACATCTGTACTCGTCATGCATTGCAACATTATGAGGTTTTTTTGAATTTTTTTCTTTATAAAAAAAACCATTAAAATATATTGACGTTATTACACGTCATTTAAGGAAATTTCAGAAAACCTTGCTTCCATTCAGAAGAAAAGTGTTATTTATTTTCAAATATATAATGTCTTGTGACGTTTATAAACGCCTTGCTTGAAATTTTAATGAATTGATAAACTTATATCGATTTTATCAATTGAAAAAAAGTGTGTTTTGTTCCTCAAATACAACTTCTTAAGATTTTGAATATTTAAAAAATAATAGATTATTACTTTGAAACCTTATTTAAATCTTTAAATAAGTATCGTTTAAATTATAAACATTGGCTGGATTTTTTTCCACTAAAGTGCCACAACAGAAGTCTTTAGTTTTTGTACTCAATGATTTTCTTTCTATTAAAATTGTTATTGTTTTCAATAATGACATAAACAAGCATGTTCAACAATAACACAGCCATAGACAGCCAACCAAATAACTGAGAAAAAAAAAGAAATTCTCTTACAAGAACAAAAGCAAAAAAAGATATTTTTAACCAAAGCAACACATAACCACATGCTCAGCCATACACACACTAAAATAATAAGCAATAAAAAAACAAAAACAAGGAGAAATACATAAACAAAAAATATCCGTACCACAGCTACATGTAATGTAAGCGCATGTATGGGCATAAGATGGTGTACGAGTACGAGTGTGTACAAAGTTCAAAAACACAAGTTTGACACTTGAAAAGTGCACAAAAGCAAATAATACAATAATAGCAACAAAAACAGTAAGTAAATACAAAAACAATACAAGCAAGAAAGAAATAAAGTAAATACAACAACAAGTAATACTACAGCGAATATAAAAAAGGACTATAGTAGACTGCATTTGAGGCCAACATAACAGTACATACCACCACGTAAATTGCAACCTCACTTAACTTTACTCTTTCGATTTCACTCAGTTCGCACACATACACACACTTAATTGTACACTTCACCTCCTGCTTTGAGAGTGCGAGAACATAAACACTTGAATGTTTACTCGTACAATAACAATAAAGGGTGATAAAAGAAAAAGACAAAAGAAAATATAAAAATAAACAGAAGTAAACAGGATGTGCTGTGTCGCGCACTCGTAAATCAAGAGAAATACATGGAAACAGTGTTGGAGTTTAAGAGAGCGAAAATTAGAGAAAAAGGACTTTCCAGTTTTAAAGTGGTGTATTAGTAGTATAGAGAAAGATATTTCAAACCCACCACGTATGTATGTGTGCGTAAAGCGCGTGCTTGGTTAAAAGGTGTGTTTTAATAGTTTTGAATATCGTTTTAAATAAACAATTCAAAGGAATTTTGAAAGAAACTTTTTTAGGGGATTTTAAAGTAAAATATTTGAAAAAAATTTTAAAGGATTATATTTGAGTAATTTCTGAAATGATAATTGAAATGAATATTGAAATGATAATTGAAATGAAACCATGTGCTCGTTGTAGTGCGACTGACCAGAGTCTCTAGTGGGATTTGAACGCACTAGCACTAGTTACTAGGGCATTAAAAAATTTTATTATGTTTTTCAACATATTTTAATTTAATAATTTTTATTCGAATAATTTTTTATTCGAATAATTTTTTTATTCGCCTAGAGTTTTAAATTGGTTTTTGTGAATTTTGCTAAACAAAATTAAATTTTGTCTCTAAGCAAAATTTTAAAAATTAATTCGATTCAGAGCTTAACCAATTGCTATAACCACTAATAGCACAAGGTGCGTTAATACAAACATCAGCATTAAGCACCAATTTCTCTTATCAATTTGTAAAGAAGCATTTGATTGAAACCTTTATTCAGTTCACAGTACAAAAGATTCCAATATTATCAAACGTTTTAGCATCTCCAGAATATTGGGTGTTTTTTTAAATTTTTCTTAATTTTGGGTTGGCAACATTGCTTTATTTGACAACCGATTTAACAGTTGATAGTTGCTTTTAGTTTGGTTTGACATTTCATTATGAATAGATTTACACCAGAGCAAAGCTTACAAAATACGCAGTTGAAATTTGTTATCACTCTATTGGTTGTGTTGTTTTCGTGCCCTTGGGTGTAATGAGTTTCAGTAATATGTAAATGAGCAGAATTGTCGCAGTGAGGATAATTCACAAGCTTTTGGCAAAACACTATTACACCCACAGAAAATTACTGTTTGGTGTGCTTTATGGACTGGATTTTATATTTTTTTATTTATGGACTTTATATTTTCAAAAACGAAGATGGTCAGAATGTTACTGTCAATGGTGAACGGTGTATAATAAGGAGCATAGGGCTTCGACAAATAATCTCCAGTTTGATGTATCCATGGCCATATTTTTAACCTCACTCCGACTTTTTCTCATCTCCGCAATTTATTTTCGACCTGTCTTCTCCAGTTATAGGCAGGATTTCTTGTTCGTCGGCTACCTTGTGGATTCCAATTTATTGCATTTTGGGCTATGTCGTTATGCCGCTTTTTAGTGTATGACCAATCCAGTTCCATTTGTGTCTATTTCCATCTATATAGGTATTTGACTGGTTTGGGACCATAACACACTATTTGGTACCGTTTTGGGTCAAAAAATTCTCGTCATCCGCGAACATCTGTTAATGAATACCTGTATAAACTTGATGTCTGGAAGTGCGGCGTTCTAGGTCTTGCAGCAGTACAAAGGTTTTGACTTGTCGTTCGAGTTGAATATTTTAATTTTAACATTCGAAGAGATAGCAGAAGTTGTCTACCACCTCAATAATACTCTCGGTGATTGTAAAGGCTCTGTGTACATCACTGCTTATTCCTACTTTTGTTTTTTTTTTACATTTTGGCAACACTGTTCAGTTTCACCGGCATGTCCGCGTAGTCGTGAGACATCAGAAAAATGTTGTCCGCATAGTCCAGGTCTTCCAATCGACTATTGAGACCAAACGCTATTCCTCACCTCCCCACAAGGGCCTATCGCACGACTATGTCTAGAACAATATTAAAGATTAGTGGTGACTAAACTCAGCCCTGCCACGTATCCTTAAGTAATGGCACTCTTTGGCTAAATTTGTATTCATGAAGAATCCGACAACTTTCTGTTTTATATAGAACACTTATAAGCTTCACTAGCCTCCCGGAGACGCCTTTACATTTGAAAGCGGTGTTTTAAACGCCGTCTATAAATATTAAATACAAATGTGATCGACATTCCACCAATTGCTCTACGATTATTCTTAAGGTGTTAACGTGGTCTGTGCACGATTTCTGTGATCGGAAACCTGCTCGTTCTGTTCTCAGTTCTGGTGAAAGTAGTTTGGATATTCGAAATACGGCCACATATATTGCGGAAAATTTGTGAAAACTGATGTTCCAGATTGAGCCATGGCCGGCAATTAAAAATTTATGGTATAAAATTTTCTATGCAACATAGCTTCTTTGTTTTATTATGATTTAATCTTGTGTAACTGTAAAAAATACACCCGAGACTTGTTCGGATATAAAATATTGAGGAACAAATTATTCAATTATTCTCATTGGAATATATTTATATTCGAATAATTTTTATTCGTCTCTTATTAGTTTTAATAATTAAATATTAAATTTTTTTTAACAAAATTAATCACAAAATTAGGTTTACCCATTAACTAATATAGTTAAGGTTTATTCTTCACTTTACAAATCGAGTAATGATAAACGAATAATTATAAACAACTTCAAATGTTTATTTAATAAAGAAAATACTTAAAAATTGTTAATATCTTTCTTTCATTAAATATATTTCATTATTTTTATTCGAATAATTTTAAACGTTTGCCTTTATTCGAATAATATTTTCTTCCTTAAATGATAAATTTCGTAATTTCAAATGCATTGAATAAAACAGTTTCTCTTGTTAAATACTCACTATGTACACTCGTACAGACAATCGCATGTTTTGATATCGTTATGTCTATGCATGTCATTATGTCGGGTTCTGGTTGTGTCTACTTTTCCAATTTAAACCAAAAAACTATAACAACAATTATTATGTGTTTAGTAGCAGGATATAAAAGAGCGAGAGAGAGACAGAAACATCGAAGTAGGATTATAAACATTTAACTAAAGTTGTATTATCCTTGATTTATACAATCAAAACTCATGTTTTTATTATTCTTATTGTCGTTGTTGTAGTTTTTAAGGACTGATTTACATGTAAAATACATGACCACCACTCATGACTCTGATAATGATGATGGCGATGGCGATGGCGATGGCGTTGACGTTTTTCAAGTGTAACTGTTGTCGTTATGACTGTTGATTAAGGCATGTGATACCACATATCGAGTACTTCATCACAACATACGTACATATGTTGTTGTCGTTGTATAAACATGGCTGTTTTACAACATTTAATAACAATAATAATAATGAACATATTAACACAAAAAATAACAACAATTACTAAATAAGAAACGTAATTGAAAGCGAATAATAAACAAATAAATGATTTTTATTCGTTTTATTGCATTAATAAGGCGTAAAAATATGGTTTGTTGTATTCATTAATCATTATAAAGTATAAACGAATTACAAATAAATATCATTAAAAAAATATTCGATATAAAATGTTCGAATAAACAAATTATTCGATTAAAAAATATTCGAATAAAAATATTATTCGAATAAAAATAGTCGATTAAATACTTTTTGTGAAGTTTTTCTAAAAACAATTTAATCAAAATATTTCTTCATTATTTCTCATTATAAAACGTTTTAATGAAAAGTATTGCAAAACAGATTAAGAAAACATTTAGATTTATGTTTTTTATTCATATACTCGTCTACGCTTTAGAGCTTAAAAACCGGTTACAAGAGTAATCGACTATTGTTAAGTTAAACTGATTAAGTATTTGAAACAAGCCAAGTTGTCAAAAACAAATTTCTGTATAAGATGAACATTTTAAGAAAAACCGGTATCTCCTAAATTTAAAGAAACGATATTTAAAAAATTTAATTTAAACTCGTAGGATAATAATTTATTGATATCAGCCAGCAACTCCTCTAGAAATGAAATCGACTGATTCTATTTTATTCTTAATGCATTAATAAACTAGTGTTCTATAAGCAGAGTTGGCAACCCACTGGGTCACCCAATTAAAACCCGAGTAGGGTTTTAAGATTTTCGTAGTTTATTTACAACAAAACTAGGTGCAATTTAAAAATAGGTGTAATTGGGACTAAAAATTAATTCGATTAATTTTTTTAAGCTCAAAACAGATAATGAATTAGCAAATTTCTCAAATTAATAATTTTCAAATCACTGCTTACGTCTTTTCTCCTCCTCTGAGCCATCTTCCATATTCCGTCTAAGAAAAACTTTTCGTGTTTTAAGCGAATTTTATATTTCTTCAAAGTACGTGAATTGGTGACATGGTTGCAGATAAACTTATACCTCTTTATACAGCCTAGATAGGTTCTGAAAATGTAGAGCGTATATCGAAATGCCGCAAAACGAGATGAATATGTGTTGCGTTTGCTTACCGTACACTTTTTGTTAAAAAACGGTGAAACCACGTTTTTTTAGCCGTAGAACGTAGGGGTAATTTTCGGCATGAAGCGAATTTGTTCAATAATTCAAACTGGCTGTTGTAGCGAAATTCCGTATAAAGAAAGGCCATATAATGAGATATGAGTGTATTGTATGACGGAGAATACGGCGGAAGCATCGTTTGATTGTTTTTAATGACTGTTCTGAAACTTTTGCGACTTCAGGCCGTCATAACGTATTGTCTAAGCAAAGTAATTGCAGTTTGCTCCTATCGCCGAGTTTTAGCAACTCATAGCTCCCACCACAAGTGCAAATTTGTATTATAAATTGTAAAATAATGTAATTGTATGAACAAACGAAATTTGGAAGCGGTTGAAAACCCAATAAAACCTTGTGGGTTGGGTTTAAAAAAAGCCTGGGTTTCGCCAACCTTGTCTATAAGTATTATATATAGTGAGCGGAGTTCATGCTCTCATTCATCGATCTTCCCCATGGCCGTAGGACAGCTAATACCACAATACGGCTCTGATCCCACGAGTCCAGTGGCTGCTCCCCGCCATTGCCAGTTACTTAGCATTCTCATTTCCAATAACACCGGTGTATCCATAAAACCAAAAAAGTGTTACCTTGTTCCTCAATGTCAGTGTATTGACATTAGTGTTGCACTCGCGAACCAGTCTCGAGTCTTTATACTCCAAAGAAAGGAACCTTAGTGCAGCTTGGTTATCAGATTATATTTTAATAGAAGCACCCCTGATCCCACGCTCTATATTAATACACGCACAGATGGAAACTGCCTGGATCTCCGATCTTTTTAGTATTGGACCAGAAAATCCTAGCGCCAACACCACCGTCCATTTAAAATCTATCCGTATACCTCTGTAAACAATTGGGATTGATATTAGGGACCCCATGGTTCCACTCCCCACGATCATGTACAAGAACCTTTAAATTGTGAACGAAGTTTAAGACCCTAGTGCACACGTTACTCCCACTCAACAGTAGCTCAAAGTTTGGGAGCGCCTAGAATGCTCACGTAACTCCTGTTGCTCGCTAAGTTGAGACAACCTCGAGTCAGTAACCTGAGAGCCGCTAGACCTGCAGATTTCACAATGAAAATATGTAGTGGACTTAGCCCGATAAATGCTTATCGATATAGATTGAGATCACGTCCTCACGAAAAACATATCCCGCATCCCAATCTTCCCTAGTAGGTATTCTAGTCTCATAGGCCCTACCGCATAGGCCAAACACCGCATAGTCCGTTCTACGCACCATGATCGACCCGACCACTTCTTGTAAGATGGTGCTCCAGTCCGTCTGGCTCTCTAAGTCTCAGATCGGATTCGCAGATACACCCTGGATAAAGACGTGAAAGAGTTTTATTCAGCACTCTTTTAGAAGTGGAACTCAGGCAGCCAGTAATAGCAAAACATGCCAGCCTCTGTACCTTCTTTATAATGAAGGGGTACGACCTGGTGTCCCCCGCATTCCACCAGATGTCGAATTGCCCAATGTGTACACTGTATGCACACATTAAGCATAATATTCTCTTTTACAAGTAGGAGGCGCATAAAACCTTCCTCATTTGACTCTCAGCATTACGTTTCCACAAGAGCTTTGAGTCCGAGATTTATGTTAAATCTAATCAACTTAATTTTGTTTGTTATTCGGTTAATTTTTTTTTATTAGATTAAAATTTTATTCAATTGAAAATGTTTTCACTGAATTAAAATGTTAATCTTAAAAATATGATTTGTTTCACATCTAAACAAATATTCTCTATATCTATGTAGTTTATTATTCGATTAAAATTTTTATTCGATTTATTCTTTAACACTATAATTTCTTGCAAGTAATTAATTTTAGTGTCTGCTTGTCTTCCATTTCATTTTCTACCTCATTTCAACCATTTATTTTAACTACTACCTTAACTGATTTAGTCGCTGCTTTACTTTATTATACCACATCATCTCCATGCCCCTTTCACTTATCTCCAGGCTTGCATTCTGGCCACGTTTCTGTCTTTATATTTAAGTTCTTATCCACAATAACTTTATTGTTATTAAGACTTTGGTTAAGTACAAAATTTCTATTTTTTTCATATCGTTTCTCTCGGCATTTGTACATAAAATAGAACTGCAATCTCTATCTTGTTGGCTAAAAACGTGCATAAAACTGAGAGTGGGTACTAAGCATTTGCGGTTGAAATAGTAAAACAAAGTTTGTGGATGTACGAGTATGTGTGTGTATGGGTATAAATTCTTTAGACGTCTACTGCCATATTTTTAATGTTTGTTAACCAAACAATGGGACAATGTACCTTTCATATGCATTCGTTAGTTGTTGTTTCTTTGTTGGTATCATTTTTATTTGTTCCTTAAATTACAACACCGATACGGACGTACCTCACTATCTTGCCTTCTAACCCACCAACACCCATTAAGACATAAATAAAATGTTCTTCTTCTTTCATTTGTTGTTTAAAAATAAATTTAATTTCTGTTGTTGCTTTAGCTGCTGTTGCATTCCGTTAACCACATTTTCAGTTTTATCGAAAATAAAAAGTAACGAAATTTCTCTCAACACATATGTTGTGACATGAATACCAGCTAACACAGAATTATTTACTGCAGTTTGTGGCAGCACCAGCTCACCCTCATGACCACCCTTCAGCTAACTAAGCTTGAAATAAACCAGTGCATGAAGATTCACAAAATTTGTTGTGTTGAAAAGGCAAAAAATGAAAAAATAATGATTTAAAATATACTTGTCGGTACTACCTATTGTTTAAACTCACTTAGAAGAACGAGAGAGAGAGAGAGAGAGAAAGTCCTCTTTTTATTTCTTGCCATTAACTGAAGCCATTAAATAAGGTGCTGCACCTATTTAACCTTAAAGTGGTTAATAAAGGGTCTGGCCAAGTGTAAATGTACAATTTAAAACCATTTTTTAATTGCTTCAAGACAAGGGGTATGGTTGAGTAACTGAGCAGTAATGGCCTAAAAAATGAAGCAGAAAATGGTGTAATAAAAATTAGAGCCGGTTTTTAGAAAATTAATCGAATAATTGATTACTAAAACACTATTATGCAATCAAGGTTTTAAAACCTCATCAAAAGTTTAAATCGTTTAGTCGATTATTTATACATTTTTTAAAACGATCAATCAAGTATTCGGTTATGTTTTTTGTTTGTCAGAAAAGCACAATTTTTATTGTCTTAAGAAAAAATACCTAATTATTCGAATAATTAGCTGAACACTGTTAAAATTAATCGAATTTTTGGTTTGCTTTGAGTTCTTTTAATTCAATTAAAAATTCCAAAATAATTATTTATTTATTCAATTATTTTATTATTCGATACATTATTTGGGTATTCGCAAAAACTTGTACAAAAGGTGTAAAATTTTTCATTTTATTTAAAAAAAAAAAAAAATGTTTTATTCGGTTATTTCTGAAAAATATTCGTTTTCAGAATAATAGCAAAAATTCGAGTAAACATACAAATAAAATTCTGGCTGTTATTCATATAATTATGGGAGCATGCATGCAACCGATTTTTTATACGAGTGAGTCTCCTACGTTATAGGTTAGGTTAGGTGGAAAGTTTGATCCAGCCGCGCTATATAAAGTCAAAAAGTCTTACACCTATGCCACAATACGCCGGTTGTACTTATCCGTAACATGACCATAACCAAAAAGAAACCTCTATTCAGCAAGAACAGGGGGTCGCATTATTGCTTATTATTAAGAAACTCAGTCCTTAGACCATAGGTACTTACAATCCTTCAACCAAAGCTTTTGAAAGGGTTTATGTCGCAAAAAATTAAATTATCCGTTGAATTTAAAATTTATCATAAAACATATTTGCGCAATTTTATTTATTTTCTATCGGAATTCTTATTCAAATGATAATGCGGTTTTTTACTCGAATAATGATATATTTTTATTCGAATAACTGTAATCTTGCTTGCTGAAATGGTGAAGATTTATTTTCCATATATTCTACGCAGTATTTTTCTTTCGAAAACATCAAGAACGGCTTCATCTGTCTGTGTAAGTACACAGGCCTCTCCACCATTTAAAAGCACGGGTAGTATCAGCGTCTTGTGAATTATTACTTTTGTCTGTTAAGAGCCTTGCTTTTAAACTGCTTGTGCAGACCAACATAACAAGTATAACTGTTAGCAAGTATGATTCTCTGTCCAAATTGATGTGATCAGTTTTGTTTATGGCTGTACCAAGACACATAAATTCTTTCACAATCTCGAAGTAGAACATTTGCTTTTACCAACGTTTACATGGTGACCCAGTATTGTGGATTCACTGTTCGTTGAAATCTTGTTTGATTCTCGTTCAGACTCACTTTCTTCGATGATTATTCATTATTTGCAAAAGCAGTTGGTCGAGATGTATGCTATGTTTTGCCAACAATGCCAATATCATCGGCATTTACGAGTAGCATCTGCCTCTTGGTGGAAATCGTGCCGGTTTTGATAACTGATACACGATAAACTGCCACCTTACTGAAAACACGTCCAGTACTGAATGATTCAGAAAGTTATTTTCCTATTTTAATTGCTGATCAGTTAGGGTCACTCTGCACAATATTGCGGTTCTGTAATCGACGAAAAGGTTACATGTGTCAATTTCTCTTTCGTGGGTCTTTTTCAAGACTTGGCGTAGTATGATTATCTAGTCGGTGGTAGATTTACCAGATCTAAAGACACACTGATATGTTCCGATTATTTCGTTGACTTATGTTTACACTCGATAATATTTTATAAGCTATGGGAATGAGACTTATACCTCTATTTGGCGCACATAGTTCTGTCTCCCTTCTTATATACAGTGTATAGTACACTGAGGTTCCAATCGTCGGGCATTAGTTCTTTCAACCAAATGCTGATAATAAGTTGATGCATGCACCCTATCAACTTATCGCCTCGAATCTTAAACAACTCTGCCGGCAATCTATCGGCTCCAGCAGCTTTGTTATTCTTCAATCTAGATATTGCTGTTTCGACTTTATTTCGGCTTGGTAGAGTACACTCAACGCCATCATCTGCGATTGGATCAATGGTATCTTCAACATCGCAATTCTCATTAGATACCAAAAGATTGGCAAAACGAACCTTCCATTTCCTCAGTACCGTCGTTGAATCAGCTACCAAATTTCCATCTGCATCTTTGCAGGTGGAACTATTAGTTACTACAAAGCACCAGTCAATAATTGGGTGAAGTCGGATAAGTGGGCATGGTACCATTACCTGCCATACAAAGTAAATATTTATTATTGTATATCTGGAGAATGGTAAATGAATTTTCTGAATGTGGTCTTAATAACTTGACAGTCAATACAGTGGGCGTGGCAACATCTCCCATATAAACCAAATATCGATTTTGGAATATTTTGAGAATGGTAACGAAAGAATTTTCTAAATTTGGTTTAAGCAAATTTTTAGACAATACACAGCATCAATCAATAACTGAGAGAGATTTGATAAGTATGTGCGGCACTTCCCACTCATGCTATATGTAGAATTTTGCATGTGTGGAGCACGGTAACAGTCAAGCTTTGTTATCTATTCATATTTATTCGAATAGTTATTTCTTATTCCGACTTGTCATGAATCAAATAACAAGAGATTTCGCCTTCCCGTGTGCCGTTAGTGTTTCTCTCTCTCTAAATGAGAGTGTGTATGACGTATGTATAGACAGTTCTGTTTCGTTTTTAAAGGAAATTAGTAATTTTTTATACTAAAAATTAAAAAAAAAATATACAAAAACATGAACAAAAATTAAAAGTAGAAAAATATACAACACTTAGAAACAAATTTGATTTTACTTTTATTCGAATAAAAAACCGGTTTATAATTTGATAAATTATTTTGCTTACTATACATATAATTTTTAGTGTGTAATGAAGTTTAATTAAAATATCTTGACTGTTTAATATCTGTTCAATATTTACACATTCGAACTGTGATTGACATAAATATTCGATTAATTTAATTCGAATAATTATAAAAACATGTTGATTCGAATAAATTAAAAAAATAATTTTAATCCTTAAATTGTGTTAAGAGCTGCTTAGATTTTATTCTCTTTATAAACCGGTTTTTGGCCGGGTAAATAACCGGTTTTTCTTAAAAATTTTTTTTATAAGTTTTTCGCGTATTTTTTTTAGAACTTTTATTCTCACAACTAATCAATATTTTTTCTTATATCACAATATATTTAACATTAAGAACAACAAAAACAACAGCAACAACAAAATTAAATTCGTACAACGATACGTTTTTTTTCATATTTTTTTCTCTTTTTTGCTTTTAGCCCTATTAGAGAGAAATCATGATAATAAGGCTCATTGTTTCTATCAGAATAAGAAAACAAAAAATGGGAAAAACACATGAAGGAAAAGTTAGTGGTTGTATAGCAGTTAGTTAAAGTTTTTCCTCAGGTTTTTCGTTTTTTTTTTTCTTTTTTTTCTCAAACATGCTTTTTAATTAGTCGCCTTTGGTTATGCAAAAGACTGTAAAACTAGGGTTAGAGAGAAAGAGAGAAAAAAGTATTGATTGCCATAAACAGAGGTATTCCTGGGAATCCGTGTTGTGTTGAAATTATAAATAATGCTGGTAAAAGAAAGGTATTATGGAATGTAAGGGAAAGGTATAGGTACAAGAGTGAAAAAGTATTCCTCTTAACCCATAATTTACCAATTAAATGTAGAATTTAAGTGTGTGTGTGTGTGACTTTAACGTGACTTAATAGTCTTCCCTGCATTAAATTTACTTCTCATGCTTAGAGATGGCCTTTAGTAATAAGCAGTGGCAGTGTTAGTATTTAGCTTTGCTACGCTAAACTTTTTAATCAGTTTGGCAGTCAACAAAGTCTCACTTATTTAGGTCCTCTTTAAAGTCCTTCGAAGAGTAAACAAGATTTCGTTGTTGCTCACTTTTTTCTCCATTTTTTTCTTCATTGTTATCCTTCTTTGTTTAAATAATGTCAATGAGTTGTTCATGAAGAGCAGAAAAAATTAGTGAGACACTCGAAATATTTTTCATTAAATTAAATTTAAATGATTGTGTTTTTTATTTTGCGTTCATTTTATGCAGTTATACGCGAATTTTTTCTTTCAATTTGAATAACTTTTTTGACATTTTTATGGATTTAAAATGAATTGGCTGACAAGGGTTTTCAATAAGATTTATTATTAGATTTTTGGTGGGCTTTTTTGTGAGTTTTCATTAAAGACAGTTGCTTCTTTGCAAATGCTGCATCTTTTTAGCAACAGTGCATATAAACATTATTGCAAGCAACATTGCTAAGCAACACTTTTTAAAAGATTTTAACAATATTTTTCCTTTTAGCCTAGTACTCTGTTCAAACTTGTGGAAAATGTTGTGCAACATTTCTTTTTTCGTACGGAAAAATTGACACGCAACCAATGTAGTCACTTAGCAGTTTTTCAAAATTTGTCGGTTTTATGCCCTAAAATATGCTACATGGTTTTACATTTGTAAACAAATACCATATGTTTTCTCCAACAACATAACAAATAATATTCAGTAGGGACATCAATATTTTTTCATATAGAAAAATAATGATTGTTTTAGAATAATATTTTTATTTATTTATTGATATAAGTTCTATAAAAAACTAACAAGCTTTTAAATTGTTTTGTGAGCAGTTTTGATTTTTAAGATCACCTTACACCAGAGCGGTACAATTGTTTCATCAATAACACAATTTTTTCTGTGATTAAAAATCACTATAACAACGATACGATTCACATTTTCTGACCACTCCATGTGATTAGCTATGATTAGCCATATAATGTTTTAGCAGTATCTATGTTCCTACTGCTGCCTAAAATTTCGTACGAAATAAGTGAGTCTCATGTTATTTCATAATTGAAAAAAATGTTGCTACAAAATTTGTTGCAGTTGGAAAATAACGTTGACATATACATTTCACATGTTTTTCGTAAAAAAAAAGAACAGAGTACTGCTTTCTCCACATTATTTCACAATTATTTTGTTGGAAAAATTTTTATATGTAATTTGACAGCATTTCGCACGAAATTTTGAACACATTACCAGGCTTTTTTCAAAATTTAATTTCTTTAATAAAAATCAATGCTTTAACACAGGCAACAAGTTTTATTACTTTACTTGTGCTTAAAAAAAGCATGGCATACCTTAGGGATTGTCTTAAAACAGAATCTTTGTGTGTGTGTGCGTCTCGTTTTATTTGGCTTCGACATAATGTAACACTTTATCACTCATTTTTCATTTAATTTTTCTGACATTTTTCTACTGTTTTATGGAATTACTCTCTTTTTTGTTGTATTTTTATTGAAATAGTTTTGTGATAGGAATTCTTAAGAGTACTTAGCAGTTGTATTCCCTTTTTACTCTTCCTTTTTTTTGGGAAAGTGTTTAAAGCTCTTACTTGGATGGCAACTACATTTTTAATAATAATTTTGTTTTATTTAAATATTACATTTTTTAGATAAAACATTTTGTATAAAAAAGTACCAATGTACTTTAATCTTTTAAACTTTACAAGAAACAGGAAATGTTTCACTTGTTTTTTTGTATTTTACGAAAGGTAGCGAGAAAATACTCTTCTAATACATTAAAGAAAAAACATATGAAAACAAATTTGAAAAGTGGTCGGAATTGGACAAGTGGCTGTGGTATTTCCTATACAAATCTAGATTAGATTCAAACAACATCGCGAACTATACACATCATCAGTCAGTAACTGGGCGAGATTTGATAAGTGGGCGTGACACCTTGCATTCATACTAAATATTGGATTTTGTATATGTCGAGAACGACAACTATTAAAGTTTCGTTATCTATTCACACCAGCTAAAAAGCGGGAATTGCAGAAAAACTGTCTATATACGTATACTAAATAAAAATGAATATGGGTTTGTTTGAAGACCGTATACAGCTAAAAAGCAGAACCTACAGTGTCTTTCTGGAAGCAAAAATTATTGGGTTTTGACCGGAAGGAAACAATATGATGCAAAAGAATAAAAAAATGTAACTATGATAGCATTTAAAATAATAATTATGATGGGGGTATCGAAGCACGCCGGGTTTTAGCTTGTACGAACTACATTACATTTGCATCAAAATTGTTTTCTTGAAAAAAGTACCAGAAAAGTACTTCTGAAAAAATCAAAAGAGAAAAACGTGTAATAAGCAATTATAACAAAATATTGTAACAAAATGACGTATCTACCTAAAAAGCTAAAATAAAGGATACCTTTTAAGATATTTTCAATATAAAGTACATAATACGTACTAGACAAAAGTAAAACAAAATTAAAGTTAAATTAAAATTTATTAAAAAAAGGTGCATAGTGCAAGAAATTCAAATGCTTACAAAAAGTACCAAAAAAGTACCTTTTGACAATTTAGCAAGAAAAAACAAATCCAAAGAAAATCTGCAAATTACATTTACACATTTTAATAAAACATTTTTCAAAAAGTGAATTTTTCAAAAAGTACATTTACAAAAAGTACATTTCTCTGTTTTTAGAGAATGTTAAAACATACAGTGGGACAAACTTTATAAATAAATTTAGAGGAATTACAAAAAGTGTAATCAAAATTCTTTTAAATTAGAATTTGGTTAAGAACATTTTCATTCAATATTTAAGAAAAAGTTTCAGA
This sequence comes from Wohlfahrtia magnifica, assembly GCA_023159175.1. NCBI lineage: Eukaryota > Metazoa > Arthropoda > Insecta > Diptera > Sarcophagidae > Wohlfahrtia > Wohlfahrtia magnifica. The sequence continues at coordinate 8,226,833 of JAKWBJ010000536.1, forward strand.
AAAGTACTTTTTGGAAAGCTAAGAAAAATTTAAATATTAAAATCTGAAATAGTATTTTTATAAAAAAAGTTCTGTGAGAATGTTCTTTTTTAAATATTAAAAATACTGGCTATTAAAGAAAAGTACTAAGAAAGTACTTTTTATGGGTTTAACAGAAATATCTGAAGACACATTAACGTTTACTAAAATAACGTTTCTATTTAGCAAAAATTTTTAAGTATTTTAAATTTTAATAAATAATGAAACAACAGAAATAAACTGAAATTCATTAATTAAACTTAACTTATAAAATAATTCCAAACTCTCTGGTACATTTCTGTATAATTAATTTCTTGAATATTTGCAAATTATGAAATTACTAGCACATGGCTTTTAATTTAACGCTCATATTTCTTTTGATAAATTTGCATTTACAAATTAATGGCCGACCTTTTTTATATTTATACACATTTAGTACTATTCCTTTCCCCCCAAATGTTTCTGTTTTTATAATTCCCCTTTTTTTTTCTTGGTATAAAATAAGCTAAACCGAGCATATGAAATTTCCCATTGCTTTTTAATGAAAGGCTAGGAAAACAAAGCAAATCTGTAACAAAAACAAAATAAAGGAACTATTTAAATATGTATTAACAAAAACAACAGCAATGGCAGCAAAAGCAACAACTAAAAAGTACGAGTAGTGATGGCAGTAGTAGTGGTATAAACAGAAAGAAAAAACGCAGCACACTCTCAAAGAAAAATAACCAACAACAACGAAAAAACGTGCATAAAGTTTTATGGTTAAAATTTCCACTACATTTGCTTATCACGTCAAAAAAAGAAAAAAATGTGAAAAAATGAAATGAAAACAAAATCAGGAAAAAAAAACTTACGCATTTATGCTCAAATACGAGCATACATACATACTCGTACATACATACACATACATAAATTTATGTACATAAAACAACAACAATAACAACTACATTATAATGCATTTTAATTTATGGTAAAGAAAAACCAAAAGAGATAAAAAACAAAAACAAAGAAAGAGAAAAACTAAATAAATTTACCCACCATATAATAAAATACGAATAATTTGCTTGTTATTAAATAAACATTTCCTATAGCCTATCCTTAAGGCGCATGAGCACCACTACTACCTCAGCTATAAGACATTAAAGAGAGTAGAGTTTGGCGAGAGAAATATAAGGCAAATAAGAATGAGAATCTTTGCAAAGGGGCTGTAGAGGTTAAAAAAACAACTGTCAAATAAATGCTGTAGGTGATGATATGGAAGAGTAGGCATAGCTTTAGTACTTTATAAGTAAAATAGATGGGTACGTAACTTGTTTTAGTACTTAACTCTTGGTTTTGATATCGAATTTAATTAAAATTTATTTCTTAATACAAAATAACGTTAGTACCAAAAATGGTATCAAAAAAGTACAATTTTCATACAAATATACTCGTATAACAAATCATTACACAACAATAACTGGTAGATATTAAATAAAAGATAGTACCAATAGAACATTAGCTTTACAATAGAACCAATATGGACTTAATACGAAAGCTTTCCAACAAAAAGCATGTTAGGAACATGCCTGTAAAAGACAAAAATGGTAGGCTTTTAACAAAAACAAGAGAACAATTAAGCTGATGTGTGCGCTTCTGTGAAAACAGTGATGATCGAGAAATCAATTAATTTTTTCACTCGATAGCATCACTGGGAACTCCGCAGCTACTCCAAATAGACCTGAAATTGAACGGGCAATAACGGAGCTAAAAAACGATAAAGCGACCGCAGTAAATAACCTACCAGTTGAGTTCTACAAACCATCACCAGGCACATGTGTCGACCTTTTGCGCCCCCTTCTAAATGGCATATGGCCGAGTGAAAGTATAACATGAAGATGTTCAAACTGACGGGGTATTGCGCTAACCCCAGCTAATGTTAAAATTTTCAACAAAAATTGTGTTTATTTGTATCAAAGACCCTCTTGACCAATGATTCCTAAAGCAGCTGGCTGGTTTCCGTCGTTAAAGGTCATGTATCGACCATATTAAAAGGTTCAGACTAATTTTAGAACAATGCAGCAAGTTAAGCTGGACTTTATACGTAAATTTCATTGATTTAGAGAAAGCTTTCGATTCCATTAACAGTAAAAACATTTGAGTGGCTATGGGAAGCAAAAAAAAACTTATCAAAATTTAATAAAACAGGGATACAAACTGTCGCTTTTGCTATTCACTATTATATTAAATGCTATTTTAGACACCATAACAAGGGGGGGGGCATCATCTGGCGATTACATCAACATCTAGAAGACCTAGATTACACCGATGATATCGTACTATTGAGCAGTAGGAAGGATCATATGCAGTCTAAAATCAACGATCTTTTTTCAACCACTGCTAAGGCATGCTTACGAGTGAACATACGGAGGCGGATTTCTGTTCAGTCGCACGCACAGAAGAGGTTGTTTTTAATATAAATGGTACACCGATTGCATACGTTGACAAATTCTGCTATTTTAGCATGGCCATGACCGTACGACGAGATATGCCATGCTGCATGGGATGGAATTCGCAAGGCACACAGAGGTAAGGTAGAGCAAAGAATACATGGAGGCGCACCGTAAACAGCGAAACAGGCAAGACTTTTAGTGAATTACTGGCTTTAACTAGTAACAGACAAGTGACGGTCCTAACAAAGAAAACACTTTTTGGTCATCTACGGCAAATTTCAGTAGTACTTCTTGTATAATGAAATATTTCGTCATACTAAGTCAATAGGTTAATGGGTCAAAAGCACTACTACGCAAATTTGCCGTAAATTTAACATTTTTATGGTAAAAAATAAACATTTTGAAAAAGTACTTTATTTTAACAGTAAGGACAAATTTCTCTAAAAAAATTTACAAATGGTTTTTGTTTGGCTAAAATCTTATTCAGTATTAGAAACAATAGTGGTTTTAGTACTGAAGTTTTTGCTTAAAAAGTACCACAAATAAATTAATTATTCTCAAAATAAGTACATGCTTAATTATTTTTTCTTCATTATAATCTCCTTTAATAAAAAATTACGTTAGTACCAAAAATTACCCTTTCATAATAGTACCAAAGAAAGTACTATTTTCATACAAATATATAATGACTCGTTACACAGAAACAACAGGTAAATATTAAAACAATAAAAACTTTTAATTGGTAGTATTGAACATTACCTTTACAAAATAGCCCCAAAATAGAAAATATTCTACAAAGACATTATGTACATATTTAGCAAATATATTTTTTGTTCATAGCTTCGAAAGTACCCTTACGAAATATTAAAAAAAAGTAATAGTACCAAGACAATTATATTTTTTTAAAATTATTTTTGAATATATTTGGTACTTAAAATTACCCCTTCAACACATAATACCAAAAAAGTACCAAACCTTATCGAAATTGCTAATAAGCGTTACATGTTACCCCGGTATTATTTTTAATTATAATCTTGTTAAATATTAATTTGTTACAAAAACAAAAGGTACTAAAATCTTTATTATATTCGTTTTTCAACCCTGCTATATTTTACACATTGCAGTTACTGATGTTAATTGAGGAGGGTGGCGAGTAATAGGTGGGTGGGTAGTTATGGGTGTGTGTATGTAAGAATGGGCTGATAAAAATGTGATAAGAAAATTGCTTATGAAATTCACCACTTTTTTAATAAAGAAAAATTCTTAACTTTTCATGAAGTTTTGTGCTGTTCTGTTCTGAGGTAGTTAACCCTCTTTGAACCTTAAGGGTAGTTCTGTGCATGGTGAAATATGGTGAGTTTCTAAATTCCAACTGAGTATCTTTACACGTTACTGGGGGTATACTAAAACAAAAACAGTCGCCGTTTAATACAAGTACGTTCAGTATTAATTCTATGGGAGATTTTTTCACAAGGAAAATTTCACCGCAGACTTGCAGACGTTGTTCTTAAGTTTAACGTGAAATACATAAAAAATAAATAAAAAAAGAAAAATTCTTTGATAAAGTAAAATATAATAATAATTAAATAAATTAAATGGTTGTGATTTGAATAATGAAAGAAATTGAATAAAATTTAAGGCAAAATATATTATGAAAAGCAAAAAGTGTATAAAAAACAATGAAAACCGTGCGAATCCGAGCTTTAAAAATTCAAATTTTTGGCCTGAGTGTGTGTGCATGACCAGTGCTTCAAAAAAGAAAAATATATTTTTTGTGTGTGTATTTTTTATTTCTGCTTAAATCAATAAACCGGGAGGGTGGCTTTTCTGTATGAGTACGTGTATCTGTTTAATACAACGTGTCTAATAATGCCGACCAAAAAAGTAACACAAAATTTAAAATTAATCGTCAATATTTCAATAAATTTAAAAAATATATACATATATAAATTACCAAGAAACTACGAATACTTACAAGAAAAATCCCTATTTAAATAGCATACTTTTAGGCTGTTTCATGTTCCGCTTTATTTCTTTCCGGCTCAAGGTTAAAGTTTTGTTTTTGAGTTCATATTTTCATTTTTAAATTTTTTGCCGTGTTTTTGCCTTCTTTTTGTCTGTTGCCAACAAATTGAAAAGCTCTTTAGTGAACACTATTTGCTTTCATCATAAAAATTTATAGTGCTCTGAGGACGAATTTTTTTCTCTGCTTTACTTTTTGTTCTTCTACCTGTCGTTTCCTATGTGCTTGAAAGCATTGGGGAGATGGATGGGTGTATTTAAAAAACACAAGAAAAAATCACCAGAGCAATTTGTTTTTTTGTTTTTTATAATTTTGTGATTTTGTTGTTGTAGCAAATTTTCTATAAATATGACCTTAGGCCGTGCGCCAATAGTTGAGTACAAACTTTTAACTTTTTTTATTGCTTAAGTGTAAATAAAACTGCTAAAACGCAAAGGGAAATAATATTGATATGTTTTAACTTTTTCTCAATTGCATACTTTTAGGCTATGGTAAATGTTTGATTTTAAAAGCCTACTTTTAGGTGGGCAATGTAAAATTTTTCTGTTTTTTAGTGCCGCTATTGTTGCAGTTATTGAGATAAAGTTGTTGAATTGCAAAATAAAAGGGCGTTATTAGAGGAAATTTTGAAGAGTCTGGTTAGTACTTTGTTGAAGTTTTTTTCTTCTTTTTGTTAAAAAGGGGGGTTTAGAGGTCAACTTAAAAGGAAGTAAACAAAAATTGAAATGACATTGGTTGCAAAATTAGACAATTAGGAACTAATATGAAGTTTTAGATAATTTGCCTATTCTACAAAGCAGTACAAATTTCTACAAAAATCTTAATCGTAAGTAGGTGTGGCTGCACAAAACGATATGTTTTTTTTATGTATTAAAACTATTTAGAAATATCAGGACTGTAATTTGTGTATATTGTTTTTTTGCAAGCAAAGCACAATTTGATACCATCATGTTTACAACGCCTAATGCACAACGGTACGCCCATCGAATGTTATAGTAATAGGATCTAGACAAAATTTTTCGATCTTGACTCTTCTGAAATCTTTCATTGGAACAATTAGGCTGCTTTTTCGCCAATATTGCCAGACAGCCATGATTTGTTACTAGTTATGACCCTGGGTAGTGTAGTGATTTGAGCGCACACATAACGTCTCAAGCGGCCCAAGTTCCAGCCCTAGCAGAGATTATTACGAAAAAATTTAATTGTGGTTTCGACTGACAACTCCATCTAAAAAATTAAAACAGCGCCTCTGACCTTCCAGCTTACCGCTGGCCATGATGACAAACATCAAATTACAATACTAAGCAAAGATCACCACCACCACTTAGCAAGGATCTTCACCACTACTGGAAAGCTACAATGGATTAATTATATATTTAAGTTAAAAAATCAACTTGATTAACGAAACTGAAACAAAGCAATGAATGCTTTGTGGAAAGCCAATATGCCCCCTGGAGCAGTGTCGGAGCAAAAACATGACCATTTCGCCAATAACTCTTCGAATGTTGATTTTCAGGTACTTAATTGCCTTTGATTTAACGACTTAGACAAGTGACTTTACATAACCACAAAAAAAGAAATAAATAATCCAATGAAGTTAAGTCACACGATTTTTGTGGCCAATTAATTGGAACATATTGAACGTGATATTACACTTCCATCAAAAGTTTCTTCGAGTAAATAAATTGTAGAGCGCGATGTGTAGCATTTGGCTTTTTTTGTTGGAACTATATGCCAGTAAAATTAATGCCAAGCTATTTGAGTTACGAAAAAATTTCTAATCATGTCCTTATACCAATTCCCATTGACAGTAAGATTCTGACCATGATGGTTATTGAAGGCATATGGACTAATGACTCTAACATCCCATAAAGCGCACCGAATAGTAATTTTCTATGGATTTAATGGTGTTTCGATAAAAGCTTGTAAATTATCCTCACTCCATGTGGGACAAACCTAACCATTCAACCAAATATGGGCGTCATCAGAGAACAAAATTTTGATTGACGAACAGAACTATTATTTGGATAAAAAAAAACTCAACTTCTTGGGTGAAATTATGGCAGTAGTCGACAGAATTAAATAACTATGTAGGTATTATTCTCGATCGAAAGCTGAATTGGAGATACCACATAGAAAGAAAAACCAAGAACATATATCGTTGTTGGCCACTATGTAGAAGAAGAATGGGCTACAAATAGAAGCTTAGTCTTAATATGTTAAGCTGGTGTTATAGGAGCGTAGGTAATCTTTGCGGATAAAGACGGTGACCTTTAGGGTACAAAAATATAACAATAGGCTACTACAGTGGTTTTAGAGGGTTTTTTGCCTGAAAATAAGTAGGGAAATGTAGTCCCTACGACCAGAGCCTCGGAAACACTATTGGACATTCTTTCAACGACGTTCAAGTTATATCTGAAATGGTATTCCCTGCGGAACTAGAGAGAAGGAGCTACTATTTACGTCATCAGTGTATCCTCGGATCACTAAGCTTATACACACGAACGACGGAGTCCGATCGCACACCTTTGACAAATCTGTCGTGTTACTAGGAGGTTTTTATTACACATTGAGAAGATTTGTCAAAAGGGTTTCGTGTAAGAATAAATTGTATACGGATGGATTCAAGTTGAGGGCGAAAATTGGACTGGAGGTCTATACAGAAAATCAAGAGGCTGACATCTTGTTCCGCTTTGCAGAACATACTACCGCCAGCCCCTAAAGCTCCAAATGGGACAATTCTGCTTATTTACATACCCATTCAACCAAAAATGGGCTTCAATATCAATTACTGCTTTCAACAATTAGCAAGCATTGCTCTGATGCAAGTCTATTCATAATAAAATGTCAAACTAAACTAAGCAAAAAGCAGTGTTGCCAGCTTAAAGTTATGAATCTCTTAAAAATACTGATACAGCGATTTCTCTTAATAATTTGTCTTTAATTTTGTAGTATTTCTTTAACATTTTTTGGGAGGAAAGAGAAATCGATGGTAGTAATTTTGTGTTAAACATTCTTTCAATTTTTGAGGAAATCACTATGCGCGGTAATATGCTGCAGGAGCCTTTACACTGTAAAAGTACAACCTAGATTTAGGCAATTTCCTTAGACTAAAGTTGTCTTTTCTTTTGTGTATTTATTTCTCCATAAGTATCTTCAAACTGGTAACAGAAAGATTCACTACATTTGGTCGAAATGGATTCATTGTCAAGGAGAATCATCGGTCAAAAAGTGGATGGGATTAGACAAGTGAGCGTGGTGCCTCCAATACAAAATAAATATTGATTTTGGTATATAGTAACTTGAGAACAGTTTGGTCTGATTGACTTAATAGTCAATACAAATCATCACTCAAAAAGTGGGCGAAAATGGATGGAAGAGCATAGTAACCCCCATACAAACTAAATATTTGTTTTTGTATATCTTGGGAACGGTTGAAGGCAAACTTTCAGTATTTGTTCGGAATGACTTCATAGTCAATACAAGTCATCAGGAAAAAAATGGGTGCTATTTGATAAGTGGGCGTGGTACCTCCCATATAAAGTAAATATTAATTTTTTTTATTGTATATCTAGAGAACGACAATAGTAGAAGTTTCCAAATTAGGTTCAAACAACGTCGTGAACTAAATATTGGATTTCGTATATGTGGAGATGCACATCAGCTAAAAATCGGAAATTGCACAAAGCGCACTGGATAAAAGCAATCTACATACGTATACTATATAAAAATGAATGTGTGTGAATGTGTTTGTTTGAAGACGGTCTACAGCTATAAAGCCGAACCTACAGTGTCTTTCTGGAAGGAACAAATGATTGAATTTTGACTGGAAGAGAACAATATGGGGAAAAAGAGTAAAAATGTAACTAAGACAGGAATTAAGATAGGGGTAGTGAAGCACACTGGGTTTTAGCTGGTAAAAAATAAATTAGTCTTCAACGCTTATAAGTGTGGCTTTATTAATTTTGGAGAAAAACTAGTCTAACTTGACTATCATTAAACGCAATTTAGTCAGATAAGATCGATATTTGACTTATACGTTAAATTTTGTAAATGCAATACTTTGCAACTCCTGGTGATGAGTGATGATTTGTTGTCTGTGTACCAACCTATCGCTAATGTCATTCCGATATTTTTCAATTTCAATTTTTAATTTCATGGTGAATACGAAAGTATTGCAGATGGAATCACAATTTACCATAATCTACTAGCTTAGGTTAGGTTCGTTTGACAATTGTTCAACGAACGGGCTCAATTGGCAATTGTTGTGCTACAAAGTCCTTGTACACATCGCCTGTCGCAATCCTGTTCATGTCCTGAAATGCCGGGCAGCGGTATGGAACTTGTTAAATAAACTTTTCCGATCTTTTTTTTCCCTGATCTTTGGTTATGTTTGTCAAGAGCATAATGCATGGGTTCTTACGTGTTTTTTGGGAGGTATCAAAAAATTACACTATCCTTCAGCCATCTAAATGTATCCAAATCTTTGTGGTTTTGCAAAACAGATGAGATATTTCACTCATAGTTCATATGATTTCACATGCAGTTCTTATGTTGTCAGTCGTTTGTTTTATTCCGATGTTGACCAATAATCTGTAGGGCTCTATCGCAAGTAAGTTTAAATGTATAAATAAGTAATGAGAGCATCTTACAATGGTTTCTTTGTAGAAATATGTATTAAAAATGCTTCTTTGTAGCTTATAATTCATTTACATTTTCTTTATTTTCTTTCATTTATAATACCCCCATAAAATATGCTTTTAATTTGTAAAATATTTACATATTCAGCACCTCCTCTTAATTTTCTATTCATTAATAAATTTATTGCATTTTCTAATTTATTGAGAGAAGCTTTGAGACAAATTTTAAGCAATTTCTTGCTCTATTTAGCTTTTCTATAAATTTCTATTAACCCATATTGTTGTTGTTGTGGTAGTGGTAATGTAAGTAATAAATAATCATTCAATACAATTTTAAAACCAAGATAAGCCTGAAAGGGGGAAATGGGGAGAGTAGAAGGAAAAATTGTGGTAAATGGTAACCATAAAGAGATGATGTTTATGATTATAATTTGCATTAGAGTTCTTTTCTTCATTAGTATTGCTTGTGTGTGATAAATTTAAACTACTTTTTAGGCTGTTATAGCAATGAAACAAACTTTTACTAACAATTGCCACTATATTGCATACCTTATGGGGAGAACCCTCAAACAGCACATACTTATGCAAAAATGTTACTCTGTCTCTTTTTATCTCCATGTATCGAAGTAGTAGTAGCCGTCGTAGTAGTTTTAGCTTTTTTTTGGTAGGTATTGTTTATCATACCCAGGGGCCATTTGCCAATTTGTTGTGTAGTCATCAGTTGTGTGTGCGATGGCATTATTAATATGCTGATGACTATAGCAATAAATATTGCATACATTAGGGGACGACAAAAAAAGTTAAAAAAAAATCAATAACCAAAAATAAAAAAGGTTTACATATTTAGGAATTTGCCTTAAAGCTTCAAAATAGCACATCTGGCTTAAGAAATACATAATTCCGAAAATTTATTAAAGGGATTAAAACCAATTTTTGCTATATCACCTTGAGCTAAAGAAAGTAAGGGTTACATATACCCTTTTTGGAATAAATAATGGTTTCTTTGGAAATACTTATTTACCCATAGCCTATTTAGAGGGGCTCAAACCTTCTTTTTTTACGAACTTTTCCCATTTTGTTTTCGAAGAAACCATTTTTGTTTTTGTTCTTTTTGCAAATTTCTCATGTATTATGTTATTGTTGTTATTTTTGTTGTTGTGCAAATAATAATAATAATAAGTTGTTGGCAAAACGGTGTGTTTTGTCTGTCTATCTGGCAAAACTATTTTAAATGATAAAGTTTTACTTGGGTTTCCTCTTTGTTGGAATTTGTTAAGTTTTTGTTATTTTAGATTTATTTTCAAAGAATTGAAAACCAAACTCAACAAAAAGAAGTTGAAACTTTTAAAGAGAAATATGGTGGAAAGGAAATAAAGACATTCAAAAATGATAATTAAGGAAAAAACCTAAGAAAGATGGCGTTAAAAAGAACTTCAGAAATAAGCATATGAATTTTATAAAAACTCTAAAAACAGACTAGAAAAATTATTTAATTCTGGTTCCTTAAGGTATGCCAAGTTTTTATAATTTAAAATTAAAAAATATAAAAATAGTTAATTAGGTAATTAGTAAATAGGTTCACATTTATAACATTGAAAACAATTTTACTTATACTACTTCATTCGGATCACAGGTGCCCTACAAGGGCTTTTTTTGTGAAACTTGTAGCGGTGAGACTGAACGCCATATTACGCAGGTATATTATCCCCTGGCGATACTTCTCTATTCTATCTGAGGAACACTTGATACTGGGTGACTGTGCCTCATCTGGACCTGAACTGCATAGGGGATTCCGTGTCATTATTCCTAGTAGGGGGATTAGGAATCTGGCTTTATCATCCGCAGAATTCAGTGCATGTCTATACTGACGATTGTAGACTAGGGAACAGGATGGAATTGAACAGTGGAACTTCTTCCGAGAGTCTCAATCTTGGTGTTTCTCTTCGTCTTTCGGACTATTGCAGTGTGTTTCAGCCCGAAATGATGGCCGAAGTTAATGGCGCCCCCATTGACGATATATACCTGTTCTAATAGCCAGGCGGCGATCAGATATCTTTCGGGTGTGATCTTCAACTGTAAGCTTGTCAGAGACTGCCGTCGTTCCCTTGTGTCATTATCATGACAGTTTTGTGCACACCTCATCTGGTTGGCTGGTTACAGGGACATTCCCGGTAACACTGCTGCTAATGATCTAGCTAGACACACTTCTTGCCCACATTCATCTTCACGTGAGGCTGCGTGTACCTCTTATCTGCGTTAAACTGGAGATCAAGTGAAAGTATATCTTGGACGCTTAAAGAAGCTGGAAGGAAGGTGCATCTTGCTTTATTAGACTTGCCTGGTCCAGGTTAGATATGCAGTGTGCCAGTCAACTGTTCAAACTGGATCGTCGAAGTATTTCCTCTGCTATATCAATCCTCACGGGCCATCGCGTCAGGGGTAGGCAGGCACAAAGTCTGCGCTCATCTGCAAATGAATTTTGTCGTAGCTGTGAATTTGCTAAGGAGGAGGAGGTGTCCATGGTTCACTTTCCCTCTCATGGCGAAGACTTCCCACACTGCGCTCTCCTTTCCTCCATGGCCCTTCGGAGCTATTGATCTTTAACATCAGGTTAATAGCCAGGTTCATTAGACTCTCGGGCTGGTTTCCGATCTAATCTAGGGAAGAGCTACAGTGCGGTGCCTCTGTTTGATTATCAGGACTCTGGTGAATAAAACATTGTTTGTGCACCGTCGACCTTTGAAATTTCCTACATATATCACTCTATGCCTTACAAATTTTTTCAGAACACGTCCATGTACTCGATCATGAGTCTCACGCACTTCGCAGCACTGACAATAATAGCTATCTTGTTTGCTAAGTCATAAAACTAAGCACCAGTTAACATTTCCTAGCCATTAATCTAAGAATCTTATAAACCATTAGTTCAGTTAAATTTCTAGCATAAGTACTTGAAAAGTACTACTGAAACAGTACAAGTATCATTCTTTTACCTATAACTTGAAAAATAAGCTTGCAATCCCTAAAAGTAGGCTAAACATTAACTTTTTAAGAAAGAAATATTAAGGTATGATTTGATTAAACAAAAACTATTTTGTAAAATAGTCATGTATTAATGTAATTTTTTAATTTTTCTTGCAAAATATCTTTCGTTGCAACCCTCGTATATTTTTGCTCTTTTATTGATTTTAGCTTTAGATTTATTTCTCCATTTGAACTTCATTATGAGACAAATTTTGCTGATGACTTGTTTTAAAAATTATTGTCTCTATAAAATTTCATACTCTAGTAAATTTTTAGAAATTATACACACACACACACACAAACACACACGAAAAAGTTCTGTTGCCTACTTTAGGGATATATTGCATCCTTGCATATTTATAATGTGAGTTAAATAGACAAATGTGTGTATAAGTTTAAAAAGAGGACATAAAAAATAAGAAAATAAAGAAAAAATAAAACTAAATTAAAATATGCTTTATTTTGATTGTACCCTACTTATTAAAGAGAAGTCATATAAGACATATTTTACCAAAGGTAATCTGAAGAAATCGTAAAAATTTATAATATTGTTCTGTACAATTTTTATGCTTTAAAGAGCTGCTTTTTTCAAGGTTCTTAAGTTAAAAAATGCTTACAAAATATCAGAAACTATTTAAAAAGAGAGAGAACGTGTTTTAATAATTTTTGCTTTGTTATCGCAAATGCAAAATTTTTTAAAAATATTATTTTTGCAAATTTGTTGCATATGTTTTAGGAACTTTTCAATAAGAGTTGGCATCTCTTATTTTTTGTTTTTTTTTTTAACTTACACAGAGTAAGGAGCTACAAATTCGTTGATTTCTTATAGATTTTTATATACTCGTACTTGAGTGTTTATATTTCTGGCTATCACAGCATGTTTAAAAACCAAAAAAAATGTTGCATACTTACCGGAATATTTAACTTTGTTTATTTTTTGCATAATTGAAATAAATTGTTGCATACTTTCTGTTGTTCTTTTTTTCCCCATTGCTTGTTACTAACTGCAAATTGCTTTAATATGCTAAACACTGAACAAATTTTTGAAAGACTAAATTCTAGTTTTCGGAGTTTTCTAATGAAATTGTGAGGTGAGGTTTCAAAGAGGATATATATATAGATAAAGACTAGTGGTAGAAAACAAAGCAGAGCAAATAACCCAGTAGTACATTCGTTATAATTTGAATGTTTATTTAAAGTAAGGTCATGTGGGAATGATTTTATCTTGATTGGTATATACATTTGGTTTTTTTAGTAAGTAAAGCTAGCAATAAATGTACTCTACACTTTTCTTTTTTAGGTGTAGTTTGACATACATTTTGGCTGATGAATAAAAATTTTGTTGCACAATAGTAAACACCGTTTTTAAGCATATTGTTACGTTTTAACTTTTTTTAAACGTTTGAGTTCCTTTAAAATGCGTTAAATGAAATAAGTGACATTATACAGTACCATAATTTAGCTTTCTACACAATGCACAACTTATTTAACTTCCACTTAACATACAAATTTATCAACACTTTTACTGACGCCTTAGCACAACTTTACTCTTTGACTGTTACGAGTGACTACTAACTAAGCAGAATGTGGTGCCCTTTTATAGTAAATCAACAACCTTTAATTCTGCTACGTTAACTTAAATGTAAAGTTTAACACCCAAAATTGAACTGGCAAAACCCTTCAAATAAATACAGCATCAGCAGACTGATCGTAGTACTGACACAAACCAATAGAATAACTTCCCTAATAATGTCAATAGCTCTGAATGTACAAATGTTGGTGTATATTTTTAGGCATTTTAATTTTCGTAACTATATTATATATTATTTAATCAAATTTCAGAGTTATTAGAAAGTTTACTCTGGCTTTAGCGAGTGACTGACTACGGCAAATAATTTTTAACTTCACAAACAACTATTTAAAATTCTTTGTTAAAACTTAGACTGCAACAAATGTTTGTGGAAACAGTTTATAATTATGTTTTTTTTTTTACTGCAGCCTGTCAACATTGGCAGAAATTTGAATAATTTTTATTTTTGTTGGTAATGGAGTTTAAATGTAATTTAAAAATTATTCACTTTATAATAAATATGCTAAACTTTTTTATATGTTGGCAAAATATGCCAAAAATGTGTTCTTTTATCTTAAATTGTTAGAAATGCTTAATTTGAAACCGATTGTATATGCACAGCTCTTAATATAATTTTTTAAAATTTTTATCAAACTGTTTTAATATAAGCCTGCGGGTATGCTGATCTTTTTAAAATTATTTATTTTAGTAAATCTCTTTAGCTGAAGTGTTACCAATATATTTAACCCTTTAACGAAGAACGGGACACAAATGTTTCATTTCGTTTATTCGTGATTATAGATACATATTCTGATGGGTTTTTATCAAATCAGTATGGTTCGATAAAGAATAAATGCATTCTTTGATGTGCGACTTAACATAAAGCTTTTTTTAATTTAATTGGGCTTAAGAGCATATCAAATTCAAAAATTTTTATTTATTTTTTTGCACTTTTAGTTTTCTAACAGCTCTTGGTATTATATGTACCAATACCTTATGTAAAACAGGGGCCTGCTTGAAAATATGATGGTAAAGGTAAAACTAAAGGAGAATTTATTTTTTTATGTTTTTGTATTTGATTTAATATTTTGTAAATGACAAGCAACAAAATATACAAAATTCAGTAAAAGACATAAAAACCAAAATAAAAACGCATTTAAATCAAAATCAACATCGGACTTAATTATGATAAATTGCAAAACAATTCCTATTCCCAGCAAAGCATTTTACATATAAAACAAATGTTTGTATGACTTCCGGTTTCATTTTTTGTGCAAACAACGCTTCGCTTTCTGACTCCTCGTTCTATTTGTTACTGCCACCAGTCTTGACCTTTTAAAGGCATTTCGACTGCAAAAACAACTGCGGGAGAAAATCCAAACGCTTTAAAGAAATGGTTGCGAAATTTTTGCGAAGATTTTGTCATATTCTACATATAGAGTCATGTGAAAAGTAATAGTGAGCCATTGCTATTTTCCCTAAAAGCTTAAAAAAAAGATGAGCAACAGTAGCTCAGAAACGGTACAAAATTTGTTTGTCACATAATGGTTAATTACGTCATCGAAATTCAAGCAGACAATTTATAAGATCTCATTGATAAATATTTAAATATAAAAACAGAAATAGATTTTTAACTATTTTGATATAAGTGCCCCTAGTATTATTCAGATGACTGTATATGAGTTTTGTATATGCAAATTCATTAAACTAAAAAACAGACTGCAGGAACCTCCTCATAAAGGCTAATATTTGGGATTTAAATCTGCCTGTACATATAATCAGGGTCAGCATAAGCCGGAAAACCCAATTTTAATTGGTTTTTTTTCTTTGAAAATTAACTAAAAGTTTTTTGGGAGCTTTAGGTTTATAAACACTTTTTGTCATTGATGCATCAGTCTTTGAATTTTTACTCACTGAAGGTTTTTCGGTCTGCAGAATATCTTCGATATAATTTTTTCTCCGATCGCTGAGTCTGCAAGCTTATCCAAAATACCATTATTCTCAATGTCGAATTGCAACATATTCAAAACCTGTACAGTTTTATAGGACCAACGGGTAGTGCGTTGTCTCAATAAAATCAAAAAATTACTTATCATGGATTTTAATAAATTATATATTTTTTGAAAGCTAATTATCGCCTGATTGGTTTTTCATTATATTGTCACAAAACGGCACTAAACTCATCTAATCTTTAATAGAAAAATACTGTATAAAAAATTGCATTTTAGGTACTTCAGAAAAATAGCTATAAAGACTCTATTTTATTAAGAAATTTTTAAAAGTTTGATTTTTTAATTACTCCACAATATTATAAGCAAAATAGGAAAAAAGTTTTAAATTTTGTTTATGGTTTTTAATTTATACTGCTTTGAAAAATGTAGTTATTTCAACAAAAATTTTAAATTTACCAAAATTTAAAGAAGTATTAAAAATAATATAAAAATGTATATATTTTTTTATTTCTATCTTTTGAAACTATATAACATGTTGTATCAGATAAAAAAAATTGAACCAACTTTGTCCTACAACTTAAAAAGTTTTGATATTTTAAAAATGTATTATTTAGAGAATTTTCATAAATTTTACTGTTTTAAGTGGCTTAAGACAAATAAAAAATTTAAAATAATTTGAATTATCAATTTATATATCATATATTATACCAGAAATAATTAAAATGAATAATAAAATTTCAAATTTGAAGTACAATATGGAATTCTCGGAAGATTACTATACATTTTTCATTTTGTTGCTGTTGCAAAATCCACAAAATTTAAAAAGAACATTTTTTTAATTAAAAAATTAAACATAGAAAACTATCTTAAGAGAGGCTTTGTTTGATTTAACTATATGTGGGCGGTGGGCGTGTTCGGTGTCCTATTTGTTCAAATTTTGAATGTGTCTACATTTTGTCCTAATAATTGTAAGTACGAAATATCATTTATCTACGACAACTCCTTCAATTTTTGTGCTTGCCTTTTAAGGGATCGACGCAATCTAATCACTTTCAAAAATAACTCATGTGATTTAGAATAATTAAATGGAAAATATATTTGCACAACGTAACTAAAACCACGAATTTTCTCACAATTTACAGCGCGCAAACCCTTGGACATTTGACTACAAACTAGTTAGCTACTTTAGCACTCTTATAAAACAAGTATGCTTATAAGCTCATTGGCATTACTCTCATTGTTACTCTTTTAAAGGACAATTTTTTTCCCAAATTTTTACATATGACGATGAATATTTTCATAATTTTTCACACAGAAGGAGTAACAATTTTCAAATTTTTCTTACACTTTGCTCCTGAAAAGTTGCGTTTACGAGAAAGAATGTACAAATAAATTTCCACTGCAAAATTCTCCGTCATCAAAGGGTTAATGTTGAAAAAAATCTTAATATAAGTGACTCCTACCAATATGCAACAATTTTTTTTAATATAAGGTGTGCTTTAAAGTGATAAGATCACCTTAATATTTGCTCAATTCATTCAAACTATAAAATGTTATGTATGGTCACCTTATTAAAAAATTCTACGTTCAAATAAATGAATAATAAACCGGTTTTGCTTTTAGAGACGTACCATTATATTAAATTTATGTAAATATTTAAATTTATGTAAATGAGAGCAAAATTCAATGCGTCGAAATGATAAGGCCAGTGATACATTTATCCAAACTTTTATTTAAACTAAGCATTAATCAATTAATTTTAATTTATACAGTTCCCATTGCCTTCCATTGTCTTAAAAATACGGGATGGCAAGGCACTTACTAAATTGTCCAGAACGTTGGAGCGGATTTCGTGCCAGCTGTTGCAGATGGCCACTTTTAATTCATCTTAATCCGGTACTGCTTAGTGTCTGCACAAACATTACGCACAAACAGTCCCCACAAATTTTCCATGGGGTTTAGGTCGGTGGAACATGCTGGTCAATCAAGTACTTTAATAATGTTTTCCTAAAACCATAGTCTGCTCGACTTGCTGACGTGAATTGCTGCGTTATCTTGTTGAAAGTGAAAGTTTTGTCAGCTTTTTGGGCCAAATAAGGCAGCAAACGTTCATACAGAATGCCCTGGTACTCTAAACTATCCATTCGAATGGAAGGAAAGTAGAGTTCCAGGGTAACATGTGAGCCCAAACCATCAAATTGCCACCGCCTAAATTCCGTTTGGAAAAAAACAAGGGCTTCTTCCTTAAATCTCGCCAATAGAAATTAAAACCATCTGGTCCATCCAGATTAAATTTTTTCTCATTAGAAAAAATTACCTACAAACCCAAAAATTTATGGAATATCTTATAAGCTTTTTAAAAAAATGTTTACCTGATGCCAATTAGTTGCCATGTTGTTTTTCGTAAACTGCTTACGCTTAATCTTATGCTGCTTAGTCAGACAGGGATTTTTTTTTTAATTTTACTCGAATAAGGTTTGGCTGGGCGTTGTTGGCTCTTAGAATTGTGTTTTTTGAAGCTTTTAATTTCAATTCCTCTCTTATTGTTACCACACTTTTCATGGAATTCGAGGCCTTTCGTGAAATTAGCCGAGTTTCGCGGGCAGATAGGACCTTTGGACGACCCGTGCTTTTTAATTTTCCATAATTTTCTCTGTTTTTGAGAAAACTTTGCACAACACACAAAGATCGTCCCATTTTTTTCGCCATTCCACGCAAACTTAATCCCTGCTCATGAAGTGCCACAATTTGTCTTAGTTCATAAGGTGACAAATTCTGTTGCTTATTAATCACTGACCTTATCATTTTGACGCATTGAATTTTGCACTTATTTACATAAATTTAAATAAAGACAATATACTGGTACGTCTCTAAAAGCAAAACTGGCTTATTATTCACTTATTTGAACGTAGAATTTTTTTGAATAAGGTGACCATACGTAACATTTTATAGTTTGGATAAATTGAGCAATTATTAAGGTGACCTTATCATTTTGAAGCACACCATAGACCCTTATGATATTTTTAATTATCAGTTAAGCTTAAAAAAGCGCAAAGTAATTAAAATCAAAATTTTTTTTTAATGCAGCCTATAAATATGCCAGTTTTATTATACGCTTTAATAGCCTTGCAATATACAATTTTTACCACTTAAA
This sequence comes from Wohlfahrtia magnifica, assembly GCA_023159175.1. Classification (NCBI taxonomy): domain Eukaryota; kingdom Metazoa; phylum Arthropoda; class Insecta; order Diptera; family Sarcophagidae; genus Wohlfahrtia; species Wohlfahrtia magnifica. Next base: position 8,245,646 of record JAKWBJ010000536.1, read on the forward strand.
GCTAGTTTTTGTAATGCAATTAATTTAAAAGATTTTTTTGTTTACAACCTTAAAATATGTTACAATTCTTAAATAAATTTAAAGTTCTATGGAAAACTTTAAGAATTTTTAAACTTGAAATTTTTGCTCACATATTTAAGACAAATTGTTGTTTACATCTTGGCTTTATTTTATATCAAAATTTGTATTTAGCATAATTTCAGGCAACTTTCAATTGGAACAAAAAAATAAAATAAAAAATAAAAAAACGAAAATGCAAATTTCACTTTATTACAAATTACACAGAAACACAGACAAATAAATTATAACGAGTATATCAACAGTCTGTCCTTGTGCTTAACACAATTCATGGGGATACAAAAAAAAAATTCTATACAAATAATATGAAAAACAAGACAAAAAATTATAAAAAACAAGAGGGTGCTTTTCGTAAAATTCTTTATAAGGGTTCATAAATATTATGCTATTGTATTACCCAAAGACGTAGGACAACATAACGTAGTATGTAGTAAAAATAAAATGTAATAAAATAATATAATAAAGCAAAGGATACAAAAAAGAAGAGATATAAAAACAAAACTGTTTAAGTATCTGTTGAACTCCCTTTCTGAGTAAAACATAGCTTTGGCTTTAGGGCCATTACAGTCACAGCAGCACATAGCACCAGTTTCAAATTAACACACATGTATTAGCCATCTTTGTTCGTTATTCCTATTGCTTTAAATTCTCAAAAATAACAAGAAAAGTTCATTATGAAACGCCAAAAAGTATGCAATAAGAAAATCACTTTAAAGAAAGCAAGATAAGAAAAATGCGTTTGACATAACAGCAAAAGCCGGTATATTGTGTTGTGATAACGAATGTGGTGAAAATATTTTTAATTTAAGAAAGGAGAGAGAGAGAGCGTGAAAGCAAGGTGTATTGGAATATAAGATATTCTCTTCTATATAACAACATGTACGTTGCATAGTAGTTGCTTTTGTTCTGTTCTCATTTGGAAGGTTAATGTGGTGAACTTATCTCTCTTTTCATATTATATTTTTCTCTCTTTATACACTTTAAGTGTAAATACAATATTTGTTATTATTTGTTTTTAGTCTATATATTTTAAAAATAAAAACACCTACACACATACACTTACACTCACATTAAACTCTCTTAACAGTTTTGTATTTGTTTATTATGCTGCGTTAAATGCCGGTATAATTGTAAATATTGTTTTTTCCTTTACTCTCTATTTCTCTCTCACTCTCTTTGTGTTATTGTGCGAATACTCGCTTGTTTACAATTTGCCATGTGATTATTATTGCTGCACACAAAACTCTGCCTGCTCTACATGGCTGTCGCTGTCTGCAGCTCAGCTGCTGCTATTTTACTATTATTTTATGATATTGTGTTGTTGTGCTGTGCGGTGATTTGATTTTTATGTTGTTTTGTTTACACTCATACTATTGTATATATACCTTACAAGCCTAAAAACATGCTTTACATAGTTTTTGCAAAGATTATGCTTTGCTTTTTTTTTGTATGATTTGTTTACACAAATAGAAATAAATAGAAAAAAAAGCAGAAAATATCGTAAAAATGTCAAGTGTTGATTAAATTGCTTGCTCTCTCTCTCTCTCTCTCTCTCTCTCTCTCTTTATCTCTTAGGCTTAAGTGGTGATTTATTTTAATTAATATTTTTATATTCATAATATTTATTTGCTTTTCCTTGTGATTTCTAAGTTTTTATGCGTTAATTTTAGAATAAATTCCGTGTATTTTTTATGTTAACGGTAATAAAAGGATCATAAATGTTTTTGTGTGTTTTACATTGATTTTAATAGTCTATTATTTTAATTATACAGCCTTAATCTAGGCTATAGAAATATGAAAATGTATTAGCACACAATGAAGTAGCACAAAATATAGTATTAAAATATAGTATTATTGTTGAAGTCACTGAAACTGATTCTAAAGAGAAATAATAAAAAATCGGATAATTTCATAATCATGGTTATGTAGGCCAATTGTGGTTGCTCTCTCTTCAGTATTTCGTTCAAGCGATCAAATTGAGAGTATGAACCAGAGATTAGCAATGAATCGCTTTATTTGCTGCTCATACCTACTCATGAATTTATAAGTATTAGTGAGTACACATCTTTCGAATTCAACTACTCATACTCACTCATACTCACAATAACTTTCATAAGAATAAGTAGCAATGAGTATGAATCGAACGTCACACAGTGCGTTGTATCATAGGCAAAAATGGCTGTAAACACTCTATTTGTTTAAGAAATTTTTACAATATTGTAAAAAAATAAAAAAAATTTATTCACTCTATTCATGAATGTAATATTGGCTATTAAAAATAAAAAGAAAACACATTTCCTAACAATGAGTATTCGAATGTTCATATTCGAGTCATACTCATTTTTTATTGTCTACGCGTAATGAGTGCAAATGAGTATGAATCAATAGCCACACAAATGTTGCTAAGTATGTCTATGATGAGTACTTTAGATTATAAATACCTATGAGTAACCATTGCAATAAGTTATGAGTATAAGAATTAATGAATCATGATTCGGGTATACTCAAGGTTTTAGTACTCATTGGTGATCTCTGACAGGAACTATATCAGAATTAAGTGACTTGCAAGTTGCAAGAAGGATATGATGATTAATTTCATTCCAGTCCCTATAAACCATTAACCTTATACTCTTAACGATCAATCAATGCTTTGAAATTGATTGTGGAGGATTTTTAGTTAAACCATTTTTATCACTACTTATTGTCTAACTCAAAATTCGTTAAGTTTCAGCAGCATTTATCAATTAATTAATAAATAGGACGGTTTCTATATAAAATAGAGCGTAAAACTTATCTAAACTTGAACATGTAAAAAAAATTAAATGAAAAATGATTTTGCTTGGGAAATACACCCAGATTCTGCAAGGCTACTTAAACGACATATGTACTTATATAAATAATATAAAGGTATATATCTCTTCTTTTCAAACCCGAAAATTTCAAATCGGGTAATATTCAGCTACGTTATTAGCTTATATGTGCTTGCAGGGTCCCACTGGGTGACATATCCACTTTTACGGTTTCAGATCTGCTCTTGTTCATTAAGAAGACAGCAGATCTACTTAAGAAACTATAGAGCCAACTGAGCACAATAGAGCTCATGTGTCGCAGTGTCCTGCAATAGTGCCTGGTCAGGACAATAGTAATAATAATAAGACGCTGAAAGATTCCCTCCTTTTAAATGCCACAGCTGGGAATATTCGAATGCTTTTAGCGTCAAAGATTCTATTTTCGGTTGTCCACAATGTATATTTAAAAAACCAGGTCCTTAGTTCACAAATTTTTTCTTTTATAATATATTATAAAGCCTATACTACCAAAATAAAAAACATGCAGTTGATTTGCCAGATAAAACTATAAAGATACAACCTGAAAGTACACTGCAAAAAACAATGAAAAAAACAATGAAAAAATCAAAATTTCTCTTTAGTTATTCAAAACTTATTTTTGTTTTTCTTTTTTAACACACGCCTTTCAGAATTCCTTCAAACGGAGTTTAAATTTTGTTTTTATATTCAAATAATTTTAATTTCTTTTACGCATAAGTGCTATGAAATGGGACATCAGTAAAAACTTTTCTTACCTTAAAAAATAAAAATAAAATTAAATTAAAATTTATTCTTTTATACAAATTGAATGCTATTCCATACTTTTATTAAAATTCCTCCTTTGGTACTTTCTTTGGAAAAAACAACAAAACCTTTTCCCCTTTTCTCAAGAGTGGCACTTAAGCTACTTTTTATTATAGTACAACTTCTTACTGTTGCAGTTGCACATATAAAAATGGGGTAAGAACAGAAGAAAGAGGGAGAGAGAGAGAGATAGACGTTTGTTTAACAATTCAAAAACAATTTTTCTTGGTAGTAGCAACACCTGCTTTCTAAAGCCTAAATGTATGCAGGAAAATGCAATAACAAAGAAAACTACAGAACAAATGAAAAAATAATAGTTTCAACCATAACAGTAAGGCAAAAAGGAAGAAAGAAAAGGAAATTGAAAGATTAAGAAAGGCGATCAATGAAATGTGTTAAATGATTTTTATGGGCAATAAAGAAAAATGGAATATATGTTCAATAAGGAAATTGTTGAATTTGTTATAAAATTTTAAGACATGTTGGAATAAAAGTTTCTATAATTATAATAAGCGAATAAAATCTTTGAAAATTACGCCTTAAACATATGACGCTTATTTATACAGAAGATTATTAGCAACACGCTCCTAAAAGTATGCAATTATTTTAAAATTCTGTTTTTATTGCTGGATAAAAGATGAGTTTTTAACGCAAGCAGTTCAAGATATTTTTTACTCGTATGTTTACGTTCCTTAAAATAGGCTAATAAGTGTTTTAAGTTAACAGTCCTTCCTTTATTTGGTAACTATCTACAGGATAAGTAGACAATATGGCCAGTTCCCCATTAGTGAGTTCTAATCAACTTTTCTCGTTATAAAGAAGAAAAATTTAACAAGTGGGCTAAAATGTCCTGGGCCTAGCACAAAAAACGCTTTTTTTGTTGTTGAAAATTTGCTTTATTCACCAACGTAGTCTCCATCAAGAGCAATGCAACAATTTCTGTGCCACATCTTTTGCCTAAAAATAGGCCTAAGTTTTAGCGCTAACCTCTTCTTTCGCGCGAAATTTCTTACCGGCGTGCATTTATCTGAGGTCTGCGAAGAGCCAGTAGTCACCACTAACATACTCTTATTTTTGGTCAACAGTGAGGAAACGCGGTACCAACTTTAAACAAAGCTTTCTTGTAGTGAAATGCTTATGCAATATAAAGCCAATATGTTCCTTACGATATCAGCTAACTCACGCAGCTTTAATTTCCGATCATTCTGAACGATTTTGTTGATTTTTTGACGTATTCTGGTATTACCGCCTCATTTGGACATCTAATGCGTTCTGCATCATCGGTGCCTCTACAACCGCGTTTTATTGCTGTTTCTGATCGAGCGGTGTCTCCATAATACTTTTCAAGCCATTGCTTCGCTTGAACGGCATTTTTGCCCATCAAGAAGCGGTATAGAATTAAAGCACGAAATTGTTTATGATCTATTGCTCTGAAAATAACAAAAGTAGCGTCATCTCAGCACAATAACTCACGAACTTATTAATAGAATACCATGAAACTTTAACAGCTGTCTTTTGAAGGTAAGAACTAACTGAAAAAGAGGTGAATGAATTAAAACTAGTGCCATCTATGTGTTAAGCCCGGGACTTAATAGCTCATATGTCAGCTATTAACCGCTAACTCAGAATTATACGGAATAAGTCTATATTAAAATAGTTCTATCAGCTGGTTCACACTGCTTCTGCTAACGATTCTAAATGATGTAGATATGCCTGATCAGAATTTGAGTCTATCATTAACTCTAAATGCTTAGAAAAATTAAAAAAAATAAAGCCTACACTACCAAAATAGAAAGCATGCAGTTGATTTGCCAGATAAAACTATAAAGATACAACCTGAAAGTATACTGCAAAAAACAATGAAAAAATCAAAATTTCTCTTTAGTTATTTATCATTATATTAGAATCGTAGATAATTCCTTAAGGCTTATTTTAATTAATATTCCTATCTATCTGTTGAACATTTGAATCCACATTAAACCTATACTTTAGTTGTTCTCATCCCTAAAATAAAACAAAATTAATAGACTATGTTATGCTATATTTTTAGGCATTGTTTTGTATTTAAAATTTATTTGTTTACTCTTAATAATATGTTCGATGGCCGACAAAACTGGTATGCTAATTTTGCAGAGAAAAAAATATAATTAAAATATTTTCAATTTGTTGACTAAAATTTCAAAAATTTTGTTAAAGTATTGGCCATAAATCCCCAAAGTATGCTTATAATTCTTTATACTTGTTATGAATTCATAAACATAAATAAAATTTATTTAACTTAAATAAATATAAATTATGGGGTCTCTAATGGAAAAAAATTAAACGAAATATAAACTACAGCCTAAAACTATGTTTTTATAAACAAAATTGTTTAAAATATGTAAACAAATTATTTATAGGAATTTATACAATAATAAACAAAGGAATTTTGTTTTAAAGAAATTTCATATATGAAAAAAAGGAAAATAATAATCTAAAAGTATGCTACAAAAACCATAAGTTATTAAAGTTAAATTTAAAGTTTCAATGCACGTAAAACGTGAAGTGAGCTTTGTTATATACTAAAGAATAATAATAAAAGAGTAAATGCTCTATTAAAAATTTTATTAAATTACAAAGTGACAAAGAAACACCTAAAACAATGGTGCATAAAATAACAAATAACGTAAAATTGTGATCAATAAAAAAAAAAACGCCTATTGGTAGGATGCAAAAAAATAAAAAAAAACAATAAATAAAAAATAGAAATTAATGCATAAGATTAACATTTTATAATCATAGCATAATAAAAAAAGATAACAAAATTTAAAATTAATAAAATCCCTTAAAGGAGGCAGCAAAAAATTGAAATAAACCCATAAATTGTATTTTAGTAGCGGCTTTTTTTGGTTGCTCAAATATAAATATAAATTAAAATTGGCAGGTGTTATATATACGATCCAATGCATATTAATTGCATAAATTATAAAATATACGCCTTTAATTAGGCTATAAAAACCTATAGCGTAGTATAATTAAAAAAACACCTATAAATAGGTCGAGTTAATAATAATAATAAAATTTAAAAAGATTTTGTAAAATGTGTTTAATACTCTGCCCTTAATAAAATAATGCTCATTTAATCAAAAAATAAAAAATAAATAAATAAATAAATACTTAAGTAAAAAAACGCCTAAAATAAATATTGGTTATATGGTATAAAGGTTAAAATAAAAATAACAATAATAATAATAATAAATAATAAAAAGTGTCAAATATGTAATAGAATTATTTCTTCCTTATTAAAGTGTGTTTCAATAAAGCCAACCTCCTGAAAGCAGACTAAACAAAGTTTGTGTGTAGAAAAAGTAAACAATTTATTAAATACCTACTTTATAAATCATTTATCTTCTTTTCTTCTAAAAAAAGGCATTTAAATGTGTATTAATAAATTTATAAATTAAATTAAGTAAAAAATTTCCTAAAAGTATGCTTTTATCGTAATAAAAAACAAACTCCCATAAATATGCTTAAACATATCAACAATCTTCATATCAATAGTAAACTACTCTAGATTTTCAAAATCACAAAAAAAGACTTTGTAACACGCACACAACACCTCCCATTATTAGTTGTTAACGAAAATGACTGCCAAACCTAATATTGAAGGTGATATGCCAAAAATGGCTCCTGAGATACCACGTTTAAATTCGGAACTTGCCGCACAAGCTGCCATGAGAGCACAACAAATCCTACGTAAACAAGCCTCTCAAGAGGAACATCACAGTTTAAATAATGCCACAGTTGCTGCAAATCATATGAAACCACCTTTGCAGTTGCCGCCAAAACCACATGGCGCTCAGCCTCCACCTTTACCGCCACAACATAATAAACCAGTTCCTGCTATACCGGCACGTTCGGCAGATAGAGCACTACCGCCTGAAATACCGCCTAAGCGTCATAGTTTGAAAAGTCTACCAGATGGTTTTAATTTACCGCCTCCAGGCAGACAACCGCCACCTTTGCCCAAAAAGCCCATGTCATCATCAGCACAAAGTTCGGCTCAGAGTTCAGCACAGAATAGCGCACAAAGCTCACCTTTGTCTATGGCCAAATTTAAGGATAAACCTCCGGTGCCACCAGAAAAGCCAGACATCAAAAGATCTTCGAATCCCTTCGATATGCCTCTAGACAAAAATGTTCCCTCTCCGGCTCCTACGCGGGCTAGTGACTTGAAAAAGTCTTCGACTGCTTCCTCCTCGACAACATCGTCCACTTCACGTCTGTCGCCCACCGATGATTTTGGTTCGGAAGACGCCCTGAGAGGCATTGAAAGTGGTATACGCAATATGGAGCGAGCCATGCAAGAGCAAATGAATTTACGTTCCTTTGAATCAGCCCAAACCAATTTTGATATGCAATTTAAGGCGGCCCTAAGCAGTGGTAATCGCCATATATCGGCTGTTAATATGAGAGCGGCTGCCTATGAACGCAATCTATCTTTGGATGAAAGTGCTGTGGCAGCCCAAAGTGCTGCAGCTGCTGCAAGACAATCTATAGAAGAAATCAAACAATTGAGAGCCCAAGCTTTACAAAACAGCTCCACCAATAATCTCAGTCAATTGGAACAGTCTCAGCAGCAGGCTATGCGTTCTACCATTGAGCATCATATGCGTTCCTTGGACCGTAATTTACCTTTAGAACTGCAATATAGTCGTCATCGACAACATGTGCCATCTGGTGGACCTGTAGCACAGCCACCAACAGTTACTGCTACAAATGCTGTGCCGAGCGTGGTTGGAGCAGCAAGCGGCCCAATGCCTTTGAGTTCGGAGTTTAGAGAGCATATAAGACAACAGCTATTGGGTAATATACCCGGCACTGTGGTCCACAATACGGGACAAAGTCCAGGTTCAGCTGCCGCTGCTGCTTTGCTACAACACCAGGCCCAGTCTAGAGCAGCAGCCGCTGCTGTAGCTGCCGCTCAAGCTGGTGTAGTGGGAGCTCCAAGTTCGGTTACTGCTGCCTTGACTAGGGAAGAAATGCGTATGCGTCGACGTTCCTCACACGATGAGACCCAAATGTCTCAGGGTCCTGCCATACCGGGTAGGAATGATGATTTTCTTTTTTTGATTTAATACATCAATGCTTGGTTTTGTATTTGATTTTTTAATAAAAATTGTTGTTTTTTATTTGCTCTTTTTCTTTTCGTTTTCGAACACCCTTTTGTAAATATTTATTTATTACACTATGATTTAGTACAGGGTGTCCGTCAGGAAGGTATACTACTCTGTTTGTTTATAATTTTTGATTAATGAAAGAGAATGTATCTTAGGTTGATAAATGTTTTATTTAATGCCGGAAATTACGTATGGAATACAATATCAGATAAATGCCCGCCACATTTTTCATTACATTCCCACACATTTCACGTGGTATTTCATTAATTTCATCACGAATATTTTGTTTGAGTTGCTCCAGCGTTTCTGGTTTGTTTGCATAAACCTTGCTTTTCAGATATCCCTACTAAAAAAAGGCAGTCAAATCAGTGGAGGCCAATCAACATCACCATTCCTTGAAATAATTTGTTGCGGAAAGAGGTCTCGCAGTAATTCCCTTGTAATCCTGGCTCTATGAGCTGTGGCACCGTCTTACTGAAATCACATGTTAGTCAAGCCCAAAGCACGCAGTTGTGGCATAAAAAAGTTATCAGTTACGCCGTTTTCAGTTTCAACGAAGTAAGGTCCAATGATTTTTCGTGACAAAATTGCACACCAGACTGTCACTTTTAATGGATGCAAAGGTGACTGATGAATAATTTGAGAAATTTCCATTGCCCACAACTGACTATTCTGTTTATTCACTCATTATTATTTTTTTCATGAAAATCGATGATTGATTTTGATAAAATGTTTTAACCATTAAGACACGTTCGTTTACTGAATATTTTTCCATAATGAATTTGCCACGTCTCTACTCCACGACTGCCAAATATGAACTGTCAAGACCAATGTTTACCAAAATGGCGGCAAAACACAGTAGTATACCTTCCTGGCGGACAACTTGTAGTAGTTAGCTTAAGGCTGAATTAGACATGACTTAACATAACGCCATAGTTGCAACGCAACCAACTAACAATTTGTTTGATTAGTGGTGACATACCGTAACGCCATAATCGACCAATTTTATGTTGGTTGTCTCAACTATGGTTACGGTTATGACGTTATGTTAACTTACTTCTAATTGAGCCTTAATACTCCTATTGTTGTTTTCAACTCTAACCAGTTTGGACGCCTGATGCAAAAGCTGGGACAAAAATGTGTTCATGTAAAATTTTTTTGATATGCAGTTACTGCATATTTTCTGCATAGAAAAAAATGTTGTGTCTAAACCGAAAGAGTGAATCCAGCTGCAGACTACCAAACTGAGTTGAGAACGACAATAGGAGCATAAGTTTTTAGAACCGTACAACCATTCTTTATATTGCGTCATGATGGAAGCGAACTTTATTCTTTTTTATCAAGTTGCATTGAACATGTATTACTCACATCGCTTAATCTGAAGTATTCGCAATGTTGTATGAAACAACAATATTGCTCCTGTAGGTGATTGGAATCAAAACAGTATTAAACTCTTCCTTTAGTAGAGTAACCCGTGCCTTTAACTAATCTAGCACCTTTACTTACATGTAAAAAGCAGTGGTTTTCACAAACAGAAAACCAATCTTAAAATGAGAGAATGTACACTGAAATAAAATTTCTGTAAAGAAATAGGTGTTCATAAGGAAGAGAAGTTCTTTTTGTGAATATTTATTTTCTTAGATAAAAAATAAATATCAGAGAAACTTCGTTAGCTGGGTAATATGAAGGATCACCACTGGCATAAAGCTTATGCAATGGGCTTAACCTGTAAAACTTCAAATTATTAAAACGTTTTGAGCAACACTGTTAGTACATTTTTACAAATATGTTGAATTTTCGAATTGATTCTTTAAAGCTTCCAACAATATGCAAAGTTGCTCAAGTCGAATTTTCGAATTAAGAACTTACAGCAATGAATTGCTCTGATATTCATTATGATCTATAGAGAAGTTCACCAACAAAATAAGACCGTTTTTCTTCGAAAGTGTGAGCTGTTTGCAATGTTAAGGTCGAAGCAAAACTTATTGTATAGGCTCAGGTAAAATAGTGAACTCAGATGAGACCAATTATCGTCTACAAACGCAGTATGTGTGTTATACAGAACTATCAAGGCCTTTAAGTATAGAATATTTTACCTGAATACTTAATCTTAATATCTACTTCAGCTAAGCAATCGAGCTTATTTTGATAAGCTCTTCAGAATCTATTAGTAAAGCTCTAGTATTAAAGTTTTCATTTACTAGTCTTAGAGCTCTCTGAATCTGCTCAACTGCCAAGGAATTTTTCTGCATAATTCCCGTTCTAAAGAGGTTTACTCTGACGTCTAGGCTTTTTGTTTACTTATTTACTTACTTAAATGGCTATTGGCAACCTCTGATCACGGTAATAGGCTTGACAGGTTATGTTATACAAATCGCTTTGATCTTCTGTGCATCTTCTCCAGTTTGACACATCAAGTTTTAATAAGTTCTCTTCACCACTCTTTTCATCCGTCGCCCTTCTGGTTCGTTAATGATTACCTTCCGTGTAGAAACTGCGTCATCCATTCTCATGATATATCCAATCTACGTTATACGGTACACAGTTCGGACAGCAAGTGATTCATACGTTGCCGATGTTCTTCGTTAACTATTACCAGACCATAAACAAACACCAGATTTATCTGATTGCGCCATCGTTCCCGACTCTTCGCCATACAAAAGGATACGTTGAATTAGTGTCCTATACAGATGGAGTCAGGTTTTTTAATAATAAGTAGTTGTCCCTGTTCACGGTGGAGCCGAAATACACAACGTTTTCTAGTACTTCTGACGTTTACTTTTTTGTTTAATAAATAAAAATACTAAAAAGGCAATTAACTACATCTCACGATTTGATGACTTCAGTTAATCATTTGCGCACCATAGAAATTTGGCATCAGAGGCTTCAAAATAAGTTGCAGATTTTATAGTTATATTTTCATTGTCTTTATAATCTCTGAATATCGTACCAGCGATGTATTGTACTTATCATACTCATACTCATATTCATCAACATTTATTCATACTTTTCTGCACTCATCCTGCTTAAACGATGCAAAATGAATATGATTCGAATATTAACGTATATACTCTTTTGAATGGTCAATACTTATATTCATGAATACTCAGGAGTGAGTAATGAAACAATACTAAGAGCATGATAAGCTATGATTATGATATTTATACTTATGAATCAACGTAAGGTATGTATGAGTATGAGTGGTTGAATTTGAATGATGTGTACTCACTTATACTTATAAATTCATGAATGAGTATGAGTGTCAAAAAAGCAATTCATTGCTGATTTCAGGTTGAAACATGTTTTAGTTTTTTTTTTTTTTTAGTTTAATCCACGCGCAGACAAAACTCCTGTTTTTGCTATACACTATACTATATATTATATTGTAATTCAAAACAAGAAAGTTTGAAAAATATTAGAAGAAGTAATCCACTGGCTTATGTAAGTGTCACCATGCTGGCATATCCCACAGTGTTCAAAGCACGAGCGAATAATCCGTCTACCAACGCTACACACATATGATGAAAATCACCAGTGAGTATTAAATTCAATGGCACGCTGTTTGGACAAATATCTTTACACCACGGTGAAGTGTTGCAGACTACCCAAATTTCAGCCGATCTATGGGTCACGGCACCCGGTTAAGAATGCAACACCACATCGAGCTCACACTCTCCTTGCGATTTAAGCTTAAAATCACAGCCACCACGAAGCTCTTACAAGGAGGCCTAACCAAATCAAGCAGGCATCAAGTGGTACCAGAATACCTCTGATCAGGCTGAGTAGCATATATTCTACTGCGAGTTTCAGTCACAAACGATTCCGGACAGATCAGCGGGAAGAAAAATCCGAGAAAGTGAGATAGGAAAAACCTCTGCCGGATATTTATTCGATACAAAAAGTTTGCTGTTTAGTAATCCTCTATGCTATCTATTTAACCATCGACTACGAACGAATGCGAACTACGGTGACTGAAAATAAGTTCTTTTTTAATTATGACCCATACCATCGGTAGTTTTAATAGGTATACGTATTACAAAATAGTTTTATTGATGCACCACCAGTTTCATTTTAAAATCTGGTATCAAAGTTGCATTCTTATTCTCAATTTATAGAAGTCGCCATCTAGATCTATATATACTCCTACAAAATTATAGAAGTTCCCCTAATTTGTTTCATGGAGCCTGCCCTATCGAAACATAGTTACCATAGTCCCTCCTATGCTCATACAATAACATCTCATCCATTTTCTTTCTGTCACAAGTTTTTTTTTTCTAATTTAAGTCTCATTTTTGCATTTTCCCCAATGTACATACTTATTTAGCCGCCCTCTACCTACCCCACCTATATATATCTATACATATATACTTATATTTCTTTTTAAACTTAAGCATGTTTAATAAACAATTTACAAACAAATCAAAAACTATTTTAATCTTTATCCTTTACTTTCTATTAATTAGAATTGAAACAATTTTCTTTAGCACCGCATTGTTCAGCCGATTTGGACTATATGCGTTGTTGTTTGAAAGGTAAACGAATGAAATTCAACCAGCCAACCAATCAACCAACCATTCTCCTTCATTCACTATAAAACTGACACATTTTCTTATTAAAAAAATAATAATAATAATACACCGAAAAAAATATTTTAATCCAAAAAATTGATTTTAACTCACAAAATAATTCTTCTTCTTTTTTTTAATAAAAAAAAATCTAATTTGGTGTTGTTTTTTTTTAATTAAAATTAAAATAAAATGCATTTTGTACTCAAAACCCATAAAAACTCTAGAGCAAAGCTAGAAATGGATTCTGCAAAGTTTAACCCAAGACCATTAAAAGCTAAAACTGATTCCTAAACCCCTTTAATACAATTAAAATTTTTTTATTGGTTTCTTACTAATCCCGCATGGCCGCCAGTTAATTCATTTTACCTCTCACTGGGGGTTTTTTGTATCTGAAAATAAAACCAAATTAATTCGTTAAAAAAATAATAAAAAATAATTTTTGTTGTTTTTGTGATACAGGGTGTTTTATATATGTGTGTGTGTGTTTTTTAAAGGCACTCTCTTAAAGCAAAACCCTGGACTTAAGCACTTTTACCACTTAAACGTAATAATGGTTAACAGTTTAACTTGCGACAAAAATAAAAAAGCCTATTGGTTGTTGTCTTTAATAATAAAAAATGAAATAAATATTTTAATAAATTCGTTTAAATTTTATTTTTTCCAAACAAATCTTTTACAGTTACCCGTCTTAGAGAGCATTGGGACGAGACATCACAATGTGTCCTGCAAAGAGCGGCTCAATTGAAAAATATGCTCAGTGATTCACAAAGGTAAGCGCAATATTTTTTAGGAAATGATGAATTATTTTTATGTGCACTTTTTTCTCATTTCAGATACGAAGCTAAGCGCTTGGAACTTGAAAAATGGTTACAACGCATGGAAGCCAGAGCCGAACGCATGGGTACTGTGGCCACAACTGCTGATATTTTGGAGGCTCAGCAAAAGGAGCAAAAGGTAAAACAGAGTTTATAATAGAAGAGCTTCAGTCTCTTTCCAGAGCATTAAGCATTAAACACATAACCGACAGCAGGCAGCACTATCGATTTCATAAATATGTTAAAAGCAGCAGCAGCAATAAAATTATGTTTCATTGTCATGTGTTTTATTTCTCATAAAAATATCGAAATATTATTCAGAAATATAAAAATGAATGAAATTATGTGTTTAAAACTTTTTGATTGTTAACATTAATGTTGTTTGATACAATATTTTGGTTTCATACTGTTGTTTTCTGATAAATAAAAAAAATATTTTTACGTTTTTTTTTGTTTAAAATTTTATATTGGATTGGTATCACAAATATTTGTTTTGCTGCCTAAAATAAACAGCAAAGGTTGTTGTATAGTCTTTTGCTGTGCTGCCTTTAAAATAGTTGTTTTCATATAAGCGTATGTATTATAAATTTGATATATTACTGTCTGCTGCTTGCTGTCGGTTATGTGTTTAATGCTTTATAGAGGCAAATAATGAAACAAACCCATTTTTCCCTTTATTTTTATGGTTGAAGTTCTTTGCGTAATCATTACTTTTTGATTATTAATTATAACTAAAGAGGGATTCTTTCCCATTCTTCGTTTGCAAAACGGAATTCTTGGTTAGATTTCTTCTAATGCAGCAAAACTTCTATACATTAAGTCAATACAACTTTAGCCAATTTTAGTTACTTGCGTAGTTCTTGGCTATTAATTCCACTGATATCCAATATGACGATTATTTTTTTGACAGTGATTACCAAAAAGGTGAGCTGAGAGGATCTTTCATTGGCTTCAAGCTCCATCATTTGGCTTCAACAAGAATCTCCTGAATGGAGATGGTCAACATTCATTGTGAGTAATCACTGGAACTACACTAGTGGTATCAATCATTTTAAAAAGTTTCTGTTCTTCAACGCTAAGAGGGCAGCATCTGCTAAACTGAAATACTGAATAGGAACAATCTGAAGACAATTAATCAATCACTTAGTGTGTGGCACTAGAGCACAGTAGATACAGGCCAGTTCACGCATATATGCTGAATGAGCAGGTCATATTAGCATTCTCATTGAAGGAGCTGGTTCGGTTCCTTGGCATTTTAAGCTCGTGTATAAAAGGAGAGGCCGTTTTGGACCTGTGCTCGCTTTACATGCTAAGATCTTTGTCTCTACAAATGAAATCATTTTGAACTTATAGGATGAAATCCTTTATATCCCTTTTGTGTGCCATATGCACTGAGCTTATTATGATACAATACAAGTGTCCTCCTTTCCTCGCGAACTATCTTGGTTTAAATTAGGCGCCCTAATCTGCCAAGTACGATGCCTTGGCTCCTTAGGATTCTATGTAATCTCGAGGACAGTGTAATTGCGCTGTAAAGTTACAATCCTTTGTGGTGTACACTTGGCGGGTGTGGCTTAAATCTAAATCTAAATCTTGACTTTAATTGAAATTGCATTGCGACCAATACTGCCAATAATGAAGCGCTGGTATAAATACTGTGAAAGAAGTGGTTATTACGTTAGATTTTAACTCAAGTTTCTCTTAAAATGGTGGCCTTGTGGATGATGGCAGGTGCATTGTATTTTGTGCCTTATGTTTACACGATACATTCAGACCTAGAGATTATCTGGGTGAGGGGTCACTCTGACACCCAAGGGTATGGCGAACTAGCAAGGGAAAGCCCTCTTCTTTGCAACGAGAAGACTAACCATCTAGTTAGTCTTTCAGACTTCTGGTTCAGCTCTATATGTCGGGTAGGGCACAGATACTGTGATAGAATGAGCCCACATACCTGCACCTAGACAAATCTGGTCCCTACACGATTGGGCTCGTTCGAATTCCTAGGAATTCCGCTACATATGGTAGGCTGCGATTCTTGGTGGCTGCTATCACTGGGCACTAGGTAGACATGTCAAAAAGGTAAGGCGAGCAGACTGTGGAACATTTCGGATGTTAGGACTGTTTTCCTTTGCTGTCCGTTTCTGCATGCCATATTGGACGCGCCGGGGCGTGGACATGTAGGTTTGCTTGGACGCTATCTTCTATGGGCATCAAAGTGAGCTGGATCAGTGTTTGGCTACCTGTTGTAACTTACTAACTAATTATGTTTAATTCGAATAGACACGTTTATGTTATGACTTATGTCTCTCTATAGAGCAGAAGGAGACAATTGTTCTAATTGTCCAGTTGTCAAACCTACCAACACTATATTTTTTTTGTCCTAGAATCTGTCCTATGTAAAAAAAAAATAAAATAAAACATGTTAGAGTATTAAAAATAAGGAACTATACACTTTTCTGACTACTGAGGACTGTAGAAGTGACTATATCCCTGTATACAAAATATTGTATAATAAAAAAGCGCATTATGGGGTTTTTCAATAATTTTAAACAAAAAAAAAAACTTTAATAAGACTTGAAATTTACCCTTTAGTCGACAATATGAAAATAATGTTTTTTTTTTCTTTTTTAATTATATATTTTTAGTCCTTCCATGCTGAACTCCATCAAAATAAACAGCAATTTGAGATATTCAATCAACTGACCCAAAAATTAATTGCCGTCTATCCGGCCGATGATACAACCAGAATTAAGAAAATGACCGAGGCAATTAATCAAAGGTAGGCCGTGTAGAGTAAATTTGTAAAAAAAAAATTCATTGAAATGCTTTTGATTTTTAAATATTGTTTCTAGATATTCCAACTTGAATAACGGTGTCATCAATCGCGGTAAACAATTACATGCCGCTGTACACAGTCTACAATCATTTGATCGTGCTATGGATCAATTTTTGGCTTTCCTCTCCGAATCAGAATCTCTATGTGAGAGTGCTGAAGCTGAAATAGAACGTAATCCATTAATGTTTAAGGTAAGTGGAGTTCTTCTTTAAATTAATTTATTACAAAAGCTGACAATTTAATTTTTTTTTGTTTTGTTTTAATCCCAATTGATTTTAAAAATATTTCTTTATGTGATATTTGATATTCTCCAGATCTTATATTGTTGCATTATACACCCTATACCATCATATTTGACGGTGGGTGTATAAGCATTGTGAAAGACCTTTTAAATTAAATATTTAATTTGTAACAAAGTTTTTTTTTCCAAAATACTTTACATTTGGTTAAGATAGGTCCATACTTGAAACTAACGAACAAATTATTGATCTAAATTGGAAAAAAAATCTTTTAAATTTATTCACTACCCCCATAACTGAAGTTATGTTAAGACGGAACTTAACTAAAAAGAATAGTGTTATGATCCTTTACTGCATTGCAAAATATGGTCAATAGAGTCTATAATTGACCCTTTCTGCCAGACAAATTATTACTTAGAAAAAAGTAAAAAAAAAACAACCCTAGCTAATGTTGGAACGTAAACCATAAAATCAAAAAAATCTGTAATTTTTCTGTAACTTCCTGGCTTTGAGTTTTTATGTTGAGACTAAGGCAGCTTAATTTCAATCAGCATACTGTAAGGCATAGTTAGGCGATTTTCTTGCAAATAAGTTTGGTAACATTTTTCAGAAAAATTTCAAGAAATCTAAGGAAAAAAATTCATTGTAGGGGAACACGGAAAGTATGTGAGATTTCACCGACGGATCAAAGCTGAGTCGTAGTGTGAGCTATGGCGTCCATTTTACTGATCTTAATGTCGACATGTTCTACAGGTTGCCGGATCACTAGAGTGTGTTTCAGCAGAGTTGTCCGCTATTTGCATTTATACGGACAGTTAGTCCACTATTAAATCCCTAAAGGCCTATATTCACTATGTCCCTGACGGTAAAGAAATGTCACTCATCACTACGAGTGATGGCTGAGTATTTTGATATCAATCTTATTTGCAATTGTGCGGGCGATGAGCTGATTAGACAGGGTACAGTGGCTCGGATTCTTTCGGCGAGGGAGAGGTTTGGTATATCGATGTCTACCTACCGTCAGCTTATAGGGCAATGCGCCAATAATATCTTTGATGAGAAGTGTAGGCAGGCTCCGACTTGTAGACAGGCTAGAGCTCTCTGGTCGAGGGAGGTCAAGACAGCTGCTAGAGGTAGGATATATGCGATTATAGGAGCACTTACTGGTCATCGTCTAGCAGGGAGACACGAACTCAGGTTGGGCCATAGGGACTCCGTCCTAAGTAGGTGCTGTTTGGAGGAAGATGAGGAGACCACAGAACATTTTCTTTTACAGTGTCTGCTGTTGGCGGAACATGCCGTAAGTCACGTTATTGAAGCTCTACAAGAAATTTCTGTTGGTCAAAAGTACATTGAAAAGAAAGGATACACTAAACAAATAAAAAGTATTTATCGGGTGATTTTTTAAGAGCTTTCGGATTTGATTAAAAAACCCATAAAATTCAGAGAAATGTTCGTAATTTTTATTTGAGTCCATAGAACGTTCTATATAATTCCATGATTAAAGATGATTTAATGTAAATATTGATACGCTGGGTCCAATATTGGCATACTCTCTCCAACATATCGGCCGGTGTGCCACGAATAAATCCTTCAATATTCCTTCCAATGCGTCAACCGTTGCTGGCCTGTTGCTATAGACATGAGTCTTAACGTAGCCTCACAAAAAGTAGTCTTAAGTCGTTAAATCGCACTATCTAGATAGCCAATTGACCGACCCCAAACGTTAAATAAACTGTTCACCGAACTCACTTCTTAATTGAGCCATTGTTTCGCGTGTTGTGTGGCGTGTGGCATCGTCTTGTTGCAACCACATGTCAGCTAAGTCTAGTTCTTTCGTTTTGAAATCATCGTACGGTAGCGCTCGCCATTCACAACGTTCTTGCTTTCGTCGTCTTTGAAAAGGTACGATTCAATGATACCACCGGCCCATAATTTACACCAAACAGTGCATTTTAAGGATGCATTGGCAGTTCTTGCAATGCTTTTTGCTGCTCTTTACACCAAATACGGCAATTTTGCTTGTTCATGTAGTCATTCAGCCAGAAATGAAATTTTTCGATAAAAAAGTGGATCTTCATCCAACTGAATTTTGATAATAAAATTCAATAATCTGCAAGCGTTGTTCGTTTGCAAGTCGATTCATGGTTTAATTATGGAACAAACTAAACATGTTTGACAGTAACATGTAACACGAAAACAGCTGAGCTGTCAAAAATAGTGTTGCCAAAAAGAAATTTGTTCAAAAATCACCCGATATGACTTTATGTTTATGTTTAACCTTAGCTAGCTGTGCATAAAGCATTGCGAATTGCAATTGAGAGCTACGCCGCTGCACTATTAGCGGCTTCAGTTGTAATGCAACTTCACACCGAATCTAAAATAGCTTCCCCTTGCCATTACAACCACAGTTGGAATGTAAAATAGGGACTATCTGAAGAGCCACTTTACGGCCTTCGTACCAGGATTAAGTCTCTGGTCAAACCTACATACGGGCAACTAATCTCTATCTAAACCTCTTGCTCTAATCAAATGTATGAGAGAGTTTTTTACACCAGACAGTACTTGCTATTTACAATACACAGTCGTTTTCTACCGAGTGTAACTCTCTTACTTGTTTACTTTTGAGTGTTTTTTTTTTTGTTTTCCTATTTTCTATTTATATTGGAAAAACACAGAAAATCTTTTCATTTCAATTGTGGCACAATTATTGAAAAAAAGAATCTTGTCTCGTCTTCACTTGCTTATGCTCCCCACACCCCCTTTTTGTATTCGTTACTTTAACAGATGCATTTTATGCATTAATTTCGAATTTATCAAACCAATTAAACATGAATAGCAAACACAAAATGGAGTAGATAAGTTTGAAATCGGTGCCTACAGTGGGGGATATTCTATTGAAAGCATTAAAATGAAACAAAAAAAAAAAAACAAAAAATTGTATCTTTTCTATACAACAAATTCTCTTTTCCTTTTTCATTTTTTAATTTGAAGTGCTTTTAATTAAATTAACTTGAGTGTGTCCTTATAGTGGGTGCTTTTGCTTTTCTATTTACTGTGATATAGTTTCTATGCAATGCCTATTTTGCCTTTGTATTAAAAAGTAAGGGAAAAATACGCAAATCTGTGATGAATGTGATAACGATTATGTTGGCTGTGATGACGACTACGATGATGCCAATGCTGACATATCGCTCATATGCATATGATGCATTTTTAGTGTAATAATTTGGTATTGCTTTTATACAAATTGCGCATATTGATACACAATTTCATTCATTTGCCACCATATGTTGCAAGTGTATATTACTCGCATATGGGTAAGTAACATACAATGTTGCATATTATCATCAATACTCTTTACACATACGCATTTGTCTTATCATGGCATTTACAATCACTTGAAATTGATGCAACATTGCTTTCTGCATAAAGCAGATGATATTGACGACGATGATGATGCTGATGCTGATGAGTCAAGTGGTGCGTGGTGTATATTTGTGTGTTTATTTGTTTGTTTGCTTTCGTAAATCAAAAGGAAACGAAATCACTACAGAAATGTTTCCGCGTTTACTAGTCTGCGTATGGTTTTCTTGTGTGTGTATGTTTCTTTCTCTCTCTCTCTCTCTCTCTCTCTGTATCAACGTTTACTTTTAAATCGTCGTCGTCATTGACTTTAATTGCACTGAACACTGCTTTAAGACAAAACTGAAGTGCAAAAGCAATTTGTGTTTTTTATTGAACAAATTATTTATAGATCGATAGAGAGATAAATTGTTAAGAATCCACAAGTAAAAAATTGTGGAAAAAAATAGAAAAAGAATTTATTTATTAATCAATACCAAACAAATAAAACAGCACCCGCATGTGTTTTTCTTTTGAGATTTTCTTTTCTAAAAAAGGGGTTTCACAAAAAAATTTTTTTCAATAATTAAAGTTCAATCAACTTTAAAATTGAAAAAAAGAAATTCAAAATTAGTTAAAGTTGAGGGAAAGAAAAGTGGGACCAAAGCCACCCTTGAGTGGTCATTGTAATTTTTATTTTCTTTTAAAGTTCTTAAGGTTCAAATATTTAATTTAATGGGCTTTGAACATGTTAAAGTTTAAGTGATGATGTCAATAAAATATTAAAAATCATTTTTCGAGTATTCACAAGTTTACTTATGCTCTTAATTGTCACAATGAGTAGGAGAGTAGCTTAAATAGTAAAACATAAAAATGTCTTAAAATCACACGAAAGAAAAAAATCAATTCAAATGGTCGTTTAGTAAAATATTATGGAGATATGTAGCCAAGAAGAGGTCTTGCCGATATTCATATCAGCCAGATCCGACAAGGCATTCAGAAACGGACTGTCAGGGAAAGCAGTCCTAATGTCCGAAAGACTCGGGTACTGGCATAGGAAGTGCTCGACAGTCTTCTCCTCTTCCTCATCCTACAGCAGTCATTTAACGGCAGACCCAAACTCTTGCCTAGTAATCACAGCCACAAGAGTTCGCAGCCTAAGTCGCGGCACCCCCATAATAGACTCCGAGCGAGCCCGATCATACAGGGGCCAGATTTGCCTTGATACAGAGCACGTGGAGCAAAAAATGTAGGTAATATAACATTTAAGATAATAATAAAGATAGCGGTAGGGAAGCACGCCGGATCTTAGCAAGTAGGTTATAAAAAATTTTCTATACTTGACTTAGTCTGTTTCATACCAGAATATATATTTTTTATGTGCATTAAATAGGCAATAATTTTGTTAAATAAATTGAAACTTTTTTAAGTAAGAGCAAGGCAGATGTCAACCACATCTTCTTCCAAAATCCAAATAATCTGCCAAAACGATTTTATGCTTCATGTGTCTCTGCTTTATCGTTATATGTATGAGAGTTATAGGAATTGAATTTATTAGACAGGTTTAGTAAGAAAACACAAGAATATTTATTTTGCCAACAAATCTTTATTAAGCACATCAATATTTTAAAGGAAAAAGTATATTTTTAGATGACCAACGAAAAAAGTAAAACAAACCATTGAAGAATGGCAAGGTTTCATAAAAACAAAAGCCTTTCGGTTTAGTCATCTCAGGGCTAATAGATGAAATAATAATGTTTTTCTTTTGTTTTTGCTTTGATTATATTCCAAGAAATTTATTTGTAGAATTTTTTGCAATATCAGCTCTTCATTCAAAACCGTAGAATTTCACTGAAAGTCATGTTTATGTTCATATTTTAAAATATGAACCTTAAAAACATGCCGTATAACTAACGAAAAGCACATAAGAGTACTATTTATGAGATCAGCGGTCGAATCACCATATACGATATTGAGCAAAATTGATACACATTTTTCGTTTTGCTTTTAATCCTAACAAAGTTTTTATCTACACAATAGTCTTCTTACAGTCAAGCCTAAATCAGAGCGCTAACCGTTGCCTAGCTGTCAAATTTTCTCATGCCGATACAAAAGCAAACTATAACAGCGCGACATCAACAATTTGCAATTGTAAAATCCAAAGAAAGAAGAAATAAAAGAAAAGAAAGAAAAAATTTTGTGCAGTTTTTTGTGCTATTTTCGCGTCGAATTTAGCGTTTTAGCAACTTTTTAATTTAATTTAGTGATTTTTGTTGAAAAGTTAAGTTACTGTTTACGAAACAATTTTAACGATTTTATTTAGGAATATCACTTCGACGTCAACGCTACGCTCAACGCCAACCAAAGCTACGCTCAACGCTCTAATTTAGGTTCTTCTGTTAAGCTTGATTTTGGTCGAGCCATAAAAGGCTTCAATTGTAAAATATGCTGAACAGGGCAGAACTTTGTCATCTAAACTAAATTTCTTTTTTTATAATACACATAAGCATCAGTGAATTGTTTTAATAAAACAGCACTTTTTTCTTATAAATCAGCAAGAGCATTCACCGGTAATATTCTTCTTTATATTCTTCTGTGTTGTTGTAGTATGTACTTGGTCTACACTTATAACTCTGCGTTAAAACACATTCGGATTGCATCTGAAAATAGTCAAAGACTTTATTGAAGTGGTTGGTGCAGGTTGCTTTTATGGTGAAGTTTAAACAATTGCGGCAAACACCGACGTAAAATCAATTGTATCTGCTCTGTTGAAGTGCCTACAACTTCAGCCATTCTACACACTTTTATTCCTCGACCCACCTTTAAATAGACTATTTCTTATTTGACGATCTTTTTTGTGCGCTCTGAACATGTGATGACCACCTCCAACAAGCAAAACGATGCCCCTTGAGCTGGCCATCAAGTCCGGAAAAACCGGCTTTTACAATTAGCACAGAGGCTTCGCCTAGATGCACAATTTTCCAAAATTAAGCTTAATGCAAGGGTCGATAGCTCTGATAAACTATCAAGAAAGGGCGATTAACTGTTACTATTATTATTCTTCAGACCAGATACTATTGTAGGATACTGCATCCAATTGTGCCTCTTTCGGTCTACAGTTTCTTGAACAGATCTGCTGCCATCCTAATGGAGATCAGAAACCTTAATGGTGGATATATCTTTCAGTGAGACACTGTGTCTAACTTAACATTTCCATCTAAGCCTATCACGACCCCACATTTACATAATATGTGTTCCGTTGTTTCTAATGCCTGTGGGCACAGTCTACAAACAACCACATTATGACCGCCATTCTCTTCAGATGCGCTTTTAGTCTACAGTGGCCCGTAAGGTACTCTGTTAGGAGTTTCAAGTCCGGCCTGCCGTACTTGAGTACATCAGAGCAAAGCCAAAATTGTGAAATGATCACCGCCTTAGAATGACAAAGTCCCCTTTGATCACTACAGTGTTCAAAGTATCTGGCAATTTTTCAATCCTTGACTAGATTGAATATGGTAGTAAGTGGTACTGAACAGCAATGTTCCACATTGATATAGGATGTCACGGAATCTTCTCTGGCCAATTTTCGCCATTTATTAGCATCTACCCTAGTGTCTAGGTACCTAAAACCATTGGAACCTCTTTTCGAGCGAAAGCTTTTGCAACGTATCGTAGTAATATTTGAACAGTCTAGATGTCATTCGATTCGAGCCAAGTGTCTTCAAGGCAGCTTGGCTGTCAGAGAACGTATTAATGGTCTTACCCTTGATCCAGATTAATCTCCGCACATATAGTAATGGCCATGATCTCAGCCTGGAAGACACTTAGACATCTTCCCAGTATGATCGACAAGTCTCTGTTGGGTGAATGAACACCAGCACCGAAAAGGGCAAAAGATCGACATTGGCAAATGAAGTGGATCAAGCACTCCACTTTTCCAATCGATCTACAACCTCGATGGAAATCATACGCAGACGAGCACAGCCCCTCCGCATGCCTACCTATTAGAAAATGACCTTAGAGAATGGATACAGTAGAGGAGATGTTCCTATGATCCAGTTCAAAGAGTTAATTAATACATTTCCTGTCCATTCTAGTACTAGACTCACCTGTCCAATCTAGGACTCATCTGTTCAATCTAGAACAGGTGAGTCTAGCAGTGACGTAAAATGTATCTTCTCCAATAGATACTTCTTCCTAATAGACAGTTTAACGGATGTAAGAGGAATACCCACCCTTATGTGTGGATGGATGTTCGGTAGAAGTGTGACCGGGAAGCCATATGAGGTTGACACAAAACTGCCATGAGAGTATCCCAAAAAATTGCGACAGCCTCTAAGTATATTAGAGTTAAAAGTCCGTGTAAAGAGATCCACTACTCAGTATTACTCCGCAGTATGATAAATTGCCATTACTTCCACCTGAGACATAATACAATAGTCCGGCAAGCGGATAGATATCCACCCTGTTTCCAAGTTTAGAACTACTCGTATCATTATAGACTTCTATCGAACCAGATTGTCAGAAGCAGACTTATCCCTACTAAGAATTGTGATGTGTAATGCTCCGGTCCAATGGCTTATAGTCAATATTATTTTGAACTCGGGTTTACTCAGATACGATTGGCTGATGACGGGGCACAGCTATAAGTTTTGCTTTACAAAGTTGTCCTCTTTCAAGAATTGTCCAAGGGAATCCAATAGACGTAGCTCGCTCAACAGTAGCTGAGTAGTAGATAACAATTTACATGTAGCAGTTAAAAGCTAGTGTTCTGGGTATGCAAAAAGTTACGAAGCTATCAAATTGCCCGTGTGATTTGAGGTTGGAGGTATATAAGTTCGGTCCTAATTTCAATATTTTCATTTATCGTTTAGAGTTCGTAAACTCCTAAGTAAGTCGGAGTATCTCAAGAAAGGACTATAGTGTAAGATACTAAATAGTCGTGCTTAGCAGACAATATTTTCCTTACTAGCTTTTGTTGTAAACCAGCAATGACAACGACTTCTCGTTAATATAAAAAGTGTGCCGTATAAAGTGTTTCGTAAAAAGTAAAGATTTTTAAGCTGCTTGTACTTTTTTCCCTTCAAATGCCATAACTTTTAATTTTAAAGCTTTTTATTATAAAATTTTAAAGCTTTTTTGCTATAAAATTGAGAAAAGGCCTCGAAACTTTTTCAAGCATATATAGTTGTCATAGTTGATTGACAACACAAAGTTTTTTTTAAAGCTTATTAAGCCTTTTTAAGCTCTTAAAACTTTAGTTAAGTTTATAACCCTTAAAAGTTAAAGCTTCTGGGTACTCCTTAAAACACAACCTACAAGAAATACTTACTTACCAAAAAAAAAAACTTTTCTTTATATTCTCCACTATAATAATAATGAAAAACTCTCCAAGCTTTTGTAAACAAACTATTTTCTCCCTCTCTTTAGTTATTATTTTTGCTCTCATGGTTTTCTAACATAACAAACCATGACCCTTTTCTTTTCTGCTTCATATATTGGCAAAAGAAAACCTGAGAAATATGCAAAAAAAACTCTGTTTTGTTTATATTTTGTAAGCTTTTTCTCTCTCTTTTTTGTTTTCTTTTCATTTTGTTTTTCTTGGCGGTTTTTACTCTCTGTTTATATTGTTTTTCCACACGCTCTTTTTTAAGGGTTTTTACTCTCCACTGTTGTTATCTGCTCTGTTTACTTTTTAACTATTTTTGTCATACACCGGTTCGTTGATAACAATTTTTCGATATTGTTTGGTAACAACAGTAGACGTTTACCGGTGTATGTGTATATGTGGGTGTGTGTGTGTCTGTGTGTTTAATAACAATGTTATACTACAGTTATCTATAGCTTTACTTTTTTGTGTGGTAAATAAACATTTAATTTTGGGATATTTTTTTTTGTTTGTGTTTATCAATAAATGAGAACGAGAGTGAGAGGGAAAAAAATAATTTCTTCTTACGCAGATGCTGTGTGGTTTTTTGTAAGCATTACGTTGTATTGTTGTGTCGTTGTCGTTATCGTTGTTTCCTTACCAAATATTGTTGATTTTTTGTATTTGTTTTGAAAAGATGATAGTGTTTTCTATTGCTTTAGAGTGGAGCAAACAAAAAAGTACTTAAAGAGGTACTTTTTATGTGTTTTAACGGGTAGGATATAGGGTTTTAGTTGAGAACAATAGTTTTTCTATATATTGGTACATTTGAAATAAATTTTATTAAATTCGTGGTTAATTAAATTCTTTGATATTTTTGTTAACTTTCAAGTCTTTTCTTTCAAAACAATATCGCTTTCATTTGTTCCATGTAAAAAAAGTATATATATTAGAAGCTGTTATAACTTCATCTTGTTTTAGTTTCACTGTCAGCATCACTAAAACATTATTTATGTCAAATAGTTAATGATGTATCTTCGAAATTGTATTTTTGTTTTGTTTTTAGAGAGCATAGTGGCTTTCTCCAAAGCATCCATTGCTTTGTTTCAGTTTCATTAATTAAGTTGATTTTCAAGCTAAGTAGCTCACTCCTATATGATTGTATGTAGTGGAGAAGATCCTTGCTAAGTGGTGGGTAGCTTTGTAAATATTTCCCAGTAGGTGGCGTTTTTTCCTGACCATTCGTCTGATGTTTGTCATCATAGGTAAGCTGAATGATCAGGGGAGCTTTTTTTGAATGGATTTGTCTGGAGGGACGTTGAAGTATCTTTATTGAAACTCAAAATGTTTAATTTTTAAATTTTTTCGTCTTGTCCTCTGCTGGTATCCGCACCTGGGCCGTTTGTGTTGTATGATTGATATATTATGTGATTCATAACTTTATTTCTGCATTAGCCAACTGTTTAAGCTAAGTTACGCAGAGAGGTAGAAATAAAGAGCGAGCTGACAGCTCCTTACTGCATATAATGAAATTGCAGTGCTTTAATCGATTGGTTTAATTATTGACGACATATAGTAATTCGCTATGTAACTCAACGTTTATTCTTAAGCTCATCAATATTGATTGGCTCGGTAGCACATACAAGCATACCTCTTTATACAGAATTTCGCTATAATGGCCTGCTTGAATTATGGAACACATGCGCTTCACGGCGCAAATTACCTCATTATACAGCTAAAAGACCGTATCAAAAAGTGTAAGGCAAGCAAAAGCAACAAGTGTCCACTCCGTTTTACGGTCTACATTCTCAGAACCTATCTAGGCCATATAAGGAGGTATGAGTATTTTTAGAAAAAATGCTGCCGAAAGGAATAGTCATATGTTCATAGCTGTCAAATGTTTAACGTTCTTCGTGAAATGCCAAAGTTCATGGAAAAGGTAACTCTTACTCCATTTCAAAGTCCATTTATATCTCTAATTAACGCGCCAGCAGTCAGATTTTTTAGACTTATTTAAAATTTAGATTCACTGCATATAAAAACCCCTATTTTTCCAAGCACTTCATAGACGTTTCTTAAAAAAGTACTAAAGATTACCCTTTTTACCCATTTTATTTCATCACTTTTTGTTTAAACTTCAACTAAACAAGTGTGTAATTTCCCATATGTTGTTCAGTATAAAAACAAACACAGAAAAATCTCTACAAAAATAAGATGAAATCAGAAAGAGAGAGAGAGTAAAACAAAGTATGTATGTTTCTGATATAACAAAGAGAGTGAGAGTGATGATGATTTTAATTGTGATACTTTATGATTTTCTTTTATGAATGTGTGTGTGTGTATGCATCGGTGTGCTTTTTAGCTTTAGACGAGATGTAAATGCGTTACGGAATTTAGTTGGTATTTTGTATTTCTACGGGTTGCACGAAACGAATAAAATTAAGGCGGTATTAAACGCGAACGGAAATATTTTTTAAATTCAAAATAAATACAAAATAAAATGTAAAAAAAATGTATTAAAATTTAAATCAAAAATAATCTAACACTACATACAAATAGTTCTATAAAATGAAGCCTAATTACAGGCTAAAAGCTTTAAAAATTATACAATAATGCATACGGATATAAGAATAATAGATAAATAGAAAAAACAACTAAAATAATAAGAAATGAAAAAGATATTAATTTGTTGTCAATTCTTGCAAAAATTTGTGTTTTAATTCTAAATAAAAGTTTAAAATGATAAAAACAAAACAATTAAAGTATGCAACAATTTGTAGCCTATTTTAGGGTAAAACAAAAGAATTTATATATCATGTAAATGCATTGTTTTTGTAAGCCAAAGCTTATTTAATGGCCTAACAATTTAAATTAATACTCGTTTACCAAGAATTGTGATGATTAATGAAAAACAATATTAACCATAAAAAGTAGAGCATAATTTACGGCTTTTACAATATCATTTAAAATTTGTAAATACATTCAATTTGTTGAATGTATTTAGTAAAGAAAAATAACTGATAAATTATATGAAAAATAATTGAAGTAATAAATAATGGAAAATAATCGAAACAATTAAAATTAGACATTAAAGAAATTCTTAAATAAATTCATATTTAAAAAGAAATTAATATTGAATAAATATGAAATAAAGTTGTATGCAAGGTTTTAAATTAATTATTTCAAAGTCAATATATTAGATAAAAATTTTATTTGCTTATAATTTTTCTTGATTAAAAATAACTCAGGCCTTCTTTGAGGACTTTCAACTGACAAGACTTATTTAAAAATGCCTTATAAACAATATTATTTATTTAAGAAGAAATAAATTATTTGCCTAAGGTTTTAAAACAATTAAATCCTTTGTCAAGGCTTAAGTTCAGGATTTTTAATACTTTCAATTAAATTTAGAGCCTACTTTTAGGTTTTTTAATAATTAAAATTAAATATATGCTGCTGTTGTCGTTCTCAACTCAACTCAGTTTGGTCGTCTGAAGCTGAATTCGCCCATTTGGTTCAGACATAATTTTCTTATGGAGTGGCTATCAGAGATCAGCAATTAATTGCTTTTTTGCTACTCATATTCACTCATAAATTTAAGTATAAATGAGTACACATCATTAGAATTCTACTACTGCTCATACTCATTTCTACTCACAATAACGTTGATTCATAAGTAAATGTAGCTTATAGCTACTCATACTCATAGTATTTATTTATTTCCCACAAAATACTCATAATACATACTCATAAATGATTTGCATGATTCATGAATATAAGTATTGGCTATTCAAAAGAAAACACACAACTTTATAATGAGTGTCCATATGTTCATATTCGAATCATACTCATCGTCTACGCATAATAAATGCAGATGAGTATGAATCAATAGCGTCATAAATGTTGTTAAGAATGAGTATGAAGAGTACTTCAAGCTTTAGAGCAGGTCTTGTCAAACACATACATTGTAATTTTGTCTTACTCAATGCACTTAGAGAAACTTTTAGTAAAAAAGAAGTATGAAAAGAAATATTTATTTTCAAAGTATTGAAATATATTTGAAATAAATTTAAGCATTATTTTACAAATAAAAATTAGATAAGTTTTTATAATCCTTATAAATTAGTTAAAATGTCTTGCTACGTCCTACGTAGTGCAGCATGCAACGCACGTTGACAAACTAAGCATTTGAATTTACCAAAAAACATTTAATCTAACATTTCGCTGAGTGTTTTTTTAGAGATTGATAGTTTGTTGTTATTTTTCTCCAATGTGTGAGCACATTCGTACCAAACAAGTAAATCTCGCTTCAGACAACAAAATTAGGTTTATTTTAGATCGACAAAAGGTCCAATAAAACCTAGTTTTAGGTACAGATGTTTCAATAAAAAGAACAACAAATTTTACTGTAAGACTTTAATTGAATGGATCGTTTCTGCCATAATCTCATATATATATGTAACATATATATATATATACGACATATAATTAAACATTTTGCTGAGTGTTTTTTTTTTGGAGATTGATAGTTTGTTGTTATTTTTGTTAAATGTGTGAGCACAAGTAGGTGTGAGAGTAAGAAACTCAACTTACGCCGCGTAGTGATTTTGACAAGCTCTGCTTTTGAGTATGAATGTTTATAAAGATCCATTGCAATGAGTATGAATAAGTATGAGTATAAGAATTTATGAATCATGATTCGAGTATACTTATGTTTTCAGCATGCTATTGCTAATCTCTAGTATCTATAATACACAATAATTGCAAACATACATACATAGAAAATGTTGTGCAAACAAATTTTTTGTTTGTACCTTCTTTCCTTTCCTTTTGTTTGTCGCTTCAGACTATAAAATTTAAGTTTATTTTAGAACGACAATAGGTCCAATAAAGCCTAGTTTTACGTACATATGTGTAAATAAAAAGAACATAAAATTTTACTGTTAAACTTTGGCTCGTTTCTGCCACAATTTTTAACCACCAGAATCTCTTGTTTTAATACAAAAATTATAGTCTACTTATAGGATTCTGTTATTAAACATTTTAAATATTCTATGATAAATCTGAATTTTATGTAAAATATTTTAAAATGCCTGAGATTAATGGTAAAACTAGTTTTTTAATGACAAAAATCGATTCGTTAATTCTAAAGAACAAACCTATTTTTTTAAATCTAAATTTGTTTTAAACTCGAAAATTGCTTTTTTAAACTTGAAAACAAAAAAATTGAAAGTTTTTCTTTAAGATATAATAAGAGCCTTATAAAAACTAACATAATCAATTAACTTTCGATTATTTTCTTATAAAACTAATATCTTGTCACAGCTGCTGTATGTTTTCATTTGTGGTCATATTAAAGTATAAGTATGTAGGTGTGTGCTCTTCTTTATGTATATGCTAGTCATCAATTGTGTATTGCAAGTGTTAACAGTGTTGCAGTTGTGGTTGTTCACTATGTTACGCACTAATATTTTTATCTGTTACACAGAGTAGTCTGTATGAGAAGAAAACCACCTTAAATTTCTACTTAATCAATGTAAATATACACATGTACACGTACCTTTACATGTACATACATATGTATATAAAATGTATAAAACTAGAAACGTAAATAATGTGGTCGTTGTTGTTGTTGTTGTTGCTGAAGCAACATGCCATTTACCCATTTTATGTTGTGTTGTTTACACCCA
The DNA here is from genome assembly GCA_023159175.1 of Wohlfahrtia magnifica. Classification (NCBI taxonomy): domain Eukaryota; kingdom Metazoa; phylum Arthropoda; class Insecta; order Diptera; family Sarcophagidae; genus Wohlfahrtia; species Wohlfahrtia magnifica. The sequence continues at coordinate 8,277,376 of JAKWBJ010000536.1, forward strand.
TATTTTCATATTGAACACGAATAAACGTATTTGTTTGCTCTCTACACTTTTGTATTTGCAAAGAAAAAACATGCAAATACTCAAGCATTGCATAAGCACGCACATTCACGCCCACACACACCATTAACTGTCTTTGTTATTATGCGTTTGCCTGTGCGACTCTCTCTGTGTATTTTATTTTATATGAACGCCTATGCATATGCAATTGTGTTTATATATGCGTTTGTATACAATTTTGTGAAAATTCATTTAAAATACATTTTGTGCAACAATTAAACACAAATCAGTGGTTTTAAAATTCACTTTGAACATATTATATGCAATAAAAAATGCACACATACATAAGTACACACGTAAAAACTCTCATATATGTTACTCTCTTTTATATGAAATTTAAATGAGTACCTTTTGCTATAGAAATACTACTGTCGTTAAATGTTAATTTTTAGGCATGTGTGTGTTTGTGTGTGTATAGCAAAGGATAAAGGCGGAAGTGTAAAACATCAACATTATAATGCCTTCACCCTAACCGCAATCAACATGCAACAGCAAGTGGCAGACAACATGTTGCAATAGAAAATAAAATAAATAAAAGAAAATAATAAACAAAAAATACAGTAAAAATGTTTAAATAAATGCCTAGGAAAACAAGAATGAAAAGAATTTTCTGAGAAAAACAAGGTGAACTAAATTTAGAAAAAAAAATTAATTTGAAGAGAAAAAAATTTAAAAAGTTTACAAACGAGAAAGAAAAGGATTTAGAAGTGTTATGGCATAAAATAAAAAATTATTAAATCGTTAAAAATATTTTTTTTTAAATATTATATACATATATAACAACTATTTATATATTGAAGTTCTTTAGTGTTTAAAATGAGACTCAAATCAGTTTTAAAAATTTAAAAAAAAAATAAAATACAAAATTGATCAATAAAAATAAAATTGATTAAAAATGAATAACAAAAAAATTAAAGTTTTGCATAAATTCTTGGAATTTAAAGATGAAATTATTTTTCCTTTTTCGACAGAGTGTCTACAACTAAAACCACCGAAAAAATTTCAAAATTTCTGTTGAATTTCTGAAAATTTTTTATTTGAAAATTTCTTATCAAGTGGAGTGGCTGTTCAAAAAAGTTTGATTAAAAATGTGATCAAAAATGAAGCACTTTTTTCTTATATTTAAAATGTGCCGTTTTGATTGATAACATTTTGCCATTATTCAATCGGTATAAAACTTATAGGTTTCTGAGCGAAAAACTTATCCCATATGGTCTTTACGGAATTTAAATTTACATCATTAAGAGAGCTTTGCAAAGATCAAAACATATGATAATCTGAAGGCGCATCACTTCTTTCCAGCTAAGCTCTCTCAGTTTCTACCGGCTCATCAAAGATGTGTGTGGTCTGACAACACCTTGTTTGTTAATCAATTTAATTAAATTGTTTACTTCAATCTTTTTTATTGTTGACTGAAAAGAAAATGAACAATTTCGGTCAAATCCCATCAGGATTAGCTTCACCTTACTTTGTTCATGATGTTTTTCGCACATTTTTTGAGAAATAAAGGAATTAATAATAGAATGTGATGTCGATCAAATGTCCACCTCTAGCACGTCGGCAGACGTCCGCTCCTTTGACAGAACCACATTTTGTAAAAAAAGCTTCGCTTATCTCGTCAATGCAGCGTCGAATTTCATCTTTCAGAGTGTCAGTTGTTTGTGATTTGTTCACCCAGAGAACATAATCCAACGGCGTTAAATCACAAGGACGAGGCGCCCAATTGACACCGGAAATAGCTGAATTGTTTGGCTGGCTGTGTGGCTTCTGGCGCCGTCCTGCTGCAACCAAAGGTCACTGATGTCAACATTAGCCAATTGTGGTCACAATAAATTGGTTATCATGGTTTGGTAGCGCAGAGAATTCTCGGCGATGGCGCTTCCTTGCTCATTTACAACAAATACGGGCGTTTGATGTCGCCTAACCACAAATCGCACCATACGGTCACTTTCTTTGGAAACAGTGAATACTAAATTTGCCAAAAGTAGAAAATTTTAATTCAAACAGGTTAACTAAGCCCATATGTGCGATATGGTAACCAGAGCTTTTGGTGGTTATCAAACCTATGACCCGCAAATTGGCAGATTAGTTCAATACATACTAGACTGTTGAGGCACCCTGTTATGGGAATATAAACAACAAATGTACCAACATAACAAAAAAAAAGAACTCAAACCGGAGAGATGGGACCGCCACACGGGGGTTGTTCCGGAAAGATTTTGATCAAGGTAGTAAGCCTACAAATCCTAAACAAGTTTAAAACTGCTAGGTTTTATGAAAACCTTCCCTAAGAGCACAACTTTTAAGCATTTAACAGCATGAGATGCAACGGTCCAAGAAGTGAAAATATGTTTGTTTTCTTTATTATCTTGTCTAAATATAACTTATGACAGGTGCACATAAAACACAGAAATGAGTAAATAAAGTGTGGCCCATATTACAACAACAATGCTATAATAAATATGCATGAGACACGCATTAAAAATTTAAATAAATTTAAATTCAAATTTACGAGTTCGTGGTGTCTTAGTTATGATTTGAATTCTAGCAAATGCTCATAAACTCTGTAATCCTCAATGCGTGGGTTATAGGTTTAGGCCTTTGGTACTGCTGTTTGAAGTTTGATATTTCTTTGATAAGCGAAGGTTAGAAAAGAAAATTTGTCAAAAGCGTTGTTATATTGTTGGCAGCTTAACTAAAAGATAATAAAAAAGAAAACCTGTTAAAAAGGTTATTAAAAAACAAATTGTGGGTTATTTATCATGTGGGTGGTTAAACTTTGTTTTTAAATTATAATTTTATTTTTTAATTTATTTGTTGTAACATAATAAATCAAATATTTGTCTTACACATCAAAAGATTGTAAGTCATTACTTTACTTATGTTATTACTGAAGTGATTAAAAAAGTATTCAAAAGATTTTTTTTATTTTTTATAAATTTAGTGTAGAGCGCCACCAGAGTGGATTAAGATATAAAAATTTTAATAATTGTTATGCAATATAATATCTTATAATGTACTAGCACTTCCTTTAAAGCACTGAATCTAAAACGTAGCATATACACATATGGCCAAAAAAGCAGGTGTTAGCTCACAACACACAATTTTAATAAAGGGTCCGCCATCTAACGTTTTTTTTCAAGTAGTGCTTATTTCGTGAATGGTAACACTTAGCTCATGTCTGATTTGACAGATAATTAGTTTTATCCTTCTGCTGAACGATTATGATTGTGTATACACTTGAACAACGCTGGAAAATATTGCGACATTAGTTTGAAAATCATGGTAATGTTGCAGAATGTGTGCGAAAATTGCTCATTGAAGCTCATTTTGATCTTGGCTGGTATGTAAACAAGCAAAATTGTCGCATTTGGGGCACAGAAAACCCGCACGCATACACTGAAAAGCCGATATACCCAAGACGAGTCACTGTTTCGTGCGAATTTTGGTCCAGAGGCATAATTGGGCCATTTTTCTTCGAAAATGAGCAAGGAATGGCCGTTACAGTCAATGGCGATCGTTATCGGGCCATGTAGCACAATGTTGTCGTTTGGCCACCTTAGAGCTGCGATTTGACACCGTTGGACTATTATTTGTGGGGTGCCGTCAAAGATAAGTGTTACGCCAACAAGCCAGAGACAATTGACGCTTTGAAGGACAATATTTGTGAAGCCATTGGTGAAATACAGCTGCACACAATCGATAATATGCTTAAAAATTGGACCGATCGTGTAGGCTATTGCATGGCCAGCCGAGGCAGCCATTTGAATGAAATTATTTTCCTTTATAACCGGAAGAATTGTACTTTCAAATAAAAAAAGAAATTTGAGAAAATATTCAGTAGTTTTTTTATAGCATTTTCAAAAAAAAAAAAATATTTGGCGGACCCTTTATATACATATTGTTACGAAAATTAAAATGCTGAAGAAAAAATTCACCACATCAAGGACTTATTATGAGCTTTTAGCTACTAAATTTATTTGCTTGTGGCTTAATAACCTGTGCTAATTAAGGGTGCTACCATCCGCATGGAGTTACCAGTTCGATTACTTTTTGTATTTATAAAGTTACTTTAGACCATTTGAATTAACTTAGATAGAGTGAAGATTCGTGTCTGTACTAGAACATTCGAAACTCATAATGAAATACTATAAAAAGATGGCTGGTGAGCTAGTGACCATTTGGCTGTCAATAAGTAAAGTCGCGTACATAAAAAGTGTTATATAAGCGAATTTGCTGTATTAAGCCATAGTATATAAAAGTTAGTGGAATTAATAAAGACCGTAAAAAAACAAATTAAAGTTTTATTTTATTTTAGCGCAATATAAACGAACTCATACGTAAAAAGGTTAAAAACGCAACAATATTATGAGTTTAAATTTGATTTTAACCATTATTTTTTAAATGATTTATTTATTTTAAGATTTTAAAGGTTAAAAAGGAGGAAAAATAACAGTAAAATATATTAAAAATAGAGTGGATTCAAGTAAAGTACAGCTTTTGATGTGGACAAAAAATAGGTGTATACAAAACCACTTAAAATTTTATTAAAAATTATAACTAAAAATTATATTTTGTAAATAAAAATTAAATGATTTAATTAACATCCCCTATACCAGGTATAACAATATGAAATGAGCGTGAAAATAAAACATTAATTTTTAATACTTTTCCAATCCTATCAGGCAATTTGTGAATTCCATGCCAATAAAACTGTTCGTCTTCTGAAGCAAATCAATTAGTCAAACAATTTTCGAATTACTCGTTGAAATGGAGGTGCTGCTCAGCCAATCAGTGTCCCACCGATGAAGACAAATATAGGGAACACGGTGGGTGGGGTGGCAGCTCCCAGCCTAATGCTTTGATTGTATCTTGAACAGTTTCAGCTTTGTGTGCAGCTGCATTGTCATGTTACAAAATTACCTTATCGTGTGTTGTGGCCCATTCTTTTCGTTTTTCGATCAATACATGAGGCAAATTGATCATATGTTGTTGGTAGCGATCTGTATTAACGGTTTCACCAGGTTTTAGGAGCTCATGCGACGTTACACATTTCTGGTCCCACCTTTTTGGTTGTCCCGGATTAACCCATGAGTTTTTCGTTTAGGCATGATCACCACATGCCTCGACAAGCAATCGATGCAACTCTGCAGCACTTTGCTTCAAATGAAAGCAAAAAATTAATGCTTTACGCAAGACATCATTTTCTGGTTCCAAATACGTCATCTTTAAAACAATGAAAAAATATATTGTTGCTGTGTATACTGAATATGTTTGGCAAATGTCATTGCCAACAAAAAAATAAAGACTCGTTCACTATAAATGTTCACTATGGAGACATTTGTATCTTGACGCTCACTTCAAACCGGTACACCTAGTAATTGTCATTGTTTCTGAGGACAGCTTCGTCGAGGCAAAAAAGGACTATTGTACTACACATTTTGAATATTTACCCATATATTAATTCCCATAACATTCCATGAAGGAACATGGGGACTTCCCTCAGTCAATGAGCTGCACCCGATTATATTTTTAAACTCATTGAAAGGAACCTGCAGCTTAACGCCGGCTCCGAACGGAAAATGCACTTAAAGAAGTTTTCAATAGTAGTAATACCCATAACTAGTTACTACCTAATGTTATGAGGTGATACCGCTGTCGAAAATCTTTTTTCTTTTTTCAAGATGGTCTGGCCTGGTATTGAACCGATGACCTTCTGGTTGGTAGGCGGGAGTCTTACCTGCCATACCACAGCAGCATTTCCCATAATTGGTCCTTATTACAAGGTCGCAACTGGGTTCAAATCGAGGGAATGACTTGGCTATTCAATAAAGTTTCTCTTTTGTTCACGAAACCATACTCTCACCCACTTTAGTGAGTATTTTGGATCATTATCCTGTCGAAGTTTCCATATCAGAGGCTTATTTTCTTCTGCAACAGGTAACATGAATTTCTCTAATAAAACGTTACGAATTTGTCAATTGTTTGCCAGTTTGTTTACCAGGAAAAGCAACCCCCTCCTCCCTACTTGATGGCTTTTTTGTGCATCTTTTATCAAACTCATTATGTTTTGATCGACAAACATTCATTTCTGCGTCATTCCACAAATAATCTGAACTTGGTTTCGTCGCTTCAAAGGATATTTTGCCTTTTTCTCTCTCTCTCTCAGATATACCCCAATCTTAGTAAGCCAAGACAAATTTTTCCTCTTCTTTAAAATATTTGTTCTAAGCAGAGGAACTTTGCGAGCTATGCTATCCTAGTAGACCTATCTTCTGTTATCTTGTTCGCACCGTTTGTGATGGCACTATATTTAAAATTTCTCTAGCAATCGGCCACATTAATGTCGCAAACGCTCCAATTTGACACTATTTGTATTGTGCAGAATATTAAAATTCTCCAGGTTTATATTACGAAAATAAATTTTAAAAAATTATATATTGGTACGCATTGTCCCTTTCGATTGCCGCACAAGAGCACAATAATTATTGGCGCATTTGTTGTACCAATAATTGGCGCATTGTGTCAATCGTGAAGTCCCGCGTTTGTCTGTAGTTAGTGAAGTTTTTATATCTGCCTCGTGTTTCAACGTTATTTTTTTGTTTAAAAGCTTTAGTTATAAAACTAGTTCAAGATCAAGAACAAGGCCCTCTCTTCATTGTTGCAATGTCGGTCTGTTATAATGTTTAATTTATCTTCAATAAATCAAATAACTTTTAATTTTAACAAGACTAATATTCACACACCTATTATTTTGTACAAGTTAAATTCGCACTTAAAAGAAAAAAAATACTATTTTTCTGAGTCGAATTTTTAGCAATGGGATTTCCCTTATTTATTTTCAAAACAATAATGCCTGACTATTTATTTGGGAATATTTTGCATGGTTATAATACATTATATTATCTAATAAGTCAAAGACAAAGCTTTTAATCCTATTTTTTTGGCCATATGTGTACATTAGTGAGCTTTTTCTGCACCTCATATCTTACAAGTATTTTTTGTTATCTCATCGCCAAAAATTTCCAAAATATGCTTTTATAACTCAAAAAGAATTGTAAATTTTTAACATTCAATCCAAATCATAATTTCTATTCATATTGTTAAGGTCATGATTTAACAAAATATTCTATTTTCTGTGTTTCAACCACCTGTGTTGTATGTTAATTTAGTCTTGAGTTTTATAATCAAAAGTATGTGGTAACATGACCCAGACGAACATACACACTCTATTTAGATTACGAATGATGATAACAGCAGTCTGTCGGGTCTATTCACCTACGCGTAGCATTAAACTCTCTACTAAATAAATATGATAAAAAAAGAATTTAAATATAATATATTAACGTTTATCTATGAAAATGAAGTGATAAACGTTAACAATGATGAGGTGCCAGATAAAATAGTCAGTACATTTGCGTGTTAATGCGATAGTAATATAAAATTGAATTAAATATACGAAAAGCTTTATTTTAAGCAACATAATAAAGAAATATAGAAATACTTCAGTTTCTTATTGAGTCATAAAAGTTCATAACAGTACTGTTACCTTAGCACACTCACTGCCTTTATAATGAATGCTAAAACTACCATTGAGATCCTTTGCTCTATAAACACAAGCATTGTTGCATTCATTTCCTTAAACCACAATGAATGCAGCTGAATATTTTGATGATATGTAGTGCCCAACATACACCAAATACATGAATTCAATGAGAGAGAGAAAAACTTTATTCAACTATATTCACTGCTTACTGCACAGTAAATCAAAATTATGCATTCATTCTTCTTTTCCTTGTCATTTCAAATATTAAACACATATATGATAGTGTGCATCATCTTAAGAAGCTACGAAATAAAATTTTATTTCGGATCCTTAAGACACTTAAATTTTATTTGTATTTTTTGTATCGTCTTTTTTATTTTTTTTCATTCTGTTTTCATTACAAGACAATGAATGCATATTGTGTACTCTGAAGTATTCATTGTTGCTTTGATTCATTGTGTTCATGATTCACTTAAACGCAAATGACTGAATGCAGAGAATAATGAACAACTAAAGCATTCATAATGTATCAAAGAGATATACACACTTCGACACACAGAAACAGATGAATGTCACAACAATGATTCATTTAAAGTGAATGCACTATTTTGCCTTTTATTGCCATTCAGACAGGTCTCTAATAATCACATATAAATCTATCAAGAACTCCACATTCACATAGTATTTGTACCTCGTGCCTGCAAGCATAATCCACAAACATGTACATCTCTGAACGCCATTCTATGTAAATGCGTTCTCAAACTACAGTGACCCATAAGAAAATCAGTCAGGAGTGTCGGATTCGGTTCGCTACACTTGTAAACATTACAACAGCGATCAAATTGTAGACTGATTACCAACTTAGCTTGTTTACGACCCGCTTTAGCCTTTTAGTATTCCTGGTATTTACCAATTCTATAAAATAACAGTGTCAGCGGTTTATTAGTAAATTTTCAATTAAAGATTTTAATCATGCATATTACGGGTTTTGAAAATTAGTAAAAGAAATCTCAGAAAATTTGCAAAAGTGAATACAATATTTATTGGGGTGATGAGTGAATGCCTGTCATTTACTTTTCGAAGATTATGCCATGTAAATATTGCCTGTGGCTACGCCGTAGGTGATTCATCAGTGAGCGCTAATTTTGACATAGTTTTTTCAGAATTTCTTAGTTGGATAGTCCCTGTTAACGAAAGATTTCACGTATCGCTACAAATCGCATGATGTGAGATTTATTACTAACCAAACTCGCCTCTCAATAGATTCATGGAGAATGTGGTACCGTCTTGTTGAAATCAAGTGTTAACTAAGTCCATTTATTCGTCTTTTAGCAAACCATCGAGGGGAACATTTTACGTTTTCATCCTTCTTGAAAAAGTACGGCCACAAACCACACAAAACAGTGTATCTTTCACGTTGCATTGGCAGTTCATATAATCTGCTCTGCCTGCTCTGCCTGCTCTGCCTGCTCTTTACATCAAATTCGGCAAAGCTTTTTGTTGACATATCCATTGAGCCAAAAATGAGCTGCAGATAGTTTTGTTAAATCTTCATCCAACTTGACAAAGGCCCATTCACCAAATAAAACGATGTTGTGGGACGTCACCTCGCTTGAGTTCTTGCAGTAGCTGTACTTTGTATGGTTACGTACAGTGATCCTTATGTAAAATTTTCCAGGTGGAAGCCAAATTGACGACAAATTTAAATTTTGCAACCTTCATTGATAGTGGACGAAACAGCAGCGCCATTTTCCTCGGTAAGCACTCTTCTGATATGGGTTAGTAGATTAACGTCGAATAACGTAAAACTGGTGCGAATAGCCTGTTCGGTGGGTCTTTTATGACAAAATTTAAAAAGACATCATTTATGAAGCACATTTCTCACATAGCACGAATTTTGATACCAAATTCAATGATCTGCAAGCATTGTTCGTCTGTAAGTGTCTATTCATGGCAAAACTTACTGAGCATCTTAGGCATTGCCACATGTTATTAATCTCAACCTGAAAGTCATCGGTCTTTTTCCATTTGACATTCTTGCATTTCTATTGCTTGTAAGTTTCATAAATGATTGACAGCAAAATCAAATTTTTTGCGTTAACTCTTGTGGCACCTTAACATGGAGTAGCCAGCCAGATTCAAACTGCCAGGTGGTTGATATTTAGGGCTCTGATTTCGCCTGATAGGTGGCATGCAAAGTTTCAATACTTTTCATTAAAGGGTGGACCTTCGGAATCTTAGGCCGGTGTTAACTCACAGCGTCTTTACCTTTTACCTTAAAGATTTTTGAGCTTGTTTTGGAACCGTATTTTTTTATTTTTATTTTTTAAAGCAGTATATACGTATTTCTTCAGAACTTTCACGTAATAGAACTTAATTAATAAAAATACATTTTTACACAAGCCACGAATTGAAAAGCAATAATGCCAAACAATCGATGAAGGGGCATTTACATTATTTAACCACAAAATCAAAAACTCCCGAGTTGAAAAAATTCAACTCGTGACTTAAAACCAAAACTCTCAGATTAATAATTTATTTTTTCTCCGTCACACTTTGTTTTTTCTCATTAATCAAGTTGATTTTCTACTATAGCTCTCCTCCATATGACTGTGTAGTGGTGCAGATCCTTACTAAGCATTGTTATTTTTTACTAATAGGTGGCGTTTTTCTTCTAATCATTCATCTGATGTTTGTCATCATTGCCAGAGGTAAGCTGGGAGGGTTCGGTGGGCTTCATTTTTAAGTGGATTTTTTCTGAAGGGTGGTTGAAGTCTCTTTAGTAAATACTCGATTCCGAAATTATACCGCATACTGGGGACTCAAACCTGGGCCACTTGAGTTTATGCTTACACTCAAAGTACTACACGCCAAGCTACCCCTCAGATTAACATTAAAATTTTTTTTAATCTTTTAAAACTTAAACATTTTTTTTGCTATGATTTCATAGTAAAGTCGTTATTTTTGTTTTTCACACAGTATGACCTTTAATGCGTCTACAGAAATACTTATTTTACCTCTTGGTCATATAGATAGACGTTACCTTCAATATACATATTGTGTGGATGGCAAAATAGCAATTTTTTGTTATATTTTCTTTTCTTTTGTTTCGATTAAACTTATAAAATATTTATGAAACCATTAGGCTTTTTTCTTCGTTTGACACGCATTGGCAACATGTGCAAAAACATAAAGACAAGAAATCTTAGAAAACAAAAGGTTTGAAGGCAGAATTTTTAAAACAAAAAACAAAAATATATAAATGATTGATTTTGTTTTATTAATAAATAGAAAGCATGTTGAAAAGGTCAAGGGTTACTATTTCTCTTATTTCCTAAGAAAGATGAAATATAAAGCTAGGAATAGCTGCTTGCAAACTGAATTCAATTCGTTGCTTTTTTATTAAAGTTTCCACAGCAGCAAGATTTGGATACTGCCAACTGATTATGGCATCAAAGCTCAGAGACATATTGGCCTAAAGCAAAAGCATTAACAATTATTTGCATTTCATTTTATTTCTTTTTGATTTAAAAATTTTAAATTTTAATTTTGTACAAAATAGTATTGCCTACATAAAGGGGCATTAATATATGGGGCCACTTTAATAATTCCATGACTCCTATATCTGTTCTTAAGATGCTAAATATGAGAGTATGATAGTTGAGGTGACATTTCGAAGCCCTGTTCATTGTCTTGTTAAAACAAGGCTTTTGTCGTCGTCAAATCGTCGGGTTGCGTTTGCTTCAAAACAATACTGACTGCAAGTAAATAATACTGCGTTTATTCCAATAAAACCGTTGTCATATCCTTAGAGCCCAACAGACACCACTTAGCCTTGTTTGATACATGTTTACCACAAAAAACATATTAATAAGATTGTGTTTTTATCTCTAGTGTGTAGTCGTTGAGAGCATTCTGCATTCTCTTCATGGAGAGCATTCTGCGGAAGGCAGAAATATTGTCCTGCATAAACTGACAATAATGGCATCATTGGGCGTAACAAGCGAGTTGTCACTACTGCCTTCAATGCCAAGATAGGTGTAACGTTAACAAGTAGGGACGTATGGCGTATTGTGTACCAGGTTAATGTTGACAACCATACATCCGATGAGGTGAATGAACTTATCTACTTTGACACTGCCATTACCAGCAACAACGACGTCAGTTTGGAGCACAAGCGTAGAATCATTTCCAACAGGTTTTTTAATGGTCTGAATAGGCAATTGAGTAGTAGAGACTACTCTCGCGCAACGAAATTGATACTGTACAAGGCGCCTATACTCCCCGTTCTATTTTATGGAGTGTAAGCATGGACATTGTCACGCACCGATGTAGCTGCCTTGGGTGTGTTCGAGAGAAAGCCGCAAAGGACCAGAGATCTTACGTCTTCCGTATTCGAATTAACCATGAGCTGTACGAGCTATACAACAACATGTACATTGGTCAGCGAATTAACATCTAGCTACGCTACGCTATCTAGGACATGTCGTTCAAATGGATGAAGATGTACTAGCGGCGTTGAAAAGATTAGGCCGAGGAAGTCTTGCCAGGAAGTGCTACAGCAAGCCGAAATGTAGTAAACAGGGTTGTAAAATTCGATTATGTATGTATGTAGGACCATTTGGCGAAGGCGAGCGCTAAGCAGAGGTCCCTGAAAGGAAGTGCTATAGCAGGCCGAAATACTGTAAACGGATTGTAAAGGCCAATTATGTATGTATGTATGTATTCATGGTTAGTTCATTGTTGCTTTTGAACTTCTCTAAACACTCCTCTAAGGTGGTCAGACAGTTGGGCTTATGATCAATTGTGAGTAATCACTGCACTCATTGCTCGAGTGGTTTTTACATATCAAAGTGTGATAAGCCTATATAGCCTCAGCTACCTTATGTATTTTCATTTATCGACCAACTAATAACGTTCCATTTCTAAACATATTTAATAGGTGAAGCTGGTTCAATATGCGTTATATGTATATTCCAGAAATAAATAACAGTGAATGGAGGTAGAGTTCTATACTTTATTATTATTATTGTCATACCGACCAGGCACTATTGCAGGACACTGCGATCCATGAAATCTTTTGTGCCGCTTTCGGTCTATGGCTTGTTCAGCAGATCTGCTGCCTTCATAATGAAACAATAATGGTGGATATGTCACCCAGTAGACCCTGCGTCTAACTAAACATTTCCATCTAAGCCTGTCAAGAAGCCCAAATTCACACAAAATATGTTCCGCTGTGTCTAATGCCTGTGAACACAGTCTACAAACATCCACATATATGACAGTCAGCCCAAAAAGTCGAAGTCCACTTTGAACATTCCAGCGTTCTTAGCAGCTGGCAATTTCCCAATCCTTGAACAGATTGAGTATGGTACTAAGTGGTGCTGCACAGTATATTGCTGGACCAATAAATGGTGTCACGGAACTTTCTCTAGCCAATGCATCCGCTTTTCGTTACCATTTATCCAACAGTGTCCAGGTACCCAAAACAATGGGATCTTATTTCCCAGCGAAAGGCGCTGCAACATAGCGTAGAAATATTTAACCAATCAACGAAAGATGTCATACTATTCAAGCCAATTGCTCTTAAGACAGCGTGGTTGTCAGAGAATATATCAATTGTCTTACCCTTGAACCCACTGTCTGGCTTGAACTCCGCACATATGGCAATGGTCATGATCTCAGCCTGGACAACACTCAGTGACCTCCCCACTGGAATTTATAAGTGTCGACTGAGTCCAGTCAGTCATTTTGAAGCCATATGTATATCAGTTTAGAACAAACTCTCTCAGAACTAAGGTTTCATTAGACTGACAATCCTGGTCCGGAAATACTGAATCTCTTGCCAAAGCACAGATTCAAAGACATTACACCCAGGACCGAAGATTATTCTCCGACCATCCGATTTAGAATAGACACTCTTCACGACGAATTTTGAGACCCCTTGGAAAAAAACTTTGCAACCGAACATGCAGCCTCCCTCATCACATAGATGTGAAGCGGTGTTAAAACAATCTAGGCCTACAAAGCCGCTGTTGGATATGTTCTTTTTGACCCAGTTACACCAAAGCAGGCGAGTCGCTGTATACTGCTTAATTTAGTCATAGTGGTAGCTTCCTCAATCTTTCTTTACGAAGCTCTCGCCGCTTAAGTCATAATGGGCTGTATAATAGCGGTCATAGCGACATTCTTGGCGAAAAATCCCATTTATATCGTAGGAGGAGTGACTTGCTCGTAGAGCCCTTATCGCCTTGTCCCGAACGGCACCAATCTGAGAGTCTCAACTAAGCCTTCTATCCTATCCAGAATGATACATAGATATTTAACCCCCTAGAAAAGTTGATGGTGGTACGCATAAAAGAAATATAGTCATGTGATAACTTCTCTTCTTGTAAAAGGTCTCATTTCTCATTTATTAGATCCTTATATAACTTAAAATATAAAAATTCTGAATAATGAAACTGACTTAGAATGCAAACTATTGAAATAATCTAAGCGATACATTGATATTCGATACCATTTGACAAGACCCAACCATTTTTATTTTGTTTTTATTTCCCTTTTTCCGTTTAATTAAGAAGCAATAAATTTTACTTAAAATCAAAAGCAAAAATAATGAATTCATTATAATTATCCTCATACTCATGTAAAGTTTTTTTTTGTTTGCCTATTTTAAGGGTTACTAATATATATCATTTCCTTTAACTTTTAACAAGTGTTTTAATATCCTTTCTTTTTCTCTAAACATCTTAGAATTAATTATGCAATTTGTCTTAATAAAGTTACAAGCTTGCCTTGCTTATAAGAAAGTAACACTGATTTCTTTGCATGCTCTCCCTATAAGTATGCTAATTATAATTTATAACTACATACTTAACCGGGTTTTTGCAGGTTCCTGATGTCAAACAAAAAACCCTGAAATATTTAAAGCAACTTTAAGTGAATGAAACAAGTTTTGTTGTAGTTTTGCAAAAAAAAAAACAAAATAAAAATAAATAAATTTGATTTTAACTGTCTGTATAGCTGCCAGCCATACGAGTATAAATTTAACCTTCTCCAACAGTCAGGCAGTCAGTCAGTCAGTAGTTTTGTAGTAGCCCTCTAGCGGGAGTATTAACCCCTCCTGTATGTATAAAGAAACGAAAAATGAGAGAAAAAACTTGTATATGCGTTAACTATGCTTTTGGGTATATGGAAATGATGTATTTAAGGAGTAAAATTCATTCATATTATTATTATATGTGTTGTTGTAGTTGTTGTTGTTGTTGTTGTTATTGTATTACTTGACTAAAGGATCATGTTGCCACTTCGTTTTGTTTTGTTTTTTCTCCATTTCTTTCCTTTTGCCTGGTATTTCATAAACACACTGGTTGGCTTGCATGTAAGAGAGAAAAAACACTTCACTTATGGGAATTTCATTACTTGCTTGTTTGCATTGTATGCATGGAGGGGGAAAAGTAAGTTTCATCATCATATGTGAGTGGGAAAAACTGATTTTGTTTGTTTGTTTGTTTAGAATTGTTCTTGCTTATGATTTTTATTATTTTTTATTGCAGAATTTTTGCTTTTTCTTTAAGCCATTTATTCTGTATTTTGTTTTACTTATACCGGGTGGGCCATCTATTGGTTTAAATTGGAACTCGCTGGTTCCAATACGTCATTCTATTCTGTCACGAAATTCAGTATGTTATCTTCACTGAACGAAATTAACCGATTTCCGCTTGAGCAACGTTGGAAATTTATCATGATTTAAAATCATTTTTTCGGAAGGAACTCACTTTCGTCTTGATGGGTACGTTTATAAGCAAAATTTGGAGCTCAGTCCACCCAAACGTGGTCTTACAGAAGCCAATCCACCCATTACGAGTGACTGTTTGGTGCGGCTTGTGGAGCGGAGGCATCATTGCCCCAAATTTCTTTGAAAATGATTATGGCGTAGCCATTACGGTCAACGGAGACACCTATCGCATCATGATAACAGATTTTTTCATGGTGTTGATGTGAACGATGTTTGGCTTCAACAGAATGGTGCAACTCAAGCCACAATCGATTTTTTGCGCCAAACGCTTGACGGCCGTTTAGTTAGCCGAAATGGTGATGTCAGTTGGCTGCAAAGAAGCTGCGTTCTGAGATCGTTGGACTATTTTCTGTGGGTCGTCGTTAAAGACAAGTGTTATGCTGAAAAGCAAGAGACAAATGAGCATTCGAAATGCAACATTCGTGATGCCATTGCCGAGATACGACTTCATACACCCGAAAAAGTTCTCGAAAATTGATCTGATTAAATGGGGTACTCTGAGGCCAGCCGCCTCAGAAGCAGTTGAACTTCACCACAAAAAATAAAAAACATTTGGCAAAATTTCAAACCTTTTTTGTTTTATTGCATATTTAAACTTAAACTTTTAAATGGCCCACCAGATATAACCATTTGTAAGACAAACCTTGTTTTAGGAACTTCTGATGCTTTGCTTCTCATCGCAGAAAATTATGTACAAAACCTTAATATTTGATTGAACCTGGCGTGCATCTTTCGGTTATGGATTTTCTATTAAAAAGGCCTGACTTTAGTTTAGATAGCAACTTGACATCAATTTTGAGCCTTTTCCGCAAAATTAGTATTTAGGTGATCACGCTACGTGCCTGGTTACAATAAAGGCAGCTTTGAGACAAACATCTCTCACATAAACACTATGCCCAAAAGATGGCATTGCTTTAGCCTGCTGATATGTTGTCGAAGTTGGTTTTTTAAATATTGAAAATATTCTATTTCAGTCTTGCAGAAAAAGTATCCAATTAATACCCACTTCACCCACTCCTCTAAACCATAGTCGACAACCGTCTTTATGTAAACAATCGGAGTCATTTATCTTTTTTAAGGTGGCAAGGATTTACTGTTTTATTTGACTTGCAACACTACAATACACTGGATATGGGTTTGAGACACCGGGCAAGAAGGAAATCAGAAGGGAACATATGCACCATAACGGTTATGAATTGTATTCTGGGCCACATGTAATTGAGTAACTCTGTGTGTGAGTATGTCTGCATAATATTTGTTTGTTGGCTTAAGTGGTTGTATGTGTCCTGCTTTTACTTTTCTTCTTCCACATCATTCTTGGTTGTTTTATTGCCTTACACTACCACTGCCACTTAAAGAAAAACTACCATTTCCGTAAACTTACTATTCTATACTACCTTTTTCGGTATAAAATAAAAATTCTTAAAAGCAAGTCTAAGCAGCTGCCTTCCATACCCAACTTGCTTGCCCTTTTTGCTGCTGTTACACTGTTTTTACTATTCGTCACACTTGTTTATTGTATACATACGTTATATAGTGGTTGTTAGTTGTAGTTATTGTTGATGCCACATGAAAATGCCACTTATTTGTTATATTGTAGACTACTAGTAAAAGCAGCAGCAGCAGCAGTCATAGTTACCCACTCCCCACTGACCTCTTGCCCGGTATCACATTTACTGCCTTTCGTTTGTTGTAATGGATTTGTTTTCACTCTCATGTTTCATCCTTTTTTCCAATTTTATTTTATTTTCCAATTTTATTTTTTGATATCAATGGGGAAAAAGTGTAGTGTAAATGGAAAAAATATTACCCAAAAGATGGAATAACAATCAATAAAAATCTTTGCTCGACAAACGGACAGCAGTCGATATAGCCATGTCAAGGGAAAATGTTATTTTCAACAAAATCCAATTCGTAAAAATGTGATTAATGATGCAATAATTGTTGGAAGTACAGTAAGTACAGGAAAAAATAGAGCAAATAGAAAACAAGTATTGGCTCGGAGATATCGTTAGCAAAACAACATTTAAAGAAAAGAGAAAAAATAATGAAATTGTGGTGTATTTAACCTGCATTAAATCGAATGTCTAACAAGATTTAAAATTTAAAGCATAAAAACCTTACGAATATGAATTTTAACATTTTAATCCTTGAAAAATATGACTGGATATCATCCTCAATTAGAGTACCAACATCTGCTTTGATATAATTTTTGCTTTTCGGGCAATTCGTGATTTCTTTGGACAGCATAATCGAACAAATGTGTCCACAATCGTGAGAGTTGTGCGCAAATGTCAGCAAATCATATCTGTAGGAAATATGGTAACACCAGTGCATGCTCTCCCAGTTCGTTCTCGAAAAACATTGCTATTGTTTGCAATAGTGTGGCAGAAAAGCCATCAACTTCAACTCATCATCGTGCCCAACAATTGTACTTCTCACGAACGTTACTGATGAGAATATTGAATAAAGACTTGAATTTACTCGCTTCCAAGGTTCACTTGAGTCAAGAGCCATTGCAAGCGTCGTCAATATGTCGAATGGTTAATTGAACAGGCAGAAGTGAATGGTGACTTTACAAAGAAAATCATTTTCAGCGACGAGGCACACTTTCACTCCAATGGATTTGTTAACAAGCACAATTGCTGTATTTGGTCAAATGAGAATCCACGAGTAATTGCTGTTCCACAATTGTGCATCCACAAAGAGTGATTGGTGGCGTCATCGAGCCGTACTGCTTTGAAAATGAGTTCGGCCAAGCAGTTACCATGAATGGCGTTCGCTATAGAGAGATGATAACGGACTTCTTATGGCCAGAAATTGAGGATATGGACCTGTGGACGATATGTGGTTCCAATAGGATGGTGCCACTTGCCATACAGTCAACGAAGCAGAGAAATTCAATTGTCGTTTTATCTCATGTCATAACGATGTTGATTGGCCGCCACAATCATGTGATTTGGCACCGTTAGGCTTTATTCTTTGGGGAAATTGAAAAGGAAAAATGTACGTCATTATGTTAAGAACAATTCAAGAGCTGAGGGATGAGATAAACCTCAATTATGTTACAGAGTCTTTGAAAATATGGACTGACAGTAGAGGTATGTCACCGAAGGCGTGGCAAGCATTTGGCCCATTTATTGTTTCACACATAATTGTTATAGATAATTTTGTGAAAATGTTTTTGGTTTATTTACCATTAATATCGTGCATTTGGTTTGGACCATTATTTAAAAAAAAATTTAAGTTCAGAACGGAAGTATCCATTAAATTCAAATTTTACAGGTCATGACCAAACCGGAAATACAAAAACCGGAAATCTCAAAAATAAATTGACCGGAAATAACCAAACCGGAAACACAAAAGCCGGAAATACAAAAACAGGAAATAAAAAACCGGAAATAAAGCCCCGGAAATATTAAAAACCGGAAATCTAAAAAATGTTGATTTGCAATTTCACCGGAAATTAATAATATCAAACCGGTAATATGAAAACATACGAAATCGGAAAATATGATATCGGAAATCAAACATATAAAACACGTTCAATTCAAATTCTCAAAATTCAGACCGAGAATATAAAATATGTGGTAAATAGGGTTAAATTTGAATTCGCTAAATTCATACCGGATATATAAAAAAATATAAAAACCATTAAATACCAATTTGACCAAAAATATAAAATATGAAACCGGAAATAAAAAACAATTAAATTAAGTTTTCTTACATTATAAGTGGAGTTAAAAACATCGCTTAAATCAAAGCTAAAAAATGGGAAGAGTGAGAATAATAAGATCAAAACTCCGATGGAAAGATCAGGTGGAAACTAATATATAAAAATTTGATATAAGAAATTGAAGAAACAACGCACACCCAGGACGATGCTAAAGTCCAATGGGTAGTAATATCGTCATTTAAGTAAATAGAAAAACACTGGTTGTGTAGTTTTTTTTTCTCCGTCATTCCTCTAGGGAGCATATTGGTTTTCCACAAAGCATCCATTGCTTTGTTTCAGTTTCTGTAATCAATTTGATCTTTCAAGCTAAGTAGATGAAAATCCACTGTAGCTTGCTTCATATGACTTGGCATAGTGGTGAAGATCCTTGCTAATTTGTGATCTTTACTTAAGCATTGTAATTTTTTCCCAGTAGGTGGCGTGTTTTCTTGGTTATTCATCTGACGTTTGTCATCATCGCCAGAGGTATGCGGGAAGGTCAGGGGGGTTTCTTCTATATTTTATAGATGGAGTTGTCTGGAGTCAAGTTGAAGCCTCTTTATTAAATATTCGAAAGCACAATTAATTTTTTCTTCTTCACGTCCTCTGCTGTAGCTCGCACCTGGATCGTTTGTATTATTATGAGTCTTTCTAACACTGCACCACGACAAGCCCGGTTGCGTAGTATTATTTGACAAATGTGACCGTAGCTTTATATTTTTGGCAGAATATTTTGTTCTTGGATTTTTCAATTTTTGTTTGAAAATTTGGTTGGCTGCGAAAGGTTTTAGTAGAATTTAGGAAAATTTTTGATAGAAAATCAATTTCTTTTATAGCAACGCTGGTCGTGTGACAATATCTTCCACTGTACTCTCTACTGTATTCTCAAAGGTCATTATGTAATGGGTACACATGCAAAAGGGCTGTGCTTTCGTTGTTCATAATACAGAAATTTAGTTTGTATTACTTATGGCTAACGATGCATATCTTTGGTCTTCTGAGTAGAGCTTGTAACACCTAGAAAAATTTTGGTATTCGTGACATGGCAATATTTTTATAAAAATTTTGAAATATATCAAGTTTTATATGTGTTTTTATTTTGTTTTGTCATTTAAATAATTTTAATCGGTTTTAGAAAAGTTATCGTCATGTATGCAGTTTTTTAATGTGTTTTACTCTTCAGGTTTTGGAAACTCGGTATACGACCGACATGTTATAAATTTTGATTAACAATAACAAATATTTACTGTGACTCCCTTTTCAAAAAAATGTTTTAAATGCAATACTCATTTATAATTCGTTATATTATATTATTCGCAACGTGTCATAATATTTTCGCTTTTTTAACTTTGCTTCAGTTGTATATCTCCTTTCAATTCAGTATATTTAACCTGTTTTTAGGTTAATTTCATCAATTACAATTTCAAATTCCAATTTTAGATTTTCTTAAGCAAAATTTTATTAAATTTCCATAATCGAATTTCAATCATCTCAACCAATAATCGTATTGTTTATTTAGATTTCTTTTACAAGAAAAATTTCATTATTTTATGAAGAAAAAAGAAATTTTTCAAATCGAAGATAGAAAAAAAAATACAAAAAAAGACAAGAGTGATGGGGAAAAAACATAAATTTGTTGTGGTTTTCAAGTTATTTAAACACAAAAACGAAATCGAAAAAAATATTGACTTTTGATGGGAAAAAATGTTACGAAAATAAAAGAAAAACCTACACAATAAACGATTGGTGATTGACATTTGATTTGTCAAGGCATCAAATGTAATGCAGAAAAATGGAATTAAAAAAAATAAAAAGAAAATTAAATAAAAATAAATAAATTTTTAAATCTTATTGAATGTAGACGAATGAGAGCAAGAAAGGTCTAAATTGCTTTTATAAACCTTTTTAAGCCTTGTATTGCTTGCTATAGCATGTTCATACAAAACTTCGAATTGGTTTGTTTGCCGCTTGAATTACTTATACGAATTACCCAGTTTACATGACACCTTCGTAATTCGATTTGATGATTCTTCTTGTTTTTACTTGTTATTTTTGTTTATTGTTTTATTAATGCATTTAAATTGCTAAACAAGTAAACTGAGTTGAACAAACACCCGATAAAATAAAAAACACTTTGATTTTTTAGTAATCCACAGAGCAAATGAAACTGAATTACATAAAATTTATAATTGTGGGTTAAATTATGAATGAGATAGCAAGTTGTCGTTCGAAGGTCGCATTACACCCTAAAAAATAGAATAACAGTAATTGAAGAAAGCCAGTTATTTTTGGCTAGGCCGCTTCAGAGCATTTATCCATAAAAATTGGACATAGATTTTAAGCCTCTGCTTAGTACGCAACGTGTTTTAATGTAAGTTTCTCTCAGAGCTACCGATTAGGTACCATCACCTTGATCAAAACGTTCCCGAAATTTATACAGAAAATTAAAAATACAAGTTTATTCATTTAAATCTATATTGTCCCCTTCAAAGTAATCCCCATCGATTGCAACACATTTATGTTGGTGCTTGATCCAATCCTGGAAGCATTTTTTATATTCGATTTTCGGTATGTTTATCAGTGCTTTCTGCCTCTCGACAGCTGAATCGCGTTCCCCGTAATAGTTTTTCAACTCGATTGAACAGAAAGAAGTCAAAGAGATTAGCTAATAGAAGGCACTTGTTGCAAATTTCGTCAAAAGAATTCGAATAATGATGGCACTGTGTGACGCTGCGTTATTATGGTGCAAAATCCACGAGTTTTAAGTCCACAATTCTGGTCTCTTTCGGCGAATTGCAGGTGAATTCGGTGGCTGTTGGATGGTATTTGGTGAATTTTTCGTCAAAAAATTTCGAAAATTTCCAATATTCTGATCTCTTTCGGCGAATTTCTTCACGCAAACGTCTCATAATGCCCAAATAATACTCCCTGTTTAGTGTCTGGCCTTCTGGCAAAAATTTATGATGCACTACATCGTTGTTATCCCTGACAATCGTGAGCATCGCCTTCTTTTTTGACAGAAGACGACGTGGTTTTTTGGTCTCGGCTCATTAGGTGAACGCCATTCACTTGCCTGATGTCTGGTTTGCGCGTCGTACTCATAAATACACGGCTCTTCTCCAGTAATGATCATTTTGATATGGGATCGGACACAGACTCGCACATCATGTCTTTGTCGACCTCAACACGGTCTTGTTTCTGCATGAAATTTAAGTCTTTTAGCACCAACTTTGCTGCTACACAACGGAAACCCAAATCGTTAACCAAACTATTTTTGACGGATCCGTAGATAATGTTCAAGTCCTCCTCCCATCTCTCTGATGGTTAATCTGCAGTTATTGACCAACATTTCTTTTACTTTATTCATCTTTTCGTCGGTTTTCGATGTCGATGGTCTGCCACTGCATCCATCAGCTTCGATTGACTCACAACCACTTTTGAACTGATCGTGGCGTTGAAAAACGCCCATTTTCATTAGAGACTCGTTACCGAAACACTTTTCTAATATTTTCAACGTTTGCGCACCATTAAATCCATTTTTTACACAAAATTTATTACAAGTTCGTTGCTGCAAATTTAAATCCATTTCTAAAATTCTTAAAAAATTGCCAACACCCATAGAGATAGATGTACTCTCGGCTACGTAGCTTTGGCAAGTGTCAAGCTATGACGCTAAGATTTAAAAAAACAAAAATAAAAAAAAATAAAAAAATCAAATTAGAAAGGGAGTTAATTCGGGAACCTTTTGATTAAGGTGGTATGACAAGAGGCCGTTCAAAGCGCTAAGTTTAAATGCCATGTTCGTTGCAGTTCATTTATCTGTGTACGATTACCTGGACTATCAACAGTATCCATGTTTGCTCAGTACAGTTACGTTCTTTAGCTCTTTTAGTGATCGTCTTTTTAGTTCAGCGCATTATAATGAACTATATTGATTTTTAAGCTCAGTTGATCCTCTTCAGGTTTCAACGCACAGATTCTGGAAACACTGGTAGTATTGCCAACTTGATTTTATTAAGAAAAGTGTCAGATACATGAACAAAAAGAAAGAAAGATGGGCGAAGAAGGAACATGCGAATTAAAACTAAACACGAACTAAGGAGCTTAAAGAGCTTATTGCTTCCGAAGATCTTACATATTCTGGCAGCACTGTACGTTATTTGCAGGGTGGCACTACCAATGTTTTTTTTTTTTTTTTTGATTATATGAACGACCGTCTTTGTTCAGTGAATAGTTCAATTGAATTAGTTCGTTCACGAACTACACAACTCTATTAGTCAGGCTTTGAGGCATATCATATCAGCCTTTGCTACATTGCTCGCAAATCTTGAGCCAAAATTATAGCCACAAACGAGTACTTCCTTGAAGTTTGCATCGAATTAAAGAAAAGAAGCCTTATTTGTGGATCACCTGGTGTGAGTAGTAACAGAATTAAGTACACTCGTATATTAACAAAGGAAACACTTTAAAAGACCTTGGGACAGAGATTTATTTGACACACTATGTGGTCTTGGGTACTATATGTTTTGACCAACATAACTTCCTATTTGCATTTTAATAAATTTGTTAAATTATTTTATAGGAAACATTGCATATAATTTATGTGAAATTCATCAGGTCTTTCTCTTTAACATCTTTATTTATTTAACCAATTAAAACATGCAGTAGATTTCAACGGATACCAAAACTTTTCTACTTATGATGGGGTTTTTTTATATCCTTCAAACTGCTACTGCTGCCTGCTCCTTTCCGTTAATAATTTTTTATATTTTTTACTTTTTAATTATTAAAAGAACTTCACTTCTTTTTGCTTTTCCTCTTTAGTTTTTGTTATTGTAACTTTATTTGAAGGACCACAGAAGCTTAAAGGTATGAAATGTTAAGAGAAGAAAACAAAAGTCTGTTCTGTGAATGGTTTGCTATAGTAATTTTCATAGAGAGCTGGTTTAAAGAGAAAAAAGTTTTTAGCACTGTATGGCATATGAAGAGGTTGGCGTGGTGTAGTAGTAAGAGCGCACGCATGACTATATAAACAACCCAGGTTCAAGCCCCAGTAGAGGACAAAAAAGAAAAAAGAAGAAAAATTTAATAGTGGTGTTCGAATTTTTAATAAAATGGCTTTAAATTTCCTTCAGAAAACTCCATCTAAAACATAAAGAAAAGGCCCCTGACCTTCCAACAGGCGATGATAACAAACATCTGACAAATGATCAGGAAAACACGCCACCTACTGGGAAAAAATTACAATGCTAAAGTAAAGATGACCACCAATTAGCGAGGATCTTCACCACTAGGCAAAATCATATGGAGGAAGCTGCAGTGGGTTATCATCTACTTAGCTTGAAAGATCAAAATAATTAAAGAAACTGAAACAAATCAATGGATGCTTTGTGGAAAGTCAATATGCTCCCTAGAGGAGTGACGGAGACAAAAATGGCGTATAACGAATTAACTCTTTTATACTGCTGTTAAATATGATTTTAAATAAAAAAAAAATCTGTTGTTGTTGTAGCTGTTATAAAGGCCGGTATGATTTTTTATGATTTTTTTTCACTGTGTGTTCCATAATGACCATTCATTTGAAACAACTATAACAAGAGCTTTTGTAGTACTTGTTGGCTGGCTGTATGATGACCGACCGAGTTGGTTGACTGACTGGTTAGCCATTACCATGACGCCTCTTCAATATGGTCTGTTGACTTTTGAAGTGATGACGATGACGATGACGATGATGATGATGTTGGTGACGAGACAATTGAATATGTTTTCGCTTTTTTGTCTATAACCTTTGTTGCAACATTGTTTTTCTGTGTATGTGTGAGAAACAGTATGGCGCTCTTAGAATATCCTGATGGCTGACCAACCAACAACAGTTGTTTGGTTTTTAATTTTTTAGTTCTTTGAGTCTTTCAATTGCCTGTTTTTTTAAATGTTTTTCTTCTGTTGTTGCAATCGGGTTGTAAGTAATTGTCAGTTTTGCTTGTTACTTTGTTTTTGACAAAAGAAAACAAATGAAGTCAAGGGGGTTATTTGTCTCTTTGGCCCGCTAGACAAAAACCAACCAGACCTTTGGCTAAACTACATTTGCTACATTTCTCCTTTTTTAAACAATCTGTTGTCATTAATGGTTTGTTTAAGGGTTAAAAGCACCAACAAATTTTATTCCTTTTTTGTGCTTTTTTTTACACAAACTTACCCACATGAATTAATAAAAAAATGTTATCCTTTAAAAAAAATTCTTAAAAAAATTTTTTTTCTCTTGTTTTTTATTCAAAAAACTGTAAAAACATTGTCATCAAAAGTGGGTGTTTTTCGTTGATTTTGTTTGATTTTATGGCTGATGTTTTGACTTCGTCTGCCCAACAACGACAAAGAAAGAATCCAACGATTTGTAACAATATTTGTTGCAACACTTATTTTCAAACACTCCATGTTTGTGGCAAAAAACCAAAAAAAAAGTTGCAATTTGGTTTAAATAAATGTTTCTTTGTTTGGGGATGAGACATAAAAAAATTTTGCTTTTTTAGCATGTTGCCATATCATATTTTAGATCAACTGATGCAGCATATTGCAAGTAAATTTAAATAGAAATTTTTTTCTTTAAGAACTACAAGCTTTTTTTAACTTTTGGCATCATAGATGATGGATTCATAGTCGGCTTGTTGTGATATGTCTAAGAAGATATTTATTAGCGCAAGAAAAGCTTTTTTCTAGATTTTTTTCTTAACCGTATGTAAAAAGATTGGGGATGGCGTGGTGCAGCATGTTAGTTAGAGCGCAGGCATTCAACACAACATTACGAAAAAAAAATTAATTTCGGCTTGGCATGTTTTATATAAAGGCTTTAACCTCCCTCCAAATAAATCCATCTAAAGAAGCCCCCCTGACTTCTTCCAGCTTACCTCTGGCGATGATGACAAACATCAGACTAATGATCGGGAAAAAACGATACCTACTAAGAAAAAGTTACAATGCTTAGTAAGAATCACCACCACCACTTAGCTAGGATCTTCACCAATACACACAATCATATGGAGGCGATTTACAGTAGATTAGTTATCTACTTAGCTTGAGGAAATCAACTTGATTATTTAAACTGAAACAAGGCAATGGATACTTCATCGAAAGCCAATATGCTCCCTAGAGGAGTGACAGCGAGAAAAAGTATAACAAGATTAGAATAGGCCCTAAAAAATAGTTGTTTGTTTCATTGATGACCTTCTTCTTACAAACACGAATTGCCACAAGATAAGAAATCTGAGAAGTATGGTGAATGGAGTAGAAATTCATAACAAAATTTATAAAATTTTGTCATAGTGACTATAAATTTGTGCACCCGTATATTTTCCACATCTCTGGCAGCCATCATCTTTAGACACGCTCTTAGTCTAAAGTGGCTCGTTTCTGGCGTACTTGAGAACCTCAGAGCGCCGGCCAAATTGCGGCTTGATAGCCGACCTAGAGTGGCGAAGTCCCACTTTAAGCATTCCAATGTTTCATGCAGTTGGCAATTTCCCAATTCTTGATTAGATTGAGGACGGTAGTAAATGGTGAAGTAATGGCACCCTTACTGGTCAATGCACCCGCTATCTCATTACCAGCTTTTCCTCAATGTCCTCGTACCCAAAACAACTGAACCTTATTTCCAAGCGAAGGCTTTTGCAACGTATCGTAGCAACAATATATAACCAGTCTAGATACCAAACGATTTGAGCCAAGTTCCCTTAAGAAAGCTTGGCTGCCAGAGAATATGTTAATGGCCTTACCCCTGAACCGACTATCCAGGGTGTTCTCCGGACATATAGCTATGATATTGAGCTCAACAAGTCTCGGTTGGGTCCATGAGTACCAGCACCGACACAATCATTCATTTTGGAGCTATCGATATACCAGCTTATATCAAACTCACTCCTAATTAAGGCCCCATTAGACCAGCAATCCCGGTCAGGGAATTTAACTACAAATCTCCTGCCAAAGCAAAGATCCAAAAAGAAAGCAATGGACAGATTTTCCGACACATATCAAGACCCTTTGCAAAAAATCTGTCGCCGAACTTGTCACCACACCTATCACATGAATGTGAAGCGGTGTTAAACCAATCAAGGCCTCCACGGCTGCTGTTGGACATGTTTTCAAGTATCTGTACTCTGCCTAATTTATTATTATTATCGGAGAAAAACCCCGTGTCTTACCGTAGGAGATGGCTGTTATCATCTTGTTCTGGAAGGCACAAGTGTGCGAATTCCAACTAAGCCTTCTCCAGAATGACACCTATATGCTTAGACTCCTTAGAAATGTTGATGGTGGTATTCGTAAAAGAAATACAGTCACATGATAACTTGTATATCTTTTTAAAAGGTACAACAATCTTTTATGAGGGATTCGCAAAAGGAGTAAATTGGATTAGAATATAGAAGGAGAAAGTCATTGAGAAACTCATATTAAGGAATATGTTCTTTTTGACAGTTAGGGCCAGGCATTCTCTTAAAAGGTGGAAACTGCCTCCTCCTTTTACATGTCATTTGAATTATGACAATAATCGTTGAAGAGAAGCCCGAATCGAACTATCGATGAAATCTCTGACATTATTTTTCTCTGCGCGACCACAACGGAACTCGGTAAATCACTCTTTGAACATCGATGTTAATGGTGAGCAATCCCTTTGGCATTTTTTTCTCCGTCACTCCTCCAGTGAGCATATTAGCTTTCCACAAAGCAACCATTGCCTTTTTTCAGTTTCATAAATCAAGATGATTGATCCACTGTAACTACCCTCCATATGACTAAGTAGTGGTGAAGGTCCTTGCTAAGTGGTGGTGGTGATTTATACTTAGCGTTGCAATTTTTCCAGTAGGTGGCGTTTTTTTTACTAATCATTCATCTGATGTTTGTCATCATCGCCAGAGGTAAGCTAGAAGAAGTCAGAGGGGCTTCTTCTTTATTTCTTAGATGCAGTTGTCTAGAGGGTTGAAGTTGAAGCCTCTTTAATCACTCGAAACCACAATTCAATATTTTTACGGGCCGCTTGTATTATTATGCATGCGCTCTAACCACTACACCACGTCAACCCTTTGGCATTAATTTTCTTTAATTGTTTTCGACTATGATTCCTTTTTAATGCAAAACACAATCGTCATCTTGAATAAGTGTTTTGTTGATTGTCACAAATAAAATGTATTTTTCTGGCAACAATTGTTGACAATCAATTGTGTTCTAATTTCCTTTCTTAGTTGGCTTAATCTTATTAGAAAACCAGCTTTGACAGTCAATCAAGCTTAGTGTTTTAAGCCATTCAAAATCGAATTAAAATTCTTAAAAATTCTTTGTAAGAAAAAACGCAGCAAAACTTTTCATTAATTTTCCACTTGTTTACTAAATGGTGTGTTTCAACTAAAACTTCTGTTTTGCCTTAGTTTTTCATTACTTTACCATTCTGAACTTTTAATTCCTAAAGAATTTTCGTTTATAAAATACTTTCTTTTTCGGTTTTTTTCCTTATTCCTTAGCGTGGCCTCTGCTTGAATGCCAGTAAATGCTGAAGATTAATTTGGAAAAAATACAAAAAAAGTACTAAGCAGAGTCAAAACAAAATTAAAAATGTAAGAGAGAGAAAAAAACTTGGTTTTTTTAAAAGTTTTTCATGTTTTTGTTTACATCCCAGCTCAGATATTTTTAAGTTTTATTCGTTCGCAAGAAAGTTTTCGCCAGAGAAAACAGTCAAAAAAAGGAGATATCTTATATCGATTTTTCTTGACAAGTTGTTGCATGCAACAACGGTTTTTTTTTCTTTTCTTTTTGTAATTTTTACCTTTCCATGCTGCATTCAGGCATGGGAATTTTTAATCGTTTTATGTTCGTCTTGGTTTTTTCTTTCAATTTGTTCTTCTAAATTTTATTTTTTTTTTGCTTTACGAAATCCATTGTGTTTCATATAAAGTGGAATTTTCAGAGTTGGGAATACATTCGGCATTTCCTTAAAATTTTCTTTTTTCAAGTCCAATTTTCTCTTTCATGATTTTTTTCCTTTTATTCTCTCGTTTGTTGATGAACGATTTTCCACTTTGTTTTGAAATTTCTGTTATTTGTACAGATGTTGTGCCTGTTGTTGGTCTTTCGCTCAATAAACTGGAAATGGTTTACCATTCTATGCTATTATTGTTGTCGAATTTGCCTTGCCACTTGGTTAACTGTAAACGAAAAAGGAAGAAATTGAAAAACGAAAAGCAAATAAAATTTACAAGAAAAGAGCATTAAAAGTTAATTTTTTGTTTTACTTTGTTGTTAAGAAGGGTAGAAATGGAGTTTTATTTTTTGTAGGTGTTTGCAAGGATTTTATTTCCTTTTTTTATTTCTTCGTATTTATTCCAAAGAATCATCATAAAAGACTTTTACGCCTGGTTAATGGCTTATATGTATATTATAATTCGTGTACTCTACACCTCTGCGGGGGTAAATATAGTTTGTATTAATGTTTGCAACAATTAGTTTTTGCTAAATCGTATAATCCAAAGTCACCACATCACAATGTTTTTTGTGGTGTCTTCATCTAAAGCTTTGCAATAGAATCTAAGTGTCCAACTTTAATTTTAATGTGTTACCATTGACTTTGTTGCGCTTAATAATAAAGTCTATTGATTTTATTTTAAATAAGTTCTTTGACTCGAATACCCTTTTTGAAACTTCACACCAGAAATGCAGTTTAAATGCAAATTACGCACTTGTGTGAACTGGTCTGAATACGAAATTTGAAAAAATTATTATTGGTTCACTTTTTTTCTGTCACCCTTCGAGTGAGCATATTAGCGTTCCACAAATCATGCGTTACTTTGTTTAAGTCCCAGTAATCAAGTTGATTTTCAAGCTAAGTAGATGATAAATCCACTGTAGCTCACCACCATATAGTTGTGTAGTGGTGAAGATCCTTGATAAGTGATGGTGGTGGTGATCTTTACTTAACATTGTAATATTTTCTAGTAGATGGCGTTTTCTCCTGAACATTTTTCTCCCCTCCCCATATGATTGTTTAGTGGTGAAAATCTTGCTAAGTGGCGGTGTTGATTTTTATTTAGCATTGAAATGTTTTCCCAGCAGGTGGCGTTTTTCCTGATCATTCATTTGATATTTGTTATCATCGCCAGAAGTAAGCTGAACATCCAGCTTTTTTAGATGGAATGTCAGGATGGATGAGTCGTCATGTCCACTGCTGGGATCCGAACCTGAACAGTTATGCCTGCACTGTAACCAATATACAACGCCACCACATTGGTTCATTATTGTTACCTATTTGGACTTAAGAATACTGAACCTACTTCTAAAAAATTCATAGTTGGTGGCCAATTTTTCTAATAAGGTTGATATATGCTTATTTCTCCATATTCTCCATCTCCTTTAACTTAAAATGTTTTGGTTAAACTAGGTTTCAATCTGAGTCTACAACTCATTGAAAAATCGCTTAAAACTTCCCTTTTGTTTGGTTCATGTGGCCGCTCGTCAAGAGCGTTAAGTAACATACAACAACTCTGGTAAGCCTAATGTCATCAAGCGTTCCTCATATCCAGTACGCTACACTGGGCCATCTAAGGAAGCCATCCAAATCGATGCACGCCATCTTCTGCAATGGAGAAAGCTAAGGTGGCCAGGTCAACTTCATAAGAAGTGTTCGACTGTCTATTCCCCCTACACATCACCACAGCTATGAGAGTTCTACTTATGTTGTATTCCCTCCAGGTTAGTACAGCCACTAAACTGGTTACGACATTCCAGCTGTGACCCATGAGCGATCTGGTGCATTTGATATCACATGCAGGTCTAGCTCGGGATTCTGAAGAAATTCTCCATCGGGGTCACCAATATGGAGGAATAAGGTCCACCCGGAGCGGACCGCCCATGCGTCAGTCCACCGCCCGCTCCATATAAGGGTTGTCGCAGTCTTAAGGCGTAGGGAGTTCAAGCACTCTTGAAATCATCCAGTAGCCGAGGAGTAGTAGAGTGAGATTCGACGGCAAGTAGAAATGTCTGGGTGCCCACATAGATGCAGAGGCGCACTTGGACTCCGTAAAAAGCTAATAGTAAACAAGCCTTCAGAATATTATAAGTCTCCTCTTGAAAGACACTAGTGCTCGAAGGGAGGCTATGCTAGGGAGGCTACGTAGTTCAATTCACACTCGACAGAGAAAACACCAGAGCCAACAGCACAGACCTTCTTTTATCCATCCGTATAGACCCTAATGTCGAAACCATGTAGGGAGTCACCCTAACTCCATCGCGATCTGGAAGGGATTCTTACTGCCAATATAAAGTTCAGGAGTGCAGTAGTCAGAGGATGCATGTAGCACATCCGGAAGCTTTGCAAAAATCCGAGCATGACCGCATGCTCTATACTTCCATATTCACAGAGATGATTGTCTCACCGCATATCTTATCAAGAGCTAACCTAATATTGTGAGCTATACTGTTATACAACTACTTTTATCATTATAACGCGACCTCTACTATTAGGTACCTATTTTATGCTCTGAAAAATCGTACGTTTACTCTACACACTACTACGTGTACTGCTTACAGAACCACAGCCACATTTTAAAACTGTTGTACCAGACCATTTGAGCAAGTACACACTCTTTGAGAGTAGCGTGGTGTACTGGTTAGTGCGCACGCATAAAACAATAGCGGCCTAGGTTCGAGCCACGGCAGAGGACATGATGAAAAAATTTAATTGTGGCTTACAGTGTTTAATAAAGGGACTTCAAATTCCCTCTAGAAAACTCAATATAAAAACTAAAGAAATAGCAACCCTGACCTTTCAGCTTTCGACGATGATGGCAAAACATCATACGATTAATTAGGAGAAAACACCACCTTGCAAGGCTATGTAAAGATCACCACCACCACTTAGCAAGGATCTTCACCACTACACAGTCATATAGAGGGGAGCTACAGTAGATTAATTATCTCCTTAGCTTGAAAAATAAACTTGATTAATGAAACTGAAACAAAGCGATGGTTGCTTTGTCGAAAGCAATTTTGCCCTCTAAAGGAGTGACAGGAAAGAAGAAAACACACTCTTTCTCTTTTGCAAGCTCACAGCTTTGTGTACGAAATTAACGGATAACTGAGTCTGCTGGGGAAATAAGTGTCATTTTGTAATCAGTTCAAAACTCAAAAAATAAATGGATGCTAAAATGCTTTAAAAAATTGGATAAAAACATGATTTTGTGAATGCACGCTTAAAACTCTTTGTAACTTATCCAAAACTAAGCCGATCAATCTATGTTTGTACCTGCATCACAATTATGACAGGTTCGAACGCCATTGAAATATCTAAAATTCTTATTTAATAACTGATATGCCATTGAGGTATAGGGCGTCAGATCGACTTATTTGACTTATTTATTTTGTACTTTTAAAAAATTTTTATTTTGTAATATAATATTCATGGCTTAAATGGATTTTATTTCTTGGTCTTGACTATAAAGGAGGATTTCATTTTCGGACATTCAAAATTATACTCCTGAGAAATTATTTCTAAAACAAACAGACACTAAATAAAATTTTGATGGCATATTTCCATTAAATATTAAAAAATAATTTCAACAATTTTTATCGGAAAGTATTGATATTTTTATAAAGCTTATCTAAGCTTAACTGTGCACTGTCGTTTTATATTACTTATCTTTTTTTAACTTATTTATAAAGGTAGGGAAACATCCGTTAATAACAGGAGGAAGTTCTTGAATTGAATGCCTTATTAAAGTTTTTGTTGAAGTGCTTTTAAACTCGAAAAAAACTCGCGAGTTAATGAAAAAATTTTAAATCTAATGTTCATTCACACTACTCCCTCTTATTTCCTTTTCACAGCCTGTTTTTATTTTTAGCTCAGTGCAATAAGGCTTGCCATATGGCCTTGATTTCGCTTGACTTATAAGAATTGTTAAGAATCAAGAAAAGATATGGTTTGTCAAGATTTGTTACAAGACAAAGCTTTTCTCACAGAAAGTTTTGTAAGGATACTATTAAACATTTTAGTGAATTAAAAACATAAAGCGTTTTAAGTGTATTTATTTAATCGGTTTGTTTATCCAAAATATTCATAATTACATAATAATAGGTGTGTGAGCTTTTTTCCTATATTTGAAACAAGCTTTTTATTAGCCGTTTCTAAAGCAACTTTTTCTTACATTAGTGTAGAACTTCTGAGTGAAAAACTAAACTAATTGTGTTTTGCAGAACTCTCTGAAGATGCAAGATCTGAGCTAAATGGTGGATGCATCAAAACATCGCAGCATAGAGCTTCTCTTCTGCTGTGTCGTTAAAGGTATGTGCGGTTTAGTGTTGTCATGATGTAACACAACACCTTTCCTATTGATCAACTCAGACCGTTTTAATTGAATTGCTGGCTTCAATCTTGTTAATTGTTAGTAGTGTAGATTAGAGTCAATAATTTGAGCAGTTGTAGAAGCTCATATGAAAAA
Source organism: Wohlfahrtia magnifica (assembly GCA_023159175.1). Taxonomy (NCBI): domain Eukaryota; kingdom Metazoa; phylum Arthropoda; class Insecta; order Diptera; family Sarcophagidae; genus Wohlfahrtia; species Wohlfahrtia magnifica. Next base: position 8,310,963 of record JAKWBJ010000536.1, read on the forward strand.
TTAGCGTTCAATTCCACCAGTCATATTGCATTACCTATCTTGGCTTTGCCGCCCTCTGCGATGCTCCACCTTCTTGCTTCGTCCATGATATCTTTCACACACTTTTATCGTAAGTGATTCACTTATCTTCGCCGGCATCATTCGGATCTAGCAAACAACTTCTAGTGTTAACAGACTCAATTAATATTACTAAAGATGCCTTTTCGATCAAAAGAATATGAATGACACATGCTGCTGTCATCTGTGAAAGAGGAGAAAGGATCGGAAATAAACGGAAACTGTACTGGCGATCACTTAGTAAATCGATGGACTACAAATACCTCACAAAAGGGTGATTAATCATACGCACAATAACTTTAGAGAATGCGAAACAAACTGCCCTTTTTAAGGATTGGCGTTACACTAACAACTGTAAAGGTCCTCTAATAGATGCTCAAGCGTCGAGGAGCACTACTTCAGGACTAGAGCTGGACTACCATCTGAGCGAGCTTACTTATTAATGTAGAGATTTGTAAGAACCCATTTTACAGCATAATCTCGTAACTACGCCTAGTATGTAGTTACTAATACCCTTTCAAGTTCGGGCAGTGAAAACGCGCTCTGGCAAGTGAGAATTACTTGCATGGAGTTTTTACTTTCTCGAGGAAAACTAAGAACTTTAACACTGCACAGCCTTTTTACGTCTAAGTACTGCAGCACCTTAGAGAAGTTCTTTTCAATGAGTCTAAAAATAGAATCGGACGCAGCTCATTGACTGAGAGAAGTCCAAGTGTTCCTTTATGGAATGCTATGGAAATTATATATACTGTGACACCTAAAGATCTCGGCTGTTTGCGTAGCCAATCAATAAGGGCGCATCATCTATTATTGTGCAAACTCCTAAATGTTTCCTCTCTAGATCTGTTTGCTAAGAGTTTAGTTAAGTTTGGAAGGGATAAAAATATCCATCCCCAGCTTTATTAAATTTACGACCATTTCTGCCATGACATCGACGTTTGTGAAAAGGATAAAAAATTTTTAATTCAAATTCCTAAAGATATCGTTCCGTAGCTGTAGGTGAAACCTCCTTCAAGAGTGGAGAACGAGAATGTGGTAATTTTCAATGATCCGAATTGGCTAGAGGTGCAAGAACCTCAACTACATACTTTTTAAGATATGTAGTGAGGAAAGGGTCGAGTGTATATTTCTGGTGCCCATCTACAGACGATATGTATACATATGTGTAGGTTCATTCACTAATTTCGCAAGGTGATTATGCGTCAGGGTTGGCAAACCACTAGGTAATCAGGTGGGTTGGGTTTCATTTAAAAAACCCGGGTTTTTTCCAACCCTATTATGCGTGGCGTATTACTTAAGTTTTCACATGGGGTGGTTACCAGAATTATGCTTAGGTTAGTCAGGTTGCTTGAGGAGCACCAGGTAGTGGTAAGAATAGGAAGATTTGCAAGACATGAGCCCTTAGTAGCTGAAAACTCTAACGGGAACATGACACCCTTGACTAAACCGACGTTATTCTCAATAAAATTTCGTAAAGTCCACCTGCTTGAATGTAATATGATTACCTATTCTTACGTCCTACAAACACAAAAAGCAATGGCATTTGGCGTGCCAAAGGAACATTCCTAAGTTGAGTTGGTGCTACAATTCCCAAACTAACTTTTATTTGAATTCAATTTGTTAAAATATATACGAATATGCTTGTTTTGAGCCCAAAGCATTTTCATTGTTTAGCAGTGTCATTAACTTATTATCTCTGGTTAATAACCTTTAAGGCTTTTTTTTTTAGAACTTGTGAAACAAGCAAACCTAATTAATTAATTTGATTACGAACAGCCAAAAACAAAAACAAATATCTGAATAAAGAAATTAATTAAAAACTAAAATAACTACAGAAAAATAAAAAGTTTTCTTTTCTATTAAAAAAAAATATATTTTCAAACATTGAATTGAAAACGAAAAGAATTATAATGCGAAACCCCTTTAGAAACTATTAAACATTTATATGCTAGTAAATATATATAAATAAAGAGAGAGAGAGAGAGAAAGAGAGAGAGAGAGAGAGAGAGAGAGAGGGAGAGTGAAGCATAAAAATTTCGTTAACATTGCTTTACTTGCTAAAGGTAAATAGAAGCCACACAGTTACGTTCTAGCAGCTGTTAAATAAAAAGGTAGCCACAGAGAGAGAAAAAGAGAGTCTGAAAAGCAGGGAATAGAGTAAAAGGACATGTTTAAGGATATGCAAGAGTATAGTAGTAAGGAAAGAAGCGGAAGAAGCCCATAAAAATGTAACAGTTAAGTTACTTTTTCCAAAAAAAGAGTAAAAAACAAGGGAGAGAGAGAGAGAGAGAGAGAGTGGGGGAACACAAAAGGGTCATAAAAAATATATTTTAAACATCTCTATACATATTGTTTTCCGAGTATACATAGGTAAGCAAAGGTGTATGTCTCTGAGTATGATAAGGAAACCACAAATTTCCGTCATCATCATGATTTTCCTCAATTTATAAGAGAACCTTAGAAAAAAACCAAAACCAAATAAATATACGTTCAACGTTAAGAGCAACTACAGGACAAAAAGTGAAAAGAAAAAATTGAAAATAAAGATCAAAAGTAGTTAGAACTTAATAGTAGAACCACTACCATAACCACTATTTCTACCACCACTACAATATTTTTTTATTAGGATTTAAAAAAGAGGTAAAGGATATACCAGCGCTTGGAGTTGTAAGTCATCCTTTTTTGAGTTTATTATCACTAATGGTTTAAGCATAAATAAAGAGAGAAAAATAGTTGTTGCGTTTCTTTTTTTTAGTTTCTTCTCAGTTTCTGCTCGTTATTGGGGTTTATGTCTCATATTTTATCTAAAGATTTTCCTTTTTTTTAGTTTTATGGTCAAAAATAAAGGATTTGATATCATTAAAAGGACCTTCGAAATTGTTAAATAAAACCAAACAGAACCACCTGCTAACAAGATTCCGTAATGGAGAGAACGATGATACTTTTTTTTTGAAATACGAGTATAATAGAAAGGTTTTGATAAGGGAAACAGATTTAAAAAGTGATAAATTTTGAAAATTACAGAGGTTTGGCACCCCCCTCCTCTCGCACACATTCTAAGGCAGTCATAATGTATTTTATCCCTGCTTAAAGCTCAATCAATTAGACGATGTAGACTAAAACCTAGTATCGAGCTATCCGTTTAGTGGTTTCAAAACTGCCGGCTATCTGCTGTTAAATAGCTGTCTTCTGAAATGTTATTTACTTAGTGCAAGGCTTGCCATTTAGGTATATGGATCGTATAACCACCGAAGAACGAAAAGTTTTATACAAAAGTGGCCACGGATTTTGATTTTTCATATAAAATATTCCTCAGTGATGAGGCGGCTCATTTCTCACTCGGTGATTACGTCAACGAGCAAACATGTGGCTTGGAAACCACGAAGTGATTGCGGAAAAGCCATTGTGTATCTGGAAAAAATGACTATTTGGCTCCAAAATGAATGACTGTGTCGGGGTGTTCATGGAGCCAAGCGTCGATGCTATTGAAAGTCTTCCAGGCTGATATTGCTATATGTGCCGAGATCAACCTGGACAGTGGGCTCTTGGCTAAGACCATTGATATATTCTCTGACAGCCAAGCTGCTTTAAGGGAACTTAAATCGAATCGTATTACATTTAGACTGGTCAGAGATTACAACGCTACGTTGAAAAAGCTTTAGCTTGAAAATAGCGTTCAGTTTTTAAGGGTAACTGGATACCGTGGGATAGATGGTAACCCGATGCATTGGAAAGAAAAGGTTTCATATATCGGCTGGAACTTTGGATATGCAGCACCATTTACTACCATCCTCATTCTGATCAATGATTGAGCAATTGCCAAAGGGAATTCGCCGCTCTAGGGCGGCAATCAGTCGCCCGCAAATTGGGTGTCGCTCTGAGGTTCTTAAGTATGGCAGGCCCGAGTTTCTTACTGACCACTGTAGACTAAGAGCGCATCTGAAGGGGATGGCGATCACAGATGGGAATGTTTGTAGACTCTGCTCACAGGTAACACAGAAAGCGGAACACATATTGTGTGAATGTGGGGTTCTTGATAGTTTGAGGAGGAAATGTTTATTTGGACATGGGGTCTCACTGGGTAGCATATTCACCATTATGGTTTCAGATCTGCTGAAAAACCTATAGATCGGAATAGACACAATAGATGCCAAAGGTTCAGAGGCAGAGGTTCCTGGTCCGTATGATAATAATGAATAAAAGTCTGGAGGTGTCATTCAAACATATGTTTTTTCGAAAATAACGCTGGAAAAGCCAATTCAGACTTTTTTAAAACTTTTTTTTGACCTGCTATTAGAGATTATGAGCAGGACGATATGCGGTTATAACAAGACGGTGCCACGAGCTGCACAATAATGCAATTTAACGCCGTTAGACTCTTTGACTCCCTTAACTTTGGAGCATTTGCAAATCAATGTTTGTTAAGTTAACGCCGATAAGCCGCCGAATTTTTGCAAAAGTGAACTGCTCTCTGCTAACTGCGCTCTCTACTAATTTTTTAAGCACGGCTGAATACAATGTGTTTGTAGAAAGCGCTCTGAAGTGTGATATAGCATCATAGCAAATCTTATGATTGTAATGCCGCATGTGAGTATTAATTCGAAGTCATACAATTGCGCTTGACTTTTCGCTGCTTTAGTACTTAGGAGCCTTACTAAAATCCTGCCATTCTATTGGTCACGACTTTTGGTTTTCATGACTTTTTACATTGAGCTCACACTCCCCTGTGTACGACGTATTTTTTTAAGGAACCTCGTCGTAGTTAGCCGGGTTCCAAAGTCTCTGTGCCTTCTGACAAGATATAAATTAACGTTAAAAATTTGCAGGTTAAGCTAAAAATAAATGAATTTAACCAAATTCAGTTTGTTGGCAATTGATACTCAGTTTGGCTGAGAGGATTCTAAACACGTTGGCAACAAACGATTGGGCGATCTAAGCTATGACTTCTGGAAGCGTTTTAATGCTTATTATAATATCCCTTCATATCCCTTCATATTTCTGTCGCGATCATCCATTATTTTGCATTTGCACTTTATTTGTCCAACCGTAAGCAAGTTGCATTTTGATTTATGCTGTTTTGCTTAAAAGGTTTAAATTAAATGTATAAGTTTTTATGTTTTTCACACTGAAATGTAAACAAATTTATTAAATTATATTAATTATTAACAATAGCGAAAATCACTCTTTATTGATAATTTGCAATTTACTACATATGCTCTAAGTTTCAGCAACAAAGAGTGAGTTTCTATTATGGAATCTTTAGCAAGTTACAACTTTGGAATTTGTTTACCACGTATAAACAAAATAAAGAACATGGCTGCTTGAGTATAGCAAACTTACAATACTTTTTTGTGGTCAGCGAGACTTGCAAGGTCTGCTTGCAACAGAAAGTGATTTGCCCTAATATTTTTGAATATTTTATTTACTTTACATGATTTTTTACACGGTATCGCTTTGAATTTGTCTACCGTGTAAAAACAGCTTTCAGTGTTTTCGGTATATAAACAAAATAAAAAACATGGCTGTTTAAGTAAAGCAAGCTTACAAAGCCTTTTTGTGTAGCAAATTCCACTTTCATGTAATTTGTTGTTGTGACGTAGCAAAATGTAGCAGATATGCTAGGTATGCTACATCTTCGAGACTTGCAAGGCCTGTTGCAACAGAGAGTGATATGCCCTAATATTTTTGAATATTTTATTTACTTTACATGATTTATTACACGGTATCGCTTGGAATTTGTCTACCGTGTAAAAACAGCTATCAGTGCTTTCGGTATATAAACAAAATAAAAAACATGGCTGTTTAAGTAAAGCAAGCTTGCAAAGCCTTTTTGTGTAGCAAATATGCATAAGTGTAGCAAATTCCACTTTCATGTAATATGTTGTTGTGACGTAGCAAAATATAGCAGAAATGCTAGGTTTGCTACATCTGCGAGACTTGCAAGGCCTGCTGCAACAGAGAGTGATTTGCCCTAATATTTTTGAATATTTTATTTACTTTACATGATTTATTACACGGTATCGCTTGGAATTTGTCTACCGTGTAAAAGCAGCTTTCAGTGTTTTGGGTATATAAACAAAATAAGAAACATGGCTGTTTAAGTAAAGCAAGCATACAAAGCCTTTTTGTGTAGCAAATATGCATAAGTGTAGCAAATTCCACTTTCATGTATTTTGTTGTTGTGACATAGAAAAATGTAGCAGATATGCTAGGTTTGCTACGTCTGCGAGACTTGCATGACCTGTTTGCAACAAAGAGTGATTTCCCCTAATAATATTGAGTTTGGCTCTTTCTTTCATGGTTAAAATATAAAAAACGTAATTTGCACTTTATTTTGTCCAATAGTGTAAATCGCTCTCTCGACTTAAGTAAAGATTTCATACATTTCTCTAAATTGTATGTTTTTTTTAATGAAATCCGAAAGCTTTTAAAAAATCACCCGATATAAAACAATAGCAGCATAAATAATTAGGGTTTTAGATAAAGTATAAAATATTGTGACTCGACGTTTTTTCTAATCCCGAAAACACTTGTGTTAGACACCTTTTGGTATAAGCCGTTGTGAATCTCTAGTTACTTGAGCACGGTAAGAGAAAAATTAAGTAGGTTTCGAAAACGCTTCACAGACACATTTCCAATGGCTAAAACTTTCTTTTCTAGTAGTGAAGAGGTGATTCTCAATGCAATTTTCTTTAGTTCTTTAATGATTTCAGCGTCTGTTGAAGCAAGCATATGCCCATTTTTGTCTTTAGTTCTTTAATGATTTCAGCTTCTGTTGAAGCAAGCTTATGCCCATTTTTGTGAGCATGATTTGTTAAAATATGTCATATAAAGTATGTTTAAATATAAAAAATATACACTTCTACCAGTTTCTCTATAATTTTGAGACAATTTCGTTTTATTTTTCTGCAAGCTCAGCTTTCAAACATATTTAAGGTTATTTGTTGTACACTAATTCAGGGAGACAAATTCCAAAAACATTTATTTCCAATATATATTCAATCGTCCTTATGTTTTTGAAAGTAAAACTATATCTAAAACCATTTATTTTAACAAATCTTCTAAAGTAAAACTCATAATCGAATATGTAAAGGACATCAAGGACAATTTGATGCTCAATAAGATTATACTGGAAAAAAAGCAAATACATAGAAAAGTGACTGAAAACTAAAACCCTCACCATTAAAACCAAAAACCAAACATTCAAATTTTATCTTTAAACTTCAATAGAAGTGAAAGGAAAAATGGGAAGGGAGAAAAGAGAAAGAATGAGAAAGAGGGACAATAAAAAAATGTTACATAGTAAGGATTTAACAGGTAAACACTGGTACACATGACTGATTTTGGGTGTTCAACCACCATATAAACACACACAATGGGAGCAGACAGACAGTGTGGTGATGATTTTCAGCAGGTTTTCACAAAATGCAAAGGAAAACTGAATAAAAAAGGAAAGTTAGCAAGATGTTGGTTGTCTCAGCTGTGACATAAGGTCCCCTATAATCATGCTACAAATAATGGCATTAGAAGTTTCTCTATTTCTCTCACTCCATCTCTCTTCACCTGCTAGAACTAATATACAAGCACATTTATTTAAAAGACCACAGTGTATTATAATTCATTCTTATATCATAGCTTGAGTTAACCTGTCTCGTATGACTCCTTTATATTATACTTTACACATTGGCCTGTTTGTAATCCTTTAAGTATGCAAAGCTATTTTTCTCAATGTGTGTGTGTAAAGGAAGTTGATTTATTTAAAGGTTTTCCAACATGATATTTACAGGCAAAGCTCTTTGATTAATTTCAAAAGAACTTCTTTTCCTTAAGACCTCTATCAAGAAATGTCATTGTTATACTCCTGTAGCTAGTAATTTCCAGGTATAGTAGCAAGCTTTAAACATATATTTTAAGAGGGGGAGTTGGTCACTATTAAGTAATGAAATGATTTGTAGTTTTCTTAGAAAAAAGGGTAAACAAACTCCTGTGCACTACTAATGAACGGAAGGATGCCAGGGACAGCATTATTTGTATTCATTAGTTTTATAATAAATCTTAAAAAGATTGTTGATTAAAATTGAAATATAAAATAGAAATTTATGCAAATTGAAACGTTTCTATTAAAAGGATTTAGAAAAAGGAATAGGACTAATAGAGAAAATATAATAGTTTCATATTTAGAAGAGTTTTCTCAACAGACCATACCTTAGCAAATACTGTTTTACCCCAAACTTTAACTCTTTTTTTCTCTTAAAGATTAATTTTTATTTTTAAATATTAAAATATTTTTTATTTGTTATAATAACTGTAGTCTAGATTCAAGCCTATGTAAATATTTCTCACTCTTTAGATTTTTGATTCGAAGGACCATAACTTTATATAAAAATTTCAGAAGTTTATCCCATCTGATAAATAGAATCTTTAAAATAATTTTTCTGTTAAGATGCTTTAAGAGTTTTATGAAACTTTTACATAGAATTCTGCCATTAGTCTTCATATTTGAAGTTTCGATTCGAAGGACCAACCCTGCAAAAACTGTTTGACTGTTTGTTAAATTTTAAAACATTAGTACGCCAATTCGAAGTCCAATAAGTTTCTTTTTAATTCGAAGATATAAATAACTAGCTAAAACTAGCCGGCTTGCTTCGCTACTCTTATCTTAATTGTTGCCTTAAATGTTATCATAGTTAAATTTTTCACCGTCTTTACGCATTTTATCCTTCTCTGGTCCAAATTTGAACATTTGAATTAGTCAAGTTCCTTCCAGAAAGACACTATAGGTTCTGCTTATTAGCTGTCTTCAAATAAACACACATTCATTTTGATACAGTGTACGTAAATAGATAGCTTTTATATAGTTAATGAATCTTTAATAGTTGTAGTTCTCCACATATATATAATTAAATGCTAAGTGTGAATGACAGGTGCCACTCCCACTTATTCAATCTCTCCCGCACTGATAATGTGTATTGTTCAGGACGTTGTATGAACCAAATTTAGAGACTTGTACTATAGCTGTTCTCAAGATATGGGGAGGTACCGCTTCCACTTATCCAATTCCGCCCACTTTTTGCCTGATAATTTGTATCGACTCCGAAGTCGTTCAGACCAAATTCAGAAGCTGTTACTTTAACCGATCTCAAAATATACAGAAATTAATATGTATTTTGTATGTGAGCTACCACGCCCACCTGTCCAATTTCGCACACATTTTGCTTGGTGATTTGTATGGAATGCCTTCGTTTTCAGACCAAATTTAGAAATTTTTGCTTTAACCGTTTTGAAAATTTACGGATATCAATATTTACCTTATACAGGAAATACCACGCCTACTTGTTAAATTCCGCCCACTTTCTGACTGTTGATTTTTACTAACAATGAAGTTATTCCGATAAAATACTGAAACTGTTGTTTTAAGCGTTTTCAAATATACTAAAATCACGTGTTCAATTGCCCCACTTTTTTTACTTATAATTTCCATTCACTGCGGATCTATTTGGGCCAAATTTAAAATATCTGATTGTCTCAATCTTGAAGACATAGATAAATAAAGATACTCTTGTAAAGATCAATACGTTATTCATAATAGCTGCCCACTGTACGCTTCTTTTTCGATATTTGAAGAAATGCATAGATTTTCGTTAAAAGAATGGTGCCGAATAGCAGCGCTGTAATCGAATGGTTATTACAGTTTTATGGCATATTTTTTGTTGAATTGTGTACACTCAAAATAAGAAAATGAAGTTGCAAACCAACCGTAAAGGATAACCTTAAATCGTCAATGATGTCGCGATCCTATATTTACCAGAGTTGCTTACCATGTCACAAAACAAAACAATATTGGTAAAATTAATATTGCTAGGAACAGAAATTGGTCCTTCGAGCAATGAATTCTCTAAAGAGAATTTATTAATTGGAATCAGAACTGCTTAAGCTAGAAAATGATCAACATTCGATAACAAAAAGATGGTTCTACCACTAAAATACTTCACTCCATCTGATCTTCTTGATATTTACAAGACCTATATCCGACCCAAATTGGTATACAACTCTCATGTATGGGCCGGTGCTTCAAAGTCTATTTTGGAGCTTCTCGACCACGTACAGGAGTGGGCTCTTATTAATAACCGTAGGGTAGCCAACTCCATCGATTCATTAGAGATTATGAAACAATCTTCCTGTAAATGTCTTTCCTGCCACTTACGACATGAGCAAATTTTAATCGAACGTCCATAGATACTCCATCCTCCTTTCCTACTACTAGCACAATGCACTGCATGAGTAGGGGTTATCCCCTGAGTGCTGGTCTTAAGAGAAAAAAATTGTGAAAATCAGTTATTGATCCTTCATACTAGGATTGCTGAAATCAAAAATTGGTCCTTCGAACCTAAGATAGCTATTTGCACTTAACAAAAACAAAATTTTGTAAAATTGCTCCTTCGGAATGGCTATTTTCACTTCACAAAAAACAAAGTAGTATACAGAGTTCAGTACAGTATTACTACGTTCTGCTCTACAGTTCTTTGTATCCTTTACAATTAATTTTTGTTTTAAAGTATTTTCGGAAAAAAGTATTTTTTAGCGCTCTTAGCATAGCAATCTCCCAGTATTATGAGTGTTGTGTTGTCATCAGCAAAAATTTTTATCATTTCAATCTTGTTGACATTTTTTCCCATTATATTCTACTATTCCTGTCTTGTTTGCTCCCGTTCTTCCTGTCAAGCTGACTGGTTGCTATACAAACAAATGCCCGTAAAACACTATGCCAAAGAAAAGGTAAAATTCTAAATGGGCGCAAAAAAAAAAGAAAAAGGAACACATTCGTCTTGGCCAACTACAGGTCTAGAATGAACAATAACAACAATAGAGTGTTAAAAGCAGTAAGATGCAGCTGCTGCAGTTATTGTTGATGTTGATGCTGATGCTACTGTGACACCATCATCGTTCATATTGTCAACCCATTTGTGTCTGGTATTTTTGATATAGACCATATTTTTTTGTTTCTTTTCATTTACTTTACGGTTTATTTCCGTTTTTTTAAGTTTTCCTTTTCTCTTTCTGTTTGGTTTTTTGGTCCCATTGTGTTTTTTGGAATGAAAGCTTGACAAAGTGTTGAGTATTGTAGTCTTGTTACAGGAGTTCTATGGCAGACTTCTGTAGAAAAGTTCATATATTTAAAGAAATATATTTTGGTTTCATCTTTTGCTCTTATTTCTTTATTTTCCTCAAAAAAATAATTTTTTATTTGATTTCTTTGTACGTGTAATTCGTGTTTTAAGTGTTTTTTTTTTCTCTGGTATTTCTTTTCTTATGATTTGAAATTTTAATAAAGCAAATCATACTTTTATTTTCTACAGTCATTATGTTTAATTTTCTGTTCCTCTTGGTGTTTTTCCTGAGTTTTCCGGAATTATTTTTTCTTTTCTTCTTTTAATTCTGGATATAATCTATGATTTTGTAAAGACATTTGAAAAAAACAACAGTACAGGGCTAGCAAAACGTAGTGAAACATAATCAAATGCTAGCGAAGAATTAATTTTGTTGTTGTCGTTATTGTAGTAGTGTAAGTTTTTCTAAAGCATAAATGTGTTCTAAATTTCTTTGTCATTAATGCCCCTAAAATCATGCCATAAATAATTTTCTTTCTTTGCGTTTCTTCGTTTTTCAACACAGCCCTATTATATGCTATACTTTCTTTCTTTTATTTCGCTTAAAGGTATTACTCTTGTTCTCTATTTCTCTGTTTTTATATTTCTATAGGAAATTGGAACGTTTGTGACATTTAGAGCAGTATTATTATATGCCTATGGTTTCCGGCAATTAACTTTTATTTTAAATCTATTTTAAAATCATTTATTGATATATGTTGCTTATGTTTTTATATTTGCATTTGTTGGAATTGCAAATTTATGCTTAAGAATTTGTAAAATTAAAAAGTAATATTGACACAAGCAGGACAGGCAAACAAATGTTGTCGATTTAGCACAAAAATTGCATGTGAGGCCAGAGCATGAATAAAAAGAAAAAAATTTTATTTTTTGCTTTACCCGGTATGGTCCTTCGTATGCCTATTTTAAAATTTTTAAAGTGTTTTCGAAAAATTTATTAAAACAATTAAAATTTAAAAAGTAGCATAACGTGAAATTATGGAAATTTTATCCACCAATTTATGTATTTATACATCAAAGTGGTCCTTCGGATTTTACTTCCAAAAATTTTTAAATTATTTTAGATTCTCTGCCTTAATTCTACTACATAAAGGGTTGTCCAACAAAACGCACGAACTTTTCAGAAAAATATCAAAATATTTTTTTTATTATGATAGAAAGGACTCTGAAACATAATTGACATTCAATGTTGACATGAAATAACACAACCATTGACTTTCTCGCGCAAAAGAGTTATTGTTTCGTTGGCAGTGTGGCAAGTGGCATCATCCTGTTGGAATCACGTATCGTCCAGGTCCATATACTCAATTTCTAGGCATAAGAAGTCCGTTATCATCTCGATATTAACGAACACCATTCACGGTTATTACTTGGCCGTCCTTATTTTCGATGAACAAACAAATAGTCACTCTTTGTGGATGCATCGGCTTTTCAACAATCACTTGTGGATTCTCAGTTGCTTAAATGCGGAAATTCTGTTTGTTAACGAATCCACTGAGATGAAAGTGTGCCTCGCTGAAAATGGATTTCTTTTTAAAGTCACCATTTACTTCTGTCTGTTCAACCAACCATTCGGCGTATTGACGACGGTCAGTAGGCTTCAGCTCTTGAGCAAGTTGAAACGTGTAAATTCAAATCTTTATTCACATCAGTATGGTCTGTGACATGTTAAATTGTTGGACACGACGACGAGTCGAGGTTAATGGCTCTGCTGGCACACTATCTCGAACAACAGCAATGTTTTCCGCAGAACGAACTGGGCGAGTACGAACAAGTGTTTCACACGTTTGCTAAAATCTGCACACAATTATCCTAAATATGCACACATTTGCTCGATTATGCTGACCAAAAAAATCACGAAGTGTACGAAATGCATTTTGATTTCAACGTCCATTTTCGTAAAATGTTTCAACAATCATAACGCGCTGCTCAATTGTGTACCTCTTCATGGTTGAATTTGTCAAACACTGAAAGAAAGATATGTCAAATTAAGTTGGGCAAAAAAATTTTACGTTGAGGTGTGACTCCCAATTAATATCGATTATTTTCATGAACCACCATTATCATGGTTGGGCCGCACTCTACACAAACTAAGCATAGTTCTTGCTTAAACAATATGGTCCTTCGTATGCCTACTTTAAATATTTTTAAAGTGTTTTAGAACAATATAATGAAAATTCAAAAAGTAGCGCAAATTTAAATTGTAGAAATTTTACCTACCGATTCAGTTATTTATATATCAGCATTAACTCAATTAGGTAATTCGGATCTTTGCTTTCAAAAATTCTTAAGTTATTTTAGAAACTTCGCCTGAATTCTACCACATAGTTTAACTGAATAAATAAGTAAAGAATATACCAATTCTCATTAGTTTTCATCCTTAAATTATGCTCTAATTATTTGAAATTCTTCTTAGAAGAAGAATAGCAAACGATATCTGAGAAATTTGTTATTTCCTTGTGTGATTTTTCTCATAAAATCTTTTCTTTTATAAATTCCTTTGTAACTGAAAACGAATTTTTTTTAGATTTTTTTCTTTTCACTAAAACTATTATTCACACATGCCTGTCATAAGGATGTTGTTAAAGTATCAACAACGTCATCCGAAACAATCATGCTTATGGCAAATTAAGTGAATACAGGCTGCATTTATATATTTATTACTACAACAGCTACTGCGGCTGCTACTGCCACTGCTAAAACAACCTTAAGTAGTAGTAAGAAGGTAGCTGGTAAATACTTGAAGTTTGTGCAGAGGCATTCCTTATTCATTTAAACAGATATTGCATCAGTACCTACTACGCTGAGGTATGCAAAAGGAAAACCTACCGGTTGACTGACTGACTGGCTGGCAGATTTAGGTTAGAAATGTTTTCCACATTTTTTGATTTCTCTTCTCATATTTGATTCATTTCTAGAGTTTTTGCTTTTGTCATAGTTGTTACCTATTTCAGTCCTCCGCCTTAAAATATGCATTGCTTTCTCTATGCTTTACCTAACACTGATGGTATGCTACGATTTTTTTTTGTGTGTGAGTGTAAGTAAATTTCATTTACAACTTCTAAAACTATGCCATAATTTTTGTTGTTTAGACAATAAACAGGTAAACAACTACATGCCATAGCATACAATTTACAATGGCACGTATACATACATCCTGTATATTATTATTTTCTCTTTTCTAAGCCATCTTCATATGTCTCTTGCGACTTTGCTGTAAATTACATATACACTTATTGTTGTTGTCATTGTTTTTCAGTATGCTGTCTGTCGGTTTGTCTATCGCTTTGTGTCTGTAAGTGTGTATACATATCCTATTGTCAGTTCTGACTGTCATTATAAACACTAAACAACAACAAAATTTCTCACCGACATTCCCATTTCAAAGTCAAGTCATTTAGACAGACAAAGAGGGCGAGAAAGAAAGAAAGAGAGTAAATGAAAGATTTTTGCAAATTACAAATACACACATACTCGTATGTTTTCTTTGTGCAACTGTTTAGTTAGAAGTTTCGTTTTTTTTAAATTTCAATATTTTCTTCTTATTGTGCCAGAAAACTACGCACTAATGAACATGAAAATCATTTGCATACTTTAGAAAAATGTGGATAAGATACCTTGCTTGAAGCTAACATTTGATAAGGAATTTAAATTCTTAATTTATTTTGGTTGAAAAAGTTTTCAAATGTCTAAACTAAACTAAGAAATCGTTTAAGAAAAATTGTAAAAATTTATTCTTTGAACCTTTAATCCATAATATTTGTAAATCTTAAGAGATACAAACACAAACTAATTAATTAATTATTAGACAAACACAAATATAATCAAACTAGTACTCTAAGTTAAGATATAATAAAGTCCTAACTTATATCGATTTTATAACTGGTCCTTCAAATAGCAGATGCAATAACATAAACTTTTTAACTTTAGAGACTTGTAAGTCTATTAAATCCGTTTTAATCTGTATTGTTTTGATTCATTAAAGTTCGGCTAATAAATTCAAAATGGTCCTTCGTATCACTATGTTGTCTTGACCTTAACTTTTTTAAGTTATTGTCAAAAACACGTTATTGAACATTAACGAAGTAATTTCAATTCGTCATATTTTCACTAATAATTTATAAAAGCGCTGAGATAAGAGATACTAAGTCTATGAATGGTCCTTCGACCCACAGAAAAGTAGTATGGACTAAAATTCTTTTTTTTTAATAAAAGTATTCCATATCTGTTATGTTTTTTTATTATAAGTAAACTTACCCCGTTACCTTCAAGACTCATGTAATACATGGGCTGGAAAGTCCCGGATCTAACAAAGAAAACACTTTTTTGTTCAAAATTTGCATTATTCATCAACGTAAACTCCATCAAAAGCAATGCAATCGCTCCAGAGTGACTCTAACATTTGAATACCACTTTTGGAGAACGATTAATCTCCTGTTATAACCTCTTCATTCGTACAAAATTTCTTACCAGCGAGCATTTATTGAGGTCTGCGAACAGCCTGTAGTCACTGGAAGCCAATTCTGGTAAATACAGTGTATGTGGGAGTTATCTAAAGTTCATTTCATGTAGTTTTGCTATTGTTTCAGAATCATCAACACGTCCTTGAGTTTGGTTAAGAGTAAGCAAAAGCGGCACCCATTTTGAACAGAGCTTTCTCATAGTCAAATGCTCATGCAATATAAAGCCAACATGTTCTTTTGATATCTGTATATTGTCAGCCGGGTGGCGTACTATAGTGGTTAGAGCGCAAGCATAACAACACTAACCACCCAGGTTAGGGTCCCAGCAGAGGACATGACGAAGAAAATTTGATTGTTGTTTCGAATGTTTAGTAAGGAGGCTTCAACTTCCCTCCAGATAACTCCATCTAAAAAATAAAAAAGAAGCCCCCTTACCTGTTTGTGGATTTTTTTATGTTTTCTGGTGTTACAGCCTCATTTGTATATCCACTGCGTTCTGCATTATCGGTGTCTCTAGACTACGTTTGAAGTTAGCTAATCAACGTTTTATATTTGTTTCTGATGGTGCCAATAACACTTTTCAAGCCTTTGCTTCGTTTGAACGGTATTGTTACGTTTTAAGCTTTTTAAAACGTTTGAGTTCGTTTAAATTGCGTTAAAATAAAATAAAAACTGCTATTTTTATTGTTTTGCAGTTATATTTTTATTTACTACACAATAATTTTTATACAGTTTACAACAACTTAATATTCTTTTTATACGACACTTTAATTTCCGCTTTAACACGCCTTTATCGTACTCACGTGTAGGTAAAACAGCCCTTTATACACATAATTTTCTACAGTTTAGAAGGTTTAGGCAATATCGACCATCTTCTATTTCAATATCCGTTAATTTAAATGTAGCGTAAAGATGGTCGATGTGGCAGTGCTGCCAAATTGACATATACCAACACAATGCAGGGTTGTATTTTATTTTCGAAAAACTGCCTCCCGCTTAAGCCTGTTCGTCCCGCATAGGCTCATTATCCTTCTTCTCATGGCTCATCAGTCGCTCTAGATGTACCACTTTAATTTTTGATTGCGGGCTATTGTTTTTCTGTATTCGGTATACCACATCATTTAGGCTTTTGATTACCTTATAAGGTCTATTCCAGTTAGTTGGTAGCTTTGGAGAAACTCTTTGCTTGCGCTGTGGGTTGTAGAGTCGAATGGAAGCCCTTATCACTTGCTGCTCGATCATACCTGGCTTTCAGCCTATCACGGGCCACTTCCAGTCGTTTATATATCGTTTCATAAAAATTTTTGGGATTTTCACTTTTCACATCAAGAAGCGGTTTAGAATCACGAAATTATTTTGATTCACTGTTCTGAAAATAACAAAAGTAGCGTCACTGTTAGCACAATAGCTCACAAACTGGTTAATAGAAGAGCATGAAATTCTAACAGCTATCTTTTGAAGGTTAGCACTAACCGAAAAAGAGGTGAATGCAATAAAACAAGCGCTATCTATATCTTAAGGTTCGGGATTTTTCAGCCCATGAGTAAAAGCCCATAAAAGTAAAAAGGATAAGGTGTGAGCTTAGGCTCTAGTAATTTGTATAAAGCACGACTTGTAGTCGGTTTTAATTGACCAAAACCTTCTTGCTTGTTTTTAACGTCTTTTTCTTTCTTTCCTTTTCTCACAAGCCTTTCTCAGATATAATTCATTTTCACATAAAATATATCAAACGTTGTGCTGGCTTATGTATCTGGGGAAATCATCTTCATCACCATCACCATCAACATCAACACCTAATTGTCTTTAACATAATATGCAATATATGGTCAAGGTTTCTTAGAGATTATTTTGTTCCCTTAATCTTTTTTAATTTAATAGACATGTATGTAAATGAATATATATTTTTATCTTTTTTTATAGAGTTTTTTGCTTCAAAGTTTCCTCAGCTTCTTTTGTTTTTAAAACAACAAAACAATATTTCTTTGAAATTTTTTTCTTTAGAAATTGAAAATTAAAAATTTTTAAAGAAATTTTTTAATCAAATTTTATATAAAAAACAAAAAAAAAAAAATCAAAAAGAAATTCTATTTAAATTACAAAACATATTTCATTTCAACAAAAATTTCATTAGAAAACCCCAAGAAAATATTTAATTTAAGAAACATTTTATAAAAAGTTATTGAAAAATCAGGTTTTTATATGTTAAATTTAAATAAAAATAAGAGTAAAAAAGTGTAATAAGTAAATATTGACAATTTTCTACTGATTGTGTTGATTTTTATTTATCAATATTGCTAACAATAATTTATAATTGATAGGAATATAATTGTTGTCTATACAAAAAAAAAAAAAAGAATAAAATATTTAGGAAAAAATAAACAAATTCTGGTTAGACGAAGGGTACCATTACTTTTGTCCTTCTTCTTAAATTACCCAGATTTTGTTCAATAAATGGATATGTCTTACCATACACTGTTCAAACAAATTCATGGCTATTTAGCCATTTCGAATAATTGTAAGAATTTTAATTATGATTTGTGATTTAGCTGCATCTGTACATTTGTCAAATGCTTAAAACTCGTTTAACATTTTTTTTAAAATTAGTTACATAAGTATGGTCCTTCGAACCACAAAATTATTTTTTAATAATTTACTAAAACAAAATATTAAAATTTAAACACTAAAGAACTTCAATAAAACCTCTGCCAGTTGTAGAAATTTGAAAAAAAAATCGAATTTATTTCTTATTTAAATTTATTCAACGATTTTGTGGCCTTTAGTTAAAATGAAAACCCCTTAAAATATGCAATAAAATTCAGTAGAATAAATAACTTTTTAACACACACATACTACGTATACAAAAAGCTATTGCATGCGTGTGTATATGTGTATATAAGTGAATAAAGGCAAATACATGAGTGTAACTAAAAAGTGACTACATGTGAGAGAGAAAGAGTGAATGTGAAAATGCCAATCCAATCAGTGACAACAACGACGATTGGCCATTAAAAAATAAAACGAAATGCATGCCGAATGAAGCAACACGCATAGTATAAATTGTAGGATGTGTGTGTGTGTATGCGAGTGTGTGTGTCTGTGGCATATAAGAGATACAAGTAACAAGTGCCACAACAATAAAAAAGAATAATAATTTAACTGTCACAGCAACAACTACTAGTGATTGTTATAATCAAGCCATCGATGGAAGAGTAAAATTGCTACTGTTTGTGTGTATTAAACCTGTATTTGCTGCAATTTTAAGTCTTTAATTTGAAAACTGCCTTACGAAATGAAATCTCAGCATTAAAGGAGTGTTCTTAACAGAGTGTTGGTGAGAGAGATAGAAGAGTAAAGCAAAAGAGAAGAAGTAGAGTGAAAATATTTGTAAAGATACGTTTTATTTTCGGTTTTCGTCTTTTCTTTCTACTTTAAATGATTATGTGACAATGACAACAAAAAGTTGTTTAACAAGCAGCACAAATTGTAAAAATAAAACCGGTAGCAACAACCATACATCGCAACAACAACAACAGCAACGTCATCATCATCATTATACGGCAACAACTACGCCAACTTTGCATTTAAACGGTTCGACGAAAATGAATGGATTTCGCATCAGTGGTTTTCCAGCTGCAACACTTAATGGTGGCCTTGCCACAGCTCAACAGCAACAACAACAAAATAAACCCGCCAATAACACAGCTTTGGGAAATACAAATAAAATCTCTACAATTGTAGCAACAACAACGGCTGCCATAGCATTATCATGCAACAATATTGATGCAACATATGCCAAATCACTACACTCCACAGCTACAAAAGATACAGGATCACTAATGTCGGCAACCACACCAAATGGCTGTCCTGCCAATTTTGTGCTGGACGATGAACTTGACTTGCATATCAAAGAATCGACCATTACTGGTAATTCTGCCTTAAGTATGCTGCAGCCTTCACCACCACCTTTGACAACGGCTGTAACCATGACGGGTTCTACAGCAGCTCCTATAGCCTTAAAAGGCAATAATCCCTTCTTGAATAGTCCTTCGCCAACGGAAAATACAAAACCAACATCGACAGCCTTTAGTTTTCAACATGAAATACCCGAATGTGCTGAACCACAACGTTATCGTTTAAATAAACAGCCGACAACAACAGCTGGTGGTGGTTATGCCGTTACTGGTGTAGCAGCAATAGCAGGAAATGTTAATGCGTCTGCCAAGGAAACAATTATACAACAGCTGACATCACCTTCTTCATCGACTTCCTCTTCATGTTCATCGGGTTTTGTGGACTATTTTTCTTGCACGAGTCAGCAACAGCAATTACAATTACATCAGCAGCAATTGCGCCAACAACAATTGACATTGCAACAGCAGCAGAGATTGTTACAGTTGACTCGCCAGCAACAGCAGTTAAGACAGGCTGTTTCACTGGTCAACAATACAACAGCTGCTAACCCCGCTTCCTCATCCAGCATTCCGACTAATCATGCAACAACGAAATTTAGCGAAACAACGATCACAAACAACAGTCATGTCATGAATATGGACAAGGAGGCTATATATGCCGCTTTACTACAGCAATACAGGCAAAGTCCTACTCAGCCAGTGGCTGTAGTGCCAGCAATTAATCAAAATAAACCACTGAAAACTCCAAACCCCTCCTATTGTCCTCCTGTGCCTTTGCACAGAAATCTAACGAGTGCGTGCAATCAGACACCAACACCAAACCCCTTAAATGGTCCGGCGGTGCCTAGACGTTCACATAGCACACCACGGCCCAATAGTAATTTGGGAACAAACCTTACGGTTGCAAATGCTAACAATCAAACAACTAATGGTCAAAGACCCCGTAGTCTAGAGCGCTTTAATAATGTACCTCCTCCTAGCATCAAGGGTACAACACCCGTTTCTCCATATCAGCCCCCACCTATACCCCTAAGAAGATTTGCTCCGGGAACCCAAGCGAAACGTAATGTAGGCAGTCCCCAACCTATGGAGGTGAACAAATTTCAGGCCAAAAAAAGTACCAGCATAGATAATATACGGCAACATGCCATAAACCCAACAGACCCGGTCCAAAATACTGGTACCATGAGACATTCCATTACCTTTCATGGTCACACTGTAGACCAACAAATGAGTGTAGAAAATGGTTTTAGTGTGGAAGACTTAAAAACTAACCCAAACGTCAATAACTGGCAGAAGGCAGAACGTCCTATATCATATGCCTTTGGAGGATCAGCACCTGACCAGGCTTACTTGGAAAACCAGTTAAGAGCCTATTCGGAACAATTGAGAACCATAACGGAAAGTGTACGAAAATACTCCGAACAGGCTAAACTTTTGTCGGAATTGAAGAGACAACAGCATTTGGCAAAACAGCAACAACAACTAAGCAACTCGCAAGTCAGTGTTACAAACAACCAAACAAATTTGGATACTGCAGCAGGTGGCGGTAGTCAACAAATACCGATGTCCAAGTCTACGGGCAATTTTTCTTCCAGCATGATATCACAGGAAATGGTCTGTAAGTCGCTGGCTTCTTTAAACAACAACAGCACTACAGAGACTCAATCACCTTCTACCCAATTAAAGTTGTTCTTGGATAATATACGCAGTTCAATGCGCACAGAATATCAACAAAATATACCCGAGGAGGTCTTAAAGCCCATCAAGGAGCCTAAAGTCGCACCAGCAAATCAAAAAGTACCCAATCATACTGCTACTCTGAAACGAAATTCATTACAGGAGTTGGACTCAAAAAATTCGCCACTGAAACAAGCCTCTAAGCCCACACACACGAGCACAAAGGAACCTGAAGCAGTGCCGACGCCCTCAGATCAATTACGTCTATTTCTGGATGCCATACGCTCTAATAAAATACCGGAAAATGATGAGAAACCCAAAATAGTGAACTCGCAAACTTTGGATTCGTTTATAACAAAACCTTTACAAATGCCCGATGTAACCTCGGGTACACCGGGCAATAATGGACCACCGTCGAGAAGAAGACCAAAATCTACTATAACCACCGTTAATAATGTCAATGCACCGTTAACAGCACAAGCGACGCCCGCCAACACGGGTTCTTCTTCCACAAAATTGGAACATTCTCTCACCACTTCGGAAAGTTTCCATCAAATTTCCGATAATCTAAGGCTAATGAGCGAGGATTTAAAAGCTCTGAGTCCCAGTAAAGTGGTCACCTCACATAGTTCGGGCAGCCTCAAGACTTTAGCCGCTCCCCCACAATATCACTCTACTTCCCCCTTAGCCACATCACCTACTCTACGCTCCTCTAACTTTCCCACATCGCAAAGTAATGGTTCCATCTCTAGTCTAGCCAATTCTGTTAATACCTCCAATACCTCTGCCTCTACTACACCCTCCACGGCTCCCTTAATGACCGATTTCAATGATATCCTCGATAGTTTTCAACAAATGGCCGACAAATACAAATCAAAAGGTTCCTACGATTATTTGCGCAAATGTTCGGAGGCTTTACGCCAACATTCACAGCAACTCAAGCAAATGCAACAACAACAACAGCAGCAGCAAGCAAATAATACCGCCGGCGGTTACCACAGTAACAGTGATGATTGCAATTCATGTACAACAACACCGGGTAGCATAAGGGAGGCTGTACAGAATTTGTTAATGCAACCACGTAATGGTTTTCAGATACTCGACGATAGAATGCGTTTATTTATCGATATTATCGATAGTCAAGATAAATTGAGTCAGGTAAGTGAGAGTTAGTGAGTAATTGTTTTTGTTATTGTTGCAGTTTGTTTTATTATTGTTGTCGATGATACTGTTATGTAAATGGAATTTATAATGAAGAGAAAACAAGAAGATGAGAAAGAAAGCAAAAGCTTTCAGTAATAGCTTAGAAACATTAGGCAACAAGCAAGTGATTTTGATTACTATTGTCGTTGTTGTTATCGCTGTTACTCTTGTTCATGTAATTAATGATAATGTTGATTAGAAATTAAGATTATTAAAGGGGTGAATGGGGGAAGCGTGTGGTGGGTGGTGTGATGCAGGAACAAAACTAACATGAGCTACTTTGTTTGAAGGTTTTTCTAATTTAATTTTCGTTTACAACATTGACAGAGAATACTTACACAACCTTACATGGGAGGATGCAGGTTGTTATAAAAACATTAGGGTGGTTCTGCGCTGGTATATTACAGCGAAGAGAGTTCACTATAAAAATATTATGGGAGATTGATTTTAGTAATGTTCCGTGCTTGTCATGTATTTTACTTGCTTGGTAAGGTTAGGTTGCATATAGGTTGCCCGCAAATTAAGGAGTTCACAAGGATTCCAATCGTATCATAATAAATGTAAAATTTGCTTAGTTCTTCTAAAAATTTTTAACAGATTCGTGTCACTGACACATATCTCTGAGACAGTGCAGTTCATAAAAGAGATGTGTATTAAGAAAAGGTAACATTCAACCTGTAAGCAGGGAAGACAAATGGAAGCTGTTGTACAGATTCTTCTTCATCTAAACAACTTATACAAATTTAATAATGTCACACTGTGTGTGACATATGTCGATTACTACTTTGTCAGTCGTACACTGTCAATATCGCGAATTAATTACATTATTGTTGCTATCAATGACCAGGCACTACTGTGATCCATGGGATTGGTTGTGCCGCTTTCGTTCTATAGTTTATTCAGCATAATGACCATCAGCAGATCTGAAACTATAATTGTGGATATAGCACGCAGTAAAACTTCATGTCAACCTAAACATTTTCACTTAAATCTATCAAGAACTGCACATTCATTCAATGTGTGCCGCTTACTTTGATGCCTGTGAGCACAGCCTACATACATCCACATATGTGAACATTATCCTCTTCAGATGAGCTCTTAGTGGCCTGTAAGAAGCTCCATTAGGAGCTTCAAGTCTGACCTGCCATGCTTGAGAATTTAGGGTGTCCTGAAACAGTTTCTGGCCAATGCATCTGCTAGCTTACTACCTTCTATTTCACAGTGTCCAGATACCCAAAACAACTGGACTTATGCCAAGGGAAAGCTTTTGCAACTTATTGTGGCAATATTTGACCAGTATAGATGTCGTACGATTCCAGCCAATTGCCCTTAAGGCTGCTTGGCCATCAGAATATATATTAATGCCCTTACCCTTGAGCCAACTGTCCCGGTTGATCTCCTTACATATGGCAATGGCCATAATCTTAACCTAAAAGACACTCGGTGATCTTCCCAGTGGGGAACATGTCTTTTCAAGTCTCGGTTGGGTCTATGAAAACCAGTATCCACACAGTAATTCAGTTTGGAGCCAGCGGTATACCAGTTTAGATCAAATTCACTCTGAACTAAAGCCCCATTAGATTAACAAACGCGGTCCGAAAATTCAACCCTGAATCTCTTCCCAAATCACAGATCCAAAGGCGTAACATCCTGGACCGAAGATGGTACTCCAGCCACCCTGCGTATAATGGACAGACTTCCAGACGCATTTCAGGTCACTTTGTCAAAAAATGTTGTTCGGTGACAACATCACATGAACGCCGCGCTCATCAAATGCATGTGAAGCGGCATTCAACCAATCAAGACCTTCAAAGCACGTGAAGGTGAATCTCTGTACCCTGCCTAATTCATAAATGGTGGTAGTTTCCTCAGTCTTTCTCTATCAGGCTTAAGCCACTTAAGTGATAATGGGCCGAATAAAAGCGGTATATATCCATAGTGTCATTCTCGACGAAGGAACCCATGTCTCAGTGTAGGAGAAGCTACTTGCCCAGAGGGCTCTTATCGCCTTATTCTGGACGGCACCAATGTGCGAGCTCCTATCCAGAATGACACCTAGATACTCAACCGTCTTATAAAAGTTGATGGTGGTAACCATAACTGAAATATTGTCACATGCTAACTTGGATCTCCCTGTAGAAGGTTGCTCAGGCCCGTCCTCATGAGGTCCCAAAACGTATTCCCATATTTCCCACGTACTGTTATAACGAGGTCATCAACATAACCAATTACACATACCCAACACGGTGAGCAAGATATCAACTACTACCGTCCATAACAATGGAGAAAGAATTCCACCCTGAGGGCAACTTTTCGCCATCATCACAGTAGATTTCACCCTATCACGAGACGAGCTACTACTAATCATGGAACTGGAACTGGAGCCAAAGCCTGTAATGTCAAAGACGCCCTGAATATCTAAGAAGGCACCAAGAATCTAATTAGAGTAGAACTAAGTGTATTAATCTATACAGGACTATAGTAGTAATCGAAGCTTAGTGACTTGATTTCCTAACACTTGCTTCCCTGTCTTTTGAGGGCATAAACATCTTCCTGTAGAGCGGTGCAGTTGTCAAGTAGTAAAAAAAGTAAAAACTCTAACTTCTGTTCATTTCTGACTTCTTTTATTTTGATTTCGTTGCCCCGAAGGACAATGTTTTTAATTTAATAGCGTTTCGTAGGCATTCTAATAAAGGCTCAAGGATTCTGTTTTGCTAACTTGCTTTGGAAGGCTTATAGCGAGGCACTTTTAAGCCTCTAACGCCTAGAACTTTTTTTGTCTTACATTTTTTTTGAAAAGTTGTATACTTACATATTCCGACCCCCTGAGCACGAAAATAAAGTCCATTGCTCAACATATTGTATCACCTATAGCTGATGGCGCTATCCCGATGACCAATTTTTTCAATACGTTTTTAGTATAATTTTTTAAAAAATATAATAAAAATTCTATCTTAGATGGTACAGAAGTCATTGTTATTTTATTTTAAAGTGAATTGTAAGGAGTCTACTACGTAGAAATTTTAAGCCCATATCTAAATTGGTTCAGATAATATTTAACATTAACCGTTAGTTAAAGGGGGAGTGTGCGCTATCCTGATGACGCGCAGTGTATAGGTAATGCGTACCCGTACTGACGTTCTATAACGAAAAACTGAAATTATCAGCATTATTTTTAACTCAGAATAGCAAAAGCTTTATATTTTTGGGAAACCGCAAATGCTTTGCATCAAATAACGTTTTTCTTTTCTAATTTTGCCATGTTGTTGTGTTGTTGGATTTAATCGTGTACATGTAACGTCATATTTTGCATTACGATATGGTAATCATGGGTTATTTCGGGTTAACGTTGGTTCTTATTATTACACTGTTTCTATCAACGCTTTTGGGCCTTCCACATGGTGTTTCTTGGACTTAGTTTACTCACTTTTTTGATTTTGTCTACTCTTTATCTGCATTTTTGGTAGTATTTTTTGGAAGATGTATGATGTGTTTTATAAAGATAAGATTGAACACTTTCTAAGGTAATAAATAGGTTCTTTGGCTTTAGCGGTTTTAATTTCTTATGAATCCTTGTTATCGTAACGAAAACCTTTAGACAAACAAAATTTACAGCCTGACCCACGATATCGAATGAAAATTTATTCGAACGAAAGGCAATCCTTTATATTCTTTGGTAATAGCGGCCCACTATCCTACGATTTATCGTTCGCTTGGCTTTACGTTTCAAACGTAATCTAAATAAACAATATTGCCATGTTTTAATTCCACAAAGAAATCGCTACTATATAAAAAAACGCTTAAATGCAGAAATTTTACAATAAAAAAACGTAATTGTGGTACCACTGGAACTTGGCAGTAATAAATGTAAACAAACTAAAATACAGTATTCAAAATCTGTATTCGTACAATTTTAAAAATGTTTTAACTAGAATTTCGTTATTATTTTAAAAAATTTTGATAAAAAAAGCCCTTTTTTATTGTTATTGTTAAATCCCATATAAAATGCTATTTTTAATTATCTATTTAATTAATAAATATTTTTTGAGAATGTGTACGAATATTTATTTTTCATACTGTAAATAAATTAATAAACAAATGAACAAACAAAAAATATATTTTATGAAAATTATTTTTGCTTCTTTTATGCGATAGTGGCTAAAAAATGAAGCCTTTACAGGGACCAAATATCTAGCAATGAAGATAAGTACAAGAAAAAGCATTCCAGTGTCTATGCAAACGACAATGAAAAACAAGTGAGTAATTTTAACATTTGTGAAAAACGATATGGTGGGCGGCTAATTACTCCTTAAGTCTTTACGTTATCATTCGCATTTATTTTCATTAAAATTGTACCGAAAACAGTTAGTGGGCTGCATATCAGCTGTTTATCGCTGGGTATGCGAACGAATGAAAACGTTCGACATCGTGGGATCATTCTAAGTTACTTATTTGTGTTCCTGCTCTCCATTCAATATCCTTTTTCTATTTTTAATTATTTGACCTGATTATGCTATAAAGGTTCCTCTAATTCTATTTATTTTAAGTAATTTATTTAAGACTCACCGCATTAAACGAAAAGATAATGAATAGCTGGGACTTATGCTTCAAATAATCCTTTCATTCGAATCCTTCTCTAACGATACGAGCATATGGCAGGATAATGGAAATATAAAAAAAAATTTAAAAAAATTATCATAAACACAAGTACACACACATACAAATATGCTTTTCTAATCCTACACTTTTAAATGGTTGGCAATAAAAACATGACCTCGTACACACTGCATACCCATATCCTTACACTCTACGTCATTAAAAGGAGTAAGGAACGTTAAAGTGATAAAGTGAGAGATAGAGAGACAGAGAGAGAAATAGATACTCGTTGATAGAATATTATTTGTATAACAAGCTGGTATTTAAATAGTTTTACCATCATCAGCCTGTCAGATCATACATATATACTTGGAAAAACTAATTTCCTTAAATGGCTACAGGTTTTCTCTACACCACACACACTTCCATAGAGAGAAATTCCCCATTCAAGCATTTAGTTGAGCCGGATAAGAATCTATAAAATTTGAAAGTAATACAATTGAGATAAAAATACGAAAAAAAACAAAATTTAAAATTAAGGGGAAAGAGAGTGTAAACATCTAAAAAACGCCAAAGGTTAATTAAAATTTAAGACGGAAATTTTATAGCGTCAAGAAGGTGGTTCTGAAACGTGGCACAATAAGCAAATATTACGGAATTATAATGTTTACTGTCAAAATACTTCTCCAAACTAGAAATACTATTTTGCAATCTAAAATTGTTTTTTTGAACCTAAAAATGAGCTTTTGCTACCTTAGACTACTTTTTATGTTAAGTACCAACTTTTTTTTTGTAAAAAATGGCTATTTTTTAATAAAGTACTTTTTGTATCTGAACAGTACTTCTTTGTGTTCAAAAAGTACTTTTTTGTAGTCAAAAAGCGTCGTATACTGCGACAATTTTAAAGAGCATTATTGTAAAGTATCACAAAAAAGTACTTTTTGAAAGCTAAAGTTACTCTGTTTTATTATCATTTATTTTATTTTATTTCATTACACATTTTTTTTATATTTTCACTAACTAAAACCCGGCGTGCTTCGCTACCCCCATCTTAATTATTATCTTAAATGCTATCTTAGTTACATTTTTTACCCTCTTCCCACATTTTGACCCCTTCCGGTCATAATCATATGTTCCTTCCAGAAAAACACTGTTGGTTCTGCATTTTAGCTGTATACAGTCTTCAGACAAACAGACATTCATACACATTTTATATATAGGATACGTATATAGATAAATTTTATCACGTGCGCTTTTTGCAATCCCCGATTTTTGGCTGATTTGGATAAATAACGAAGCGTATAAAAATATCCAATATTTAGTATGATATTAAGACGCCACGCCTACTTATCCAATCTCACCCAGTTACTGGCTGATTATATGTAAATGGTCCGCCAAATAAATTTTCTTTTTCTGAAAACATGGCGTAAAATATCGAGTGTAGCTTCGGCTGTTTGGCTCGTAGCGCCGTCCTGTTGAAACCACATGTTGCTAATATCCTTCTCTTCAATTTTTGTGAACAAAAATTCGTTCAACATGTCCCGATAACGATCGCCATTGACTGTAACGGCCACTCCTTCCTCATTTTCGAAGAAAAATGGCCAATTATGCCTCTGGACCAAAATCCGCACCAAACAGTGACTCGTCTCGGGTGTATCGACTTTTCAATGTATGCGTGCGGGTTTTCTGTACCCTTTGCTTGTTTACATACCCGCCAAGATCAAAATGAGCTTTATCTGAAAAGATGATTTTTTTGGGCAAAATCGGCATCTTCTGTCAGTCAATCGCAAGCCCACTTAGCAAAGCGAAAAAAGCGTATACACAACCATATTAGTTCAGCGGAAGGATAAAACTAATTATCTTTCAAATCAGACATGAGCTAAGTGTTACCATTCACGAAATAAGCACTAGTTGAAAAAAAACGTTAGATGGCGTACCCGTTATTATTCACGACGTTGCTTGAATATAATTTAGAAACTTCTACTTTTACTGCTCTCTTGATATACAAAAATCAGTATTTTGTATGAAAAGTACCATGCCCATTTGTCCAATTCCGCCCAATTTTTGTCTTATGATTTGTATTAACTATGTAGTCATTCAGACCCAATACTGAAACTTTACTTATAACCGTTCTCAAGATATAATGAAATCAATGTTTAGTTTGTATGTGAGGTACCACACCCACTTATTGCCTGATTATTTGCATTGACTACCAATCCATGCAGATAAAATTTAGAAGCTTTTACTTTAACCGTTCTCAAGATATAGTGAAATAAATGTTTAGTTTGTATGGGAGGTGCCTGACTATTTGTATTGACCATGAAGTAAATCAGACCACATTCGTAAGCTTTGCTGTAGCCGTTCTCAAGATATACTAAAATTAAAATTTACTTTTTGACTGCTGGTTTGCTATGAAAATAAATCTATTTGGGTCAAGTTTAGAAGATCTACCAAAACAAAAAGAGTGTATTGATTTGGTGTGGCACCGCCCAGTTGGATGCTTTGATATTTATATAACCTATAGTTCCTTCCAGACATGCGGAGAGATACTGTAAAAAATTCCGGAAAAATCAGTTCAGCTGTTTAAATGTCGACAAGGTACTAACTAACAAGCCAACAAACAAACAGATTGTACTAAAATACTTTTTTGTATTTCAAAATTACCTTTTAATGCCACAAAAGTTCCTCTTTCCCAAATATAGGTTTTTGTGCTGCTAATCTCAAAATGTAAACAAGTTGAAATGATTTTCTTATTGAAACTTGTTAATGAAAATATCAGTTGTTCTCAAATGTACCAGACTGTGTTTCTTTGAAGTCCCTTTGTTAATCAACTATATCGTATATTTTTAATATGATACATATGTGGTAAACTTCATATTAAAACAATAACAAAAACTTCTATTTATGCCAAAAAAGGGAATATTAAAAATTTAAAAAAAGTCACTTTTGTTTAATTGTACTCATGTTTTCATGTATACAAAGGTACTTTTTTATTCTTGGTACCCTTTTTTTATTTTCATTGAATTGAAAGTTATTCATTTTATTGAAAGTTAAAAACGTTTGGAGTTTGTTTAAAAAAAAATGTAATGCTTTGCTTGATATTATACAAAAAAAGGGATTTTTACCCTCTTTGTAGTACCTACCCAGAGTTTTTTTTTAATTTTTTTAATTTAATTTTTTTTAATTTTTTGTAAATAATACTTTTTATTAACTTTTATAACTAATTTACAATATATAACAAGTACTTTCATTTTTTGATTAGTAACTTTTGGTACTTTGACAGATTTTGAACTTAAATTTTTTATTTAATAATTTTAATTTAGGTAATATATTATGGAAAATTATTTTTGGCTATTTATTGTTTAGTACTTGCAAATTATAAAAAGTACTTTAATCTCCTTATTTAACTAAGAATATATATTTAAATTTATATTTCGAAATATCTTCAATAGCATACTCATTATGAATAACGAATTAATAAAAAAAGCATTTTTATCCCCCTTTTTAGTACCCTGGTAGTATACCAAATACAGGTAAGATATGTCACATAAATTTAGTGGAGTTTCAGTCCTAGCGTTATTCGCTCCCCCTTTTTAGTACCCTGGTAATATACCAAATATAGGTAAGATATGTCACATAAATTTAGTGGAGTTTCAGTACTAGCGTTATTCGCTAGGATAGTGGGTGGTATCGGCTATATCTCATATGGATCTGAACTGTGTAGGGGATTCCGTATTATGATTCCTAGTAGGGAAAATTGGGTCTCTGGCTCTTCAATTTCCAGGGATAAGTGGACTAGAAGTGATATTTTTTCCGAGAGCCGCAAACTTATGTTTCTCTTTGCCTCCCGGACTACTGCAGTATGTTTCAGGCCGAATTGATGACCATTTTTCATGCTGTGGAGTGTATATGCAGTAATGGGGCTCCTACCGATGACGTATATATCTGCTAGGGTGGGCAAACTTAAGCAAGACGGCCATTCCCTCCTACTTAAGGTCTTTTGGTACTTTTTAGTTTTTCTTCGGTTACTATGGAAAATTTCCTATACTTGAGTCTTGATTATTAAAGAAGTAAAAGGAATATATTTTTAATGTGCCTAAGTATGCTAAAAAAGTACTTTTTACCTTAAAAGTACCAAAATGTCGCAATAACAAATTTTACTCCTTACTTTTAAATAAATTTAGTCTTTTTATTTCTATTATTGTTATAAAATATTTTGACAATTTATTTTTTTAGCCACAACCATTACCCCGATTTCCTTTTTATCCACTTAAAAACCTCATTTCTTATTATCTCTTGTTTTATTAGATAATAAAACAAATTTACCTCAAAAACCAACCTACTCCTCTTTCTCCGCCTACCTGTTTTACATCAAATTAATTTCATATTTAATTATAGACTTTAATCAGAATAACAAATTTTTGATAGAAAATTTTATTACACCCTCCCCCTACCTCCTGCTACTGCCGTAATTCCCTTAACTTTAGGCACTTTTGTATAAGTATGGTGGATTGAAAGCAGAGAGAGAGAGAGAGAGAGAGAGAAGTGTTGAGGAAAAGTAAACGCAAATCACTTGAAAATGTAAATTTATCTACAGGTTGTTACAAGTAAATTAAATACACTCGAATAAATTTCGTTCTATGAAAAAGCCCAGTCTACATAACACCTTAAACAACCATCAGCAAAACAACCCAACCATTATTACAAACATCCATGCAACACCTGTCAGGTAAAAGCTTTAGAAAGTATAAGTTGGGAAGGGGTGTGTTGCGAAAGGATAAGGAGAATAAAAGATTACGATTATGTGCCTATCAAGGCATCCAGTCATTCAAATTCATCATAAAAGTCATTTTTGGTTTTAAAAGTGTTGTGTTTGTTCGTGTTGTTGTCAACACTTTGACAACAACTCAGGCATTGTCAAGTAGTGTTTGGTATGTTTAAATTATTTAAATACTTTCTGACAGATTTGGTTCATTATTTAATTGGTTTTATAAGTTAAGAAGGATATGGGGGGATAAAGACAATTTAGCAAAGAATTCAAATAACAATGAGGAATAAAGTACAGCTGAACACGCTTATAACGAACACAATTATAATAAACTTTGTTTAGCAGTCACAGTTTGCTGTAACTACGTCAATAACGAACTAAATTATGCGATCTTTTCGAGTTTTTTATAAATCTGTTCAAATGTATTTCTAAGAAAGAATAAGATTTTGTAAAAGACTAAGTGGTCAGATGGTAGTTGAACATTTTTTAAGGGTTAAATTTAAGCATATCCTCGTAAATTTTAACTTGTAAGCAAGCGGCTGGGTGTACCACTGTCCTTCGTTAAGCTGTCTTTTAGGCAGAAGTACTTATTAAACGCTAAAAGATCATG
Organism: Wohlfahrtia magnifica; assembly: GCA_023159175.1. Taxonomy (NCBI): domain Eukaryota; kingdom Metazoa; phylum Arthropoda; class Insecta; order Diptera; family Sarcophagidae; genus Wohlfahrtia; species Wohlfahrtia magnifica. The sequence goes on from JAKWBJ010000536.1 coordinate 8,343,419, forward strand.
ATCAGAGCCACCTCTGATCTTGCTTCATTGCTAGACTTACCTGGCCCAGATTGGATTGTAGACGCATCGATCAGTTGCTTAAATTGGACCGTGGGAGCATCTCCTCTACTATGTATTCACTGGGCATTGTGTTATGAGTAGTGGGGTAGAGTAGATCGACTGAGGAAGAGTAGAGTTTAGCCCACTTTATTTGCCAGTGTCCGTAGCTAGACGTAGATTGCACATACTTGGATCACTCTTTCTCGATAACTTATTGTAACTATAGACCATTGGTATCAGATTAATAGCCTGACTGTGCGGGACTATGCGACCTCTGGATGACTGTCAAGACGGTTAATCTAGATTTGGCGGCCAGCACACGGGCTTTGCTTCATGTGTGCTATCACAAAGGGCCGCTAGGTATGCTTAAGTGTGCCTAGACTCAACGAGGCTGCCACTCCCTCCTAACCTAACCTAAGCTAAGTCTCGAAACTATTTTAAAACCGATTTTTAAAAAATATTTTTATTTTATTTATTTATTGTTTAATTGTCAGCTATTTTACTAATAAAAATATTTATTTTAAAATAATTTTATCTTCTTTATTAATCACTATCTTCTTCTTTATAGGTACGTACAACGAAATTGGTTTAAGTCTAAGCTAAGGTAATTTTTAATACTTTTAAATGCGATCCCTATGTATCAGAGTCATTTTTTTGTTTTAAATTTGTAAGCTATTGTACTGGGTCTGCAAAATATCGGTGATCCTTTTCCCCTTACAAAATTTAATCCATAAATTAGGAAGAACTTTGGATATAGTAGAAGCGCTTATGTATTATTTAGACACGCAGCTTGGCTGGTAAATGATAAAGTGTGTATGTGAAAAAGTCCCTGAGGTTCTTACTATAAGGTTCCAAATTTTACATGTTTTTGAAAAACAGGTCCAAACTACAAACACCATTTATAGTACTACTTCTTCTCGCGATATCAAAATTAAGTCCCCTGTCCAATCTAAAAACTTCTTCCTCTTTGGGTATTACTCGGACTACATGGAATGTATAACTTTATCTACCACGAAAACTCAGTAAAATAAATAATTAAAGTACCGAAACTATATTTCAGCCCCTGGTGTCAAATAAGTCTATTCGGGGTGTCAGAAAACGTTATTTCCGTTACCTATGGAATCTATTGTGCCCCTTCCGGTTTGTTTATCAGAACTACTGTCTTCCTAACGAGCAGCAGCAGATTTGAAACCATAATGGTGGATATGTAACGCAGTGAGACCCTTTGTCACATAAACATTTTCACCCAAACCTATAAAAAAACCCTACATTCACGCAATATGTGTTCAGCTGTCTCTGATGCCTGTGAGCATAGTCTACAAGCATATACATCCCTGACCGCTATACTCTTCAGATGCGCTCTTAGTCTACAGTGGACCGTAAGAAACTCCGTGTGGAGTTTCACGTCGGCCTTGAGCGATGCCCAAATTGAGGACTGATCGCCGCCCTGGAGTGGCGAAGTCCCCCATGAGCATTCCAATGTTCCAAGCACCTGCCAATTTGCCAATCCTTGATTAAATTGATGATGATAGTAAGCGGTGCCACACAGCAAGTATCAAGATCAATATAGGGTGTCATGGAACCCCATTTAGCCAATGCATCCGCTATGTCATTACAATTTGTTCTACGGTGTCAAGATACCCAAAACAACTGGACATTATTTACAAGCGAAAACTTTTGCAACATATTGTAGCAATGTTTGACCAGCCTAGATGTCATACTATTCAAGCCAAGTGCCCTTAAAGCAGCTTAACTCTCAGGGAATATATTAATGGCATTATACTTGAGCCTACAGTCCAGGTTGATCTCCGCACATACAGCAATGGCCTTGATCTCAGCCTGGAACACACTAAGTGATTTTCCCAGAGAAGTCTACAAGTCTCAGTTGGATCCATGAGCATCGGCACCGACACAGTCATTCATTTTGGAGCCTCCACTCCGAATTAAGGCCGAATGAGACCAACAATTCCGGTCCGGGAATTTATTCCTAATCTCCTGCCAAAACACCGAAGATGGTTCTCCGACTAACTTACGTAGAATTAACGGTATCCAAGGCAGCTGCTGGGCATGTTCTGATTAAACCAGTTATACCGAGGCACGCGAGTCCCTACACCCTGATTATTTTTTTTTTCTACTGGTGGTAGCTTCCTCAGCTTTTCTTCACCAAGTAATCGCCGGCTGCATAAGTGGTAAAGGGCCGAATAATGGCGGTATATATCTATAGTGTCATTTTTGGCGAAAAAAACTCCTCGTCTTATCATAGGAGGAGTGGCTTGCCCAGAGGACTCTTATCGCTTTATTCTAGACGGCACTATTGTGCGAGTTCAAACTACGACTCATATTCCCACCAAAATAATTCCTGGCAAGAAATGGGTAAAAATCTTCAAATTTTTCTGTAGACACTTTGGTCAGTCGATAATTGGATAGCTTTAGCTTTAGCCCAAAAAACCCATAGTAGGATCATTGTAACTTCGTGTTTTCCTAAATCATCACCGCAACTATCCATCGTTGTTCTTAATTTTTCTAATATTTCAAGAGTTCACCAAAAGAAACTCACTTTCACGTCAATATCCCATATCAGCTGAGGCACTTTGAAGTATACAAAGTAAGATGTAGTCAGTAGGGACTTGTCTGGGCTAACTTCGCTTACACTAAATTCAAGTGACTTTTACTCAACATAAAACAAAGTTAGGAAAATATTAATATTCGCTTCAGTTCGGGTAATTTGAAGCACTCTTTTGGTTTTCCTGGGCACTTTCACTGTAATGCTTGAACACTCACGCATGATTAATGACTCTATGGAGCTTATCAGTATTACTATAGACAATTTTAAAGCGCAGCTCATACGATAATTTTTCTGATCCATTTCAAGAGACTTTTTTCACATAAAATTTAATTTGAAAAAAGTCGAGCAACATATTTCGTATTTTTTCGAAAAATTGAGGTGCCAGTGTTTGCCAAATTCTGTCGCCTATAGTAGGTTTTGTAATGGTGACTTGACGGTTAATTCTGAAACTACCAGAATTAGGTGTGTCCATTGCATCTTTTCTAACGTTTTGAAGAGTTTAACCTCGGGTACACATAAGCGTACTTCAATTATCGTTATTTATCACACGTAGCGACAGGAATTGTGTGAATGCATTTCTACCAAAGTTATCGCCAATTATTTTTAGAATTGGAGAATTTTAATTTTTTCAATAAGCCCACGAGTGTTTTAATAATGAACAAAAGGAAAAGGTATATAAACAAGTAAACTGTTATCGAAATTGCTTCATATTCAGGTCTCAAGAGGTTAAGCAGCAGTTCTTTTTTTTAACGGACTCACCGTATTTTTGCTATTTTGGATCACTTAACTCCAATTTCTACACAAAATTTAATGCAAATTTTTGATTCCGTTTTAGTTACAGCATTAGAGCTGACACTACTGTCTGTAGGTACGTGGTATCTCTTAGACTTGTCAAGCTCTTTTCCTTTCTCATTTGGTATGTAAATAAGATTAAGATTTTAATTCTCTTATCATTTATTACTCATTTGGTTACTCCATTTTTTGTTTTTGATTTCTTTTGACATATAAAGGGTGTTTTTTATAAAGGTATAGAATTTTAAGTTGCAATAAAATAGCGATGGATTATTCGATTGACATGAATTTCATTTATCCGGAAGATAATCCTGCGGCATTACATTCTAAATATGATTTCTGGCATATGACGGCCACGGCTGGCGCGGATGTAGTCCAATTTTCGATGACTTTTTCCAAAATTTGTGGCCGTATATCGGCAATAACACGGCGAATGTTGTCTTCCAAATGGTCAAGCGTTTGTGGCTTTACTGCATAGCCCAATGACTTTACATAACCCCACAGAAAGTAGTCTAGCGGTGGTTAATCACAAGAACTTGGAGGCCAATTCACAGGTCCAAAACGTGAAATTAGGCGGTCACCAAACATGTCTTCTAATAAATCTATTGTGGCACGAGCTGTATGATATGCTGCGCCGTCTGGTTGAAACCACATCTCCCGGACATCCTGGTTATTCAATTCAGGAATGAAAAAGTTAGTAATCATGGCTCTATACTGATCACCATTGACTGTAATGTTCTGGCCACCAATCATTCCACCAGCCCATAAAGCGCACCAAACAGTCAGTTTTTCTGGATGTAACGGTGTTTCCACATACACTTGAGGATTACCTTCACTCCAAATGCGGCAGTTTTGTTTGTTGACGTAGCAATTCAACCAGAAGTGCGCTTCATGGCTAAACAAAATTCGCTTATGAAAATCGGGAACAACGGTAATCTCGTTTTGGGCCCATTCGACGAATCTACGCCTTACTTGATGATCGTTTGGCTTCAATTCTGGCACGAGTTGGATTTTTTAAGCACGCAAACCAATATCCTTCCGCAAAATCTTCCATAAAGTGGATGGACACATATCCAATTCCTGTGCTCGATGGCGGATGGACTCCTTCGGGTCTTCCTCAATGCTACGCTCTACAGCAGCAATAGCTTCTTCTGTACGCACTGTACACCGTCTCTGGGGATGCGAGTTATCCATAAGAGTAAACGTGGTGCGAAAACGTTCCATGGTTAATCGAATTAACTGCTCTGATGGACGATTTTGTCAACGATAAAATGGACGTATTGAGCGATACATTTTCCGCACAGAACCATTATTTTCGAAATAGAATTGCACTATTTGCAAGCGTTGTTCAGGCGTGAGTCTATTCATGATGAATTGCCAAACCAAACTTAGAATAAATCACTTGACAGCTGTTAAATCGGTCACCATCTTGAAAAGTAATGCCAACTTAAAGTTCTATACCTCTGTAACAAACACGCTTTATTCTGTCATTTTGTATTTATTTTTTTATAAATTTTATTAGTAATCTTCTGCTCTCTGCTGTTTCTTCGAACAGCATTCTGGGAAAATATTTTTATCACTATTTGCCGTTATACTCTAAGAACTCTTATCAATTTCAATTCAATTTCTACTGCTTCTCTTATCAAACATTCGTTTTTCTTAAAACAAATTTTCATTATCCGGTAGAAAAAAAGTAGAAAATGAAAATCACAAAATTAGACAGAACAAATTCTAACATTAATGGTCTCAATGCCCACTCAGATCTCTATTATACACAGTCAATATAAAATAGAGAGCTAAGCAATAAATATGTTAAGAAGTGAAGTGATGGGGTGCCATTACACCCCCTCCCAGCATTTCTTTCCTCCTCGGTAAGCTGTAAGGAAGAACAATTCATTAAAAGGATTTTTCATTGTTTGTTATTCATTGTTTTACGAGAAGTGGTGCAAATGCTTTCCAGTATACACTGATACTCACACGTAAGCCCGCATTTGACAATCATCATCAGTTGTAATTCCCAACAACAACAACAACAATTCATAGAACGAAAGATAGAAAGAGAATGCGATTTTATTTGATGATAGAACAAGTTCCATAATGTTTTTTTTTACTTTGAGTGAAGTTTCTAACTGGGCGTTGGTGAATGGGGTCGAATATGTGAAAGGTGCGATGGACATTATTTTGAAAAATAAATAAACATGTCCTTCCACTAAACCTACAATTAAAAGTGGTTTTGATGGTGTTGCTATATAATTCATCAGGGGACTTAAGCTACCACCACACGGCGCCTCTCGTTGTTTTCATTTATTCCTTCCATGATTTTATTGTCCTGTTGTTATTACAGCTCTAAGCTTTAGTGTGGCAAAAAACAAAATGAGAACACTCGACTCTCTCTTTATTAATGGTCTCATCATAAATCATGATTAGCCCACATACAGAGTTGAGTTGAGGTTTTGTTCGTTCAAAATTTTGTTTTTTGAAAAATTCAAATTTAAAACTCTCGTTTTTGTTGTTGTTGTTGTTCCAGCTCTGGCAATAAGAATGATGACAATTGTTTATACAGACCCAGGTTGCTTGGTTGGTTTGTTTGATTGTGTTGGATTTTATAAATCTATCAAAAGTGAAAATGTTATTTTAGTTGTCAGTGTATTGGTGATGACAAAACGACAGCAAAGTGCTACAATAACTACAGCAACAGCAACAGCAACAGCAACAATAACAGTAACTAAACTATAATCTACAACAGCATCATTACCAGTCTTTGCTTCTGTTGACCATGAATAGGGTGTAGTTGTCATACGTGGTAATAGCCTCAGAATAGGAGATAAAATTGTTCAGTTTTTTAGCTGCCAATGGTTAAAAGGGTTCGCTGAAAGGCAGATTGGAACAGATCTTTAGCAAACGCGCCCTAAAGTATTTCCTTTAATAGCTTCGAGGTCCTGGAATTACTAGCAGTCCAAATACCGATGAAGCATTCGGTCCGCTTAATGGGACAGTGTTAAGTAATTGCACTAACCAGAAGGGTCTTTTCATGCTTGCCGAGTTCCAGCAGACCTTCAGGCTTTATTACCCTTAACATGTTTGACGTCGATACAGTTCTTAGCCATCTCATTTCCTTCAATATCTTATAGTCTTTTTTGTCATCTTTTAACCCGGATTAAAGCTATTGATTCGTGTATTTACATGCATAACTGACCCTTAGAGACTGAATAGCAGGCTAAAGACTTAATATCGCCGTGAATTTAGACAGAGCGTCTGACAATAATAGTTTCGTCCGAGCTTCAATTTCGGGCGCAATTGCTGAAAAACATAACGCTTGAATTAAGTGCCTGCTTAGACTTCCATTCGTATACCAATCTACTTAATGGCAGACAAACGTAAGGAGAAATTGTTCCTCTTCTTTGTTGTCTATATAACACCCATCTGGTCTTTAGCCCGAATTAGAATAGAATATCAAGCGCTTTGATGGTGCGTGCTATTACTCCAACTTTTCACACAAAGTTTTAAAAGATTGTCTTCAACCTTATATTTTTTCTAAAGGAGTTTCGGACGTCTTTTTCTGCGCCTTCCCTCGGGGAGAAACTCGAAAGATCTTTTCACCAAAGCGTTTTCATTCATACGCACGACATGCACAAATCAACGCCAATGTTGTACTTTGATACGTCTAACGACGTCGATGTAAAAATAAATTTCATACAACTCGTGATTTATTCGATGTCTATACTCGCCGCAAACGCAGACGTTGCCATATATTTTACGAAATATTTTCCTCTCGAAGTCTCTAAGAACAGCTTCGTCTGCTTGCACAGTCTCCGTTCGTTGAAACCAGCAAGTTCGTTTTGTATTTGTCCACTGCCAGATCCATTTCCACCAATACTCTTTCAAAAGCTGCAGTTACATCTCGCAATGTCCGAACAATGACATCTATATCATCCGCATATGCGGGTAGCATGTAACAGCTGCCTCGCGTAAGATCTTTTCTAATAAAATATTTTAAAAATCACACGGTAATCTACCACCCCATCTGAAGCCCTGTTTGGTATTAAATGATTCGAAGTGGCTTTTTCCGATCTTAACTGATGATCTTGTGTCAGTTAATGTCGTTCTGAAAGTTCTTATAATCTTTGTGGGAATATCAAACTCAGACATGGCATTAAACAGCTTTGCACGAATCGAGCTTTTAAAAGCGTTTTTTGTAATCGACGAATAGATGATATATGTCGACTGGTTCCCTTTTTATATACAGGGCATAGCACACTGATGCTGTTATCATCGGACATTCCTTTCCCCAGGCAGGTAGTGATCTGGTGCATGCACTCTACCAACTCGTTGCCTTCCATCTTAAATAGTTCAGTCGATAAAGCTTTTTTTTTTGTTTGAGACCAGCACTCAGGGGTTAACCCCTACTCATGCAGTGCATGGAAATTAGATTGTGTGAACGAGGAGAGTGTAGCGTTTATGGACGTTCGATTCAAATTTGCTCATGTCGTAAGTGGCAGGGAAGACATTCGCAGGGAGATTTTTTCACAAACGAACAGTGCGACCAAAGAACGAATTCTACCTATAATGCGTTGTGTGAATCACTGGACAATCAAATACAAAAGGGATGCGTTCTACGCGTAAAAATATATGATTACCAGTAATTAGTTTCTTAATTTCATTAGAACACATACCGTTATAGTAGCGATAGGACAATGAAACATACGCCATATTGCGACGATGCTCTAATGAATTAATAGAGTTGGCTACCATACCGTCATTAACAAGAACCTTCGTTCTCTGTTGTAGGCGATTGAGAAGCTACAAAATGGACTTTGAAGCACCGGCCCATACATGAGTGATGTGTTCCAATTTGGGTCAGATATAGGTCTTGTAAATATCAAGGAAGTCAGATAGAGTGAAGTAATTCTTACACCGTCTTCAAAAGCCGAGGCATTTGAATGCTTCTTTCGACACTCAAAATATGCGCTCATTCCAACGAACGTCACAATGAATTCTCATGCCCAGAACATCAAGAGCATCTGATTCCTCAATACAGATGACAACACACCACCACGTCTGTGTGTCAGAAAACAACACTGGGTCTTGAGCGCGTTAAAGTCGACGCTGTTTGCGAAACCCCTCTCAGAGAGTTTTGCCAGGTTAATCTCTAAAAGACTCGGCCTATGATCAAAACAATATGAGTGACAAAAGTTGCTGTCATCTGCATTGTTATTTTTAAGTCGTGCTAATGAGAAATAGGTGACTAAGGGTTTTTCGTGATGCTAGGCGTGATTGCAAATTTACTCGTCGATTGCAAATTTACTCGAAAGTTGTTCTGGGTCGACTTTAGGCTCTAGCGTTTCAATCGTCGATAAACATAACATAGAGTTTTTCTCCACAAAAACTATTCAAATGAATCAACTTTGCACTCATTTACGTAGCACCCTGTATTCTATATTTCACATGATTGGTTTTAGTTCATTTATTCATTTCATTGTTACAATAATTTTTAAGGTTTGTACTGTATTTTTAATTCGGTTTTGTGACAGATAAATGACTGTTTACCTTCCCATTCTGCAAGTATTTTCTGCTGTTTATTTAGGATTTTTTTCGCAATTTGCTACTGTATGTGGGTATCTAATAAACATGTTTCCAAAATATTTGTTGGTGTTGTCGTTGCTGCTCTATTTTTTAGTATTTGTCGAAATTTGTTTCTTTTTTCGTTTTTCTCTTTTCTTTTAACCAACACTACTGGCTGCTACAGTCTGTGTTATAGATACTCTTGCCTTACCTTGTTTGTTGGCATTTATTGAGTTTTCCTGTGATTAATTGTTTGAAATTTGTTTTTTGTTTGTTTCTGGGGTTTTATCTTTGATATCTTGTGGTTTCTCTTACCGTTTTGCTTATCAGCTGCTCTGCCAAAATAATTACCAAAAATTTATCAAGTATTACCAATGAAGATATTGCATTGAGGAGATTATTTGTTGGCAATTGATGTTGTTTTTTCAATGGTAAACATTTCCAGTCTAGTTAAGCTTTCAATATAATTATCATTTTAAATGAAATACTTTGTTGTGTATTAGAGGGAAATTTAAAACGATATTCACATAAGTTATTTATCGAATTAAGTTTAAAAAACTTCTGTGTATTATATCATAACTGATAAGTATGCTACAAAAAGTACTTTAAACACATTAAAGTTTTTCGCCACTTTTTGGGCTTTGGTTTTTAACTTGATTCTGTCGTTACTGGCAAATTGTCACATTAAAACAAAAAAAGAAGAATTAAATTGGTCAACAATTCAATTTTAATGCAAACTTACATACATACACACATACATATATAATTCTGTATGACGCGCACACACTATACATACAAAATTTTATATCTTTCTCTCTTAGCCATACACACACTCATAGCTGAGATATTAATTGAATATTCCGTGCGTATTGAACATATTTTCGACTTAAGCAGTCTCTTAATATTGTTGTTCTTTACGTGTTAATGTAAGTGTAAAAGGGGTTTGTTGAGAGTATATGTGTGTGCATGTGTCCGTCAGTGATGTTAAATTTAAACTTGTTAAACTTATTAAAATTAACCATAACGGTTGAATACTTTGACATGCATGACTGTGTGCGTGTGTTTTTTTCTCAACGCACAACCATTTCCGTACATTATCATATTAGTTTACGCACACAAGCGCACATTTATAATATGACTTATAAGGGTCATTTCATTGCAAAAATGGAATTCTCAGTTTGGTCCCCTTCCGTCCAAAATCCAATTTGAAAATGATGATTTGCGGAAAGCAGAGTGTTGCAGAGTCGTTCGAATGCTAGGTGAGGCATATGGTGATTCGGGAAAACCATCAACTTCGGCTACAAAATCATATCGATTCGGCAGGAAGACAATGTTGTGTGTCTGGTGGTACCAGAAAGGTATGGTGTACGTCGTGCTGCTAAACTGGTGAAACTGTTAACGCAGATCGCTACCGACAAGAAATGATTAATTTGAACCATGCAGACACGGCAAGGCAATTTTGCAACAAGACAATGCGCCTTCACATACAGCAAAACCAGTTCCAGATACAATCAAAGCATTAGGCTGTGAGCTGCTATCCCACCCGCCATATTCACCAGACTTGGTCCTCCAGACTACTGTCTGTTTTCAGCTATGGGTCACGTATTGGCTAAGAAGCACTTCGATTCCTACGAGGAAGTAGAAAATTGGCTGACTAATTGGTTTGCTTCAAAAGACGAACAGTTTTATAGGAGTGGAAACTACAAATTGCCTGAAAGATGGAAGAATTATGTAGCCAGCAATGGCAAATACTTTGAATAAAATGCTTTTTACTTTCCCATTAGAAATAAGAGTTTTATTTGCACAAAAAACGCTCATTTCATATCGGTACACCTGCTAGACAGCTTCTATCCAGTGAAATTTCTGCAAATTCTCGCTTGTTGCCTGATGTGGATAGATAATGAAGCTTTAATAGCTGTCGTTCTCCACTTATACACATCCCATATTTAGTATGAGTGGAAGGTGCCACGCCCACTTATTCACTCTCGCCCAGTTACTCACTGATGATATGTATTGTTTACGCCTTTAGAAACTTATACTATTGCCGCTCTCAATATATACAAAAATTAATATTTACTTTATAGGGTGGTACCACGACCATTTGTCTCATCCCGCCCATATTTTGCCTCATGATTTCCATTGATTATGAAGTCATTCAGACCAAATACTGAAACTTAACCATTTTCAAGATATAATGAAATCAATATTTAGTTTGTAAGGAACTTACCACGCCCACTTATCCAACTCCACCCACTTTTCGTCTTATGATTTGAACTGAGTGTAGAGCTACTCAGACCAATTACTGAAACTTTAGCTTTAACTGTTCTCAAGATAAGACCAAATCAATATATAGTTTGTATTGGAACTAACACGCCTACTGGTCTAAATCCGACAACTTTTTGACTGCTACTTTGCATTTACTATGAATCTATATGGGTCAAATTAAAATACTTTTTCTGTTTCTATCTTGAAGATATAGAAAAATAAATACTTACTTGTTATGGGTGTGGCACCACCTAGAAATACAGAGAGATACTGTAAAAATTTCAAGAAAATCGGTTCAACCGTTTAGCTGTCTATAGACTTCAAACAAACATACAAACAAACACATTCATTTCTATACAACCTTTTTCATTTCTTCAACCTTTACTCATGAGCGTCTTAAGCTTTGAAAAAAAAGGCTTCGAGTAGTTAAATCTAGGAAATATTTTAGCTGAAGCATGACTGTGAAGCTAGTCTCGTGGAAAAAAGGAAGAAAAACCACTAGCAATGAATAATGAGCAGTTGCGTTATGGTGTTTCGCAGTAAAATTTTCCTAGAACCCCATGCTAAGATCTGATTCACAGTTCCGTACTTATGGAAAGAATCTTAACAGATCTAGATACTTCTGAGTTCATACATTACGATAATCAAGCTTTAGTTTCATTTTTTTGTTACATTGATAAGCAGGGCTAACAACAAAGTGATTGATTTGTCGCATAACGGATTTTTCGTAGGTATAAGATAAATTGACTTCAATTTATCGTATTGTGTATTGTGGGTTCGATGGCTTGCCTTGGTATACGCAGTTTTTGGCGTCTAAGGCACCATACCACTGTAATCGGAGATCTGTCGATGTCTTCTATTTTATAAAGACGGTTGAGTTTTGCCATCGACTTAGTCTTAGTTATGTATATGACCATTATTCGTCAGTTATTAACATTTTAAGCAGATAAGCAACGATTCATCTGCTTAAAATTATGCCATTTCAGAACAATATCTGCTGATGCCAGAGTTAAACAACAATTGCATGCAACGAGTCCATCGAAATTGTTATATAAAAATAACGTTATTCCCTTAAAGTTTTACAAGAATTCCTCAAAAACCTTGCTATTTACTTTTTCACAGTATGTATCAGTTACTAGTTTGCTAGATTCTTCAAAGTTAGGTTTTTCTTATAAGCATGATCTTGACCACTTGCTTAGAGATTGAAACAATGCAAAAAAAAAACTTCTACTTAAAGAAAGGCAATGTTGTAATCAAAAAATGTTCTCTAATTGCTTGATTTTCATTTCAATGCAAACACCTAAAAGAGAGCTTACTTTCTACTGCTTCTTTAATATAAAACTACCCCCTACTTTATGCATTAACATTCAATTTCAATAATATTGTTTTAAACCACACAATTGCCTGTAGAGCTGTCATCATACATAACCATGTATACTCGCAAACCCGAATACATTTTTTTAAATAACCAACGCACAAACAAAAATAATTATAACAAAATGTTTGCGAACCAAAAAAAATATATAGTAAAGACCATAATAATGATGATAATGATATTAATAATGATAGACATAGGGGGAAGGGCAGAACGAAATAAGTTCTTAATTGAAAATCCCTACCATATAAAAGTGAAGAGGAAGAGGGAAAATGAAAAATATGATTTAAAACTAAAATGAACTTTTGTAAACAAATTAATAACAAAAATATAATTTTACAGCCTAATTATAGGCTATATTAAGTTCATTTAAATTACATTTAATTAAATTAAGTTTAAATTTATCATTTAATAGTTTATATTATTTTTTTTTTTAATTTAAATATTGATTAAATTAAATTGCCTACCCTTAGGGTCAACTATTATTATCAAATACGTTTTATATCTAGAAATTTCAAAAACAAACAAAATTATTTTTAAATGAAAGGTATCCACGATTTTTTTTTTTGGTAAATTTTTTAACAATTTTTTTTTATCGGAAACAAATTTTAAACAATTATTTTCTATGAGTTTTTTGTTCTTTTTCAGACATCTTTGCAACTGCTTCCTTTGGATAAAGACACGATTATTTATTTCCGTGTTTGGCATTAGAACAAACCTTTCTTATTAAAGAAACCTTAAATTTAAATTATTATCTGTTTTAACTACGACACAGATTAAGGATGCGGTGCGGCAAAGTTGTACAGTCTGGGGTGTCAGGTTTTGGTACGCTATAGTTTCTATCAGGAGCGGGATTGACGGGAACGGTTTCTAATCAGGCACTGTTATGCTGATAACGAATAGAACAGGTGCCGGTGACAGCGTGTAAAGCGTGTGCTGTGATTAGCTCCTGGTAACTGGTGTGCTGTACTGGAGACAGCTTCTGGTAATGCGTTTTGTGCTGGAGACAGTTTCTGGCAATATGTAATGAATTAGAGACAGCTTCTGGTAACTGGTACTGTACTGGAGACAGCTTCTGGAAAAATATACTGTGGTGAAGACAGATTCTGGTAACTGGTACTGTACTAAGACAGCTTCTGGCAACTGGCACTCTACTGGAGACAGCTTCTGGAAAAACATACTGTGGTGAAGACAGATTCTGGTAACGGGTTTTGTGCTGGAGACAGCTTCTGGTAGCTGGTACTGTACTGGAGATAGCTTCTGGTAACTGGCGACGTACTGCAAACAGATTCTGATAACAGATACTGTGCAGAAGTCAGCTTCTGGTAACTGGTACTGTGCTGGAGACAGCTTCTGGTAACCGGTACTGTTTCATAGCCCCCTACAGTCGGTTCTGTGGTTTATCGGGGAAAATCTGTTGTCAATTGTTTTTCTGCGGCTTTAGATACTAAAAAAATGGTAGCGATACGGGCTATATGATAGGTCGATCAGAACTTGCTAGCAATATGCAGGTAATTTTTGACAAGTCATAACCTTGCTCAACCTGACATTGGTTCACGCATAACAGCGACGCAGGTTAGAGTCCCAACAGAGAACATGACAAAAAAATTAATTGTGGTTTCGAGTGCTTAATAAACAGGCTTCAACTTCCCCTCAGACAACTTCTTCTAAAAAATAAAAAAGAAGCCCCGTCAGACCAATAATCAGGAAAAACGCTACCTACTGGGAAAAAATTACAAAGCTAAAGTAAAGATCCCGACCATTTAGCAAGAACATTCACCACTACATAATCATATGGAGATGGCTACAGTGGATTAATCATGTAATCAACTGGAGAAATCAACTTGATTGGTGAAACTGAAGCAATGCAATGGATGCTTTGTGAAAGCCAATATGCTCTCTAGAGGAATGACAGAGAGAAAAAATATATCTCAGTATTAAACTCACTAAATCGTTCGATTTAGCTAAAATTCATGGGCTGTGCTCTGAAAATTCTAGTGTCTCCGTTATCTCCTGAAAGTTCGCATGACAGTCTTGTTTCATCAGTAGCAAAATTTCACAAATTTTTTCAGTGACTACTCGTAGATGACCAGAGGTTGGAGCACCGTTGACAACAAAATTTCCGGCAAGAAAGGAAGGATTTTTTTAGCAGAAAAGCGTTGCATAGCATATTTCTTTATACATTTCCCTAATTTTTATATCAATATAACTTTTTCTACGAGCAATAAAGTGAAGAACTGTCCTTTTAACACCGCTTCACATCCATTTGAAGTGGTGACATATTCGGCGACAAAATTTTTCGTCAAAAAATCCAGAAATGTGTCGTGAAGTCTGCCCATTCACCATTCCCAGGGTAGTCGGAGAACCATCTTCGGATGTTATGCCTTTGGATCTGTGTTTTGATAGCAGATTCAAGGTTGAATTCTTATACTGGAATTGTTGGTCTAATAAAGCCTTAGTTCGAAGATAGTTTGATCTAAACTATTATACCGATGGCTCAAAAATGATTGTCTGTATCGGCGCTGGTGTTCACTGACCAAAACGAGACCTGTCGATCCCACTTTAAAGGAACCATGGCCATTGCTTTGTGTGTGGTGATCAACCTGGACAGTGGGCTCAAGGGTAAGACAGCCAAGCTGTCTTTAGGGCACTTGGCTTCAGCTATATGACATCTAGACAAGTCAAATATTGCTACGATACGTGAGAAAAACTTTCGCATAGAGATAAGGTCCAGTTCTTTTGGTAACCTAGACACTGTGGAATAGGAGAGGTAATCAAATAGCAGTTGTATTTGTCAGAAAAAGTTCCATAATACCTTATTGCGGTTCGGAACCTTGCTTACTACCATCCTCAATCTAATCGACGATTGGGAAATTGTCAGATGCTTTGGACACTGGAATGCTCAAAGGAGACTCCGACACTTTATGGAGGCGATCAGTCTGAAATTTGGACGTCGCTCTGAGATTCTCAAGTATGGCAGGCTGGACTTGAAACACCTTACGGAGTTTCTTACTGGCCACTGTAGACAAAGAGCGCATATTAAGAGAAGTACGGTCACAGATGTAGATGTTTGCTGACAGTGCTCACAGACATCAGAGACAGCGGAACACATATTGTGTGAATGTGTGGTTTTTGATAAGTTTAGGGTCTCACTGGGTGACATATCCACCATTTTGGTTTCAGATCAGCTAGTGTTCATTAGGAAAGCAGCAGAACTGCTAAACAAGCCATAAATCGGAAGATGCACAGTAGATCCCATGGGTCGCAGTGTCCTGCTGTATTAACTGGTCCATATAATGATAATAAACTAACCTAAATATCATCTTTAAGACCAAAATTCGTTTGACACAATCGTATTATTGTGTCTCGATACCTACTAGTATCGTCTGATAAAAAAACCCCAAAAATGTTATACATGGGCTTTATATCAACTTTAATTCAAACTTTTTGCGTGCATGAAGCCATAACATAGACTTTATTTGATACATGTTTCAAAATATTCCTAAAAATATATTTTAACTGCCTATTTTTAGGTGTTCTTAAAACTATTTTTAATATTAAAATTCTTTCTAAATTATAAAAAATTTTCAATTTCTTTTTTTGTATTGTATTTCCTTTATTTTAGTTTTTTAGTCAAAAAAATAATTAAGCATACTTTTAGTAACTTCTAAATAAAAACATTTCTATAAGCTACCTCTAGGCCAGCATGAATTAAATGGTTTTAAAACCATACAAAAACAAAAACCAAACAGGAGTAAAAACTCATTTAAACCTGCAACAGTTTGTAGAACAAAATTTATTTTTCTTTTATTTCTCTCTCAGTTTCTTATCCTCATTTAAGCATTTTTTTTAATTTTAAGATTTTTTATGCTGCTGCTGTTGTTGATTCTGTGTTCAATATTCAGAAGAAGAGAAAAAAAACCGAAGTTAAAACATCAAATTTGAACTGAACACAAAAATAAAAAGGAAAACGAAAAAGAATTGCCAGTAAGATGCTTTCAACATTAAACTGATGACTTGGCACAAATGTGGGTCAGTTATAAAAAAAATAAAAAATGAAAGAAAAAAAAGAAGACAAATTCCAAAAGCCAGGAACAAAAGTGAAAAAAGAAAAAAATTTAAAAAATATTCTACTTCAGCAATGATTACTTAACAAAATTGCTGTGAAATCAGCTCCCACATTAAAATTTAAAATCCAAGAACGAGTTTTTCTTGCTTTTCATTACAAAATCATTCGCTTTTTTTGCCCTTTTCAAAGAGAAATTTTGACACCATTACTGTTACAGATTTAAAGATAAAATTGTGGATTTTTGTTTTACTTTGCCATCATCATTTTGTAAAAGTCAACAAGCAGCCTTTACATATGCTACAAATTATTTTTTAAATTATGAAAAGAAAGTTGTTTAGGTGAACCGTTACTTTTTCTACCCAAAAAGAAATATAAGAACGGATTAGAAATCTCTGATGAAGATAAAGCAAATAAAGAAAATAAAATTTGAAAAACACCAGTATTGTTGGCAATCGTTATGAAAATTTATTACGAAGGTATAGATTGCAAGCAGCTTTTTAGGTGCAGTGATGTAAATTAAGTTTATTTAATAAAGTTATTCCTTATTTTTTTTTTCTTTTAATTACCTTTACCCACTGTTTTATGTGCTTAAGTGTTTAACTTTCCCCCAGTTTTAATCTCTGTACATTTAACCTCGTCAGTTTAAATTAAAATATACTCGCAGACGAATTAAAAAAAAAGAAAAAATACAAAAAATATTGAAACGACTTTATGGTGCTAAAATATAAAAACAATAATTCCAACAACAGCAGCAGCAACAGTAAAATAACGACAAAACATTACCGCGAAATTCATGACATGTCAGTGGTTTTAGCAAACAACCACTGAAACCATTCACTTGTGCATCATATGCACACTTGTGCTAACACTGCTTTAAAACTTCTGATACTCACTCCTCTAGTTTTCTCTTCTTTTTATAACAAACTGATACGGTAATTATTTTTTTTATTAAAAAAAAAAATCGCTATAAAATTTTTATTTTTTTATTCTTATAACTGATAAAAATTGCCAATACGAGGGCTGTATGATCATTTTTTCATTTAAATTCGATGCATTTTATATTCTATCCAAATCATAAGATATTTCAAAACCTTAACATAGGCTTGAGCTCTTTATTTGACTCAAATCTCTAACTTCCTACCTTGTTGGCCGATTATTGTTAGCAGTGAGGTATAAAAGTGCTGCGACTTCTCGATTTATTGTACAGCTCTCCATCTATGTAGAATTTCCATATAATATCTCATCCAATCTCGTCGACCTAACGAAAAATGTATGACGGTTGGTACCAACCGCAATAACTCCTTACCTAGTGTCTGATAGGCACTGCATACTTCCTCCTAGAGTGTATCGATGCCTCACATGTACCCTGTATGTGCTCTTGTTATTCGATTTCCTCACAATCTGCAACTCGAGTTTGAAACTAATTCCATTTTTCTTATATGTCCATGCGAGATTAAAATCTTCTCCTGTTAGGGTTTAGATTGTCTTAGACCCGTACGGCCAGAGAAGAGTACCCGTCTCTCATTATCCTCATTTTTGTTTAGTGTGCCCTTTCAGGCCCCCCTTCCCAGTTCGCAAATTGATTCTGGTCTCATCTGTGGAGTGGAAACTTCCTTAACGGCCATGACAATGAATCCCTACATGACAAAGAATCCAGCATAAGCTGACCATATTGTCCCTGTGCAGCTGGGTGAGCTTACCTAGACATTCCCCATTACAATGTTGAAGAGGCAGCGCTATCCTCCTATTCGAATTCTCGTTAAGTTACAAACAACATCGAAAGTTCCTTGCCTATTTTCGCTGAGGAATTTATATCTGTGGGCGTCGCGCTACACAGTCGTAGAAGCTTGGCAGGCACTCCGAACTCAGCCTTATACAATTTGCTATTTATAGAGCTATCAAAGTTAACTTTGTAATCGGCAAAGAGACGATTTCTGTCTGTTTTTTTTCGGGTTTTCTCCAGGATTTGACATAATGTGAACGTTTCAGTTTTCAAGCAGTTCGTCACCAGCAAACCTAAAAACTGCTGGTAGAATATCGTCATCCGCACATCTATTATACTTGAGGCGCTCTATCGCCTTTTTCACCTCCTCAATTTGGGTGTCGCTATCGTCAGCGTAATCAATGAGCGACTTGAAAAAATGGTTGTTCCATATCCTCAGTACACCTTTCTTATCTGTAACCAGATTTCAGATTTTAACTGCAGCAAGAAAAATACTGTTTTTTTCTGTTCTTTACAGAATGGTGAAAAAACTTGTTCGGATCCTGCCTAGGCGACGCCATATACTCCTTTAAAGCTGGCACATGATTGCAGTGAGCAATCGCAACACGTATCTTATAAATAGTTTGGCCTTTTCCAGTTTTTTATCCATAAAAAACCTCTAATGATCTATTCTTTTAATTTAAAGGCAGCAAAACGACGAAAAAGGCTAAATCGGAAGAGTATGTAAGATAGTATAGCAGTTTTTTTTCATAATTTTTGAACTTTAGAAGTGCCCATTATCTGTAAACAAAGCTTGTATGCCATTGCGGTTAAATAAGCACGATTTCCTGTTTTCAGGGACTTTCAGACATTAATAATAGACAACATTTAAAGATAAAACCGCCCTCGTATATGCAACAAATAAAAAAATATAGAATAAAGCGTAAAATATAAGTAATAAATACTACAAGAATACTTTATGCACCATGTTTATATCAGTGAAAGTACCACAGAATGATAACGTAACTCCTATTTTCCCACCGCTTGTTCCTAACCCCTTAACCAAGCCATTATATTTGTTGATCAAGCTAATATGTTGCAAAAAAGCGTTAAAACTTGTTTTTTTATTATAAAATTTTTTTTTCCATACGAAATATATGCTTCACGTACATATACAACATAGAGCAACTAAAAGTATGCAATAGAAATATTCTTTCAAGTTTAAAGTTTTATGTGCGTAGATTTTTTAGATTTATTAAGTGCAAAATGTAGTTGTTGTGGAAAATTTTGTAATAAAAAAAACTTAATTTTCTCCATATCTCCATTATTAAAATGAAATATGCGAATATCAAACTATAAAAAAAATTTATTATAAAAAGAAACTATAAAAAAATATGGCAAGAAAAGGTTTTAGGATTTAAAAAATATACTACATTTATTATAACAGGAAGCATATTTCTTTTTTCCTGTCTTTCTCCTCTTTTTAGCACTCTTCCACTACCTTATTCATATTTACAGTTGAATGAATATGCTTAGGAGTTCAAAGAAAAAAATTAAAAAAATATAAAATAAAAAAATACAGTAACTGGTATATGTAGTTTAGAAATTTATAGCATATTTTATGGATGGAAGTAAATAAATTCTAATGGCTGCAATAATGCTATTAGAGAGAGAAAAAGTTAAAAATGGTTGGAGCAGAAAAAAAAATATTAAAAATTTCACAATAAATTTTATTTTATTGAAACAGTGATAGAGAGAAAAAGAAAAAGTAGGCATGTACTCGTATATATGTAAGAAAAAATATTGTTTTTTCTATTCCATAATTTAAAGTGAATTTTATTAAAAGCTTTTTAATAAAAAATGGGGGTGGCGTGGTGTAGTGGTTAGAGCGCACGCATAACAACACAAACGACCCAGCCTCGAGCCCCAGCAGAGAACATGACGAACAAAAATTTTAATTGTGGTTTCGAATGTTTAATAATAAAAAAGGCTTCAACTTCCCTCCAGACATCTCCATCTAAAAAAATAAAAATAAATAAATAAACCCCCTGACCTTTCTCGCATACCTCTGACGATGATGACAAGCATCAGACGAATGATCAGGAAAAAACACGCCACCTACTGGGAAAAAATTACAATGCTAAAGTAAAGATCACCACCAATTAGCAAGGATCTTCACTACTACACAAAAAAAAGAAATCATATGGAGGAAACTACAGCGGATTAATCGTCTACTTAGCTTGAAAAATAAAATTGATTAAAGGAAAGCAATAGATGCTTTGTGGAAAGCCATTAAGCGTGTTGCAGGAGTGACGGAGAAAAAAAATTTAATAAAAATTAAAAAGTTATCATCACACAAATAGACGATAGAAATGAATTTTATGATATTGGGTATGTGAGAAATTAGAGTTTGTGAATTGTCAGAGGCTGCAGATATCACATCAGTCTTTTTTGTAGAAAAACTGAAAATTTAGAAGATACTCAAAAAGTAAAAATATGAGCGCAACAGTACTATGAGCCTCGAATTTAGCAATAAAATTACTCACAGCGGACACGGAAAGAGCCTGATTACGAGGAAGAGCCGCTCGAATTGAAGCAGTAAAATTTTCACCTTAGTGATGGTAAATTTTCACAATTAATTTGTTCAAGAGTGTAGCGTTCATAGTTAAAATTTCCTAATTTTTTACTAAATAAGTGTCAAAGGTTGACAGCTCAATACTTAACATTTCATCATTTGACAGGCAATTTGCTTCCTAACCCTAAATTTGCCCATCCTGTACATATGTATGTATAGACCAAAAATTTATTAAAAGAGTGGGTGAACGTAAGCCGAAGAAGGCTAAAATTGGTCTACTGACCACCAGGGATAATGGCACAGTTTTTCCGTTCGGAATGCGTGCTATGTCATCCATGTCGATTAGCGGTAATACTGAGCTTTTGTACAGATTTAGTATTGATTTAAAGTAAAAATGAGTCGCGAAGAGTTAAGTGCTGTATATAGCCCCAATTGCAAGAAGCAATTAATTGGTCTATAGATTGGCTCTTCCGATTAAGTCCCTATTTTCTGCAAATGTGGTTATGAACTGCTAACCCATCCAATCTTCTCTAAACAGTTAGCCTCCTAGAACTATATTCTGTTTCCAAAATTGAAGAAATGGTTGGTTAGTTGGTTAAAAATTTGTGTCCATCAAGGGATAATAATTAAAACAAAAGCCTATTTCAGAAAACTTTTGTGAAAATTTTCCAGCTTAAGTGTATCGAGTCCACGTTGGGAATGCCATTAGGAACTTGCTTACAAGCGATGATGATTCACAATGAGGTAATATATTTCTTCAACACAGCATGGGCAAAATGGCACATCAAATCTGAACAAAGCTGGATCTCAAGTGCACAAAAAACTGCTCAATCTCGAAAGAAGCTGAGTTTGCTTCTTTCGGTGCAGAGGTAAGGAGGAAGAGGAGGAGAAAACAGTTCCTCACCTACTGTGCACAAGCCCGGCGTTAAGTGGCAGAATAAAGCGGCACCTGGGCTTCTACAATGTGAATGGGCTTACGGAGCTGTTATGTATGGACATTTGAAAGCTCAAAGCTTTTATAATGAGTTCCTAGTGGTTCCGATTATAGGGAGATGACGGTGTATTGTAGTATCATTGCGGACGACTTTTGGCCTACTTGTGTCCTTCTCTTGCGGGTAGCCACTACTACCTACCTACCTAAGTGTATCGAGCTAAAAGAAGACGTTGTGAAATGCTAATCTCCTTTTTGCCCAAAAAGCTACGAACCTATCACAAAGCGTGTTTTTTATAGAGGTATAGAACTTTAAGTTGGCATTACTTTTCGAGATGGCGACCGATTTAACAACTGTCAAGTGATTTATTCTCAGTTTGGTTTGACAATTCATCATGAATAGACTCACGCCTGGCGTAGATTCGTCGAGTGTGCCCAAAACGAGATTACCGTTGTTCCCGATTTTCATAAGCGAATTTTGTTTAGCCATGAAGCGCACTTCTGGTTGAATGGCTACGTCAACAGACAAAACTGCCGCATTTGGAGTGAAGGTAATCCTCAAGTGTATGTGGAAACACCGTTATATCCAGAAAAACTGACTGTTTGGTGCGCTTTATGGGCTGGTGGAATCATTGGTCCGTACTTTTTCAAAAACGATGGTGCCCACAACGTTACAGTCAACGATGATCAGTATAGAGCCATGATTACTAACTTTTCATTTCTGAATTGAATAACCATGATGTCCATCAGATGTGGTTTCAACAAGACGGCGCAACATGTCACACAGCTCGTGCCATAATAGATTTATTGAAAGACACGTTTGGTGACCGCCTAATTTCACGTTTTTGACCTGTGAATTGGCCTCCAAGATCCTGTGATCTAACACCGCTAGACTACTTTCAATGGGGCTATGTAAAGTCATTGGTCTATGCGGTAAAGCTACAAACGCTTGACCATTTGGAAGACTACATTCGCTGTGTTATTGCCGATATACGGCCACAAATGTTGGAAAAAGTCATCACAAATTGGACGTCCAGATTGGACTACATCCGCGCCAGCCGTGGCGGTCATATGCCAGAAATCATATTTAAAATGTAATGCCACAAGATTATCTTTCGGATAAATAAAATTCATGTCAACCGAATAATCGACCGTTGTTTTATTGCAACTTAAAGTTCTATACCTCCATAAAAAACACCGCTTATATTTTGTTGACTTTAATAGGCATTCCTATGTCCTAGGAGTTAAGTAACCTTAGTTTTCATTAACTGATTTTCAGTTTTAATTAAATTTGTTTAATTCGAATTGTAGTTAATATTTAAAACATAAATTTTCACACTTTTTAAATCGAAATTTGTTCAGCTAAAAATGTTTTACAATATCTATAGCATACATTTAGGCATCTATGATTAAATAAAACCTATTTTCTCTGACATACTATTGAGTTTAGTTGTGAATAAAGTTTTATTTTAAATTTTATAATCTTACACTCGTATGTGTATACGGTATGTATTGCTTTCAGTCATTTAGAGTTGAAAGTTTGTTTTGTTTTTGCTATTTTTGTTATCGTAGTCGTAGTAGTAATTGTTGTTGTTGTTGCAACGGATGTGTGATAAATAATGGTAAAACGCCATTGTTATAGGAGACCATGTTTTTACTAAATAAATCCTATGATTATGTGACCATTGATGAAAGCTTATGCATGTTGTTTAAAACCGCATACGTGCGTGAATATGCCCTGCTTAATTTACAACAGCAACAACCACAGTAACTCTCTCTCTCTCTCTCTATCCCTCTCTCTTTCTGTATTTTTTATGCTTTTGCCACAAAATGAACAGCGTATGCATTTAAATAAAAATTTTTCTCATTTTATCGTCTACGTACCTTTAATTTACAACACAATACATTTGCACTTGTGTTGCATGCCACATTTGTTCATTCACACATCTACTAACACACAGTAAAATTTTTTTTTTTATAAAGCATACAATTTATTGCATACAAATTTGTGAACATAATACCTTAAAGTAGGCTATACAAAAATGAAAAATATATTTAAAACCGAAACAGAGTCGAACGTTTCGCTTATTTCGGATAAGGGATTATGCAAATACACGGGACAAGTTAAACTGAGTTTTGTTCGTTTCTTTTTTTTCAGTTTTTTGTTTTTCCAGCTTAGTTTAGTGCAAAACTGTAATGAAATCTCTGTATCTCATTGTTACAACAGCCTAAAAGTAGGCTATAACTTTTTGTTGAACAATTTTTTAAATGGTTAAAAAAAGTAAAGTAAAAATGTGCTTTCTTATCTTTGAATAGAGAAAGAGAGAGAGAGAGAGAGAGAGAGAGCGAGAGTGACCAATGCTTTAAATGATAAAAACCTTAAATAATAAAGGACTTAAAGTTAAAAGTTCTTTAATCAACTTTTGTGACGTTTTGCTTGAAAATTAAGAATAAAGAATTTTAATCAAAAATTCTGGGCCCGCAAAAGTTTTCTTAAGAATTTGTTAAAAAAGTGAAAAAATTTAAAAAAACTTGAAATTTACAGTTGGAAATTGTAATTGTACATCCTCAACAAAGTGCTAATCTGCTCGCTTTGTGTCACCTACATAATGGTTAATGGCATGAAAATTGTGCCATCTTTTTATAATTTGATACTTATTTACCAAAATATAAGCATTTAGAGATTTTTTGGAATTCTATTCTTAACCCGTTGACGACGAATGGGACGCGCAAGTCCCGTTTTTGGTTTTTTCTTCATTACAGACACATTTTCCAATTTTTTGATTTTGATCAAATCAATATTGTTCGATAAAAACAAATGGGCTTAAGGGCATCTCAAAGTCAAAAATTTGTATTGATTTTTTGCAATTCTAGTTTCTCAATATCTCGCTTTCTGGTTGATACAGTTAGTTGAACTTTGAGTTTTATATGTACAAATGTCTTACTTGATGTGAACCAACGTTTATTGAATCAACTTTACACTTCTCTCGAGAGAGCTGCAAATATGATGGGAAATATGTAGTGTTGCCATTATTGTTTTTTTTTAGAAAACTGAACATACAAATAAAAGTAAAAATTTACGTATATTTACGGGTATATTCTGTAAATCGAAAACGATTGGAATTCAAATCGATTAAATTTTCAAAGACAAATCAAACTTAAATCCACAAATTAGTTTAAACTTTTTATAATCAAAGAAGTTATTTGAAAGGTAATTGAGTTAATGAGAAAAATATCAAAATCTTTTCTGATTTAAAAATTATAGCAATTTGAAGTTTCATTCGACTTAAATTTCACTTCATTACGGTTTACAAAACATACCCGATAATTTATTTCACAGTGTATTTTAATTCAAGCATAACACAACAAATTAAACGCGTAAATGTTATTATATAATGACACTCTTTTCCGACAAGTGTGGAACCTGGAGGGTAAACCGGATTCTAGCACGCTAAGTCCAGCGATGCTAACCTTTTTTGTAGCTTAGCTCTTATTTTCGAGATATACCGTTATTTCGAAAATGGAGGAGGTTGAACAACATATAATCGAGTGACGATTGAGCTTATGAAAAGAACTAAAAACCTGAAATTTCTCAATAAAATTACCTTTCTGCGGAGTCATTTTAAAAATACAGATCTTCTTTTTTTCAAAAAACAGTGGGATTACTTTACTACCTATGTACTTATGAGTGATATATCCGCTTCACTAATAAAATATCACTCATACGTGTGTACTTACGTAGTATGAAATGCGACCCCACTTTTATTTTGCCAAAAAAAAAGAAAAAATATATTTCTACAACGATCACGCAGAAAAACGCAACTTTCTTGCTGTGGATAACACAAACTGACTGAACCCTCACTTTCTTTGTGCTCAGTGGCCGAAAAAGGTATAATTACATTGTCGCATTAAAAAAAAGCGTGAGTTAACCTCTTTACAGTTATATATGAAATATGAAATGAAATACACAGTACTCCATTGAATCGGACCAATTTTTGAGAACTATTTCGAGTATGGGCTCGTATCTCGGTAATGGCATCACGAATAATGGTCTCCAATGCTCTGTTTTGTCGGCATAACACTTGTCTGTAACAGCGCCCTACAGAAAATAGTCCAACGGTGTCAAGTCGCAGGTTCTTGGTGGCCAACTGACATCATCATTTCGGCTATTTAATCGGCCATCAAACGTTTGACGTAATAAATCGATTGTGGCATGCGATGCGTGGCAGGCTGCATCATTCTGTTGAAACTAAACATCGTTCACATCAAAACCATGAAAGCGGGCACAAAAAAATCGGTTTTGGCAGTAATTATTGCACCGTCTTCAAGCTGTACCAAACAGTCACTTGTAATGGGTGCATTGGCTTCTGTAAGACCACGTTTCGGTTTTCAGAGCCCCAAACGTACCTACCAAGATGATAATGAGCTTCATCCGGAAAGATGGTTTTTGCATTTTTTATTTTTATTTTTTTGCAATTTCCGACCCATTGTGTTTGTTTTGGAAATAAATTTCCAATAAATCCCAACGTTGTTTAAGCGTAGTTCGATTCATTTCGTTCAGTGGAGATAATATACTGAATTTTATGACAGAATAGACTGACATAAATACTGCCAGATGCAAAATATCTGCTGGTTCAAATTTAAACCGATAGATGGCCCACCCGATATCATGTATAAATACAATGCGTATATTAGTGGAACAATTAAATGAATGGCGATCTTCTATCAATTTGTCTTTCATTGATTTTTCAGCGATTGAATCGTGCATCAATATGGAATGTCCTGCATTATGCTGGGATACCTAACAACTCTTATAAAAGCCCATTATGACGGCTTTAAAGCTTCACAATGATCGTCTGTCTGATCCAAGTGAAACAAACATAATTAAGAAATTTGTGTATAGACAAAACAAAAGCTTATCGTTAACATTTACCGAGTAGCTTGAAAATTTCGCTCTCGCAAACAACATTTGTCATTTCGGCATAGGAACATGGTAGAAGGGGCAGAGAAACAAAGACTGAAAGTTAATGTTGATAAGACAAAGACCATCAGCATCGTACAGCATCAAACAATTCCAAAAAAATTTACAAAAATAAGCCCCGTTGAATCTGGAGATTGTTTCTCGTACATTTGCAGTATTATTACAACGGACGGTGGCGCGAGAGCAGATGGGTTTGCTACAATAACTATGGTTACAATGACGTGTGCACAACTTAGTAAAATCTGGCCGTCAAGTTTTCTCTCAACAAATACGAAATTACGATCAAACTTAATCTCTGTATTACTTCATGATTGTGGGACATGGTTGTGTATACAAATTAAGCAAATGGTGTGAAATTCTTACTTCGGAAATTGTAATTAAAATAACAGAATTGGAAATAAAAACCCAAAATGTTAAAACTGTAAAATCTGCACAGTTTACAGAAAAACTTGCCTTTTTAAACAAAAAACTGCACAATGCTTAAAAAACCTGCGAAGTATAGATAAATCTGCTTAGTTGGCAACGCTGGTGATAGGATACACATTTAATTTTTAAAAACGCAGATTATGGTTTTCTTTAGATAGAAATCATGCTTTGTTTTCGGCTTTAGCGTTTTTCTGGAGCCAAATATTTTTCAGTTGCTTTATACTTATTTGTAGGCACCATTTCTCATGCTTCGTAACAATCTGTTAAAAAAAACCCCTCTTAATGATCGTGTATTGCTTGATGGTGCGCTAGACGTTGAGAAGCAATTCATTAAGCTCCTGAGGCACCCAACCTCCTAATTTTGCATATAAAATTAATTCTGTTCCAGCGGATAATACCATATTATCCTCTCAAACTTAACAAACCTGTAACATTTCATTTGAAACCTAATAGACTTTCGTCTTGGTCTTTATAAAAGTAATTTGATCAGGTTTCTTTTCATTACCTTTAAAACTCTGATTGTTATACGTCCAATAGACTATTTACTGACAGACGTACTCCATTCTACTTAGTAAGTGACTTCTGTTTTATATTCATAGAAGCTTTTTTTAATCCAAGCTTGGTTTAGGATCCTAAATTTTGTTTAATATTAAAAAATTAGCTTCGCAAGAAAGAAATTCAGTCATATTTATCAATTAATAATAATAGTAACAGAGGTGTTGAAAATTAGATTGGTTTAAATCCACAGTTTACTGTAAACAATTGTGTTACCATTTTCTTACATAAGACTCTTAAATAGCACCCAGCATTCCACATTATTAAATATTAAACGGCTTTAGAATTATTATTTATATTCATTTTGATAACAAAGAAGAACATTTGGAAAACTAAATACGCATTTAACTTCATTTTCACATTTCGTATGTTATACCACTTTGACTTTCATCACTTTTATTAGAATTTTTTGCATATTTCTGAAAATATTACTGTAAAAAAATGAATTAAAAACATTTTTTTTAATACAACAGCGATTATTTTTTGCGCCCAGATTCAATCATAATTAAAATAGTCATCAACACAATAGTACAAATAAAATATAAAACATATTTTATGGCTTTAATTTGAGGTTTATTATTTAATTATGAGGAATTTTTCTTTTTTCAATATTTAAAATGAAAAGCAACATGTATTTAGTCAGAGAATAAAAAATTGAATAAAATTAATATCTACCTATATATGTATAACAACAACAACTAAATATATTTTATGAAATTTATATTATTATATAATAAAACCGACAATAACAATAGCAGTAGCTGAACGTAATTGTGAACTTCATTATTAAGTTAAATGGGCATTTAAAATGCATAATTATAAATATTTAATTGAAAACACACGAACACACTAATATTCGTTTAATTGTATTTAAAATTTATAACATATTTTTAGGCTGTGTTGAGTTGAATTTAAAACCGTATTTTTCTCTTTATATTTTGTATATAAAAATCAAAATTGCATATCTTTATAGGTGTTTGTAATTAAATATTAATTATAACTAAATTGGGTGTGAAATTTTGTGTTTGTGTGTGTACAGTCTTCTCTCTTTACCTTGAACAAGCAAATTTGAGCTAAATTTGTGTAGTCTACTTTTGCTTGTTTGGTAGAAACATTTTTTGTAATTTTTTAAAGCATACCTGTAGGTGTTTAAGTTTTATAGTTTATTATATAATAATGTTTGGTTTTACCTCTCACGTTGTTACTCTCTGGCCTGTATTTTAAATATTTTTTTTTTTTTGTGGGTTAAGGAAAAAAAGTCAAAACATTACTAAAACATTGTGGTCTCTTTGGTGGTTTTAAATATTTAATTTATAAAAATTAATTAGAATTTTTTATAGCTAAATGAGTTCAATACAATAAAGTATAGCTTTAAAGCTTTAATGTGAAATAAAATAAATAGAATTTTCTGTTAAATAGAAATATTTTTTTTTGCAAATAATGATGAAGGTAATACGTAGTAAAATAATAATAGAAAAGATACAGGATTTCTAAAAAAGTAGTGTTAATTATTGGAAAATTTATAAGGCTATAAAAGAAAGAGGCAGCCTCGCTAAACAAGGCACATGGGCATACATAACGGTCCATTGCAATACCCCTTAACGCGTTGTATCTGTCCTGGTGATCAAACAGAGGCACCGCACAAAAGCACTTTCCTAGATTAGATCGGAAACCAACCCGATACATCCACAGCAAAAGTCACTTGCAGGTAAGAGCAGCCTTTGTGCGTGCCTACCCCTGACGCAATGGACGGTTAAGATGGATACAACGGAGAAGATGCTCCTACGGTCCAGTTTGAACACTTGATTGCTACGCTTCATATCCACCTTGGGCCAGGTGAGTCTGACGGTAAAGCCAAAGTCATAACTTTCAACGTCCAACACATATTTTCGCTTGTTCGCAAATTTAACGGAGGTAAGAGACACAACCACCCTTACCTGAAGATGAATGTCCGGAAGAATTGTGCCTACCATAGCGAGCTCATCAGCAGCACAGTTACCCGAAATGTTCCTGTGCCCATTAGCTCAGAAATTATAAAACAGACTCAGTTTAAGTTAATATTGTTACGTTTTTATCTTTTTTAAAACGTTTATTTATGAGTTCGTAGATTGTAGTTAAAATAAAATAACTTATGTGTTTAGTTTTGCATTAAAATCTTTTATTTACACAGTTGTGTGCACCACTTCCTGTAACCTTTTTACAAGCAATAACAATTTCTATTCTTAATTGCTCTTTCTTTACAACTTTATAAACAACAACAATTACTCGACAGATCTTTATGCTTAAAGATCATCTAATCGTTATTACAACTTAGGTTCAATCAGAACCCTTTTAACCAGAGGTTATCCGCACTTAATTCTTTTTACTGAGTTAGCTCCACCTAAACTGGTTTTTACTTTACGATTCACGCCACGAGTTTACTCCTTATAAACTCTCTTCACATCGATATCGAATCAACGAACTCTCTTCACGCTCAGTTTAAACATAAACTTGTTCGCTGAGTTTACACCAACAACACTTCGAAAGCTCCCAAATCTCTCTGTATCTCAGGTGGATTCCATTTTTTTCCTTTACTTTCTTTTTAGTTCTTATGAAACCAAGCGAATGTAAACACTTACTTCTTACAGTTGTTGTTGTTTGCTATTGACTGTTATTTATTTTATTTTCTGCCTGTTTTTGTTGTGGCCGTTTATTTTTGTTCACTACATTTCTGCTAATGTTGTTGTTCTCGATTTGGTTATTTTTAAACAGCAGGCCTTTATTTATTTACTTTTTTTAGCAATGTAATAAACGCAGGTTTGGCCAACCTGAATTTTGTAACAATATTTTTAGTTTTAGTTTTTCAGCGAAAAGCAAGCATTGAGAGCTTAGATATATCACAATACAGCAAGTCGATTAGCATAATCTTAATCCGAGGATTATTATCAAAAGTGGTACCCATCTTTCTAATTTGATGGTGTGACGTTGCGACAGTACTTTAAGCTGCTTTTAATGTTGTTAATAACAAGCGTTTACACAGCTCTTTCTCTTCGAAAAGTCCTCGGCACTGTTTTCAGCATTGGCTAAAACGCTAGTTCACATCGGTTTAATGGTTTCTATCTAAGCATTTGATTCAAACAATAAGAGCCACATATACTTCCTTTAATAATTAGCACTCTGGGTTCTCATGTTAGCAAAATCGAATCCTTGGTCGAAACTTGGTGATCTTTTTTTTATATTGTGGCACTATAATCTACTTATGTGTGCGTAAAATTTATTTTTGCGATTGCACTGATACCTCGTAACACAATTTTGGATTATTTTTGTTTCAAGAACGGTATTCTGGCATCTAGTTATTGAAATCAAGCTTTTGTCTATTATTAATCGTCCGAAGACTTAGAAAACTATACTCAGCACCCGAAAGCTGCGCAAAATGTTGTTAAGAGTGATCATTCACTGACTTTTGCCTAAAAATCTATTAAATTCGTAAGTATTCTGCTAAGCTAGAAACGTCGGGATTTATTTTAATAAATTTTGTAGCACATAAGACTTATATGCTCTTTTACCAATATGTTAGAATTGATTAAGATCTACAATTGTTCATAGCTGTCATACAAATTTTTACTTAAAAAAAAACTCATTCAAATGAAGAGAAAGCGGATAAATTAAAGTGTTTGGTGCAGGACTATCATATACTTAAACATTTATTACCCTCTTAAATCTCGATTGTTTTTTTAAATTCTTGTATTTCAGATTCAAAATGTTTCTTTGGTTGAAATTTTAATTTAAAAAAAAAGGAAAAATAATTTAAGTCATGGCTTTAATTATGCGAATAATTAAAGCGAAAATACACTCTGTACCATACATGCATTTAAACACACACATATGCACATTCGGAACAAAAACAAAACAACAATAACGGCTCATTATGGCTAAAAATAAAAGACAACAAAACAGAACAAAAAGTATCATTTAAACGTATACATACATACATCGTATGTATGTATGTATGATACATACGAGTATACACAGTATGTATTGGTTAGAGTATGTCGTTCAAGAAAAAGCTAATACTTTCACTATGAAGTCAAATTTTTAAATCCAACACAAACATACTCCTAAAATAATACAGAAAAACTGAAAAGAGAGAGAGAGAGAGAGAGCAGCATAAAAAATGGCAAATTTTTGTTAGAAAAAAAAAGGAAAACAAAACCCTTAACACTTGAACACAAAAGCAAAATACATGACCAACCATAACGTTGTTATTTTCAGTTCATTTTTTGTTGTTCTTATTGTTGTAAAAAACCTGGCGAAAATTGTTAAATGCCATGTTCTCGTTTAGACTATTTTTTGTGTTTAAGTATATAAACAAAACCACACACACTCACACACCAAACACACCTAAAAAATAAAACCTGCATAGTGAGAACTGCTATTAAACGACAACGACACACAAACAAAAAACCGAAACCAGTTTCAGTTTAATGACAATATTATTCGCTATTCCTTACCTGTCGTCTTTACTTCCCTGTTCATCACTCTTTCTATCCCTGTGTACACTTTTAAGTTTCTCTCTAAGTCTGTGTTCTATTTGTGGCCGTCGCTGTTTTTGTTGTTCTTATGCATATAAATAAAGGTTTTGCTTAAATAAACATGTGTGTACTTGCCCGTGTTTTCTTCGTTTGAGTTCATACGAGTATGTATGAGTTGAGAGGTAATGATGCTGGCCTAAGCCTGTATCAGAGCCTGAGTATTTGTATTTATTTACCCTAATTTTATATGACGAGAGTATAAGGAGAGCGAAAGTAAATGGGTAGCACATTAAAACACATACACAAATACACAAAATGAGTCATTATATGCATACACAGGCATATTGATGCAAACATATACAACGGAAGATACTAAATATAACAAAACAGGGTGTAAAGTTATAAAAGTGAAGTAAAATATGAGAAAATTTTTGATTTTCTAGTTTAAAAGATTTCATAACTCGTTGTTTTTTTACATATACTTTGGAGAAAACTTCTAAGACAATTCTACATGTAGGTTTGATTTTGAAAGCAAATTGAGGAATTAAAGAAATGCGTTTTATTTGTAGCATAAATCTATATTTCAAATCAACATATTAGCAGAATTGTTAGGTTTTAACAATTTTAAAACGTTGAGTTCTTTCAAATTGAATTAAATATTGGGTATACAAATTAATAATATCGATTGTTTGAAAAATGCATTTATTATAATAACAAAAGAAATTGATACATTCTTCAAAGTATCGTCAATCGTTAGCCACTACTTTTTTTCATCTTCCTGGTAGCATATGGATTCCGCGACGAAAGAACTGCTCCTGTTTTGAGGTAAAGAATGAATAAAGTCAATTTCGGATACCCTGTTCTGAAGTGCAGTGTATTCCAGTAAGAGCGTTCTGCATCTTTAGAAATAAATGGTTATCAGAAGGTTCAAGGTCTGGGCTATAAGGCCATTCTCTGTTACCCAAATAGTTTTTGACCGGTCCTGCAACATGTGGCCGAGCGTTGTCATGGTGGAAGATTATGGCCTCGTCTCTGGTCGAATATTCTGGTCGTTTTTTTCTTCAAAAGAATCAGTTATGTTCGGTACAGGTCCACTGTGATCGTCTGACCCGATTTCAATAGCTCATAATACAAAGCAATCTTCTGATCCCACCAAATACAGATCTTTTTTTTGACTTCAGCATTGATTTGGCTGGTTGGCCGAGCTTTACATATGACATTTTGCGCTTAGGATTATCGCAATGTATTCAATTTTTATGATCAGTAACAATACGATGCTAAAATGACTTCTTTTTGCAGCATTCAAGCATCATTTCTGACATGCAAAATCGCCTTCCAACGTCTCTAGGCTTCAATTCATATGGGAGCCAATTTCCTTGCTTTTGAATTAATCCCAATGCTTTTAAGCGTAGGGAAATAGCTGGCTGTGTGACTACCAATGATAATGCAAGTTTTTCTTGTGTTTGACAAGAATCTTTGTCGAGTAATGCTCCCAATTACTCATCTTCAAACCTTTCGGCTAATCAGGCCTCTCCTTGTCTTCCTTATCGAAATCACCACTTTGAAATCGCTTAAACCATCGTTCACAAGTTTTCTAAGTTGGTGCATGTAGACCGCAAGTTTCTGCCAACAACCGATAACTTTTAACAGCCGTGTTTTCAACTAAAAGAAGGTTCAACATTATTATAGCGATTGAAAAAAATGTCCGTTTTCGCTTTGGCGTCTATCAAATACTGAATTATAATGACGGATGTTTGCCCTCCAAAATACCATATTTGTTATTATTGACACAAACCATATGTGATAGTTATGCCATATGTTGTCCAACCGACATTATTAAATTGTATATCCAATAAAATAAACATAAAGAATCTATTGTCTTAACTTATGCAGTTTTTTATTTCCACAGTTAAAACTATAGAGTGTCCAACGTATTTAACTTTTACTTAATATTGAAATTTACTCAACACTTTTACTAATATCTTAGCACGACTTTCCTCTTTGACTTTTAAACTATGACTGACTGACTTAGTATAATGCGCCGCCATTTGTAATGAATAAACATTAATTTCAAATGTTCTAAAAAATGTTAAAGCCTTTTATTGAATTGCCGTTAAGAATTTGAATTACATATGCGACAATTGTACTGGCAGCTCTGCTCAAATAAATACAGCTTTGACAGAGTGATCGAAGCGTTGAAACAAACCAATAGAATAAATTCCACAATTTGGAGTTTGTAGCTCGAAATATACAAATTTGTTGGTGTATATTTTAAGGTGCTTTATAAAATAAAGAAAAGTTTTATTTTTGTTCGCTTGTGCTTTAAAACAATAAATTATCTGACTTTATCATCACACCCTGTATTATAGCTCGTTAAACTCAGAATATGTTGGGTACTAAAAAATTTAACCCCTTGAATATATTTAATGATGCAGTGATTTTCGTTTTTTCTTTTCTTTTATATTTTTTGCGACGTGTTGTAGCATGACAGCATCTATACTAACTAACACACACAATCACACGTAAATATATAAGCATGCATAAGTGTGTGTTTCGAAAGCATATTAAAAATCCCCGTTAGCTTTAAACGAAATGACCTAAAAGCCTCGATTTTATTTGTCAGGTGTTTCTTTTCATCTCAGTTTCAACGTTTATTTTTTTTTCTTCCATTTCTTCTGTACACTTTTTTAACGAGGTTTTACACCCGCTTATATTATTTTGCACTATACACGTTGTATAACGGTATATATTTTTATGTATTTGTATTTGTAAAATACACACAACAATACACTTGTCATTTTTCTGCCACATTTAAATATGGCATATGACAAAAAAATAATAAAAATACAAAAAAAAAAATAGAAAAAAAGGACAAAAATACCCAGTGAAAGCGCCCTAAAGTAAACTGTGAAAAAATGGTATAAATAAATACAAACAGTTCAGGGAGAGAGAAAGACAAAAAATAGCAGAAATAGAAAGTCATATAAGTACGTTTGTCTATATAAATAAAAAAAGGTTGGAAATAAAAATATAAAAAAGTCTAGCATTCTAGATTTCATTTTTATAAATTTACAGCATAATGTTAGGCTTACTTTAATACGCATACTTGGTGAAAAGAGAACTACAAAACAATAGCAGTATTGTGGGAAAAACAAAAAAAAAAAGAAAATCCAGTTCCGTTAACTAGCTTTTGTTTGGCTTTTCACACTGTTTTCCGCTTTAAGTGATAATAACTATCAACATACACACAGTGACGTACAAACACTGCTATTTTTTATCAGCCTTAAAACTGACTGACAAGTAAAAGTTCTTTTCGAAAAAAAAAACTGCCACCAACATTGGTTGGCTAAATCTCACGGCTAAACAAAAGGCTTTATGAAATCAAGAGACAACGCAGACACGACACTAATAGTTAGAAAAGAGAAGGATTTTAATTTTTAAAAAACGTATATCTACTTTATGAGGTATTAAATTTCTGTAGTATACTTTTAGGATATTAAAAATTTATTATGTTGAAATTAAAAACTTTAAATTATGAAAGCCCATTAATTCTTATAAAGGTGACTAATGATTATGAATATGATTATAGGTGACTGAAAAAGAACGATAGGAGAAAAACTTAAATAAAATCATTAATGAAATTGATTAATTCGAATGAAATATTTACGTTATTAGGTACGCATTCTACGATTTTCAGCAGAGTTATAAGCGCTGAGGTTGAATTTTTGTATATCAGCAGCATTTGAAACATTGCCTTCTTTCTTGTCCAAAATGAACAGGTTTTTAAGTGTAGACTAGTGACTTAAAATTACAGTAAAGAAAAGCATTAAGGCATGTCAAGTCGTTCAGTATAAGATGACCTGCTAGTCGAAGATATGTCTTCACTTTTCAAAAGCTTTTTGTTGCGCTGTTGTTCAAAAATATAGATTTTTTTAGAGCCTTGCCCTTGTGATGCCTTGAGCAATTATCCCTATATGGATTATTTGACTTAGATGCTCCTCTACCTGACAATACATAACAAGGCGCTCTCAATTTTTAAAGCGCTAACTTCGAGGCTTCTACCGAGGGATCCATACGCTAAGAATATAGAACTTCTTATTTATAGGGTGTCCTAAAATTTAGTGTTGACAACCCTAAAAAAACAATTCGACAGCCGACAGTTTAGGGTTGTTAATTATTTGTTAGCGTTGCCAACACTTTGCCGCACTTTGGCGACAATTCAAATATTTAATTAATTTTGGGACACCCTTAATATATTGATTTCTATGCTCTGTGCTATCAGCTTCGCTTCGGCCCAGGTCCTTCCTATCAGACCCGTTTCGATTTAAATTTGTTGCCTTCAGGCGTTAGCTGATCTGCCTTTTCTTTTACTGCATTAATGATTACATTCATTGCCCATCTTAGCTACATCTTCATTGATCTCTCCTGCTCCTAGCTTAGGGCCTTTGCTACACTATTATCAATATTGGTTGCAATGCAAGTCCACTTTTCTGTAAAAACAGCTGTATCCAGTTACTATGTAAATGCCCAGCATAGTTTGTCTACCGCTGTCGATAGCACCAGACGAAAATTTCGAGGCAGACTCTTATTCGGTCTTAACAAGTAATAGGCAGCACCTACCTTTCTTAAATTAATATGTTACAGGCCAACGAAAGCGCAATTCTTTTTAAAAAAATGGTTTTTTTGCTTGTTGACATTAACGCGGATATAAAAGCTAAGTCTAGTCCAAGAAAACTAACAATTTTAAGTTAATTCTGCGTGTTGTGTAAGCACGAAACAATGTTTATTAATGGGAAACTTTATAAAAGTATTTTCAAAGCTGGAAGACACATTTTTTATTTCGCCGTCACTCCTCTGGGGAGCATTTTTTTCAGTTTAGGTAATCAAGTTAATTTTTCAAGCTAAGCAGATGAATCTTACCTCCATATGATAGTGTGTAGTGATGGAGATCCTTGCTAAGTGGTGCTGATCCTCACTAAGCATTGTCATTTTTTGTCAGCAGAACGCGTTTTATTCTGATCATTCGTCTGATGTTTGTCATCATTTCCAGAGGTAAGCTGAAAATGGAGAGAGGTTGTAGCCTTTTTTATTAAACACTCGAAATCGCAATTATTTTTTTTTCTTTTTGTCATGTCTTCTGTGTTGTATGCCTGCGCTCCAGCTCCTACACTTTGCCACCCCAATGTCACATTTGTAAGGTAAAAGTAAACACACCTCAAAAATTGCAACAATTCTTTTGTTTCACGCGGCATAAAAAGGTTCGTTTGACTAATTCAGTTTGACGGATCGTAGTCATTCGTTTTAACAGTTTTCTTTTTCTTGGCTTTTAATTTTATTTTAAATTGTTACCACTTCAAAATTGCCGCCAAATATATATTTTTTTAAATTTTTATTTCAAATTCCATTCGGTGAACATATTCCAACAATGAAAACATAAATGTCCTTAAAAAATTGCCAATTCAATTTTATGTTGCTGTTGTTCATCAATTCTCTGCATTCTTTCCTGCCTTTATGCACATATTTTTAAGTACACTTTTAGGGGGTATATGTACATATGTGTTCAGAAAACCAACAATGGCAACAATTTTTCCCCATTAACATTTTTTCAACAGCTACGCTAAGTTGTTAAAAAGAAAAAGAAATAGTTTTTGACATGATAATGTGTTAAAATAACAACGACT
Organism: Wohlfahrtia magnifica; assembly: GCA_023159175.1. Classification (NCBI taxonomy): domain Eukaryota; kingdom Metazoa; phylum Arthropoda; class Insecta; order Diptera; family Sarcophagidae; genus Wohlfahrtia; species Wohlfahrtia magnifica. Next base: position 8,381,449 of record JAKWBJ010000536.1, read on the forward strand.
ACAACCAACACAAAATAAATAAAAGGAAGAGAGAGATATAGACGCACATACATGGCAAACACGTTTTTTCACAACACGCGAGTATAAAGCTAAAAGGAGAGAGGAAAAGTGTAGTTGTAGAAGGGAAATTTAAAAAAAAAAAATTATGTTGACATAAGTATTTGACATAGCAGTGGTCTTAAGTTTTGTAGTAAACATATACATATATAGTCACACATACACTCCTAAATATATATGTACATATTATTGGTGTGTTAGTTTTAGCTTTAGCACCCTTATACACACATATTTTGTGAAAACAATTTTTTTTTTTTTATAAATTGCTGTGATACTGCAAAAAGTTATTGCATATCGCAATACCAGTGAAATAACACACACATGCGTGCAATAACAAATACTCACACACACACTCATTCCTAAAAAAATCCTTCATATAGCAACCCTTTAACAACAACTGCTTCTTTCAAAAAAAAAAACAACTTGTGTGCACTTGTCATATAAACTGATAAAAAAAAATAACAACATTGTCGCACACACACAGCCATATACACGCTAACCATAAGCTCTCACTAACACACTTAGACTTTTATACTGATACTTTCATATAGTGGTGTGTGGCGAAAAAAAAAAGTTATTGTTATAAGAACAGTAATCATAAGCACACAACTACATAAACACATACTTATATTATAACTTAAATACAATTTTTCACACACTTAAAACGGCACACATGCACACAAAAATATGAAAATAGATTACTAGAGAGCACACAACCATGAGAACACTGTCATTTAAAGAGCAGCAAAAAAAGTTCTCAACAACCATATGACTTTAAATGTCATATAAGCTTATATTTTTGAAAGCTATAACATAGTTTTATATGTATGTATGTATACATGTGTATGTGTAAGTAGTAAGTAGAAGAGAATCCACCGTTGATACAAGCACTATAAGAAAACTTCAGTATTGCGTGTTTCGTTTTTATTTTCACTGAAAAAAAAGAAAAAAAATGCTTGTTTACAACTGTGTAAGTGTGTATGCTTAGTAGTCGTTCAGATTTCTGTACGAGTATATGTACACACATATATGTAGTTGTGCATAGTGTTTGTGTATGTATGCATGTGTACACACTTAAACATTTTTATTATTATTTTTTTTTCGTTTGAGAAGTCTGTTAATCATGAAAACCACTATAACAGTGCAATTATAGTGAAAGAAAAAGAGTAGGTAACTGTGTGACAATAATGAATGCAAAGGTTAAGTTAGAAGAAATAGAAGAAGAGCTTAAAAATATGATAATTTTTTTATTAAATTTTTATTAAATATTTACATCAGGAAGTATTTTATGTATTCACATCCCAAGTGATATTTTATGAAGTTTTGGTTTTCACACATGCGTCACCAGAAAAAGCATCAAAATCTGTTTGATATTTTCAATGATTTCAATCATGAACTTGATTCGCTTAGAAAAGTTAGAACTGTTCAATAAAAATTCTAAAAAACAAAACCATAAATTTGAAAAAGTCAGTGGTCTTAAAATTACAGGGTGAGCAAATATAAGCTTAGGAAGTAAATTGGCTGTCAAATGATGAAATGTCAAGAATTGTTTGACGGCTCAATTTGATACATTTTTAGTAAAAAATTGGGAAATTTTAGGTAGGGAACACTACACTCTTAAACAAAGAATTTTAATTGTCAAAATTTACTGTTTGGAAAACTGAACAAATACAACGCATTTTTCATGTTTTAGTGATGAGGCCCATTTTCAATTGTCGCATATGAAGCTCACAAAATCCAGAAAAGCAGTTCTCGAAAAACCATTACATCGAAAATGAGCCAGGAAACGCCGTCACCGTAAATTCTCTGCTCTACCAAACCGTGATAACCAATTTTTTGTAGCCTCAATTGGATAATGTTGACATCAGTGACCTTTGGCTTCAGCAGGTCACTTTGGTTTCATTTTTTCAGATGAAGCTCATTTTGATCTTGGCGGATATGCAAACAAGCAAAATTGTCGCATGTGGGGCACAGCAAACATACACGCATACATTGAAAAGCCGATACACCCAAGACGAGTCACTGTTTGGGGCGGATTTTGTCCCAGAGGCATAAGTGGGCCATTTGTCTTCGAAAATGAGCAAGGAGTGGCCGGTACAGTCAATGGCGATCGTTATCGGGCCATGTTGAACGAATTTTTGTTCACAAAAATTGAAGAGGTGGATATTAGCAACATTTGGTTTCAACAGGACGGCGGTACGTGCCACACAGCCGAAGCTACACTCGACGTTTTGCGCCCTGTTTTTGAAGATCGCATAATCAGCCGCAGAGCTGATATCGTTTGGCCACCTCGGAGCTGCGATTTGACACCGTTGGACTATTATGTGCCGTAGTAGGGTGCCGTCAAAGATAAATGTTACGCCAACAAGCCAGAGACAATTGACGCTTTAAAGGACAATATTCGTGAAGCCATTGGTGAAATACAACTGCACACAATCGATAATGTGCTTCAAAATTGGACCGATGGTGTAGGCTACTGCATGACCAGCCGAGGCAGCCATTTGAATGAAATTATTTTCCATTATTACCCAGAAAAAATGTATTTTCAAATAAAAAAAGAAATTTGAGAAAATATTCGGTAGTTTTTTTTATAGCATTTTCAAAGAGAAAAAAAAAATTTATTTATTTGGCGGACCCATTATTTAAATAGATTATAGAAAATAATAAAATGTCCACTTCTAATAATTTAAATATTATTTTTATCATATTTTTCTTCTTTTATAGTCTTTCTTAATTTTTACCTGATTTGCTTAACTTTTGAAAAAAAAAAAACTTAGGCTTAAAAGTATGTGAAAGTATATTAAAATTTCTTTTATACTACTTCATCCTTATAATATGCCACAGCTAGTGCCAAGCACGAAGTATACTTTAAATAAACTAAAAATTCATTAGACTATAAAAATGAAAATAAAGACCTCATTATGAACACTTTTTCTCACTTTCTCTCTCTTACTCTTTATATTTTTAAATTAATTTTTTTTAATGTTACAATTCAATGATATCTTAAATTTAGTTTTTATATACATAAATAACATACAAGTGACTTTCAAAAGTGTTATTCAAAGGAGAAGTAAAAACTAAAGTATATATACAGGCGCATATATAAAACACTTATATTTACATAGCTTGTATTAGCTCAACTATGCTAATTTGTATTTTAATTTAGATCTTTTCGTTTTCTTTCTCTCTCTCTCTCTCTCTCTCTGAAGCTCTTAGGGTTGTAACAAGAGGCAGAAATGTTAAGACGGATTTATTACAGATATTCATATGTATGTATGTGTGCTTTGTTAAAAAAAAAAAATATATTTTTCTTCTCTCAGATAGTCGTTCAAATAAGATGTGATATGGAAACACAAGCTCTTTATTTGTGTGTATTGGTCAAAAATAATAATTTTTTTTTTTTTTATAAGTTTGGGTGTAAAACAAGAAAACTTGTATTAATTTCGTGCTCATTTTGCTTCATTAAATTTAATGATAAGGAGGTTGTTGTTTGTGTTGAATGGTAAGTCTTAGAAAAAATTTATTTTCTTTAGCAATTTGTTATCAGAAAAAATTATTATTTCGTTCAGTTAGATTTCTTGCATTTTCCTTTTTGACAAAGTTGTTGATAATCTTTAGTCTGGTGAAAGCTGAGTGATTACAGATTGTACAGCAATAGTGGATCAAAGTTGATCCTTTCCAAGGAACCCTAGACAATACAACTGTAACCCACTCCTTAACCTCTACAATGAACGACTGATTGCTATGGTCTGCGTTTCACTTACATACATAATTATCTCGACATTACAAGTGAAACAAGAGGGAAGTTCTTTCAGTTAGTGAGTTGTTCTAGATGCTATTCTTAGACTCATTGAAAGGAACCTATAGTTTAGTGCCGGCTCTGTACAGCAAATGCATTAGTTAGAAAAGTTTTTCATAACGTAATACTCATAACCGGTTGCCAGCAAAGTTATGTGGTAATACCGCTATTTGAAAATTGAACAGAGGACTTATTTGTTGGTAGGCGAGTGTATCCTACCTATCATACCATAGCGGCGTATTGGTCTCACATAAAGTTCTACTTTTCATTCAGGTTGCTTTATGTAATTTTGTATGAATTTTGTTTTGTGGAACACCCCTTCTTGTTGGACACCCCTGGAATCGTAAAATGATTGAATCTGTATTAGCACACCAAACGCGGATTCTCATACCGGACTCGATTGATATGCTTTTATCTTAGTTATCGATTGAGGTTAGAAACAGTAGTAAAGCCTTCAGATTGCTCAGGCTTTTTCAGGAATGTTGTAACTGTGAAAAGCAGAAAACCATTAAAATTTAATTTCCGTTTGTCAGCTTTTCACTAATTTTTATTTTTTTGCACCAATTTCAGAAAAGTATTTATGAAAAATTTCTTAAAAATTTTCTATTTCCTTCTACTACTTTCTTCTTTCTACTGTCACGAGATCAACACAAACACCATTGAGATGCCGATTTTGGGTTTGAAATACTGTGACAGTAGAGGGAATGCGTAGAACATATAAAAATTTAATTAAGAGAAAACTAAAGTGACAGATGAGCATCACATTCGATGTAGAGGATCGTTTTATTAAAGGAAGTGCTAAAAACATTATATGCTTCTAACGAAGAAGGAATCTAAACAGCCCGTAGAGTATTGAGCAAAAAAAAAGTGCGCCAAACTTTTTAATATGATTTTACAGCTGGAACGTCTATTAAGAAATATTTTTTAACACTAAACGTTTTAGGCCCTCTTTTGCTTACTTTACATCAACTTGTTTTACTTGCCGTTTTGCTTTGCTTTTATTTATTACTAAACTGATATATTAGGTTCGTCATACTTCTTATACTAAAAGAACTTAGAAAAGCTTTAGCAAAGACACAAAACTTTTTTCATGGAGCTAATTAACTAACCTTTCATGCACTTGAATACATTAGTACAAGTAATACAGCAGATTTGCTTGTTATTATTTCTTATGTGCAGTAGTTAAGACACACAATAGTTTGCCGGTGTTTATTAGTTTTATGAGACTTACATATGTACAACCAATCTTCTTAGTAAGAACATTATACAGCATTGTTGTTGTTTAAATAAAGACAATATGCTAGGAATTGGCACAGTAAACATCCACAAATACTGTTTAGCCCATTTTAAAAACAGTTTCTTAAATTTAATTCTTATTTTATGTAATACTAGGCCTTGACCTTCATTTGCTTAGAGTATTTTAAAAAAATTTCCATTTCGATTTAAAAATCCATTTTATTTCATCAAAGTAATGGCTTTTGAAAAATGAAGCATTTAAGTGTGTTTCCTGTTCAAAGATATACAAAGTCTGTTGCCCTTTATTTTAAATATCATTTGTTAAACGTGTACTACCCCTCATCTGACATTTTTTAAAGTCAACTTTTAGGCTAAAACATATTTTTTTATATTTGGGTTTTATTTTTCTAGATCACAAGTCAACTTTGAACTTTTGAAAATAAAATAAAAAATTTGTTTTCGTTTTAATGTCAAATATCATGTTTTAAGTATTTTGCCCAAACAGTACTTTAACACACTCTCGAGAATATACATATGTAGCCACACACACATGCACTTTGCCAACAAAAATTTTAAAAGCATATAAAACATGGTTTATAAGCTGTTCAACGTAAATGTGTGAGTGAGTGTAAGTATGAGTATTTGATTTCCCTTTTCTTTATCAATGTTGATGTATTCTTGTTGTTCATTTTATTGCCCCTTTGACTCTCTTGTTTTGTCCATCCCTCTCTCACTCACTCTCCATCTATGTTTGTATATTCGTTTTTATTTTGATTTCATTTGTATTGTTAAGCGATTTATAAGTTTAGAAAAACGTTTGTTTTTCATATTTTCTCTTCGCTATTTTTCTAAATATGCTTGTGTGAGTGTATGTATGTTAAAAAACACACGCATACTTCAACAATAGAATGTATACACATACACACAAATAAATAGAGGAAATGAAAGGAAATGAATTTATGGCACAATTCATTCGTTTTGTTGATTTATTTATTTATTTTTTTTGGGGTTTTCAGTCCGTCCGTCTGCCTGTCTTTTGTTTGCTTTTATTTATTAAAAATTAAAGCAATACAATATAGGTTCCTACAGAAAAATATCTTAATAGGCAAGTTTTTGCCCCACTGTTTAGTTTTGCTATAAAAGTCAAGTTTATTTTTTATATTTAAAGATTTATTTTAATTATGCAAAAATGGTATCAATTGTATTTTTTGACGATTTAGCAAACTCTTACATCCCATTAAATGGCTAAAAAGAAAGCCCACTTTTTCTATATAAGCTGTTTTTATATATACGTGCATATCTGCAAATCAACCGATATCATCGCACACAACTGAGTGTACTAACGAATATAATAATATTGGTAGTAATATTACCGCTTTCCTAGCATAATGTCTAATCAAGAGTGTCACAGTATAGGTTCATATGTCCACTATAAACATACATACATAATTCCATTGTCATTACTAGTTAAACAAGAGGGACTTCTCTCAATCAATGAGCTGCATCCGATTATATTTTTAGACCTTCAGCTTAACACCGTCTCTGAACGGTAGATGAATTCGTTAGAGAAGTTGTAAATCGCACAAATACTCATAACTAGTCGTCAGCAGTGTTATGAGATGGAAGTGAAGCTGTATCGGCCATACCTGAACGAAAAATTCCAATAGTTTTACATGGATGGCACTTGAGTGGAATCTTCAAGGATCAAGAAACCGCAGTTGACCAAGAAACACCTGGCGATGCACAATTATCCCAGAACTAAGACACAACAATCCAACATGGGAAGAGCCAAAGACAGCGGCAGCAAATCGTGTAAGATGGGAATGCTTCCACAAACCCTATGATCCCAAAAAGAGTAACGGAATACAAATTTTTTGACCAATTTTCATTAAGCACCTAGACGTTTTTTGAAAGCGCGAAGCTTGTCTTTATTTCTCTTTGCTATCTATTTTTGTGAGATAATCTTCTACGACTCAGCAGGAAGAGCCTTAAGACAAACAAGATATTCAGTAGATTCCTACGTCCACACGTCATCATTGCAGTTAACTTGGAAACTGAAGTTATTAAGCCAAACTTAGCTCCTAAAAGATTCCTCACAGCAGTGTCAACACGTGCAATGTACTTCGGTCAGTTAACTTTAACCAAATCTTTTTGGTTTCGTAACAGATTGGTTCATTTGTTCATCGGTCATTTGTTCTTAGATACACAAGGTTTTTTATTTTTTCTTAATAGATTCGAGACAGGCAAGTTTATCCATTATGATGTCCAGGAATCGATTTAAAAAAGCATCAAAATCTCACTGCCTCCTCAAAATATACCCGTAATTAATGAAGAATTTCCAATTCAATGGACCCTTTGCTGCCACTATTCATATTGAATATTTCGTTGTACTGTGTATCAGAGATCAGCAATTCATCGTTTTTTTCCTACTCATACTCACTCATGAGTTTATAAGTATAAATGAACACATAAATGAAATGATTCATAAGTGAAATTAGCAATGAGTATTAATCAAACTTCGTACTCATATTTATAGCTGCTCATACACATCGCATTCATTCATTTCTCAGAAAATATTCATAATACTCATAAATAATTTGCATTATGAATGCGATGAGTATTTAATACCCATAATAATACAAATTATTTAATTTAAACACTCATAATACTCATAACTAATGCAAATTATTTATGAGTAGTCACGCATATTCATATATGTAATAGTAATGAGTATTGAATGTTGATATTCGCATCATACTCATTTTGCAAGGTCTACGCACAATAAGTGGAGATGAGTATGAAGAAACAGTCTCAAAAATATTGATAAGTATGAGTATGATGAGTAATTTAAGCTTAGAGTATAAATGCCTATGAGTAGCCATTGCAATGAGTATGAATATAAGAATTTATGAATTATGATTCGAATATACTCATCTTCAGTGCTGTGTATATTATCAATATGACCTTCATTTCTGTTTATAAAACACTGCTGTAGTCGGATGGTATTTTAAAACATTTGTTGCCTAGCTGTTGCGGGATTGCCATGTTTTGCGACAAATCCTTGTATCAATATTATCCATAGGGTGAAAAGATTCTGCTCAATAATAAGAATTATTTGGTATATCAAATCAATTATGGCTTTCGATATCTCGCCCATTATGTGGTGACCGTTAATTTCGAGTACTTCAGTTATGGTTTTAAAGAAAATAGTAGCTAGTAAATATCAAAATTATATTAAATGAGTTCTTGGGGATGCAAGTATCAGAGATGAGTCGGAGTTGTTTGTAATATTTTTCTCCAAACATTTTTTCAAGCATATTTTAAGGTGTCATAACTAATATTTGTTTAAAGCTGAATGTCATTATTTACGCTCTATATGAATTATTTTAATATCTTAGCATAACTATATACTGTGTCATACGCTTACTCCCCCAGAAAAAGTAATATGTTTAAATTGAAAATTTTCTTTTGACTTTTGTAAGAAAGAAAAGAAAAATTCAATTTTAAGCCATTTTTTTAGATTTTTCATTTTCTTATCTAATGTTTCCTTCTTCTTTATTCTTTCTTTGCAGGTAAGTTTTGGAAAAATTAATTTTTCTTATGAAATATAAACGCTGCCACAGGTAACGTAAGTAAAGTAAAAACATATTAATGTCAAAAGAAAATACTTTTTTTATGGAATTATAAAAGTTATGAAAGTCGGTTGTTTTCACAGAAATTATTATTTTGCATAATATGTTGTGTTGTTGTGACAGGAGTATGAACTATGAGGAAGAAATCTTTACCTACACTGTATATATATAAAAATAATGCAAGAATTACTTTTAATTTAAGCTTAAAAGTATGCAGTGAAAATATCTAAAAATATATGGAGAACATCCGCTATTTCAACAAAATACTGATAATAGGTGGGGGGGGTAACGTGCATATCAAAACAACAAATCGCAGCAGAGGACATGACAAAGAAAAATTTAATTGTGCTTTCGAATGCTTAATAAAGTGGCTTCAAGTTCAATCCAAAAAAATCAATCCAATAAAATACCTCTGGCGATGATGACAAACAGCAGACAGGAAAACACGCCACCTACTGGGAAAAAATTACAATGCTTAAATCAGGATCACGACCAATTAGCAAAGATCTTCACCTCTACACCAAATTATATAGAAGAAGCAACAGTGAATTAATCATTTCATTAGCTGGAATGATCAAAATGATTAAAGAAACTGAAACAAAGCAATGGATGCTTTGTTTAATGTCAATATACACTCCAGAGGCGTAACGAAAAAAAAAAACTGATTCATAGTGATTCACTACGCAAACAGGCGAGATCTTTGTGTGCCGCAGCACCTAAACTTAAAAAGGCTCTTAACGAGCCCCTTTTAGTCTGCGCGCTAAATTTCTTATCTTTTCCGCAGAGAAGTAAGACCTTTTGGTAAAAGACTTTGGAACAGCGCTAGTTCGGTTCCTGTTCTTATAAAAAATGGTCAAACATTCACATATGTTTGCAGGTAATTCGAACTTGCCGGAGAGCATTAAAGCACTGCGCGAATTAGAAAGAATATTAGTGACTATGTCTAGTATATTGTTTCGAGCCCGTGCAGTTAAAATGGTTCTTACAAATCTCAACGTTAATATGTCTTCTGTGCCGGATGGCATATCAGAGCTGGTCCTGCAGCAGTGTTTTTCTTGCGCATCTATAAGCTTATCTCTTTGATACGTCATATCGAGCCGGTAGTAACACTGAGAACTACCGCCAAATAGCAATTTGTTCCGCTCTCCCTAAAGTTATGAAGAACATGGTTAATTGCCAACTTGTAAGGTATTTGCAGCCGAACGATTGCTAAGCGATCGTCAGTACGGTTTCCTCAAGGGCTGTTCTAGTGATGACCTGCTGGCGTTGTTTCCGAAGAAGTGGAACAGGTCAATTCATGGCTTTGGCTAGAGTAAGGCTGTGGCTTTAGATACTTCTAAGGCATTTGATTGAGTTTAGCAAGTTTTGAAATTTATTGCTTTTGGCGTTGGTACACTACTCTAAACTTAAAACGAGTTTTCTCAGAGATCGCTTTATAAGAGTGGTTATATATAGATAGGGTCTCATCCGACGAGTTTAAGATAAATTAAGGGGAATCACAAGGCTCTGTTCCTTCTCCTACGCTATCTTAATGACTTCCTTCAATCCTATCTACTGTTGGTGTTCAGGAATCAAATGCTCTTAATGTTCTGTGCATGAAAATTCATTGTGATGTTTGTTGGAAAGATCACATATTTCAGATTCAAGTGTCGTGATTTTTTTAGACGGTGTAAGAAATACTTTACTCCATCTGATTTCCTTAATGTTTACAGGACTTACATCCGACAAAACAATACAAATAATCCTTCAACTTTCCTCCAGACAAGTCCATATAAAAAAAGAAGAAAATCCCCTGACCTTCCAGCATATCTCTGGCGATGATGACGTAGATCAGACGAATGATCAGGAAAACACGCCACCTACTAGAAAAAAATTACAATTCTGAAGTAGAGATCACCACCAATTACAAGGATCTTCATCACTACGTGAAATTATATGGAGGAACCACAGTGGATTAATAATCTATTTAGCTTGAAAGAACAAATTGATTACAAAAACTGAAACAAAGCAATGGATGCTTTGTGAAAAGCCAATATGTTTCCTAGAGGAGTGACGGAGAAAAGAAAAATATCCGACCATATAATAATAATAAAAAACTGCGGTAAGCAATCCAATGTAAGCGATCCGACCATAGATGGAATAAAATTCTCATGTATGGGCCGGTGCTACAAAGTCAACTTTGGAGCTTTTCGAAATCAAACATCTATTAACAGGAGAAGGCAAAGTTGCAATTCTTTCGATTCAGTAGAGCGTCGGCGTAATATGGCTTGCGTTTCATTGTTCTATCGCTACTATAACGGAATGTGTTCTAACGAAATAGGGGAATTAGCCCTAATCACCACATGTTCTTTAGTAATACGCGTATCTCTCTCTAGTTGATTGTCTAGCTAACCGCACACTGCATTGTAGATAGAATTCGTGTTTTCGTCGCACAGTTCGTTTGTAGAACAAACTTCCCGCTAAAGCCTTATCTGCTACTTACGACATGGTTAAGTTTAAATCAAACATCTATTAACACTACTCCCTCTTTCTACCCTCCCACAAACTATTTTCCTAGAACCAGCTGAATGCACTGCATGAGTAGGTGTCATCCCCTGAATGTTGGTATTAATAGATAAAAAAGAGCTTTGTTTTGTAGTAGGCTCATATTAATATTTTACAGCTACAGCCTGGAAAGTTAGAATCCATCAGGTGATAAACAAGATAGTTTTGCCATTTTTTTAAAGTGCACTTAAGAATTTTGATAAAAGAATTGGCACATCTTTGTGCGTGGATATGTCTGCATTTTTACTGCATACTAAAGAGCTTTTAAAGTAAAGAGCATTGTATCTTTTTGAGTAATTCATAAAGAAATGATTTTGTAAAATTTATTTTTTCGTGTTCCGGAAACGTTTTTTACGATCGCTTTACATTCAATTTCGAAATGTTTTAATAAAATTTGTTCTCCTGCCTTAACATATACCGCAAAGTTTCTTTTTTACTTACCAAACTATTATGTCAAAAGCTAATTTTATTAAAAAAAAATATAAGAGGACTTAAGTTTATTTGAAATAAATCGTATATAATCAAAATTTGTAAAATTCTTCATCTCTTAAGTCCTTTTTTCAGCAAAAACTTTTTTCTCCTCAACTTTTGTTAATTTGTTTAAAACTCCCTTAAAATAGACAAAAAAAACTTTATTGAAAATCTGACTATAAAATGCATACAAATTTAATAAATTACAAGAGTATGCTCAGTGTTTGCTTCTCAGCAAAGTTGTTTCAACAAATTTCTGATATACGCCTTTTACAAAGTTTTATTTTTGTTTGTATGAAAAGGGAACTGTATGAATTACAAGCTTAAAGTTGTTAATTTTTTTTGCTGCTGCTTTGTGGTAAAATGTGTTAAGAGTAGAGTGAGGAACCTTCTTAATTTTGTGGCTTTTCATTTTTAATTTTTTTTCTCGAATGTTTTACCTTAAACTGCATAAAAGAGCATTAGATTCTCAACTAAATGAACAAAACGGTCAAGTTTCTTTCAACAATATAGTATGTAGCACAGAGAGTTTTGTAAAATAAGTTCTGTTTTATTAGTAGCATACTTTTGGGATATATTATATCATCATATGAGTGTTACAGAGAGTTTTAATGAATATTATTAAAAATTAAATAGCAATTGTAAAGTTTTTATATTTTTAAATTAAAATTTTATTGTCTATTCCCTTTCTTCATCGGTTTTGAATTGCTCTTTTTGCTTTTAGCTATAAAATATCAAATTGCTTGTTGACTTTTTAGAGTAGTGTGAGGGCAAAGTTTAAGTATGCAAATGTGTACTCCACATTGCGTTTTGATTGTTTTTGAAATATTAAAAAAAGAAAAGTATAAAAAAGTTTTGTTCTAAGAATTTTATTTGGTTTAAATATTTTGTTGCTCCCCTAAAGGTAGGCTATAATTTTATTACTTTTAAAATGTGCTGTAATACATGCTTGAAAACTTTGATGAAAATAAATGAAATTAGTTTTGGAACATTTGTTTAATCTAAGCAAGACAAGTTTTACAGCGTTTATATTGTAGTAGACCTGCTTTCTATATTATTTTTTATAAGTCTGCAAATTTTGAAAATGCAATCAAGCAAATAACACAGGAGCTGAAGAGTCCCGTGCCTTATACATAGATAACGCCAGTTTTATTGCATTAACCTCTTCAGGTAGTGCTAACCTTTAGACGACAGCTGTTAAAACTTCATGATATTTTTGTGAGTTATTGTGCCAAGAGTGACACTAGATTTGTTATTTTCAGCACAATGGCTGAAAAACTGTTACCTGTTTTAATTCTACACTGCTTTTTGATGGAAAAAAAATACCGTTCAAGCAAAGCAATGACTGAAAAAGTAGTGTGGGGACTCCGCTCCATCAGAATCAGCAATAAAACGTTAGTTTCCTTTCATAAAACGTGGTCGTAGCAACACCGATGTTGCATAACGCAGTGGACGTTTAAATGAGGCGGTAACACCACAAAACATCAAAAAATTCACAAAATCGTTTTTATTGATTAAAAAGCGAAGTTGCGTGAGTTAGCAAAACAACGTGTTGGCTTTTTGCGTGACTGCTAGAAAGCTCAGTTCAAGGTGGATGCCGCGCGTTTGATCACTGTTGACCAAAAACTAGAACGTGTTGATGAGATTGGCTTCCAGCGACTACTGACTGTTCGCAGACCTCAAAAAATGCTCGCCAGTAAGAACTTTCGCTCAAATGAATAGGTTATCGCTGAAACTGAAGCATAGTTTAAGGCAAAAAATAAATGTTAGCAACGCGTTGGAATGAATGATGAATAAAGCTAATTTTGAACAAAAAAAGTGTTTTATTCGTTTGGCCCGAGACTTTTGAGTCTATGTATTAACGCCTTGTTTTTAACTTGATACCAGTACTCCGGGGAGTCGATGCAGTACATTGTGCTGGTGCTAGGAAATAAGTTGTGTAAAATAGGAAAAAGGGAGTAGTGCTTATGGACTTTCGGTTTAAGATGATCAATTTCGTAAGTCGCAGGAAAAACTTTTGGAGGAAAATCATTCTACAAACGAGAAGTGCGACTAAATTTCGAGTTTTTTCTATAATAAGTTGTGCGAACCGCTAGACAATCAGCAATATAGCGATGCTCTCTATGTTAAATACGGGTACTATTTAGGAATATGTGTTTCGGGAAATAATCGCCTTATTTCGTCCAAACTTTATACTTCCGATAGAACAACGAAACACACGTCATATTGCGATAGTGTTCTAACGAATCGATAGAAAAAGCTATCGTACCGTCATAAATAAGCATCATCGCTCTCTCCTGATCGCGTTTGAGAAGCTTCAAAATAGACTTTGAGGCACCGGCCCATACATGAGATTTGTATTCCATTTTAGGTCAGATATAGGTATTGTAGATATTAAGGAGCTTAGATGGGGTGAACTATTTCTTAAACCGTCTTAAGAATCAAAGGCACTTGAATGCATTTTTCATCAAGAGCATCTGATTCCTCAATAACTATATTGCCCATAGACACAGAAGACTTCATACAATCACGTCTATGTTTTTAAAAACAACATTAGATATTGTGTGCTTTAAAATCGATCCTGTTTGCACAACCCCACTCGGAGATTTTTGCCAGATCACTTGTCAGTGTGTCGTTCATAATCCGCCTTTTCGCCCAAATCTCCAAGAGGCACGGCCCACAATCAAAGAAATATGAGTGACAAATTTTGCTGTCGGCTGCAAAAGAGAAGATAGCATTGGAAGTAAGAAGAAGAAAGTTGTTCAGAAATATGAGAAAAAAATGAGCTTAAGAACAGAGCTTTGCGGTACCCCGGAATTAATCCTGAATTCGTCGGAAGAGAGCCCATCTATAAACTCTTTTATAGTGCGATTTCTGAGAAAGCTCGATATAAATCGAGCGAAGTGGCTACCGACATCAAAAACAATAAGTTTGGATATGAGCTCTTCGAGCCAAACTCTATCGAATGCCTTGAAAATATCCAGAGCTACAACCTTACTCTCACCAAATCAATGAATTGATTTACTTCACCGCTCGGAGAGTAAAGTCAGCAGTTCTCCAGTTAAAAGGCTACTACGGAAACTATACTGACGATCGCTTAGCATATTTTTGAACTTCAAATACTTCACGAGGTGTTATTAAGCATACTCTTCATGACTTAGGAAAGTACCAACCAATCTGTTATTAGGTGGCAGTTTTCAGGGTTGGCGTTATATTAGCAACCTGCCAGCAAGAAGGAAAGATACCGGCACGATAAGACGAACTGAAAAGGTTAGCCAATGTACGCGCAAGCGTCCAAAGGCACTATTTCAAGACCAGTGCTGGAACGTCATCTGGACCAGATGACTTATTAACGTTGAAATTTGCAAGATCCATTTTAAGTGGATGGGCTCGAAAGGATATACTAGGCATTGTCACTGATACTCTATTTCTATTCTATAAGGCGACATTCGAAACAGGTTTTCCAGCTGAGTGCAGTTATACAGCGAATGTTCATTACACTGACTTTAGTCTTGTCTGTTAACATAACAATTCTAGATCGGACTTTTTCATAATTTGGCTTACTGTTGGCTATTTTGGCTGTTTTGAGCTGACTTTCTGTATTTTGTAGTTGCTTTTGTGTGGACTCGTTTAGATAGTGAACATAAGACTGCCTATTATATAATGTATTCATCGAAAACCCTTTTTCTGACCGTACCTACACAGCCGACTGTTGTGTATAACAAGCTTTTGGTTTAATTTTAAATAAAAAGAAGATGTAAAGTTGCCTATAGCTAGTCTAACTTATGCCAGTTACTATAACTAATCACCAATTACTGAATCTTTGGTTTTTTAGAAGATTATAAAAATCGATAAAAACTAAAGCTTTAAGAAGGCTCGTGGCTTCACCATCAGTTAAGCATTCAGAACTATGTTAAGAGATACTATGCAGTAGCTAAACTTTGCATCTTAAAAAGTTTAATATTGAATTGGTTTGTGCCTATACTGTATGAAAAAAAAGATTACCAACAAAATGGTTTAAAATTGCAATTAAAAAAGAGAGAAAAAAACTTAAAGTGTTATCTCTATAATTGTCCTTAAATATCCTACAGGTGTAGGCTTTGTTAAATTTTATAGGCAACAATGGGTTCCTTTGTTTAAGCCCATTAATTTTGAAACAAGAAATTCTCGTCTTTTCTAATCCTCTTTAAATTGCTTTCACTATTTCACTAATAATAACTTCCTCTTTTTTGCACCAATTCTTCTGTTTGTGCCCTTTACACCCCCCACCCCTTAATTTTATTACAAACAATTCAAGCCATTATTATAGCGTTTAATCCGTATGAAACAGTTACGATTTAAGCCATAAGGATTTTCAAACATATAATAAATGAATTTATGAAGAATTTTTTTCCTTTTATTTTCTGTAAAAACACAGCAATTAGTTTTGTTTGCTCGTTTGCGAAATACAAAAGATGTTCAAATGAAAATTGTATGTAGCAATATAACGAAAAATTAATTTATTTTGGCATACTTTCGGGGGCCATGTGGAGCTATAACAAAATCAAAGCATACTTTGAAGGCATTCCAATGAATTTCACTGAAAGAAATTTAAAAACAGGTTTTGATTTCATTTTGCCTTTCTACAGCCATTGTTCCATTGAAAGCTTAAAAAGACGAAAAAAAACGTACGCAAAAAGTAGGAAAATTATTTTCTCAACATTTTTCTGACATTTTAAATCGTTTCGCTTACTTTCACTTGTTGTTATTGTTGTTGACCTAAAAATCCACAAAATGTTCAAACAATGACTTGAAAACACTTAAACTCTTGGTAACACCTTGTCGGGTCTTTTAAAATGATTTTCCGCTTATTCTCCATTTTGCTCTTTTACAAAAATATGTTACTTTAGAAAAAAAAAAAACATACACAGAGTTTTGTAGGCCATAGTTATGCCAGTAAAATGAAACATACACACACACACACACACACTGATACTTGTTCTCCTTGTATTTGTTATGACATTATTATTATTATTATGGTTGTAGTTCTTGTTGTTTTTCTGTTAACCCATGAGTATTACTTTAAAACAATGTTTATGTTTTTCGCATTGTAGTAATTTATTATTGTTGTTGCTTTTGCTGTTTTTTTGTTACATTTTTATGAACGTACCTACTTACGTGTGTATTAGTGTATTATTAAGCAGGGCTGGCACTTATTATTCGTTTAAGTTAACATCTGCTAGAAGTCAATATGCTTTGGGATTATATGCCACTAACCGTATAAAGAAAATCTCTTCACTAAGAAAGACTTTGAAAAAATTACGTACATACTGGAAAAATTTAAAGAAATTATACATATATTTTCCACCAGAAGTGCATTTTATTTCTCAACATAATCTTTTTTAAGCTCGTTATGAATATTTTATTCAGCTTTTTTATAATTTTTTATTTCCTTTAAATATAGGGTCCGCCATTTGACGTTTTTTTTTAACTAGTGCTTATTTCGTGAATGGTAACACTTAGCTCATGTCTGATTTGACAGATAATTAGTTTTATCCTTCCGCTGAACGAATATGGTTGTGTATACGCCTGCGATCGACTTAAAGAAGATGCCGATTTTGCCAAAAAAAAAATCATCTTTTCAGATGAAGCTCATTTTGATCTTGGCGGGTATGTAAACAAGCAAAATTGTCGCATTTGGGGCCAGGAAAACCCGCACGCATACATTGAAAACCGATAAACCCAAGACGAGTCACTGTTTGGTGCGGATTTTGATCCAGAGGCATAATTGGGCTATTTTTCTTCGAACTTCGAAAATGAGCAAGGAGTGGCCGTTACAGTTAATGGCGATCGTTATCGGGCCATGTTGAACGAATTTTTGTTCACAAAAACTGAAGAGGAGAATATTGGCAACATTTGGTTTCAACAGGACGGCGCTACGTGCCACACAGCCGAAGCTACACTCGATGTTTTGCACCCTGTTTTTGAAGATCGCATTATCAGCCGCGGAGCTGATGTCGTTTGGCCACCTCGGAGCTGCGATTTGACACCGTTGGACTATTATTTGTGTGGTGCCGTCAAAGATAAGTGTTACGCCAACAAGCCAGAGACAATTGACGCTTTAAAGGACAATATTCGTGAAGCCATTGGTGAAATACAGCTACACACAATCGATAATGTGCTTAAAAATTGGACCGATCGTGCAGGCTACTGTATGGCCAGCCGAGGCAGCCATTTGAATGAAATTGTTTTCCATTTTTAACCCGAAGAATTGTACTTTCAAATAAAAAAGGAAATTTTCAAAAAAAAAAAAATTATTTGGCGGACCCTTTATTAGAGTTTTAGACATAATATAGAGTATTAAAGAGCCCTTAAAATAGACAATTTTTTGAATAAGAAATTTTTTATTCAACTCAAATCTCTTACACTAGTTAACTATTTCTTTAAATTCATAAACGACAAAATAGTATCAAGGGTATGAATCTACAAAGTAAGTTTAAGTAGTTTGTAGTCCAATTTAGGTTTTTTTTTTGGCGCAGCTTAAACTGTTACCATTCTCCACACATGCAAAATTACATATTTAGTATGAAAACTACAAAACAAATCGCTTTCAAATTACTTCTCCAGACATCTCTCGGTATCGGGCCACACGTTTTCATAATGATTGCTTTTAGTACTGAAACTTCATGGAAGATAAGAAATAGTGCGAATGCATAAATATAAAGCAAAGAAAAGTGTGGATGGCTTCAGAAAATACACCAAAGCCTAGCCTCCATCCAAAGAAGATGAATAGAGTGGGATTTTCACTGGGAAATTCTCGAAAATAATGCCATTATGTCAGTAAGGAGCTCCACAACGTGGAGCTGTCAAGGCCAAACCACACTCCTTCACGACAACAGTACACCCTATGTTCTTTAACATCTGCCGAACCATTCTCCGGACCGACTGATCGATTTGATTTATTTAGTTTTACTTTTAGGTGTTTAGGCACCACGCCCAGTTATTGATTAATGATGTGTGTTGTCCAAGAAGTTGTTTGAACCAAATTTAGAAATTTCTACCATTACGATAGATGTCATTTCCACTGATGGTTTGGATCAAGGTTGGCAGAAACCCAACCCACCGGGTTTTATTGGGTCTTTTGATGGGTTTTTTTCGGGTTTTATTGGGTTTTTAATAACTACTTCCAAATTTTGTTCAATTAGAAACTAATTTTTGTTTGTTGGTACAAATACGTTGTTTTAGTATTTCTAATGCTATTTTAGACTCTTGATGGAATTAGGGCGTTATTGTGTTCGTTGGTCGGAGCAGGTTGTAATTACTTTGTTTAAACCATGTTGCTCTCCGTTAAGCTGTCTATTTGAACAAAGTACTTAATGAGCGCTGACAGATCTTGGGCAGAGGGTTATATTGCTTCATTGCTAGACTCACCTGGTTTAGATTGGATGGTAGGCGTCCCAATCAATTATTTAAATTGGATCGTGGAAGCATCTCCTCTACTATGTCTATGCTCACTGGGCATTGCGAACCTGTTTGAACCAAGTTTACTGACACTCGATTGAGTGGTTTCCTTAGTTAAGAAAGAAGGCGATTTTGAGCTTCATTATGTCGCACATGCGATACCTGATTTCAATTAAACATACCCATAAGCTATATAAGTCCCAATACTCAATATCTTGTGTATAAGTTTGTTTAAAAACAGTCGATGGTCGATAAGCGTGATGCGTCGATATACGTAAGATAAAACTGGCGTCTCTTTTCATATATTTATAGGCTATTCCTGAATTGTCGATAGAAGCATTCAGTAGTACGGTTTTTTTGAGGTATTTTAAGATCTACGCTATTGTAAAAATAATGTTAAGCATGAAGGAGGTAAGGTAATGGTAAGGTTTTGTTTTCAGCAACTGGGATAGGACCTTTTCACATAATTGATAGCATAATGGATCGATTTCTTTAACAAAAACATCTTAGAAACCATAAAGAATCCATTTGTTGAGTGAATTATGCCACTTCTGTTTGTGTTTCAACACGATAATAGCCTGAAACACACATCGAGGTTAGTTAGAGAGTTAATTGAAGGGAATAGAGTTCAAGTGCTTGATTGACACACACAATCACTGGACTTAAGCCTCTTTAAATTAAAATAGAGAATCATTTAAGGAATACGATTTGGAAATCAAAACAAACTGTTTGAAATCTAGAAGGTGAATGAAAACGTATCTCGGAGTTCATGTTTAATAAGGGTCCGCCATCTAACGTTTTTTTCTTCAACTAGTGCTTATTTCGTGAATGGTAACAATTAGCTCATGTCTGATTTGACAGATAATTAGTTTTATCCTTCCGCTGAACGAATATTGTGTATATTGTTGTGTATACGCTTGAACAACGCTGGGAAATATTGCGACATTACTTTGAAAATCATGGTAGTGTTGCAGAATGTGTGTTCATCTTTTCATATGAAGCTCATTTTGATCTTGGCGGGTATGTAAACAGAAAACCCACATGCAAACATTGAAAAGCCGATACACGCAAGACGAGTCACTGTTTGGTGCGGATTTTGATGCAGAGGCACAATTGGGAATTTTTTCATCGAAAATGGGCAAGGAGTGGTCGTTACAGTCAATGGTAATCGTGATCTGGCCATGTTGAACGAATTTTGTTCACAAAAACTAAAGAGGAGGATATTGGCAACATTTGGTTTCAACAGGACTGCGCTACGTGCCACACAGCCGAAGCTACACTCGATGTTTTGCGCCCTCTTTTTGAAGATCGCATTATCAGCTTGTACTTTTAGTTCTTATTAAAAATATCTGTTTGTGGCTTCTTTGCAAGTGGTTGGTACAACGCATTACAATAAAATATCACTTCAAGCTCAACTATTCGTGTATTAGCATATTAAGGCCGAGTATTGTAGCTTCGCAACGTTCACTTTGACCATCTCTCATACTTACCCCTCTAACTTGGGTTACATTTTGGCAAAGTGTGTCTTCTTTCGATATCAGTATAATAATGTCCTGAACTTTTCGTCTACTTAATTAAACGAGATCATAGCTTAAGTCTTAACGGATTAAAAAATCTTTCTTTAGAAACTCCAAGTGTTTTTTTCAGTATTCTTTTATTTAAAATCTATTAAAAAAAATATAAAGTAAATGGTATTAATAAATTTACAACATAACACTAATGCTTCATTTGTTTTAGTTATTATTTAAAAACAAAAAAATAATTGTATAGCACTTTGTACACTTAGTTCGTCTATTCCCAATCGGAGATTGACTTGTTTTAAAAAAATTTAAAAAAATCAACATGCATCCGCCGCACGTGTGCATTCGTCGCTGTTTCAGTGACAACTGAGAAATTCAAATTGAACGTACCATTCCATGAGTATTAGTTAAAGAAGAAAAAAATACTGCCCAATTACTTAACCACGAAAGCGTATTATGTTGACAAGTAGTGCGTTTATACTTTACTCTTCTCTCTTCCGTTTAAAAAATAATTCATTTAAAAAATATATATTTTTATAAATTAAAACTTGTGTATTTCGCTTTCATAACATATTCGTTTAAATGACCTTAAAAAGACTGTTTTCCTATTAAAATATCCAACTATTTCTCTTAAATTTGTAGGTAATTTTTCAAAAACTATCCATCCCTGTATTGTATAGATTTTTCTGCCTCGCTAACACTCTCATATCTTAGGTATTCTCTCACTTATCATCATCCGGTATATTCAAGTAAAAAGTGTACACATTTTCAACATTTTCTTCGTCATCTCATTATTGTCACTGTTATTGTTGTTTTTTACTAAAAGCTGCTGCTGTTTATTGTGTTTTATTTCCTTCTGTGGTTGTCACATACGCTCGTACTTTC
This sequence comes from Wohlfahrtia magnifica, assembly GCA_023159175.1. Taxonomy (NCBI): domain Eukaryota; kingdom Metazoa; phylum Arthropoda; class Insecta; order Diptera; family Sarcophagidae; genus Wohlfahrtia; species Wohlfahrtia magnifica. Next base: position 8,403,033 of record JAKWBJ010000536.1, read on the forward strand.
TCTCTCTCACACACACACACACTCTTTCTCTTGATAGCATTATTGTGTGTTTGGTTGCCTTGTATTTACTCTCATAGAAAATTCTCTAAAAATCTGTTATAGTGGCTTTGGAATTACAAACACACATAACTCACTTCATACTCTCTTACACTTTTCACCCTCTTATTGGGTTCATATTTTTAAAATTGAAAGAAAAAACATTGTTTTTCTATGACTTTAATGTGCTGTTTTGGATAATATACAGCAAAAATTATACATAGCGGAGGCTTTAAAACCGAGAATAAAAGTTAGTTTTAAAAACATTTTTTTTGTAGAAAGTTTTTATTGTTGTTATTTATTTTATTTTATTTTATTTGTTAATTCGTAACAATAAAATTAATAAATATAAACAGCAGTCACTTTTTTCTTTTAAGTGGTAAAGCTAAAAAAAATGTTAAAAAAATTATAGTTTTAATGGTTTTGTAAAAAAAGCAAAAACAGTTTGTGTTCCATTGTAATTATGTTTTATGCCAATGCTTATGTTTTATGGTTTTATGTTATAGTTAATAGTAGACCACAATTACAAAAAAAAGTATGTATTTTTTAATTTCATTTAGAAACATGTTAATTTGTTGTTATTATTTTTTGTTTTATTCGTGTTGCTTTTGTTGTTTTTGATTTTAATTAAGAGTTCTAACCACATTCGCATATATGTACATATGTATGTATGTGTGTGTTCCTTAACACTGTTTTAATTATTAAATATTGAGTTGGTTAAGTTAATCCTAAAAATATGTTGTAGTGTTTTTTTATTTAATTTGTTTCATTATACATACTATACAACAAATGGAAAAAAATTTTCTGACAATATTTTTTTTGATACGCCATGGCCGCCTAACTTCCAAAATCATCAAAATTTCAGATTCTATGGATAAGTTTTTTGTTTAGAATTCTTTTTCTAAAATGTTAGATTTTTGAAGAGGCTGCTTCATACATCTTATGATAACTGTCTGATGCAACTCTCGCTTTGTTAAGCCAGTTATCTACGTCTGTTTCTGAGCTGCCATTTGCAGTCATGTTACTTCCTAGGTAACAGAAAGTATCTGCATACTCAACTGGTTGACCTTGTAGCTTGATGTTTTCCGTGCTAGTTCTGTTTATTCTTGGCCTTGGTTTTCTTGATATTTATCTCAAGTCCAATAATGCCAGCCAATCTATCTAGGTCTTCCAGTTTTTACTGCATATTGGAAAGCTTATGTGAGAGTAGACAAATGTCATCCGCATAGTCCAAATCTTCAGGTTTGCGTGAGAGACTCCATGTTATTCCTCTTCTCTTTGTACAGACTTTGCTCAGTATGTCAGCTGAGGTTATAGTTGGTATCCTTCTTTAACTCCAGCATTGTTGTGGAATGCTTGACTGATGTTATCGTTGCGAAGAACTAAAAGTTTTGCATCCTCCCACATCGCTCTAATTATTTCAATTATACTTTTGTTCTAAGTGCTTTCTGTATTGCAGTTCGTCTGATGATATCCAATGCTTTCTCGAAATCGACGAACAATAGACATAGGAGGTATGCCATATAGATTGCTCTATGATTAGTCGTAAAGTGTTGGTTATGGCTTCAAGTAATTCCTCTCCAATAATTACAGTCTTTCACCTTCTTGGTAACTTTACAATGATGCCCTTCTTCCACGTTGAGGCCATAGAAGTTCAGCCGTGGTTTGGAAGTCAAGCCGTATAGTTTCCGCCGGTAGTCCGTCTTCGCCTGCCGCCCTTAATTCAGTTTGGCTGTCAGAGAATATATTAATGGTTTTACCCTTTAGCCCACTGTCAAGGCTAATATCCACACATATAGCAACGGTCATGATCTCAGCCTGGAAGACACTCAGTGATCTTTCCATTGGGATCGACAAGTCTCACACTCACTACGAACTAAGGCTTGATAGACACAGCTCCAAAAGCATAACATCCAGGACCGAAGATGGTTCTCCGACCACCCTGCATAGAATGGACAGACTTTTCGACGTATTTCGGGACCTTTTGGTGAAAAATCTTGTCGCCGAACATGCCGCCACCCTCATCACATGGCTGTGATGCAGTGTTAAGCCAATTAAGGCTTCCAAGGCCGCTATGGGACATGTTTTCATTACCCTACTTATACCGAGGCATGGTGGTAGCTTCCTCAGCTTTTCTCCGCCAAGCAATCGCCGCATAAATGATAATGAAAATACAGTTATAAGACAACTTGTATCACCTTGTAAAAGTTACAACTACGGTTTTCAAGGGGTTCAGTGAGAGCCCTCCCTGAGTTTGACATCTCCACCAGGGCCGCCCTCATGAGATCATAGCCATAACCAATTAAACTGACACCTCTCTGCGCCAAGTGGGTGAGCAAGCCGTCAACTACAACCGTCCATAACGTTATATAATTAAAATATTTACTTTTTTATACCCCTTAACGTATGATTAATATTAATTATTTTTAACGCCTAAGGCGTATGCTTGACATTGTAATGTTAATTAACATTACTTATACGTATGTGGCTATGGCGTACAAATTTTAATTTTCTTAACAATCAATAATTTTCAATACAGAACAAAAACGATAAAATCATTAAAAATTCAGTAAAAAATAAATAAAAATATTTTTCAAAGGGTTTAAATATCATTTTACTAATTTATCATTTTTCTGTTTACTTTAAAATAAATTATATTCAATTATAATTAATTTTAATTGATTTTTAATCATAAACAATAACATTAATTAAAACAATTGATTATTTTAATTGTTGCATTGAAAAAAATGAAAAATTTTAAATAAAATAGAATACAATTTTATTCATCTCTCTGTCTTTCAATCTCATTTAATGAATTTTAAATGAATTCAAGCTAAATTGAATGCAATTATAATGAAATGCTAATATATTTGTGAACAAATAAAATAAATATTTGTTTTAAGAAAGTAAATAAGAGGAAAAACAGGCCCAGAGGTGTTGTGTAGGTAGGGACCAAGTTAAAAAGAAAAGAAATCTGTTACCGTATCGTTACAAAAATGATAAAAAACTCATGTTTTGGGCTTATTTATTTAGTTTAAAAGCTACAGTCACCAGTCCAGTAGCTAAGATATTTACAGAATCATTTAAGATTAACGAAAACATAAAATTCTTTGGTAAAAGTTCTTAAAAAAGTGTGGGTTGTTATTTTTTACAATTTTTTTTTTTTAAATTTAACCCCCTTTTGCCTACGCAGAATAATAAATAAATTTCCTCAAGCCCTCGTTTTTTCATTTTTTTAAAAATAAGTTTCACTTTCTAAATAAATGGAACAACAATATAACCACAGGTGTAGGAAGTATAATCTCTTTTTCCCTCTCTCTCTTTCTCTCTGCCTGTCTTCTAGGCTGTTATTCTTTTAAATAAACCCTTTATTTATGTGCATAAAGTTAACTTAATTTTCTCTTTTCTATTTTATTTTATTTTATTATTTATTAATGTTTTGTTTTAAAAACTTAAGTATCCGTTGCCTACAACTAGGCGCATTAAATAAAAACATTGCATCTGAACAAAGGCGAGAGAAAAAAAAGAAGTGAAACGTTGTGTAAAAAAATTTACTTAAATATAACGGTTGTTGTTGTTGCTATTATTCCTGTAGCTGCTAATAATGTTCTCCATTCGTTTCTTTCATTGCATAACTAATTAAAGTTTTTTCCTCAGCTCGTACGACGGCAGTCATTTCTTTTTTCCGTTTTAATTTTTTTTTTTATTTCTTTTCCACATTTTTCCACAAAAAACGAAAAGAAAGTGTATTTCGAAAGAAAACAGAGAGACAGAGAGAGAGAGACAGAGAAAGTAAAGAGTTTTTTTAAGTGTTTTAAGTGCATTAAGGCATAATTTCCGCTAATATTGTTGGCATAGTTTAAGGAGGAAAAACTGTGTTACAAAATAACAAAAGATACAAAATTGAATTTGTTTGCATATAAAAAATATTTAATCACGTTAATTAAGACAATTTGAATACTCAATATAGACTTTTAAGCAAACAGTCGGATGATAAAAGTTCATTTTCCATCTTTGGCGATCACTGACAAGAGCTTTGGACTTCCTATTAATTTTTGCTGCTCTAATCCATGTCATATGCAGTCTACCTAGAATTCTTTGGCCTTGTGAAGTTTATTGCATTGCGGTTTTGACCATATCGTATCATCTTCTCACAATATGGTCGATCTACCTTCTTTTGTGCTTTCTTTGGCTTATCGCTCTTTAAGGGAAAAAGCTGTTCGTTGCCATTATGTATCAGAGTTTCTGCTTTTCCATTTGAATCATAAGACCCATGTTTATAGCTTTTTCAGCTCACTTTTGTGGTTTTATATTAATGTCATTGAAGTAGTGTGGCAGTAAGTTATAGTTTTATGTGACATACCCCACGGCGTTCAAGACTTGTGTGAGTACAATGCGTCCACCAACGACCATAACTATGATTAAAACCACCAGTGAGCACCAAATTTGAAAGTATGTTAGCTTGACAAGACTTCCGCTCTGGTGTAGTGTCGGAAGCTAGTTAGACTGCAACCAATCACGAATGTAAGAATGTAAGAAGTTAAGTTAAGAATGTAACTTCAAATCGAGATAGGGCTCTCCCCGCGATTTGGGTATAATCCACAGCCATCATGTTGCTCTCAGAGAAGGGCCTTAATATAATCTAGCAGAGACCTGAGTCCTATGGGTTCCTGACTCTCGTGGTACCAGAATTAAGCCTCTGGTCGGGCTTCGTAGCAGAAATGCTACTACCAGTGTAAGTTCCAAATGACTCCGGACTGGTGGTCAATAAAGCAACCTAAATAAAAACCATCAAACAACGAAAATACCTAACAGCAAACAATCAGACGACCATACAAACAACACAATAACACAACCAGATAGGTCAAGCCCAACAGAGAACGCTCAAAATACTGCAACGGATGCCGTAAGAAAACCCATAATTTTTTAACCTTAGGATCCTACTTATCAGAGATACTGCGAGCAAACTCACCGAGCATTTTTTGTACACTCCTATCCGTCCTCAACACAACTTTAACGTCCAACGCAACCCCCGTTACGATAACCCCCATTGCCCCTAATCACACACCTACAATCAGCAGTCAAACTGAAGCGCCTATTGTACAAAAATGTACCGAGTGAGCCATGTCGCGTCAATAAAAATCCCAGACTCAAGCCGAAGCCAAAGTAACTGTCCGTCCACCGTGCGTGTCACCTCTTGATGAGATTTTCATGAAGAATTGACAAAAGACTCCTTTCTACTACCACTAATTTCCAGATCGGAAGCAGTTATCTAATCGGTGAAGTTGTGTGTCAAAATACAGATGTCGTATGCGTAATAGTCAATTTCATTCAAGTAATTGTGTAGGTTACCACGATTATGCATTAGTTTTAAGCATCACTGCCTTTAACAAACGGGTTGCTTTAACAAAATTGTATATCCTTGCTTTACTCTGTGAGTGGTTTTCTCAATTATCTCACTGTCCTAATCAAGTGGACAAAAATGGATCAAAATTTTATTCAAAAACAGCGAACAATATGAAAGGATCAGAGATCAACAATAAATACTGAAAATTTGAGTATACTCGAGTCATGATGCAAATTTATACTCATTGCAATATCTACTCATACTCTAAAGCTTGAAGTACCGATCTTACTCATACTTATCACATTTATAATGCTATTGATTCATACTCGTATACACTCATTGAGCGTAGCTAATGCAAAATGAGTATAATTCGAATACGAACATTTGAATACTCATTAAAAAGTTGTGTGTTTATTTGTTTGCAAGTTTTCTTTTGTTTGAATAGCCAATACTTATCTTCATGTATACTCATGAATGATTCAAATCATTTATAAGTATTGTGAATATTTTCTGAGAAATGCAGGAATGCTATGAGTATAAGTACGACGTTTTTACTTACAATTAACGTTATTGTGAGTATGAGTATTTGAATATGAACGATGCGTAATCAGTTATACTTATAAATTTATGAGTGAGTATGAGTAGCAAAAAAGCTATACATTGCTGATCTCTGGTAAGATGTGTATTGTATTTATTTGTTATTTTTGCTCACTTCGGCTTGGTCACATCGTAACATTGACTCCGCAGCTCATATTCTGTGGAGAAAAAACTTAACTATTAGCTTGGCTAGCAACTTGGTACATATCCTATACCAGCGCTTCCTTGGATCGACATTTTTGAAAATTGTAACGGCTTCTCTTTTCTTTCCCATGGAGGAGCTATGTATTTTATTAAATTTTTCGTAAAACGTTGAAGTGTAATACGTTCCCTTTCCTCAGAAGTTGAGATATATCTACACCTTTGTTAAAAATTTAACAGTTAATAGCCTTTTGCTGCGATTGTACACAAAAGCACCGAAATGCATTAAATCAACGCAGAGAAACCATTGCTCTTGGGACTTCTAGTCTCGGTAAAAGGTCTCTTGCTTTCTATTCGTACACCAAATTATCCACGTTCATAAATGTGATATTTCACCAAGAATCTATTTGAGTATCAGTAGGATAAAGTAATAAGCACACTTTAAGAAAAACATAGGCCTCGTCCAAAATTGTCTTGTGGAAAATTTATATGGAAAATTTTAAGTTATTGAGCACTTTCTATGAAAAATTTAGAGTTACAAAAATTTTTGATAACTAAATGCCATTGCTTTAAGTTGTTACGAAAACGAATACGCCTAAAAAGATACACCAATATTTGTAAATTTTGTTATGGAAGTTATTTTATTGGTCTGCCAATGTTTGAACAGCGTCAGTCAGTTATAATTTAGAAGTCATAGAGTAAAGTTGTACTAAAAGTTAAGTACTGAGTAAATTTGTGTATTAAGTGGAAGTTAAATAAGGTGGACATTGTGTATAAAGCTAAACAGTATAAAGTAAAACAACAAATTCGCTTCATTTATGTTATTCTACGCAATTTAAAAGAACCCAACTGTCTTTAAAACGTTTAAACGTAACAATATGCTTAAAAGGTGGGTCTAAGTTTTTTTTTTCTCACGGTTTTAGAAGAAATTAATAAAGAGGCCTCTAAATATGGTATATATATGCTTAAAGCAATGCCTTGGAACATATTTCCTTAAATTCTAAATATGCCAACGCCTTGTTACTTCCAGTAACACTTTACGCCTTCACTTAATTATTTTTTAAAGCAATTTAAAGTTCTGTCCCTTTTTGGATCATTTAAAACATTAACTCTGACAACCATTTTAGAGGCCACATAGTGATAGGTGGGGGGGAAGGGTTTTCATAACAATAGTAAAAAGTTTCAAATGAAACATTGAAGTTGAATGTATTCTGTGCTCTGCAAACGTAAAATCTAATTGAGTAAAAAATTTTAATTAACTTTTTTAGACAGACGGAAAGACAGACAGAAATAAAGATATTTTTAACAATTATACAGTGTGACACACTTATAATGTTACAACATAGAAGAGTAAATAGAAATAAAATTTTATTTAAAATTAAATTAAAATTTATGAAAAAGAGTTCTTTTTTTAAATAGGACACGGGAGAAGAGTTTAATGGAATACAAATTGTAAAGCTTATTTAACAAAAACTACAAAACAACATTTAAAAAAAAACTGTTGCACGTATTAATTTGGAAGCCTTTACTCTCAACCAAAGCTAGAGAAAGAGAAAGAAACCGGACTGAGAACTGAAACTACTTTCATTTTTGCAAATAAAATGTTATGGTAGTACAACAAGCCACGGTCTTCTCTTTCTTTCATTCACTATTGAAATCAGCGTTCGGCAAACTAACATTAATGCTTTTTACAATTGTGGAAGTAATTGAGTGTCTCTCACTCAGGTCACTTTGTACTGTGTTTTTCCACTTGTTTTCTCTTTACTTCTCTGTGTTTATTTTTTGCCTATGCGTGTGACTATTTACGTGTGAAAACAGAAGCGAAGAGCAGCCTTTTGCCGAAATCTGATTCAAATATCTCTTACTCCCTTTTCTATATTTGTACATATAAATATTTCTATACTAAAACTAAAATTGTTGTTCGTTGCTGTAGCTGTTGTAGCCATTTAAAGTTGCAACAAGAAAAACTGGCAATAATATTTACCACCACATTAAAAAGTCACGTTCTAAAAAGCCAAAAGCAATTGAGAGCAACTGGTTAAAAATAGCACAAGTACTATAACATATACATATACTTACTCTATTACACGTACACACAAACTTACACACATATATATACATACTACTTTATCCAACTTTCACGTAAAATGGTAGCAATAGTTGGTGAGTTTAAAAATAAACTCTATTAAAAATGTTGCATACTATTAGCATACAATACAATAGTTTTTTATAGCATACTTTTAGGTTAACAAAAAAAGTAAATTTCATATAAAAAGGAAGAAAAAAAGTAGAAAATGAAGCTATTGTTTGTTGTCCATTTATAATTTTTTTTTTTTTCTCTCTTGACTATGGTCTATTATTAGAAATAAATTCAACATATTTTTACTGCAAGATATTTTCAAAAATATTTTAAATAATTGTACATATGGGACCAACAATATTTAAAGAAATCGAACTGACCTATTAGTTGTGAGAGTAGATAAGCTCAAGAATATCAATAGAACACAATATTTAAATAAATTTCGTAAATTGTAAAATTATTTAAAATTTTCTTAATAAAGCGCAAAGTACTTTATTAACCCTTTTGATATTTTTATGCCATATGGCATAAAGTCTTTTAGAAAGTTTGTACGTTTAGTTGTGCTCATCTGTAAAATTTTTTGGGCAGTGACGCGATTCGAATGTGGGTCACTCAAAGGCACTGACAAGTTTGGCAGATTTTGGGAGAGTTGACTACACAACAGTACACTATGACTTCTCAATATAGTTCCGAACTACGGTTCCGAAGGGAAGACAATGGGCGAATGGTATAATGCACCTCATTAAAGACTCTGCGCAGATTTTCAAGGACCGCTGCAAGTTAAATGGAGCCGTGGGTGGAGGTATCATTTATGAGTCGGCGAATAATTGTTACTTTTTAACCCTTAAAACGTTTAAGTTCTTTTAAATTGCGTCAAAATAAAATAAAACCATGTTGTTGTTGTTTTACAGTTTTTCAATTTTCTCACTTTATCATGATACAGTTTATCTCAGTACTGCAAATTAATATTTGTTTATACAACACTTTTATTTACGCCTAAACACGACTTTACTTTATGACAACAAAACGATAACTATTTTACTAATGCCTAAGGCGCCACCTTTTAAACACAATTTAAATTACTTCCTAATGTTCTTGTTCATCCTACAACATCCGAAACATTTCCGTTACTTTAAATGTAACATACAAAGATGGTCGAATAAGTGCGGCATTAACAGGGTGACATATTAATACCAAATATACCAAAATCCAACACTAATGTGTTGTATTTTCTTTTTTTAGACATTTTGATTTTCGTAGCAATATGTAGCTCACTTTATAAGGTTTTGTAAACGGAGAAATCGGCCTTACGAACTGCTTTGATAATTATTGAAAATGGTAACATCTCCAGGAGAGACATTAGCATACTTTCGGATGGTCAGGCGGCTGCAAAAACTATGGGATCTTACAAGTTAACTTAAGGAATAGTTACGGACTGCCGCAAATCTCTCAACGAGATGTTCATATTATATGAATACCAGGTCACAGTGATATTCCGTGGTACTGTAGTGCTGTTAAACTAGCCAGGCATGGCACCCTTATCGAACTTACGAAAGAATTTTCCACGTTTGAAGTCCAATTGGAAGCTTGCAACCTTATGATTTACAATGAGGTAATAGACTCCGTCAACGCCGCATGGGCAGCTTCGGAGACGGACAAGATGGCTCTGATAATTTGGTCAAAGTTGGATCTCAAAAGCCCACAAAAGATCTGCTCAATCTTCAAGCACACTCAGCATAGTTGTCGGTGCCATTACTGGGCATTGTATAGGAGGCACTCATGCCAGGCGGCTTTCTTGTGCTTTTGAGAATTAATCACTAAATTAGTTAATAAGTTGTACAGGTCTTACTTCTTAGTAAAACGTGAACCCAAAAGTATTCGCCAAAAGTATTCCCGACAAGCTCTGAGTATCTCCGGTGAGGCATGTAAATAATTTACTGACTAACTAACTCTGTGGCAAGATTATGGTTATCCCGACATCCTTTGAAATCTATTCAATCATTATTATTTATTTATTATTTTTTTGTATTTTCTTTTCATTATTTGGCTTCCTTTGATTTATTTCTGAAAAATGAAAATTGTCTTTCGATTTCTTGCTAATGAAGTGATAATTTTTTGTTTTATTTGAAATTTATATTTAAACTTCTTAAATGACATGGCAAATCTTAATCTCATTAAAGGATTTTCTTCTAGACAACAGAGGTAACAACACAACTCAAATCAACATGAATTTGTTGCCATTGAAGATCTAAATTTTACTGATTCGTTTTCCATTTGTAAAGACAAAAATTTCAAATTCAATTTTATTTGCTTAAAAATGAAATAAAAAGTTTAACAAAAACAGTTTTTTTTTCTTTAAATTTTCCTTTTTATACTGGTTTTTGCATTTTATTTTTCTGTAGTTTTTCTTTAATTTGAAATATTTTTCTTTAAAGCACATTTCAAAGAAAGGGATGATGAAGATGGTGAGGTGAAGTTGCAAAGAAAACATTTCATATTCATGGTCGTTTTCTTTTTTTACTTTTTCTGTTTCTGTTTCTTCATCTTTAAATATTAAAATCTTGATTAAGTTAAATTTACATTTGGGAGGGCCTTCCTTAAGCGCTGGCTAAAATGTCATTACGACAAAGACATTTTAAATTAAGATGAAAATAATAGAAAAGCAATAAAGACAGAGAAAGACAAGAAAATATTTTTCGGTTCATTTTCTTTTAAAGAAAAGTGTCAGTTTTCTTTTTTTGCTACTACTGCTGCTTATGGTTAGAAAAGGATTCCTTTTCTATTTTTCTAAAACCCCTGCTCAAGTGTCAATACCAAAAAAAAAAAAAAAAAAATATTTTCTTCTTAAAAAGTGTGAAAATGATCCAAAAGGACATCTAAGAGAAATTTAAAAAACAAATTTTTTTGAAAGCAAATATCTCTCGATAAAGAGGGAAAAATTAGTAAATGGTTTCTAGTCTACAAATTTAAAAAAAAAACAACAACAAAAATCCTATAAACAGACATTTTTGTGGTCTAAAAAACACCAACTTTTTTTACACTTAAATTCCAGAATAAGAAATAAAAAATAGATAGAAAATGGTTTTATAATACCCTTTTATGGTCATGGAATTTCAATTTGAAGTCCTTTAAAAAAGCAAAAAATAAATAAAAAAAATAAAGAGATTCTCTAAGGACATTCTCAGTAACTGAATATACATTTTTTACTCTCTTTTACACACAAAAATCAATTTCAGGCTTCTTTTTCCAGACCTGAAAATGTTAAAAAATAATTTTTTTTCCAAAAGGGCCTATTACCCGAATTACGTTTCTAGTTTTTAAAAACTCAATAATTCTTTATTAACGCAGTTTTGCGTTCCACTGCCTGTAACCTTTTCACAAGCAATAACAATTTCTTTTCTTAATTATTCTCCCTGTTTACAACTTGGTAAACAACAAAAATTACTCGACATCTTTCTTCCCAAAAATCTTCCAACTCAATCGTTGCCACAACTTCGGTTTGATTACGACCTTTTCAGGTAGAGTTTATCCACAATAAACTCTACACCGAGTTCAAAGCAATTAACTTGGAGTTTACACCAAATAAACTCTCCTTATCCAATAAACTCTCTTTTATCCAATAAACTCTATTCGCTGAGTTTACTCCGCGTCAAAAAATGACAAAAGTATGGTTTCGAGTACTATTAAAGTGTTGCTGACCGAACATGTATGAGTGAGTAAAGTTAAAAATATAACGACAGCCATACACAACATATTCAAAGCCAGCGCAACTCAGATAACTACAAGTAGGAGTTGCGTAAAGCGCTTGTCATACCCGCACTTATAAATGTAAAGTGTGTTTGAGTATGGGTATATTTATACTTGGGTATGGGTATATTTCTACTCGAGTATACTCAGAGTATACTTAGAGTATATTTCTACAAAATAAAACCTTTTGAAATCGCTGACACAGTTAATAAAATGTTTTATATTTAACATTTTCGTAATTCTAGTTTCTGGGTATTTCCAACATTTTTATGACCCCATACTTTATAGAAAATTTTTTGCTTAAGATCTTCCATGTAAGTACATAAAAATTTTTGGAAATTTTTCATAAGTAAAAGAACGCAAATATTCTTATTAAGCGTTTGTATCTGTATGGGACTTTGAACAAGTTTTAAAGAAAAACCATTGAAATTGGAATTAAAAAATGCAACAACAAACGCAATAACCTTTGATTTTTGTATGCTGAAGTATCAGGTATTTTTTTTTATAAATGCTCTAGGGGATCCATCGTGTCCAAATTTGTGCAAATACTTCCTAAAACTGCCATAGTCAGACTAGAGCTGGGTCATATAAAAATTTTAGCTGGCAATGTGTCGCCCTCATCCCAGTAGTTATGGCAGGTACAAGACAGAATGTCCTTCGTCCCTTCAAAATGCATTCTCAACGTAACTACCATTTTCACAAGGTATCCCATCGTTCCTCCCTTTTCTTAGCCGCAGCCTTATCTTCGTCAATACTAATGCCGCGTTATCCGATATTGTCCTAAAGCCGCTTATCAATCTAATCGCGCTTAGTTTATAAACTGAAGATACTGTGAAGGCATATAATATCATCCTCCTCTTTAGTGGCCTAGGTCATCTAATATTAGACATCAGTCTTGCCACTGCCGCTTGAGTCGTAGGCGCTTTCTAACTGACGATGCACATGATGTGTGTGTGTGTTTGTGTGTGTGAAATATTGAAATTTATTTTTAAAACATTACATAGTGCGTGTGCCACAACTTTGCTGGGCGGCGAGCACCCGAAATTGGAAATATTCCATGACACTAGTGCATAAATCAAGTCTCAAGGCCTTGAGATCCGTTCTGGTTTGTGACTTATTCGCATCGAACTACGAAAACCACACTAAAAGGGTCTTTCATCGCTCCATTTCAGTGAGTAGTTCGAATGATCTTCACATGAGATGAGAATATACAATGTGGCACAAGCTGTGTTAAAAATTTAAGTCATTGGCGTCCATATCATCCAATTCAGGCCAAAAGAAATTGGTAATCGTTGACCAACCTCTTTCTCAAGGAAACATGGACTATATCTAGCAGTGATTCTTAGGGTATGCCCTTGCTATGGATTCTATTGGATCTAATGTGGGTTAGTATCATAATATTTTGAATAATATTGTTTGTTGACGTATTCAATCATCCAGGAATGGGCTCCATCGCTCATATGTCATCATTTGCACATGTTGTTGAACGTTATATCTCCCCATGGTGATTTGCCACATTAAATGGGCTCCATCGCTCATATGTCATCATTTGCACATGTTGTTGAACGTTATATCTCCCCAAGGTGATTTGCCACATTAAATTGATTAAATTACAGCCAAACAAACTTAGCTTTCAAAATATGGCCGCTATCAACTGTTAAAGTTCGGAAGACTATATTCAGGAACAGTGAAATCTAGCCTCTTTTGAATGGCCGCAGAAGGACCCAGTGTTGAAACTGCCTAGACTACATGTAAAGAAACTTATATTAGCTTTGATTACATTTTTTATTTTTGCAGTCCTATTTACTGAGGCTCCTATTTAGCGTTTGAAAAGAAATATCGGAATTTCTGTAAAATAGTTTCTTAAGCAATAATAATAATGTGGCATAGTTTGAAATAAAAGGCCTATTTACTAGATCATAAGCATATCTTAGCTAAAAAAAAATTAGAAGAGACCCTATATGAGGGCCAAAATTTTTTTTAAATTTTTACTTAGCAATTCGTTCCTGTAAAAATACTCTTTTGATGATAATTTTATTGTACTTCTATGCAAAAATATTATTTTGTAATTAGACAACAAGGAGGCTCGTCACGTACAATCTTTAAAACATAATTTGTAATTTTGCATTCGTTTTCGATAAAACGGATACAAGTAAAGAGAACAACAGCAGCATTTGGGGCTGTTCCTTTAAGAACAACAATAAAAGAAAAACTTAATTATGATTTACAAATTCTACGATTTGCATAAGAAATTCAAGGAAACTATTTTCTCCCTCTCTCTTACCCTCTTAGAACATTCTTCTTCTCTTCGTTTAACGAAAACATTTATTGTATTTAAATAATAGAAATTTTGAAAACAAAAACCATATTAGCCTTAATAATAGAGAGAAAGAAAGAGAAAGAGAGAGAAAGAGAGAGAGAGAGAGTGTGTATGTGTCTTTACCATATATACTGAGGCATACATTAAGGCGTTTACCATTCGAAACTATTTAAATTTATACAAAAAACAAATAAAACTGAACTAAATTGCACAAAATGTATGGGTATGAGCAACATACTTTGCAGAGTTACATTTTGTGGGAATTTTAGAAATATTTTCTTTTTTCAACCACAGCAACTACAACAGCATTAAAAGAGAATTGGTTTACTTTTTTGAATAAATCAGGAAATATTAGAAGAAATGTGAGAGAATTTTGTAATTTAAATCTGAAATCAAAATATTTGTTATGTATGCTATGTATGGTTTTAGATTTACTTAAAAGATATTAAGAAGATATTTTTTTTTTCAAAATTTTGTTTTTTATATTTTGATTTTCCTATGAAAGCCTTTAAAGTGATTTGTCTGTGCTCAGAATACATTTCTGACTTATAAAAGATGTCTAATCTAACATGTTTTGTGGTTTGTTTGAGTATAAACAGATAGAGAAAGAAAATTCTAAAAAACAAAGAAACAATTAGAAAAAATCATAATAAAATGATGTATACTTTAAGGCGTACAAAACTTTAATATTTAAAGCCTATATCAAGGGAGTTAAATTTGTGATAATGAGATTTTCAGCTTACTCGTGGTCATTTAGAGCACAAAAGGATTTTTTTAAGGTAGGCCTTTCCTATATTTAAGCATTCGGATACCTGTTTATCTCTAAAAATTTGATATTTTTTCCAGAAATTATTTCAAGATCTGTTTTAGGGGTTTATAAGTATTTTTTGGGTTCTTCAGCAAACCCGTCCACTAGTAATAACATGAGAGATTTACAACATCAGTAGTTGAAGCTTTTGCACTACGCACAATAAATTAAAATTAATCCCCCTTATTATTTCGTTAAACAGAATCGTACATTTAAAACCAAGAACTTAGAACTTTGACAAAAAAATTGGGCAAGATCCACAGTGCGTTGTCCATAGACAAAAATTGAAAATCACTCATCAGGGATATTAATACCGAACACATTTTTTTTCTGTTACTTCTCTATATTGTCACAAAAAAGCGGCAAACTCAACCAATTTGTAATATAAAAAAAAACTATGAAAAAAAATTGTATTTGAGTTACTTCAGAAACATAGCTATAAAATATCTTTTAATTTAGGAAATTTTTAAAAGTTTAGTTTTTTTATTACTCCACAATATTATAAACAGAATAGGAACAAAAGTTTTAAAATTTGTTTAATGTTTTTATATTTTACTGCTTTGATAAAACACTTATTTCAACAATAATTTCAAATTAACTAAACTTTCAAGGAGTATTAAAAAAAATATATATAAGAAATATAATTTTTTTTATTTTTATTTTTGAAACTATATAATATGTTCTATCAGTTAAAAAAATTTCAACCAACTTTGTCCTATGACTTAAGAAATTTGGGAACTTTAAAAAAGCACTATTTAGAGAATTTTTCATAAATTTTATTAATAATTAGTAGCTTAAGGCAAATAAAAATTTGAAAATAATTTGGATTATCAATTTATAAAGTCAGAAATTATTAAAATCATTATTCAAATTCAAAATATGTAGTACAACCTCGAATTTTCGCCAGATTAGATAATTACGTGCGTTAAAAATTTTATTTTAATTGCAGTTTATTTATTTATGTCAGTATCTAACAGAACTCTATGTCTTTTGTGCCCGCTCTTCATGCTGTTGATGTGTATGATGTTTGGTTTTAACAGGATGGTGCAACTTGTCACACATCTCATCCCACAATCGATTTATTGCGTTAAACGTTGGATGGCCGCTTAATTAGAGTAAATGGTGATGTCAGTTTTCTATGTAGCGCCGTTAAAGGCAAGTGTTGTTCCGACAAACCAGAGACAATTGAGCCTTTGAAGGCCAAAATTCGTGATGCCATTGCCGAGATGCGACTCCATACACTCTCAAAAATTGGTCCGATCGAACTGAGTACCGTGAGGTCATCCGCAGCAGTTATATAAATTAAATAATATTTCATTTTGTTAAAAATCAAACCCTTTTTGTTTTAATGCATTTTTGAATTTAAACTTTTAAATGGTTCACATTTTAGATTATTATTTGCAGGCCTATTTCTTAATTTGTGGAATATTATTATTTTTTCAATACATTATTTATTATCTCCATTTTTAAGCTGCTTTTGAAATAAAAATGTCTGAATTTTCTTAGTTATGGGCCTATTTACAGAGTTGTTTTTTTGCTTTCTTTTACGTTCCACTCTAAGACCTTTTCTTATTTATTAAAAATTTTGGAGTGTCATGGTTTATTTACTTTTAACATAATTTTGTTTCTCTTTTTATCCTACTTTTGGGCACAATTTTTTCATTTTCCATTTATTAAATTTTTAATTTTTTAAAGTGTTTTTCAGCAGCTTTTTTTTGGTCTTCACTTGCTTTTCTCAGCTTAACGCACGATTGACCTGAAATTGTAAGTGAAGAAAATACAAAATTTAAATGAAGTAAAGAAATTGGGAAACCAAGTAAAAATGACAGAAATTTCAACAAAAATAAAAATATTTTTTGAAATATTCTTTTTGTTAAAGAAATAAAAGGCAAAAAATTTAATTTAATTTGTTCTACCGTTTTCATTTATGGCTGTTCCGTTTTTCTGTCTTCTTCTTTCTTTTTCTTACTTTACTTTTATTTGTCACTTGCTTTCTTTCTATAGGCTTCTCACTTGGCTGTTGTTTCTTGTGCAGCCTAATGCTCATCATTTTTATATTTCATTCGATTAAAATTCTTTTTTGGTTTCGTACATGGTTTGGCTATGTTCTCCCTTTCTTTGGTGCGTCAAATTTAAATTTATTGTTTTTAAGTCAGAGTCCAGGCTGTGTAATACAATCTTTTTCAAAGGCTATCATCTGCCTTTCAGCTTTTTTGTTTTGTCCTCTTGCTTATTGCTATTTTTCTGTTGCTTTGTGACAATTTAATTTTATTTTGTCATTTCATTTTGTTTTTTTATTGTCTTGGCCCTTAACCAATGTCTCTCTTATATACGTTTACACGAATTGTTGAAAATATAAAATTTATTACAATACACTGACAAATTAAATTAACTTGTTAACGTTTTACTTTCTTTGTTGACATTTCGAGATGTTCGACTATTTACCCAGCAGACACACACACACACACACACACACAAATACATTTTTAATATTAGCCTAAAAGTATGTTGTGCATATATAATTTCCTTTTATATTTAATAACAGCAGGCCAAAGGCATTCGTTATTAAAAATAAAAATTAAAATTCTTAGCATTTTGTAGGCACATATTTATTTAATCATTTTTGCTATTTAACACAAGACAAACCCACCCAGCAGGAGAAGAGTTTAAAATTCTTTTTTAAGCAATTTGATAAAAATAACTTTTATTTATTTACATAGTCGCCTTGACGACTAATACGAGCGGTACTATTTATATTGCGGGAACCGACAACACTAATTTCAATGGCTAAAAGCTGGCAACACCATAATAAAATTTTAAGTTGATGATCAATACACTTTTGCATTCGTTCAAAACATTTCCCGAAGGAAATGTGAGAGAGATGTGTGAGAGCTCGCATTGTCATGATGGAGGATGCTTCGTCTTCGGCGGTTTGTTTTACAAATTTCTCCGGCTTCTCGTGAAATCCGTCCTGCGTTGCTCAAGCAGAACAGTGGACACATGACTCATTCGGCTGAAGAAACAGGCGACCATTTGCTTCGCTATGCATGTTCAACGAACAACTTTTGTTGGATTTAGCTTAGTCTTGGTCTATTGCTGTTTTGTTTCCGGCTCATACGCATATATCCATGATTCGTTGCCTGTCACGATTTTATACACGTCATTTCTTTACACCAATAGACGCGAGCGATTTTTGAGCGATTGATATATTATGGGTATACAACGAGAACAATTTTTTTTTACAACTAAGGATTCATGCAAAATTGTATGTACTGAAGTGGAACTAATGTCCAATGATGATTCTATCTCACAATGTGTCATATGACGATCTTGTATTATCAGCTCACGCACTGTATCGATGTGCGACCGATAATGACGACCACAATTAAACTCACTATGTCAGCGATCTACTGTGGTTTTTATGGTGGCTTATCGTTTTAATCGACGTCGGAAGTTGTGAAAAATCATCCAATGAAAACTTTCTATTGAAATTTCAATTTTTTGGCCAACAATTCTTTTTAAATCACTGTAAACAAAACCAATAGCACTTGTACATCAAAACGTTGAAAGTACGTTTATGCTATAAAATGTCAAACTTTGTTATGGTGTTGCCAGATTTTAGCTATTGATATTAGTTCGTGAAATATATATAGTACACCTCGTACTTAACCCGAAAGGAAAGGATGTGGGAGGTAGTATGGCAACCCAAAATCAAAGCGTTCTTCCAAATAGCCCAGGGGCAGACTCACAATACGTGCTCGATCGTCTTTTTTTCTCCTCATCATCACATTTTCAACAAAAATTAGTATCACTATTCTTCCATTTACAAGGAATTGAACGTATGTCGCACTGGTCTGCAATGATGCCCCTAGCCAGCGTTATTTCCAACTTGCTCATGGAGAGATAGGAAGAGGTCCTTTATTGCACCAGGGCCGAACAGCTTTGCTAGCGAAGAACCCTTTGAGTTAACGTATGTAGTAGCATGACGGCGGTAGTGTCTCCGAGAAAACACTGCATTTGTGTTTCAATGTTTGTGTTTTATGTGATTACTGAGGTTCAAGTTACTCTTGATAGACGTCAGTCCCAGTACCTTTTTTCGTCTTGGAGCCATCAGTGAATGAGTCCATACCGCCAAGTGGTGGATAGCACTATTTACAGACGTCTCTACTTGAAGCATTGCTTTGGTTTCTGTGATACATTTTTAAATAAAACAATTACTATACTTACAATACAAGCAGCCCAGGTTCGAATCCCAGCAGAGAACATGAAGAGAAAAATTGAATTGCGGTTTCGAGTGTTTAATAAAAAGTACTTCACACTGACTTTCCTGAGGAATGATCAGGAAATCATTCTCCCCTATAGAGAAAAAATTACAATGCTACGTAACCTGTTGCCAGTCCGGGGCCGTTGTGGGCCGTGTTTGTATTTACACTCACGTGTCACTAGGCCTGACCAAAGGTATTCTGGTGCCACGGGAATCGGGAGCCCCAGGGATTCCGCTCTCTGCCCGATTATTGGATAGGCCTCCTAAAGTGTTGTATCTCCTCAACTGGGTGCTGTGAACCATATCACGGCAGGAGTTAAGATACTCTCCGACTCCCAAGATATCAAGCTTATAAGTGTCCTACAACACGCCTTCGAATTGTTACTCATTTGCGATATTCACTCGTGGGCATCATAGGTGGTAACATTGGTGGACGCATCGTATATACTTTTGCCATTGGGGCAACGTGTGGTAGAGCTGAAAAACAATCGATAGTTTTGGTTTTGGCTAACCATCGATAGTTTTTTTTTCACTATCGATATTATCGTCAAATTCTAAGGGTAAATACGGAGGCCACTAATGCAGCCGAAATCACATTTGCAAAGCTGTTAACAGTTTCTTAAATTTTTATTTATTAAAGTCAAATAAAGTATGAATTGTAACCAAAGTACGTTCGTACATTCGATTTTGTATTTGACCCAAACATTTGACCCAAATATGTTATTGCCACAAGTATAGTATCGAATGGGCCAACTATCGATAGTTTTGCAGCTTTACCGTGGGGTAAGCCGCACGGCGAAGACTCACGTACACCCAGATGACACCACCAGTTAGCAAGGATCTTCACCAGTACACACAGACATATGGGGGCGAGCTCCAATAGATTAGTCATTTACTAAGCTTGAAAATCAACTTGATTGCTGAAACTAAAGCCGATATGCTCCATAGAGGAGAGACGGTGAAAAAGAAACAGACTCAGACAGTTTAATATTCGACAATAGTTTTGTAATTTTGTTGCATTTTACTGCACTGAAATTACAAAAAATTACAGAATTATCGAATTACTATTGTACTCTCTTTTATATTTTAAATCTCAGTCTTGCAGAAACGCTAAACTAATGTTTTTTTATCAATTTCTTTTTGAAGTGCTTCACACACTTTAAAGTCATTTTAAAAACAGTTTTTCTTCTCTAGATTCCCATCTGTTTCTCTTTAATGTTTAAGTGCCACAAATAAAATCCATAAAAATCAGCATTAGTTTTGCCAATCCCGCATTTCTACTCTTTTTTTCTTTGCAGAGAAAACCAAGAAAAGTTTTTTTTTGTTACACATTTTATGCCTGTGGTTTGAAGGCAAAAAAAATCGTGTTGCTTAACTGAAAAAGAAAAGTGTAGTAGATATAGGCAGGCATTCCTACATTAAGGAAAGAGGGAGTAAAGCGATACTTTAAAGCAGTTATAAATGCTCGTATTATTCATTTTAATATGGTTTTCTTGTTGTTGTTTGTAAATGTAAAACATCTTAAAATCCTTTTATATTCTGTCCTTTACAATAAAAGGCATACAAGTACAAGGGGTTATATTTGAACTTAAAATTCTTCTTAAAAAAACATTCATTTTACTCGTTTACAGGCGATTATCTGAAATTGTACAATGAGAGAGCATGACAGTATGAATGAATAAATGCTTTTGTCTTCCTTTTTTATGGCTTAATATTGTTACAACAACAAGATAACAACACATATACATACATACGTACTTATACATGTGTGATAAGTGTTAGTGTAGAAGTAAAAGTGTTTAAGATGTTTTTAATGGTTTCAAATGAAAGGCTGACTAAAATAAACATATGCTTACGTGAAGGTATTTCTTTACATCTATAGGACACCCTATAGTATAAACTATGTAAGCTATTCGAAGTTTACGCCTTTGAGTTGACGTTAGCAGATTGGTTTTACCTCTACAAGCAAATTCTTTTCATTTAAATGAATCATAATTTATTACAAATTCAGATACTTTCAGAAAATCTTTTATACGTTAAAACTTCTGCAAAAATTCATAAATTTTTTCATAAAATTTTATTCAAAAAAACTTTTGATATACTTCGTGTTTTTTATAGAACTTTAAGTTGGCATTACTTTTCAAGATGGCGAACGATTTAATAGCTGTCAAGTGATTTATTCTCAGCTTAGTTTGGCAATTCATAATGAATAAACTCACGCCTAAATAACGCTTGCGAATAGTGCAATTTTATTTCGAAAATAATGGTGCTGTGCGGAAAACGTATCGCGCACTACGTCCATTTTATCATCGACAAAATCGTCCATCAGTGCAGTTAATTCGATTAACCATGGAACGTTTTCTCACCATGTTTACTCTTTTTGATAACTCGAATCCCCAGAGTCGCTGTACGGTGCGTAAAGAAGAAGGTATTGCTGCTGTAGAGCGTAGCATTGAGGAAGACCCGAATGAGTCCATCCGCCATCGAGCACAGGAATTGGATCTGTGTCCATCCACTTTATGGAAGATTTTGCGAAAGGATCTTGGTTTGCGTGCTTACAAAATCCAACTCGAGCAAGAATTGAAGCCAAACGATCATCAAGTAAGGCGTAGATTCGTCGAATGGGCCCAAAACGAGATTACTGTTGTTCCCGATTTTCATAAGCGAATTTTGTTTAGCGACGAAGCGCACTTCTGGTTGAGTGGCTAAGTCAATAAACATAACTGCCTCATTTGGAGTGAAGGTAATCCTCAAGTGTATGTGGAAACACCGTTACACTGATTGTTTGGTGCGCTTTATGGGCTGGTGGAATCATTGGTCCGTACTTTTTCAAAAACGATGGTGGCCCGAACGTTACAGTAAATGGTGATCGGTATAGAGCAATGATTACTAATTTTTTCATTCCTGAATTGAATAACCATGATGTCCAGCAGAATTGATTTCAACAAGACGGTGCAACATGTCACACAGCTTGTGCCACAATAGATTTATTGAAAGACACCGCTAGACTACTTTCTGTGGGGCTATGTAAAGTCATTGGTCTATGCGGTAAGGCCACAAACGCTTAACCATTTGGAAGACAACATTCGTCGTGTTATTGCCGATATACGGCCACAAATGTTGGAAAAAGTCATCGAAAATTGGACTACATCCGCGCCAGCCGTGGCTGTCATATGCCAGAAATCATATTTAAAATGTAATGTCACAAGATTATCTTTCGGATAAATAAAATTCATGTCAATCGAGTAATCCATCGTTGTTTTATTGCAACTTAAAGTTCTATACCTCTATAAAAAACACCCTTTATTTATTCGTAACGTAAGAATAAATAGGCAAAGTGGTCCATACAGGTAATCTTAGTTAAGAGAACAGGGTGACAGTTGAAAGATATATTGTCATAAAACCAGAACTAGAATGTATTACAGCCGAGTTCGGAAAAACTAATTTTTATGATTTTACAAGAAAACTAAGGTTACATGGTACGCTAAAAAAGAACGAAGTTGATATACCTGGGAAATGATATTGTTTTTCTGAAGAAAGCTATCGAGTAACAAAGGGATTTGTTTTTAAAATTTTCGAAACACCTCCAAAATCTCGAGTTACGATTAAAAAACTGGTGTCTCGGACCCTCATGCACTTATAAGTTTATAAAAAAGAAAAAAGAGAAACAGATCTTTTAAATGAAAAGGAAAAGTTCCCAGAATTTATTCAGAAAATTAAAAATACAAGTGAATTTATCTAAATCTAGATTGTCCCCTTCAAAGTAATCCGCACCGACTGCAACACTATTTTATGCCAGCGTTTGATCCAATCCTCGAAGCATTTTTTATATTCGTTTTTCGGCATTTCCATTAGTGCTTCCTGCGATCTTTCCATTATATCCTCTCGGCTGCTGAAACGGGTTCCTCGAAATGGTTTTTTAATTCGATTGAACAGAAGAAAGTCAAAAGGAGCCAAGTCGGGTGAATTCGGTGGCTGCTGGATGGTATTTGTTACACTTTTTGTCAAAAAATTTCAAATAATGAGAACACAGTGCGAGGGCGCGTTATCATGGTGTCCACAATTCTGGTCTGTTTCGGCGAATTGCTACGCGCAAACGTCTCATAGCGGCCAAGTAATACTCTTTGTTTATTGTCTGGCCCTCTGGAACAAATTCATGATTCATTACACCGTTGTAATCCATGAAAACTGGTTTTTGGTCTCGGCTCATTTAGTGAACGCCATTCACTTGCCTCATGTCTGGATTGCGTGTCGTACTCATAAACACACATTCCAGTAATGATCATTTTGATGTATTTGGGATTGGATTCAGCTTTGCGAACCATGTCTTGCGAGTTCAATACGGTCTCTTTTTTGCGTGAAATTGAAGTCTTTTGGCACCAACTTTTCTGCTAGGCGACGGAAACTCAAATCATTAACCAAAATATCTTTGATGGATCCATAGACTCGTCCGCTATCTCTCTAATGGTTCATTTGCGATTATTGACCAACATTTCTTTTACTTTATCGATGTTTTCGTCGGTTTTCGATGTCGATGGTCTGCCACTGCATTCATCAGCTTCGATTGACTCACAACCACTTTTGAACCACTCGTGCTACTGAAAAATGTCCGTTTTCTTTAGAAAATCGATGCCGAAACAATGTTCGCGCACCATTAAATCTGTTTTTTATGGATATTGGTCCGATTAGTATCAAAATTAATTGTCTGATCATTTTCTTTTTACATTGGTAGGTGTAGGTGTGATTAACAGTCCACTTTCTTTGGTATTTTTAATAGAAGCGTCACTTTAAAACTTAATGGTTTAATATTCTTAGCTTGGTATGCAGGTATCAGTGCCACTGTAGGTTGTTTTCCAGAATGTGCAGATAGACAGTTGTCCTGAGCACCAGTGCTATACTAAGCTGGCTTGCCACTGAACTTCTTATAAAGCAGAGGGCTTAGCTGTACTCTAGTCACGCTGCGATCCTTGGGGACCACAGAAATATTCGAGTCGACTACACGGTCTCTCATAACTTTCTCGACAGGACATTTGACCTCAAAACACCTACTAGATATTTCTCGTTTAACGGTTTAGAGGTTCCTCGAAATGTCTTTGTGGTCTGTACTGACGGCTCTACGATATGGGACAAAGTGGGCAGTGATATATACGGTGTTCTGACTTTGGACTGTCTTATAGGTGTCCTGACCACTGCAGTATATTTCAGGCGAAGGTCGTGGTCATCTCGACCTCTATCCTCTTCCATGGTAATCTTGGATCATTAGAAAAAACTCTCATATGAGTTTCGCAATACAGGGATACTGTCGGAATTTACGTTGATAATGAACTGGCTAGGGCGGGTACTGAGCTCGCATTTTCCGAACGTGAACCTAACATTGGTGTTCCAATTGCTTCGGTTAAGCTGGATGTATGGCGAGTCTCAAATTTGTTGGCGGTTTGAGAGCACGTGCGGCATCGCTAAGCTCTGTTACCCAAACTGAATAAGAAAAAGATTTAACGTCTTCTTTCCTTGA
This sequence comes from Wohlfahrtia magnifica, assembly GCA_023159175.1. NCBI lineage: Eukaryota > Metazoa > Arthropoda > Insecta > Diptera > Sarcophagidae > Wohlfahrtia > Wohlfahrtia magnifica. The sequence goes on from JAKWBJ010000536.1 coordinate 8,427,885, forward strand.
ATCGCATAGCCATTCATCGTACTATTTATTATTGGTTACAACGAGCCTGATAGAATACGATCAAAATTGTAAAACATCGGTACTTGGCTAGGTGGCTTTTGCAAATGTCAAGTTATGACGCTGATATTTAGTGGGAATATCAATAACAAGGGTACCAACTTAAAAAAAAGAAAAAACTCAAGTCGGAACAATGGAACTACCAAACGTGGGTTATTCCGAAAACTTTTTGATCAAGGTAGTAGTGATATTTAAAAGAAAAAGTTTACGTCAATAAGCCAAGAACAATTCAAAAGTTGAATAATGAGATAAATCGACACACGATTTCACACACAATTCCTCAATTACATCTCAGATTCTTTGAAAATATGGACGGAGGGATAGAGTCGAAGCCGTGACGATCATTTAGTCGATATATTGTTTCACACATAATTGCCATAGAGCCTTCTACCATAATAAAAATATTAAGATAATTCTCTGAAAACTCTTTGTTTTATTTACAATTAACTTCCTGAATTGTAGTGTGATCACCTTCATTCACTTTTGATGAGGTGCATTACACCATTTGCTAATCCCCTTCTATAGGGAATCGTAGTCCGGAACTTTACCATCACGTTATAGTATTGTGCTGTGTAGTCAACTCTCTGAAAAACTGCTATCTTTTTAAGACTCAAATTCGAATCGCCCCACCGCTCAATCGACTGTAGGCGCTGACTGACCCATCATAGAATCTAAATTATTTAGTAGCACTACTGGTATTCAGTATCTCTACTAACATTACCAGTAAACCTTCAAAAATTTCATTTTAGCCGGCAGGTTGTCATTGGCAAACGTCTATATTCCTTACAAAACCACTTTATGTCATGACAATTGTTTATCATTTGTTTTTGCATACGTATGCACGAACATATATATTTTTTGTCCTGTCAGTATGTCTTTATTTTTTTTCTTTCAACATTGAATTTTTCTTCTAAAGTATTCGTGTAAAAATGTTTTATTTACAAGTATTTTCTTAAGGGGGGATATGGGGATGGATGTTTTAATAATGTTTTCTGCTCTATTTGATGATACTTTCTATGCATAAGTAAAACATATGTCCAACAACATCTTTAAATGTGTGGAGACCATTATGTTCTACTACTCCTTCAAAATATTTTTTATTTATATTTATATGACATTATGTTGTTGTTGTTATTTTTTTTTTCTTCTTTATGTTCCAAAAGAACGTGTTTTTGTTTTTATTTATTTAATATTTGACAGAATAATATTTTTTATCTCGTCATGACAAAATTTGTTATATTTCGGAATGGAAACACTGTAGCAGTTCATAAACCTAATGAGCGAAGACATACAAACGTACACTCGAAACATGGAAAACAAGGAGGGAAAAAAAGAAAATAAATAAACCAACAGCAGAGAAGGGAAATAATAAAAATGAAAATAAAAATGTGTTGTAATTTGTCATTCTTTGTTTTTGTTTTACAAGTAAGTGCGTAAAGCAGAGGATGGCCAGGAATACAGACAGACGGACGAGCGGACAGACACTAAAACATGTATAAACTTGTACTTCATAAATGCATGCAGAAGTTTGTTTTATTTTTCTAACGGACAGTCATGAATTTTCCATTTTTTCCCCTATATTTTTCGTCTTTTCTTCAGTCTATTGCCGTTTATGTATGTCTGCCCGTGATTGTGTGTTTGTGTTCATACAATTGCGCTTCAAGTATGAATTATTAGCCCTGCAGGGAATTTACTACATACTTACTTACACATTTGCCCATAGAAATGCTTCCTCTTTCTTACTCTTTTTAAAAACATTTTGCATATGGCATAGGAAATGAAAACAAAACGGAAAGAAAATGCCACTGAAATAAATATAAAAATGGGAGTTTTTTGAATGGAAACTGTGGGACAAATGATTATGAACAGAAATGCGAACATAATTTACTCGCCAAAAAAAATATTATTAATGGTCTTCTACATGATGTAATGAAAGTCTAATTCTTTTGCAACTATTTTAATCGGTTAACACAACACTTACCGTCTGTAAGCCAAGGACACTTAAAAGAAAATGAACATATTTTAGAAAGTGATAGTGAGCGGTCTAAACTTCTATGCCATTATCAAGAATCACGGGGGTAATAAATAATTTCTCTTCTTTTGTAAGATTTAAAATACTTTTTTTTAATTTAAGATGACTTTTTGAAATTATTATCTCTAATATTACTTTTCATTATTTTTTTCTTTGCAGGTATGTCCAGCAATTGATACAATTGACTGTTTAAATAGTAATCACGTCAGGTATCAGTATCAGCATTAGATATTCTCTTGATTATTTTGAAAAGGGCTACATAATTGAAATTAGAGGGTAATTGAATTGGTTCAAAGTTTTAGATCGACAGCTCGATTTTGCAGTATAAGCCAAAATCTAAATGAATGACTGTTACTCATACTCACTCATAAATTCTTATACTTTTAAATTACACATCATTCACATTCAACTACTCTTACTCACTCATACTCACAATAACGTTGATTGCACAATATAAATGAGTATAATGAGTATAAATCAAACGTCGTACTCATACTCATAGCTACTCATACTCATAGCTACTCATACTCATAGCATTCATTAATTTCTCAGAAAATACAAGTATTATATACATATATACATATATACATATATACATATATACATATATACATATATACATATATACATATATACATATATACATATATACATATATACATATATACATATATACATATATACATATATACATATATACATATATACATATATACATATATACATATATACATATATACATATATACATATATACATATATACATATATACATATATACATATATACATATATACATATATACATATATACATATATACATATATACATATATACATATATACATATATACATATATACATATATACATATATACATATATACATATATACATATATACATATATACATATATACATATATATCATATCATACTCAACATTATGGGATGAAATTTAAATCCTGGCTCGCCGAATTGGAAACGAGGGAGTTCATTCCTTAAACCATAGCGATTAAGCAGAAGTACTTATAGAAGTGCTACTTTTCGATGACAATATTATTAGTTGAACTACAGATTGATTAATGATTGTGAAGAAATAGTTGAACCTGTTATTTTAAAACAAATTCGTGAAATTAATGCTTTTTAGAATGAAATTTCCAAGTAGATTACATTATATTTTTTTTATAGACAGGGACTAAGACCATATGCTCTGTGTAGTGTCTTCTTTGGAAATCGAATCCACGTCTTTTACGCTTGCAGACTACAAGAGTAACAACTAACTAGATATTGACAACTTGAAATCAGTAATATAAAAGGAGGTCTCCATAAAAATAAAAAGTGACCAATTTTAATAATTTTAAATTTGAGAGAAAAGTAGGTAGTTTTTTACTAAAGTGTTCACTTGTCATTTTCACTTCTTCCTCCATTTTTAAACGTCTATCTCTAATTCGATATATCATCATATATCATACTCATTTTGCATCGTCTACGATGATGAAGTTCTTCAAGCCTTAGAGTATGAATGCCTCTGAGAGGCAATTGCAATGAGAATGAATGAGTATGAGTAAAGGAATTTATAAATCATGATTCGAGTATACTCTTACTATCAGTTTTAATTGCTGATTTCTGGTTGGTACTGCTGCAATCCAAGTAGCACTTGTATCTTATAAGACTTATGATCCAAATTGTTACACAAAATTTAAATTGTCTTATGGTCATCGTGGATAATCCCTATTGTTGAGAGCTTTGAAAAATGTCTACGTAACTATTGCCAAAGCTTCTGCTACTAATAGGTTCACAGTTAAAATTGTCATGTTATTTCAGCCTAGGCCTGTTGTTGAATAACCCGAGCATGAAATAAACACTTTACGTGCTCATCCATTATTTGGTTGAAGATAAGGCGTTTTTTAACATTGGTTATAATTAAGCTTACCCGATGGCCTTGATATCGCTTGATTTACAAGAATTTTGACAGCTTGTCAAGAATTAAAAAAAATATGGTGTGTCAAGGTTTTTTAAAATATTCCTTAAGCAAAGTTTTGTAAAATGCTTATTAAAAACCTTAAAATATTAATCATTAATAGCATATATGTATGTGCCGTTTTGATCGATAATCGTTTGCCATTTATGGGATAGAGACATTATTCCATCCACGCAAAGCTTTTGGACTTTCTAAGCGAAAAACTGATCCAATTTCCTTTGCAGCCATCCACGGAATTTAAATTTACACCATTGAGAGATTCCTGCAAATAATAAACTGAAGGTGCAAGCTCCGGGCTGTATGGTGGATTTATCAAAACTTCCAAGCCAAGCTCTCTCAGTTTTTGTCTGGCGTTGTTATAACGAAACACAACTCGTTTCCTGTTGATCAGTTCTGGCCGTTTTAATTGAATTGCTTGCTTCAATCTTGTTAATTATTGACCATAAAGATCAGAATCAATAGCTTGGTTGTAGAAGCCCGGAGTAAAAATAATTTCCCCTCAATTTCACCAGATTTACAGTACTACCCATCTCGGGTAGTACTGTCTGTGCTAACGTCTTTGAAGCTTAACCTTGCTTCGTCCAAGATCTTTTTCGCACATTATTATCGTATGAGATCAAATTTGTATCGCCAGAAATCATTAGAGACCATCAAGTAATAGTGTTGCCTAATGCGGTTAATATTACCTGAGATATGACATCTACTGACAATATATAACCAAAGTTTTTTGATCATCAACATTTTTGACTCTTAAGTTTTTTTTTTTCTATAAATGTTAAGAATTTTGCAATGTTGAATCTGGCAACCCTACTTATACTTATACTACTACACTGTGTCTAGCGATGCCTGTTTTTTATTCAGGAGGCGTAAAATTATCTAAGATTTGAACAGCCTGTAATGTAGAACAAGCACGATTCTTACGTACAAACACACATCCCCTACACGTCCTTAGCCCTCACGGAACTCTCCCAATTATATTACTTCATGGGAATGGTGAGCCTTTTATGGCTATTCATCGCCGCTGTATTCACTATTTGAACTGTTCCTTTGGATGGATTTTTACTGTGACTCGGCGTCACGTGACATTCGATTTAGTCTGAATTGATTCACTGGGGTGGATACGTCACCCAGTGAAACCCTATTTCTATCTAAACATTTCCACCTAAAATTATCAAGAACCTTACATTCACACAATATGTGTAGCACTATCTCTGATGTCTGTGAGCACAGTCTACAAGCATCTACATCTGTGATCGCCATCCTCTTTAGCCCACTATCCAGGTTGATCTCCACGCATACAGAAATGGCCATGGACTCAGCTTGGAAGACACTTTTCACAGTGTAATCGATAAGTCTCGATTGGGCCAATGAATTATGGAGCCAGCTTAGATCAAACTCGCTTCTATCTAAGGCCCCAATAAATCAACAATTCTTTTTTTTTTTTCGTGGTACCAGCACAATGCACTGCTTGAGTAAGGGCCATCCCCTAAGTGCTGAACTCAAAAAAAAACCCGGTCCGGAAATTACACTCCGAATCTCCTGCCAAAGCACAGATTCAGAGACATAAAATCCAGGATCGAGAAAAAAATCCAACCGTTTCAATGTTAGAAGTATTCAGAAATATGTTCTTTGTTAACACTAGTAATGCCTATTACTTAAAGAGTCCTCAATATGTTAAACGTCAGAATTGTTAAATGAAAATTTTTGGCTAAACTTCGCCAACGTCATAAAGTTCGTAGATTTTTAGCGGTAAAGGGTGTGAAACCTGAATCACTGATAGAGCTCTTATAAAGGGTCCGCCAAATAAATTTTTTTTGAAAACGCTATAAAAAAACTACTGAATATTTTCTCAAATTTCTTTTTTTATTTGAAAGTACAATCCTTCTGGTTAATAATGGAAAATAACTTCAATCAAATGGCTGCCTCGGCTGGCCATGCAGTAGCCTACACGATCGGTCAAACTTTTAAGCACATTATCGATTGTGTGCAGCTGTATTTCATCAATGGCTTCACGAATATTGTCCTTTAAAGTGTCAATTGTCTCTGGCTTGTTGGCGTAACACTTATCTCTGACGGCACCCAACAAACAGTCGAACGGTGTCATATCGCAGCTCCGAGGTGGCCAGCTCTGCGATCTTCAAAAACAGGGCGCAAAACATCGAGTGTAGCTTCGGCTGTGTGGCACGTAGCGCCGTCCTGTTGAAAACAAATGTTGCTAATATCCTCCTCTTCAATTTTTGTGAACAAAAATTCGTTCAACATGCCCGATAATGATTGCCATTGACTGGATAATTGGGCCACTCCTCGCCCAATTATGCCTCTGGACCAAAATCCGCACCAAACAGTGACTCGTCTTGGGTGTATCGGCTTTTCAATGTATGCGTGCGGGTTTTCTGTGCCTCAAATGCGAAAATTTTGCTTGGTTACATACCCGCCATGATCAAAATGAGCTTCATCTGAAAAGATGCTTTTTTTGGCAAAATCGACATCTTCTGTAAGTCAATCGTAGGCCCAGATTCCCAGCGTTGTTCAAGCATATACACAACCATATTCGTTCAGCGGAAGGATAAAACTAATAATCTGTCAAATCAGACATGAGCTAAGTCTTACTATTCACGAAATAAGCACTAGTTGAAAAAAAGAACGTTAGATGGCGGACCCTTTAACAAAATTTAAAGTCTTTTATTAGAAATACTTGGAATAATTGGAAAAGCGTTATTATGTCTTTAAATTAACCAACATTAAAACATAAGGCACCTTTGAACATTATTTAAGGCTCAATTAGTCTTGACTTCACATAACGCCATAGTTGGAACGCAACCAACTAACCTCACCACTGTAGCGGCATAACCGACCAATTTGATTTTGGTTGTCTCAGCTATGATAACGCTTATAACGTTATGTTAAGTCACGTCTAATTGAACATTTTGTAATAAACGGTACGGATCAGATATTTCATGGTTGTTTTCATATAATCTCAACCTTGCTTAGACCTTTAAAGCAATGGAATTTCAAATGAGTTTCCATTGCGCTTCAAACAAAGGCAACTTCAGCAGTTTAATGCTTTATTTACTGACTCCGAGCAAGTAAGCCTCTATACTTGGATATGTCTTAAAAACGTTAACTAAATACCAGCTTTTTGAATTAAAAACAGGAATTTAATTTATATTTGACGCATTTTTAAATAATATTTCCAAAAATTTTATTGTTAACAAATAAATGTTTCTTTTCAAGAAAAAAAAGAAAAATAGCAGCCCCTAAAAGATGACTTAATATATTAAGAAAATTTTCCCCCTCAAAGTAGACTTCTTATTTTAATATCTTAAATTATATTTTATCATTAAAAAGAAATCTCTTTCGATTCCTCTTTTAATATAATTTCACTTTTTTTTGGCAGTCTATTAAAAAGCGAAAAAGCGTTTAAAAAAAGAACAAATTGAAAAATAATTTGTAAAAATTAAACACTCCATTAAATATGATAAACGAAGGCAGAGCAAAAACAAATATCGGGGGATTTGTGCAAAAACGCCTTCCTATTCAATCAAAGATATTCTTGCTTTAATTTTTGGTGAAATTTTTTTTTTTTGCCTCCCAATTTTTAATGAAGTAAATCCGTAGAAAAAAATCTCTTACGCAGTTCTTACAAGGAAAAAATTAAAATGAAGAGAGAAATTTCACTGCTTTATTATGAGCGAAAAACAGGAAGGAGAAGAATACTCGTACAACAGACTTAAAATGTCATCAATCATGCAATTGCGAAGAAAAAAAACAAATAAACGAAAAAAATTACAGGGAAAGTGAAATTTTTTAAAAGAAAACCAGGGGGATAGTGGTTGGTAAGCGGTGTAGCGCTGCGAGTACATGAAGTATAAGCATTGAAGCATAAACCAGATTATGATGTTCAAGGAAAATGAACAAAATTAATAAGAAAAAGAAGAAGAAGAAAATTATTGTTTAAGTGTGTGAGTGTGTGTGTGTGTGTATCCTTACGACCATGAAACACTTACACAAACAACCACAATCTCTTCATTTTTCACAATTTTTCTTCTTCTTATTGTAATATTATCTTGAGCCCACCAGCAGCAAGCTGGGCGTCTTCATTTTCATCATCATCATCATCATCGCCATCATTATCATCATCATTGTTTTTCTAAAGCCATCTCCAGCTGTGTAAAATGCTAATTTTTTTGTGGTTGTTGTCGTTTTACTAAATAAATCCTTAACGTAACGAATATGTGTGCGGTTGCATTGGTTAAGAGCGAGCGACAGAGACAGAGAAAGAAAACCCCATGTGTAACTGAGTATTTGCACAACCACAACAACCTTTCTTAAGCAGCCTTTGCTGTATACTAGCACCGCAAGCAATAGCTATGGAGAAGGCTCAGTGTCTTAAGAGTTTCACTTGCTTTATTCTTACTTTCAGTCCCAAAGCGGTTGTTCTACTTCTGCTGGTTGCTGTTGTTTTTCTTCTTCTTCTCCTGTGCTGATTGCCGAGGTTTCACTTTCATTCAATGTCTTATTCTTGTTCTTGTTGTTATTCTTGTAAAGGCTTTGGCATTTACTTTCTCTTCTTTAATTTGTTTGTAATACTGATGGTCTTAAATGATCTATTTGAAAAGTTTTTGTTTGAAATTAAATAGATACCCTACAGAATACACTGAAAGACAGGCTGGTGCCAATAAAATCTGTACGTAAATGTTTCATTATAGAATACAGGTTTAAATAAGTGCAGAAATTTAATTTGATTACAGACACGTAGACACTGTTCATAGTGCTGACAGCACCGTTGTAAGTCAACGCTTAAACTGGCAGATCTATGAGTAATTTTGTAACCATATGGGAACTTATGTGACTGCAAAGCTACATTATTATTTATTAGTATTGTTTTGAAATCATATCTTCAGATATACATTTTTTCTTAGCTAGGGGTCAGAGCCTATGTAAGAGAATAGAATCATTCTGTAAATCATGACACCCGCTTGCAATGTGCCAAAATAATGCTTTGGCCGTGAATTAGCTATAAGCCACAGCCTTAAGTGGCTGCACCGTAAATAGGAAGAAAGCAAGATCTTGGCTTTCCCGTCATATTTAAGTTAGATTCGTTAAAAAGAACCATTCGCAGACGAGACTGAAAGCCACTGTCACCATATATATACCCTGTCACCTTATCCTCCTCAGCACCTAAGTGCCCACAGTCATTGATATAGCAGCCGTCTTTAAATGCTGAGTGACAACGGTTTACTTTCTTACTTAGATCACTAAGTGTACCACGTTTCACCAGAAAAAATACCGGATTCTTGTACGAGAGCCAGGCTCTCTATGAATTTATACCTCGTCTTTTACTTTTCGATGAGACTTCCATCGAGGCAATACTAGCAAGTGCTATTTCCATGTCGAAAAGAACAAAGCTTAAGTTGAATCTATTGTGCAGATTCGTATACTATTCTGCAGACTCGTATAATAAATCCATTATTTGACAGAACGTAGCCTCACACCGATCTATAACAGATTTGATCGCCTTGTACGACACTGATGTTTCATAAGCAGAACTATCGATAAACGATGAATAGGAATGACACACTTACAATTGGCCTTGATAAAATCACCGATAGGGGTCGTGCGAACACAGTCGATTTTTCCGAACGTAAGACACAATGTCAAGGTTTGGAAACTGCATACTCCTTTAGTGTAGAGACCATTTTGTGGTACACGGACGAGTCAAAGACGGAAAGTGGTACAGGCGCGTAAGTGCTTGGCCAAGAAGGGAATATTTGGAACCTATGGCAAAACTCGCCAGCATATTCCTGGCGGAAGTTTGTGCAATTGCGAGATGTACTTAATTTAACTTGAGAGGAATATAGAGAACAGGACAAAGCCATACAACCTGAAAGCCAGACCGTCATTCGAGCACTTGTCTCCGAATAGGTTAGCTCAAGGCTAGTTTGGAAATATCTGGGTAAACTGAACTCGATTATGGCATGAGATGTGTGGCAAGTTGCACCATTCTATTGAAACCAAACATCGTTCACATAAATACCATGAAGAGCGAGCACAAAAAGTCAGTTATCATGGTGCGATAGGTGTCTCTATTGACGGTGACGGTTTCAAAATATGAAATATGAGCCAGTGAAGCCTCTGCTCTACCAGCCGCACCAAATAGTCACTCGTTATGGCTCATTGGCTTCTGTAAGACCACGTTTGGGTTTACTGAACCCAAAACTTTAGCAATAAATTTGTGTATACCGGGCACTGTTGGTCCTTCTCTGCGACCAAATTTTGTACGATATTTTCGTGCAATATCCGACCAAGCGTCTTAGTGTTGGAAATAAATTTCCAATAAATCCCAATGTTGCGTAAATCGATTCCTTTCGTTCAGTGAATTTTGTGACAGAGTAGAATGACATAATTTTGCCAGATTCGAAATAACTACTGGTTCAAATTTAAACCGTTAGTTGACCCACCCGACATATGTTTTTCTTTAAATCGTACAATTTCTTTAAAATTTTTATTTCAAATTTGTAGTATAGAGTCTTAAAAATGTAAATCTAATATTCGCTTTAAATTATTTAATACTCTTTTTCGCTCTTTGATTTATTAGCCTTAATTTATGCTTCATTGTCTCTAATAACTTTTATGATAATTTTTCCTTTTCTTTTCTCATTTTATGACTCTTAAAGCCAATCAACTAATCAATTATGCAAATTTTTTTAAAAAATAAAACCAATAAAAAAGGAGCAATAACTCATCTTATAGCTTTTAAAATAATATCTTAGAATAATAGAGCGTAGAAACTAAAACAATAAACCCTTAAGAAAATTATGTCACTTAAGAAAAATTCCCACTTAAGGGAAAGAGCGAGAGAGAGTGAAAGAGAGTAAAAGTGTTAAACACACTTAGTGGCTGTTACACTTTCTCAAGTTACAGGACATTTTTTTTAGTTTTTTTTGGTATTGTTTGACTGTCTTTGTCAGCTACTTCTGCATAAAAATCTCATTATCGTTGTCATTAATTTAAAACTTAAATTGTAACTTTTCCTTGGCGGGTAATGCCTACTTTTAGGCATTTTTTTCTGTTTGTTTGGCTTTTACAACCTCAACAGTAAGCCAAAGTATTTAAATTTGTTTTTTGCAGAAGTTTATTTTTCCGTAAAACGTCTTAAGTTTGATTTGTGTTGTTGTTGCACCCACTCTCCCTTTCACTTTTTCAAGTTTCATTAAATTTTCTTAAATAATTCTTTGTTGCATACTTTAAGGCCTTAAGAATTTCGAAGAAATTTAAATTTTTTTATCGTTTTAAGCGGTTTAAATGATTATCAAATAAGTGATTATGGCTGTTATTTGATATACCGACATGCTTTTCTTTTCTTCTATTTTATTCAAAAATAAATTTTAAAATTTATGAGCAATTTATACATTTTCGTAATGGTTTTAGGAATTTTAGCAGATTTTGTTGTTTCTTATTTGGGCGGCGGAAAGAATTAATATTACAAGCAGTAAAAATGCCATTATTATTAGCTTGAAGCATCTAAAAAGCCAAGGCAATTAAGAAGCTAGATGAACATTAAAAATAACATTAAATTGTCTGAGACTTTAAGAAAGGAATTACCAGACATTATGTCGATTAGGATTGGTATCTGTTCAATGCATCTCTGCAGTATTGGGAGGAGGAAAATGTGATAGATCTTAAACTCGTTAAATACGGTGGCTGAAGGATGGTTGTTGCGTTATTTTAGCAATTAATCAATCAATACATAGAATTGCAAGAGGACAATATGGGTTTTACTTACTGAGCAATGAAGTTTGCGGCATTTCCTCTTTTGGCACTACTAATTTTCCAGCAGTTCCTGAGCAATGCTTTTTTCTCCGTTACTTCTCCACTGCTTTGTTTTAAATTTCCGTAAACAGGTTTATTTTAGAGCTGAGTAAAGGGTGGTCCAACCAGTACTCACGAGGTTAATTGTAAATAAAACAAAATATTTTAGGAGAATTATCTTAATATCTTTTATTCTGAAGCATCTATGACAATTATGTATGAAATAAAATATCGGCCATATGTTCTCCACCTCTTAGGTGGCACACTTCTATCCGTCGGTCCATATTATCAATGACTCTGAGACATAATTGAGGTTCAGTGTCATTAATGTGCCGGATTATCTCATCCTTTAGCTCTTGAATTATTCCTGACTTATTGATGTACTCTTTTTCTTTTAAACATCCCCAAAGAAAGAAGTCTAACGGTATCAAATCACATGATTGTAGCAGTCATTAAATTTATCGCCCAAAAGAGCTGGCTGTGTGGCAAGTGGCACCATCCTGTTGGAACCCCATATCGTCCAGATCCATATGCTCAATTTTTGGCCACACCAAGTCCGTTATCATCTAGCGACAGCTAATACCATTCACAGTAACTGTTCGGCTGCCCTCATTTTCAAAGAATTACGGCCCGATAACGACGCTAGCCCATAAGCCGCATTAAGCAGTCACTCTTTATAGATGTATTGGCTTTTCAACAATCACTCGTAGATTCTTATTTGCTCAAATACGGAAATTCTGCTTGTAAACGAATCTACTGAGATGAAAGTGTACCTCGTCGCTGAAGATGATGCTCTTCGTAAAGTCATTATTCGCTTCTATCTGTTCAACTAGACATTCGGCGTATTGACGACGCTTGAGATGGTCAGTAGACCTTACCTCTTGAGTCAATTGAATCTTTTAAGCGTGTAAATTCAAATTTTTATTCCGAACTCACATCAGTGATGATCATGAGATGTTCAATTGACGGCTCTTCTGCCACCCTATCGCGAATAACAGCAATGTTTTTCACAGAACTAACTGGGCGAGCATGCTCAGGTGTTTTCACATTGACAGAACCGGTTTGCTGAAATTTGCGCATGATTCTCCTGATTGTGGACGATTATGCCGACCAAAAAAATCAAGAAGTGCACGAATGCATTTTGATCTGAACGCCCAGTTTCGTTAAAGGCTTCAACAATTTTAAAGCACTGCTCAATTGTGTACCTTTCCATAGTTTAATTTGTCAAACACTGAAATAAAGAAACGTCAAGTTGGGCAAAAAGCTTGCCGTAAAGTTGGGACTCACAATTAAGTGCTTTATGGTTGGACCATAGTAGATGATTAATCTACTGCAGCTTGCTGCCATATGATTGTGTGTTGCGGTGAAGATCCTTGCTAAGTGATGGTGGTGGTGATCCTTACTTAAGATTGTAATTTTCATCTTCACTTCTTCAAATTTTATATAACCCTGTGCGACTGTACAGTAACAAATTAAATTATTTCCATATAAAATCTTTTTTTTTGCCTTTTTCTTGTCAAAAAATTTTGTAGTTCATTTTAACTAGAAAAACCATTTCATAAACATTGGGTGTGTCACGGTGTAGTGATTAGAGCACAGGAATAAAAGACTGGCGGCACAGGTTCGAATCCAGGCAGAGGACGTGGCAAAAATAATTTTATTGCGGTTTCGAGTGTTTAAGAAAAACACCAGACAAATCCGTTTAAGGAAGCCCCCCTAACCGTCCATCTTATCTCTGGTGATAATGACAAACATCAGACGAATGATCAGGTTTAATCATACAATTAGCTTGAAAATCAACTTTATTACAGAAACTGAATGGAGTGACGGAGAAAAAAATACCTTCCCGTTAGGAGAGTACTGCGCAGCAATCTCCAAAGTTTTCTGATGGTTCGACTTGTCATGCCTGCCTATCCACACTCCCAGTCGCTTAGCAGTTAAGGACGCCTCATAATTTATTAGTATGGATTAGAGAATTATCTCTAGAGCCTTATTTGATGTGACTCGCTCATCCCCAAATAGCATGTACGATGCACATTTTGCAATGTTCCTCCTTACCATATAAGAGTAGGTGATAATCGGCTGAATCACGCCCCTGTACATTTAATGACACATTTACCCGGGTGGGCAAATACATTATAGTTTTCCTCGTGAAAAGAAATACCTTAGAATTGTCCAGGTTCACATTAAAACTCCTAGGTCTTGTTCATTTGCAGATTAAACTAAAAGCCTTCTCGGCTTTTTAACATAGTTTATTAAGGTTCCCTCCCCTCTAAGTTATTATAATATTAAAAATTCATGAATAACCATTTCTTTATTTCTTAAATACTGTTACGAAAATAAATATAACACATCAGCGCCTTTAAAACTTAACGGATATAAAATAGAGGATAGGAGAGCGTTTAAGACATTTCCGGAACTTTCCAAACTCTAGGCAATTAAGTATATAAGGGGGCTGCTTTACCTACGTCAAATAGTTATCGTTTTGCTGTCATAAAGTAAAGTGGTTTTTAGGCGTAAATTAAAGGTTCGTATAAAAGAATATTGAGTGGAAGAAAATTAAGTTGCTGGGTTAAGATAAACTGTATAAAGATAAAGTGAGGAAATGAAAACTGAAAAACAATAACAAAGTGGTGTTTATTTTGTTTTGACGCAACTAGAGAAAACTCAAAATTTTTAAAAATATTATATTGGGTGTTGATATTCTGTGATCATAATTGCTTTATAAATTGACAAAATTTACAGATTCTTAAAGCACTTCGTCACATTTTTTGATCACTTTTTGAAAACGGCAGAAAAAGGACGTTTTTTGTCAAACTTTTTTATTTTTCTGCTTTTGGCAAACACGTATGGAATACAACACGAATATTGGTATAGACAGACTTTATTTTGGTAATAAACCTCGTCCTTGTTCGATTATAAGTTTTTGCACTCATTTTGTAAAAAATTAAAAAGTATTTTATTTACAATATGAAGTGTATGTGTTTACTGGGTTATATGAGAGACCGAGTTGCTAAAGTGTTTATAGGCCATTATTTTTGGTTTTTCTTATGACAACAAGAAAGTTTATGTTAAAGAGTCTGAATGGAAAAGAAGGCCTTTTTAACTACACCTTGGGGTAATATTATAAATTCAAAAACAAATTTTTCTTGAATTTCTTTTTATTTTGTGACAAAAAAAGGAAGAAGAGGAAATCAAATAAAAATTGTTTGTTTATAACCAAAGTAAAACCAAGTAACCTTAGTGCTTTAGGCCATGTTAATACAATATAATAAAAAAATTTATAAAAATTTCAAAATATTTTTATTAAAATTTAAAATTATTTTTACTTTAAGAAAACTTAACGTCATACTTTGCTTTAAAATTTTATGTATAAAAATCTGTTTTTTTTTTCTTATTTTGTTCTTTTTACTATCAATAAACGAAATTCATTACTTGTTTTTATTTTTTTATTTATTTTTATTTCTTTTTTCATATTAAATTTAATGGGGATCTTAATTAATTAATTGTGTTACAAAAAAGGAAATAATGTGTGTCAATAGCAAGCACCAACAACAATTTATAAAGGGAAAAAACTATAAAAAACTGCTTAGAATCCTATACACACACACACACTTACAACGACGATCCACTGTTATGTTGACCCCATTTTAATTAATAGAATTATGAGCTGCTGCTCCTCTGGCGTTTAAATTAAACTCTTTTAATGAATTCAATAAAAAAGATAACAGGAATACACACAGTTTTCTCTCTCTCTCTCTCTCTCTCTCCCTTTTATTCTCTTTTATATGTTACTAATAAACACATAATACAATACTCACACACACATGCACAAGCAAACGCCTACGCTCAGCGTTGCCAAGTGGGCAGACTTATCTGTATTTTGCAGCTTTTTGAGGCATTGAGCAGTTTTTAAGTTTTTTGTTAAAAAAAAATCACTTTTTCTCTTAATTGTGCAGATTTTGCAGTTTTTAACGTTTTAATTTTTATACTTTCAATTTTGTTATTTTAATCACGATTTCTAAAGTCAGAATTTCACCATATTTTCTTAATATAACTGTGGTGAGGCTAGTTCGTACCTCACCACAGTAACAACGACAAAGTAATTATCCCTTATTTGAAGACTGATCATTTAGAAAGAGAATCTTCACACAGTGTGTGATACTCACGCTTATGTCTAAGAAAGAATTTTTTTTTTTTTTTGGTAAAAGAACAGTGGGATCACAATACATACTTCGTAAATAAAACTAACAAATAAAACTCATTCATACACTTACGTAATAATGTGGTCCCTACCTTTGTTTTTTTGTCAAAAACAAAAAAAAATATATTTCTAAAAGGACTACGCAGATTTAAAAAAGTTGTAGCTTCACTTGAAGTGAATTTTACCGCGGAATTTCTGAACCGATTTTGAGTTATGCGAGTATATTGTTGTGCAACCTCTACCAATTTTAAAATAACCCTATATATCGAAAACAATAGCTAACACAAGACGCGGTTAGGACCACTGGATTCAGCGAACTCGAATACGGTGTACTGGCTGGGGGCCCCGCTTTGTCGGAAATAAAGTATCAAATTTGAACACAGTCATTATATCACTAAATTTGTTGTGAATAAAAAATACACTATGAATTGGATTATTGGGTATGTGCTGTAAAACGAAATCCTGTAAAAATTTTAATCGAATGAAACTTCAAATTGCTATAATTTTCAAATCAGACAAAATTTATATACTTTTTTATTAATTCACTTAATTACCTTTCAAATAACTTCTTTAACTATCAAAAGTTAAGAATAATTGACTCATAAGTTAAAATTTGTCTTTAAAAAGCTTACTCGATTTCAATTTCACACGTTTTCGGCTTACAAAAGGTACCCGCTGCGGCTATATGTAAATCCCATCTTAATTTTTTAAGTTGGTGCAGTTTTTTTATTTGAATAACAGTTTTTTTCTTTAAAATTTTCAGTTTTTCTATAAAAAAATATGGCAACACTGCCTACGCTTAGTACAAAGAGTTATAAACACTTGGTGCTTTAAACAAACGTACGGCTTTGTTTTGTTTTTATTACTCTTAGAGAGAAAGAGAGCATGAAGAAATGTGTGTGTGTGTGTGTGTGTGTGTGTGTGTGCAAGACAAGAGACAGCTTCTTTGTAAATTAAGCAAATGATGAGCTTAAATCTAATTAAAAGTAATATACTATACACATACATACACTCTTATTAATACCCGCTCATGCACATACATGATTCTAATGTCGAAGGGCTTTATTTAGATATGTGTAGCAGTATAAGAGAAGTGTTGATTGCTTTTATTTTAGTAGTTCAAAATGCTTTAAAGTAGCTACTCTACTAGTTACGAGCTACCTACAAAGAGACAATAATCTAAAGGGTCCGCCAAATACTTTTTTTTTCTGAAAACGCTATAAAAAAACTACTGAATATTTTCTCAAATTTCTTTTTTTATTTGAAATTACAATCCTTCCGGTTAAAAATGGAAAATAATTTCATCTAAATGCCTGCCTCGGCTGGCCATGCAGTAGCCTACACGATCGGTCCAATTTTTAAGCACATTATCGATTGTGTGCAGCTGTATTTCACCAATGGCTTCATGAATATTGCCCTTTAAAGCGTCAATTGTCTCTGGCTTGCTGGCGTAACACTTATCTTTGACGGCACCACACAAATAATAGTTCAACGGTGTCAAATCGCAGCTCTGAGGTGGCCAAACGACGGCTGATAAAGCGATCTTCAAAACCAAAGCGCAAAACATCGAGTGTAGCTTCGGCTGTGTGACACGTAGCTCCGTCCTGTTGAAACCAAATGTTGCTAATATCCTCCTCTTCAATGTTTGTGAACAAAAATTCGTTCAACATGACGCGATAACGATCGCCATTGACTGTAACGGCCACTCCTTGCTCATGTTCCAAAAAAAAAATGGTCCAAGTATGCCTCTGGACCAAAATCCGCACCAAACAGTGACTCGTCTTGGGTGTATTGGCTTTTCAATGTATGCGTGCGGGTTTTCTGTGCCCCACATGCGACAATTTTGCTTGTTTACATACCCGCCAGGATCAAAATGAGCTTCATTTGAAAAGATGATTTTTTTGGCAATATCGGCATCTTCTGTATGTCGATCACTGGCCCACTTTGCGAAGCGAAGTTCAAGCGTATGCACAACCATATTAGTTCAACAGAAGGATATAACTAATTATCTGTCAAATCAGACATGAGCTAAGTGTTACCATTTACGAAATAAGCACTACGTGAAAAAAAACTTTAGATGTGCGGACCCTTTACATAGTGAAAAAGTTTTCTTATTAACTTTGGTCATTAAAAAATGGATTTTCCGATATATTTTTGTGAATATTTTTTTTATTAATTCAAATGATCTCAATTAAAAAATAATAAAAAACTCTGAAAAGCCTTGGAAAGTCGGAACGCAATTCAAACTGTAAAATATGAAAAACTGTCGGTAATGAATTGGGGATGTATATCTAGTAAAGGAGTAGGAGCAATTTGCTTCATTGAGAACAATATTGATGCGAATAAATACCTGGACATATTAAAGTGTTATTTGCCACTTTAGGCTTAATGCTAATGGAAAGTCGAAGTTAAAGTCCTATTGAGACAATAACCCAAAGCAATAGACTCATTTCTTAAGAACTTGGCGTCTTTATAAATAACGCAAAATACTGGATACTTATGCTCAGACTACAGATTAAAGTCCAATTAAAAATTTAAAGACTTATCTTAGAAAAAATACTGCTAAGTGGTATCGCAAAAACCGAGGTTAATTAGGGGCCGTAATTGTAAAAGAATGGGATAAAACTCCAACCTAATGAGTGCAATAATTTCTTCCCTGAAAAGTCGTCTCTAAATTGTAATTGATGCCAATGTTGGCCAAAGAAAATATTAAATATCTTGCAACTCAATATTTTCCTCACATTTATTAATATTATGCAAGTTTGTAACTACATTTCCTTGACAACAAAATTCTAGAGATACTTTCCTTTTTTTAATCATATTTTTGAATTAAAATTTACTGTTTTTTTCTCTTTTGCTATTATTTGTTATCTAATTTCTAGATGAAATTTTAAAATAAAATAAAAATTCTATTCTTCTTAATGATAAAAATCAAACTCAATTCTTTTTTCATGACAAACTATAATTGGTCACTGGCTGTATACAAATGGACATTTCATACTTGATATTCTATAGAAATAATGAAAATTGTGAAAGTCAAGCTATAATCTTTCAAGAGATTAGAATGAAAAACTATTTTATGGGTTAATTGTTTAGAACTAGTTAAGTGATTAGTAAAAGTACTAAAACAAAAGTACTAAAACAAAACCCTATTTTCAAACAAATTTCAAATTTATTTATTTAATTTTTATATTGAAATAGACAATGATTTTTCTTAAATGATAAGTAAATAACACTGTTAAGTCTTTAAACAGTTTATTTCATGCGCTAGCCTTCCTCTAAGTTGCAGACTTGCTTTGTACGATTTCTTCTTTATGATCATATTAGTGCGTGTATACTTGCACTTATGCTCGCCTAAGTGTAACATCTCATTTCGTCTCTTTGTCGGTTCATTTTTTAATGTTCACACACACGAATGTGTGTGCCATGCAAAGGTGGCCAAAGAGAGAACTGCAGTTGTACTCGTAGTGGTGATTTTTGCAGTGTGCGTTGAAAAAAAAAATCCAAAAATAAACAATTTTAATACGCAGAACAACATACACATGCTTTCAACAAAACCTATCATACAACTGAATGAAATTGTTGTTTATCTCTTATTGCCTGTTGAATATTTTTTTCCTTCGGGCTTATACATGTAAGAAGCCGATTATACTTCGACCTTTAAGTGCCCCTTTGGCCATCTTTGGTAAAACTATTGGTCGCTTTATTATCTTCTTCATCTCTTTTATATTAACAACAACACAGCCAAAATGAGTACCAACAATTATGGCAACAGCAAGCAACACACAATGACTTTTAGTTTAAGATCCACATTAATTTCTATTTATTGCTTTATAACGGTAATTAACGGACACACACATACAGGCACAATCGTTTAACTACAGGCCATAACAAATGACAAACAACAACAGCAATATACGTAACCTTTTAATAAACAGAGATGGGAGCTATTAAATAATAGCGGAAATCAAGTAATTTATAGGAATTACTCGTGTGTTTTTTGTTAAAAAAAAAAATCACTGATACAATGGGCGTAGAGTAGATAAGTATAATGGCCAAGTAAGTATTTAAACGGTGTAGGTGGATTTTCCTTAACATTTTTAATTGTTTTTGTCTATTTTGTTAGGGATTTTTTCTCTTTCATTAATTAACTTGGTAAAGTAAACAATTGTTAATTAATTAAATTGATATGTGCCCTAATGCTGGGTAATTCATTTTATTTAGAATTTATTTTATACAATATTTTTTTTTCTTAAATTTTTGTTTAGAAATAAGTTTTTTTTATTGGATTTGATTTAATTTAATTTTTTATAACCCTTAATATTGCTGTCACATTATTGCTTACATTTTATTGTCGCGTGTGCTAAATCATAAAAATTTGCTTTTCTATTTGGCAAAATAGAATATTGTTTTATTGTTATTGGAAATTTTTTATTTAATTTTTTTTTTAAATTTGTTTTGTTAAATAAAATGCAAATATTTGTTATATAACAGATTTTTATGTGTGAGAAATAAAATCAAATACAAACTTAATTTAATCAATAAAAATATGTTCAGTATGTTTTGAAATGAAATAACATATGCGCTGAAAAGTGCCGGGTCTAACAAAGAAAACAGATTTTTTTTATTCATCAATTGAATCTCCATCAAGAGCAATGCAATCATTCCAGAGCTGCTCAAATATTTAAATACCATTTTTGTAGAATGATTTATCTTTTGCCTCAAAATAGGCCTGAGTTTCAGCGATAACCTCTTCATGCGTGCGAAATTTCGTAACAGCCAGCATTTTATTAAGGTCTGTCGAATATGGTATTCGTGCAAGCAAATTGAAGTTCAAATCATGTAGCTTAGCTATTATTTTTATTTTGTTTTTGGTCAACAGTGAGCAAAATCGGCACCCACTTCATAGTCAAATGCTCATGCAATATAAAGCCAACACATCCTTTTGATATCTTTTCTCACCCAATTTCACTTTTCGATCATTTAAAACGATTTGTATATTATCTCCACTGAACGAAATGATTTACGTTGAGCAACGTTGCGATTTATTTTAAATTTATTTCTAAAATAAAGGCAATTAGTCGGAAATTGCAAAAAAAAAATCATCTTTTCGTAGGATGTTCATTTTCATCTTGGTGGGTACGTTAACAAGCGAAATTGCCGTGTTTGGGGCTCAGAAACCCACCCGTGGTCTTCTAGAAGCCAATGCGCCCATTACGAGTGACTGTTGGGTGCGGCTTGTGGAGCGAAGGCATCATTGGCCCATATTTTTTTGAAAATGCGGACGGCGCAACCATTACGATCAACGGAGACACCTGTCGCTCCATGGTAACCGCTATTCATGCTCGCTATTCATTTTATTGATGTGAACGATGTTTGGATGGTGCAACTTGTCACAATCGATTTATTGCGTTAAACGTTTGATGGCCGTTTAATTAGCCGAAATGGTGATGTCAGTTGGCCTTGGCGGCTGGAAGCTGCTATTTGACACCGTTGGACTATTTTCTATGGGACGTCGTTAGAGGCAAGCCAGAGACAGTTGAGCATTCGTGATACGACCATTGCCGAGATACGACCCCATACTCTCGAAAAAGTTCCCGAATATGGATCCGATCGGATAGGGTATTGTGAGGCCAGCCGCGACAGTCATATGAATGAAATAATATTTCATTTCTTTTCAACAGCAGTATCACCTCATAATATTAGCTAGTAACTGGTTATGGGTATTACTTACTATTGAAAACTTCTCTAATGCATTTACCGTTTGGAACCGGCGTTAAGACTGTAGGTCCATTTCAGCTCATTGACTGAGAGAAGTCTCCATGTTCGTCATGGAATGTTATGGGAATTATTATTTAAATTGGCGTATGCATAAGTGGAGAAATATTTTATGGTCAGACGAAACTAAAGGTAAATTTTTAACTCCGACAGAAGTAGTTTCACTGTAAGAAGACCCCCGAACACTGAACTCCTTCCGCAATACAAAATAAAAGCAATTGAACATATTGGAGGGTGGCGTGGCGAAGTAGTTAGAGTGCACGCATAATAACACAAAAGACAAAGGTTCAAGCCCCAGCAGAGGACATGACGATGAAAAATTTTAATGGTGGTTTCGAATGTGTAATAATAAAAAAAGGCTTTAACTTCCCTCCAAACAACTCCATCCCCTGACCTTCCCGTATACCTCTGGCGATGGGAACAAACAAATATCAGACGAATGATTAGGAAAATACTCCACCTACTGGGAAAAAATTACAATGCTAAAGTAAATATCACCACCAATTAGCAAGGATCTTCACCACTACGCAAAAAAGTCATATGGAAGAAGCTACAGCGGATTAATCATCTACTTAGCTTAAAAAGATCAAAATTGATTAAAGAAACTGAAATCATGAAATAGAGCAATGGATGCTTTGGAGAAAAAAAAAAAACATGTTGGAGTAAGTATGTATATCGGTATAAGGATGTTTGCCCTATCATGGCACAGGGCTTCTATTTAGAATAGAAGGAATAATAGATGACATTTATTATACCAATATACTAAACGACGTCAGGATGCTTTACGCCGAATGGAAAATACCGTTTCAATATGCGTTTCGGGTCATTGTCTTGTTGAAACTCTCATCGAAACGAGCAAATGATTGGTATCAGAATAATGGCGTAGAGGTTTAGAGCTGGCCGACACAGTCGCCGGTCTTAAATTCTATCCAAAATCTGTGAAAAATTGTCAAAGCAGCTCTCCGATGTGTAAACCCTTCAGTTAAAGAACAGTTGTGGGAGTTAGTGAAAGAAGCGTGGAAAAATATTCCAATAGAAACATGTCAGTGACTTGTTGACTCTATGCCAAAACGGTGCTCAGCAGTCATTAAAAATAAGGTCTATTCCACCAAGTGTTGAGGTAAATAAACTGTAATTAAAAAGAATTATTTAGTTTTAGTACTAAAAAGATTTTTGTTAGAACACCAAATTTAGTGAATCTATTTTTTTGAGGAGCACTGTATATAAAGACATTTCAACAAATTATTACAAATATACATGTATACATACATATGTAAACATGATTATATTCTCATTTGATTTTCTCTCAATTTATTTTTTCAACTTTTTTTATTGAGTTTCTTAAAATATTTCAACAGCCAAATATGTCTTAGAAAGTTTAAGTTAAAGTTTTGTTCATAAAAAATTCAAAACCTATCTTTATACCGTTAAATTATTGTTTATGGTATGAGCGAGAGCTTTGAGAATTGCTTTTCCTCACATACTTAAACGGCATAATGAAATAAAACAACAAAAGCAATAATAATAATCATAATCATAGCAAACACTGAGAGGAAAGAAACTATATGATGTTTACCGTGACTTATATGAGCGTGTGTGGTGTTGTTTGTTTACACACCCACTCACACACATTCGTATTTGCTGCTATACAAGCAGCACAGTGGGTTTGAAATGGTTTTGATGATGTTACGTACAAATATTTAGGAAGTTATTTACTGATTTCCGTCGTGGTTTTAGAGGGTCTTTCATAAAGCCCTAAAAAATGCGCTAAATTTTAATAAAACAATGTGCGTGTTTTGATTCTTTTAAAAGGATAACATTGGCAAGCCGCTATTTTGTTGTCTTAGATCTGGAACTTGTTTTTGACTAGTTGGCATTTTTTAAACCGCAGTATCTACCGTTTTTGTCTCAAGTGTCATACAAGATGTTCATATAATGGAGATAAAGAGAAAACTTTCCATATAAAAAAGTTTTATTCATACAAAGGTTATACACTGTTACGGCAAATAGAACTGCGATTGCCAACTTTAGTATTAATGTATGAATTTTCACTTTTAACTTCGGAATGATGCAATGTTTATTTTGTGAACTTTCTCGCTGGATATCCCAACAATAATCAGCCATCATATGTACGTACATCTATATTACTTTCATACCATGTCTCGCTCATCTTCAAATCTGGGTGGAATCGCTAGCCATGTTTAAATGGGAATAGTGAGACAACCACAAATATAATAAAACTTATTACGTAAACTAGCAGAGGCAGACATAAGGAAATGTAGTTAGTTAGTTACACCAGGTAACCACGAACTGGTCCAGCTCATTTGATTAAAATACTGATCTCACTGTAATGCCTATAAAAGGCAGCGTCCAAGCTGGCCAACATGTCGACGCCCCGGTCCAAAATGAACCAACCAGCAACGAACTGCCAAGGAAAACAATCCCAATATCCGAAGGAACCGGCCACTGACATAGAAAATCTTCGACAGTCTCTTTCTCATCCTGACAACTTCTGCAGTAATCATTGAACAGTAGACCAATCTCCTAGTATGCGCAAATACTACCCAGGATTAGCAGCCTATGTCGCGACAACCTCAAGATAGACTCCAAACGAGTCTAACCGTATAGGGGCCAGGTTTGCCTTATTATAGAGCGCACATCTATGCGCAACATGTGTCGGTGAACTAGAAGTCTGCCAGAGGAAAGTGGCATTCCAACATAATGATATTGCTCATATATTAATGACATACCTCATGAGAAGGGTTAAAAAATCCAACTCAAATATAGTTTTCAAGGAAACTTGAATCGATAACGGCACCAGTCTAAAATTTACCCGCAACAGTGACTTTGTGAGGATGTATTGTCCCAATAATGAAAATTAGAGTCAATTTTCTACTGTTCTAGGGACCATTCAGTGGTCACATGTTGATTATGGTCTAGCATCTTCAGCTCCCAAAACAGTTGAATTTTGTACGTATATTGGCACAGGTGCAAGTTAAAATACAAAATTCGTCATATTGCGCAATACCAAATTCTTGTGAGCCTTGGATTCTTCTGCCTACTTTCATGAATAGCGGCGATATTTTCAGCAGATCTTGAGTTTCTTTATCATACTGGTGATTATTCATTGTTTATGAACTAGTGGACTTAAATTTATCCACTACACTGCAAATAATACTCCTGGTAGAAGGTGATCGCAAAATGGGCGTGGAACGCGAAGTGTTGCCCATTTTTAAAACAATTTCATTATTTGTACGTGCTGTAGCATTAACTATATAACACTACTAGCCGTCAAATTTCAAATTTGGTAAATAAATTGGCAGAAGAGCAGATAGTATTAGACTCCATTACTCGTAAAATTTTTACCTATTCCGGTAAAATTTTATCAGAGAAACCTATACCGGTTGGTTAAAATGACAATTATAATAATTTCTCACTCATCGGAATAAAAGAGTATGATTTGTCATGTATAAGTTATACTATTTCAGACTTAAATGTTTTGAGGGGTACAACAATGAGTCGTTAAGCCTACACTAATCTAATCAAATATATTTAAAGGTAAGTTTACAGTGATTGTTAACAGAGATCAGCAACGAATACTGATGACATGAATGTACTCGTATCATGATTCTTAAATTTTTATACTCATACTCATAGCAATGGATACTCAAAGGCATTCATACTCTAAAGCTTGAAGTATTCATTATACTCTTACTTATCAATTTTTATGAAGCCATTGATTCATACTCATCTGACCTCATTGTGCGTAGAGGATGCAAAATGAGTATGGTTCGAATATGAACATTTGAATACCCAGTATAAGGTTCTCATTAATATAAGTATTCGTAATTCAAGAATACTCCTGAGCATTAATGAATCATGCGTATCATCTATGAGTATTATGAGTATTTTTTAATAAATAAATGAATGTTATGAGTATGAGTAGCTATGAGTAAGAGTACGACGTTTAATTCATACAAAGTTCTATTTCTACTTATGAATCAACGTAATTATGAATATGAATTAGTATGAAAAGTAGAATTTGAATGAATTTGACTAACAAATTCATTTGACTTATAAATTCATATGTATGAGTAGCAAAAAAGCCATTCATTGCATGCATTATATATAGAATCCGCCAAATAAATTTTTTTTTTTTTGAAAACAGGGCACAAATCACCGAGTGTAGCTTCGGCTGTGTGGCACGTAGCGCCGTCCTGTTGAAACCAAATGTTGCTAATATCCTCCTCTTCAATTTTTGTGAACAAAAATTTGTTCAACATGGCCCGATAACGATCGCCATTGACTGTAACGACCACTCCTTGCTCATTTTCACCAAACAGTGACTCGTCTTGGGTGTATCGGCTTTTCAATGTATGCGTGCGGGATTTCTGTGCCCCAAATGCGAAAATTTTGCTTGTTTACATACCCGCCATGATCAAAATGAGCTTCATCTGAAAAGATGATTTTGTTGGCAAAATCGGCATCTTCTGTTTGTCGATCACAGGCCCACTTAGCGAAGCGAAAAAAGCGTATACACAACCATATTCGTTCAGCGGAAGGATAAAACTGTCAAATCAGACATGAGCTAAGTCTTACCATTCACGAAATAAGCACTAGTTGAAAAAAAAAACGTTAGATGGCGGACCCGTTATATAAATAAATTTGCCTATGTTAGTCAATTTATAACTCAAGAACCACTAAACCGATTTACAAACCAATACATGCATTGAAAAGGTGTACTTTCTCTGATGGTTTTGGTTCAACTGGGTGGTGCCACATCTATATAAAGCTTTTATATGTATATACGTCTATATCTTTAAAAATGGTATCAGTGAAGTTTACAAATTTGTTCCGAAAAACATTGTGGTCAATCATCAGTCAAAAAATGGGCGGAATTGGATAAGTAGGAGT
The DNA here is from genome assembly GCA_023159175.1 of Wohlfahrtia magnifica. Lineage (NCBI taxonomy): Eukaryota > Metazoa > Arthropoda > Insecta > Diptera > Sarcophagidae > Wohlfahrtia > Wohlfahrtia magnifica. The sequence goes on from JAKWBJ010000536.1 coordinate 8,454,662, forward strand.
GACACAAAGAAAGAGTGATCCAGAGAAAATATTTATTGCATTTTTCGAACGGTAATAGTGTAAGGTTCTGAATTTAGTCTTAATAACTTCATAGTTAATCCACATCATCAGTTGAAATGCAGCCAAAATCGCATAAGTAAGTGTGGAAACTCCCATACAAAGTAAATATTGATTTTTTGTATATCTAGAGAACGATTAGAATTACAGTTTCCAAACTTGCTCTAAGTAACTTGGTAGTCAATACAAATCATTAGTTTTAATGCATTCCTTGAAATTTTTCAGGTATACAACACAAAAGATCCCAGCAATGTGGAAAGGGTTACTCTAGTAATTTTATAATAAAAAATTAAAAGCAAACTCCGACATTTTGTTTCGTTTAATAATTTAAAAAAAAATTGTATTTTTTATTTAATTTTTCTACACAGCAAACCACTGTATCTTAGCTGTTGTTATTTAAACATAAACAATATTTTCTTGGGTGTTATTTATTATATTTTTTTTTCCGTTTATCTTTCATAACGTGTTTTAAGTATATTTTTCAAGTTTTCCCTTTCTCTCTTAAAAAATACCGTGTGTGCGTGTATGTGTGTTGTGCTTGAGAAGACAAATACAAATCCCCTCTCTTGACAATATTTTTGTTGTTGATACAAAATTTAAATTGAGAATTTTTGTTGTTTGTGTTTCTTAGGTTTTTTTTTCGTTTTGTTAGCAAATGATTGTATGGGATTTTATTTGTTTTTGTTTTATACTGTTTTTAGGATATTGTTTCTCCCACTCTTGGAGTGATTTGTTTACATTTATTTTGCTCTTTTTTCGGCACAATACTATCGTTGTTGTTGTTGTTGTTTTAGTGTATAAACGAATATAAATAAAAATTTATTCATAATCTGGTTTTATTTTTTTATATGCATTCATAAATCAAATCTCGGTTTATTTTTTTCTTTATTTTTGCTTTTTTATTGTTCGCTCTCTCTCTCTCTCTCTCTCTCTCTCTCTCTCTCAGCTCTTTACTTATGAACAGCCTCAATTTTGTCACGTTTTATAAAAAGATTGGTATATATTGGTATATCACCAACTTATTTTTTTTTTTTTTAAATAATATTGTTTCATCATTTCTATTTTATTTACTTATTGTTTAAACATTTGTTAAAGACAATTAAACATACGTTTATATGAGTAAAAATTAAATGTAGAAATAAATACCCTGCCTCTATTCCTCTCTCTCTCTCTCTCTCTCTCCTACCATAACTTTTATATCTTTTTTTCTATTTTCATGAGTTTTTTGTTTATGTGGCTTTAAAAAGAAACTGCAATTCATGCCTGACTGACTGACTGATTTATATCAGTCAATAATTTAAATGTTTCAATATTTGTCTGTATATGAGTGAACGTGTGTGTGTAGTTTTTATAATAAATTTTTTATTTTTAATGATTATCATTTAGATTTTTAGATGCTGTCACGAGTTTAACATTTAAAATTGATATTAATTAAGTTTTTCTATTGCTGTCATCCTTCCTTTCCAGCAATTTTATTACACAAATAAACCATAAAAATTAATTTTCATTTTTTCTTTATTTATTAAAACGGAAATTGTGATTAGATGTGTGTATGTGTGTGTACGTTAAGAAAAGAAAGAGAGAGAGAGATATCTATAAAAAATTTAAAGCAAATTTTTATATAAACATTAAAAGTTAAAGCATACTTTAGAGCGTCATATAAACGTGCATTCATACATACATATATGAAGAGTAGTAATAAAATGTGTTAAGGAGGAATTTAAAGCCATAAAATTTTTTATTAAATGAATCTCCAAAGAAAATATAAAAAATAAGAAAAGAATAGAAATTAAAAATTAAATAACAAACAAGTATCATGTTAATTACTTTCAATATTATCCACATGAAGCATTTCTTTTAAGCACTTCTTGGCAAAGCCTTAACAAACGTTGTAAATTTTCGTTATTTTTTGTTTAAGTTTTAAGCATAGAAAAAAATACATATTAAACTTCTGGATGAGAGTAGAAAGCTCGGCACTCGTTGCTCTTGGTGGTGCATTATGTACGACGCCAGGTATGGCGCTCAGTGTCATTATGAATATCTAGACATCTAAAACCATGGCTCTACTGCTTCCATGTCTCTACTGAGAAACAGGGAATGTGATCCCAGATTAACGAAGTACTCCACTAGGCTGCTACATCGGATTGGCTTCTATCCCGTAAGGACAGACTACTGTTTCAGTACGTAATACCAGTGACCCATCTGAGGACATCTTTTTCGAATAGGAATACATAGCAAAAGTCGTTGGAGGTGGACACGGAAACTATCCGATGGTGGAGTAGGCTATAGCGTCCATTCTTCTGATTTTGATGTCAATAGGTCCTACAGGCTGTCAGATCACTGAAGTGGGTTTAAGGCTGAGGTGGCTGCTATTTGTGAAGTCGCTAACCTATTAAAGGATAGTGTCAGAGCGGTGCGAAAAGTCTGCATTTATACGGACGGTCATTCCGCTATTAAATCCTTATGAGCGAGCTATATTCACTAAGTCTGTGACAGTAAAGAGATATCACTCATCACTAGGAGTGATGGCTGAGTATTGCGATATAAATCTTGTGCAGCGACTATACAGCAACCGATCTCTACCTGCCGTCTGCGTATAAGGCAATGGGCCGAACTTACATTTGATGAGAAGTGAAGGTGCACTGCCACGTTAAGACAGCCTAAAACACTTTAACCGAGACTGGACAAGAAGAAGTCTAAGCAGCTTTTCAACTTGCCGGGAGGCAGGATATATGCGGTAACAGGGACCCTATGTGTCATTGTCTGCTGAGTAGGCACTCTCTCAGATTGGGCTATAGGGACTCTGTCCTCTGCTGTTTGGAAGAAGAAGACGAGACCATAGAACATCTTCTTTTGGTATACCCGGCGTTGACGTGACTTAGGTTAATGGTATTCAGCGGTTATTCCGAATTTGGCAATTCTTATGTCATTCTATTCTTACGCTTGAGCAACGTTGGGATTTATTGGAAACTTATCATCATTTGAAATCAATTTTTCGTAGGATGTTCATTTTCAACTGAGTGGATACGTTAATAAGCGAAATTGCCGTAGTTGGGACCCAAACGTGGTCTTACAGAAGTTAATACACCCATTAAAAGTGACTGTTTGGTGTGACTTGTGAAGCAGAGACATTATGGGCCCATATTTCTTTGCAAATGAGGACGGCACAACCATTATGGTCAGTGGAGACACCTATCGCACCATGATAACCGATTTTTTTTTGCCCATTCTTCATGGTATTTATGTGGTTTCAATAGGATAGTGCAACTTGCCACACATCTCATGCCACAATCTATTTATTGCGTCAAGCGTTTGATGGCCGTTTAATTAGCCGAAATGGAGATGTCAGTTAGCAGCCAATAAGCAGCAATTTGACACCGTTGAACTATTTTCTGTGGGGCGTTGTTACAGACCAGTGTTATGCCGACAAACCGGAGGCAATTGAGTATTTGAAGGCCAACATTCGTGATGAAGATACGATCTCAAACACTTGAAAAAATTCTCGAAAATGGGTTCAATCGCACGGGATACTGCAATTCCAGCCACAGCAGTTATTTGAATAAAATAATTTCTAATTTCTAACCGGATCACTCGTACTTTACAACAAAAAACAAATTTAACAAAATTTTGTTTTATTTGTTGTTTTATTGCATTTTTAAATTTAAACTTTTATGGCCCATTCGATACATGCAGTCAAGTTGTAAGCAGTAAAGTTAAGAATTGATCGTCTCGCTTGTGATTCAGTTCTTATCCCACCAAGCGCTAAACATAACGTTGTTTGATGGAAACAAATCATTCGTACAGGACCAACAGTCTTTGACTATGATTTCTTTCCATTTACCGTCTTTAATCGCAGTTCCAAAAATGCTTCTAAACTATTTCCGATTTTTTTAGTGCTTTCGTTATCATACAGTGTCATCAGTTGCAAAATTAGATCCATCGGCTTGAAATTGAAATTTCCGAAACGAAACTGAGCAAAGCTCTTGCGGATTTGGATAATACTCATACCATTCTCATGTTTTTTGTAAGTCTGTCGTAAGACGTATCTCGTGGATATTTCAAAGAATTGCCTTCACTACAATTGAAATACGAAATGATACCTTTTAAACACCTAAGCGTCAACATAATTTAGTAGCAAAAAGAGCAGAACAAAGTCCAAATGCTGAAGTTATTAAAAGTAACACTCCCGTAAACGGTCACCTCCCGATGGCGGATAAAACAAACTTAACGGTCATTGTCCGCCTATTAAAGATTTTACTGTATTTAAATTTCATATTTGCCATAGTTCCAACACGTTGAGCTTCTATGGGCATTTATCAGTCAAAATCTGTGTCCAATTTATTTTTAGTGACACTTGGGATGGTTAACATATTTGACCACCAGAGTAGTTTTACAAAGACCTTCTTGGTCGTTTTTGAATGTTCTTCCAAAATAAAAATTAAGTATTTTTATGCATATTTTAACAGTTTTCAATGCAATTTTAACTTAAATTATTCGATTCGCATGTTTAAAATCAACAAGCTTGTCAAAAAACGTTTTTTCACTTTACACATGTCTAAAATACCTTTTCGGTTTAAACTTAAAAACTCCAGCTTACTTTTCACTTTTTGCTTTAAAAAAAGTACAGCATAACTTAAGGGATTTGGTATTTGCAATACAATTTCTTCAACACTTTAAATTACAATTTTAAACAAATAATTCAAATTCACACTGCATTAGTTGAACTGAAAACAATGTATTTGGTAACAGAGAAAATGTTGTATTTATTAGTGTAGAGCAAGGGAAGGCATAGAGAATCTACAACTGCAACAATAACAATAAATGTAAGAGAAAACATAAAGCAAAATAAAGTCTTTTTGGCTGCGGCTTATCCTTATCCTTACACTTACACTACAGTGAATACATTAGAGAAATAATACATACTTACATATAAACGACCTGGCATCACTACTTTTTATCTGACTAAGCACTTCATACTCTGTTTTAGTCGTACGCCGCTCTCTATGCCTCTTTCACTTAGACTCACTTCTCTAACGGTTTATGTATGAGTGCTAGCATTTTATTTGTTTTCATGCAGACATCTTTGTTGTTGACTTTAGTAAGCAATTTAAAAAAGTGCAAGCGGGAGACAGAGACAGAGACAGATACAGAGAGAAAAGTAATTCTTACAACTCTTGCTCTTTTAAAGGTTTTGTTGTTATTTTTTCTTAAAAAGAAAAGTAAAGGTGTAACAAAGCCTGAGTGGGAGTATGTGTAGGTGTATGAGAAGGCTGTTTAACAACTAAAGTTTTTGTCTTTCTTTTTTTTCGAAATAAAAAGAATTTAAGAAAAATATCACACACACATACACAAACACACTTACATATAAGTATATAATTTACAACATTTTGTTATCTGTAAAGTAGAAGAGAGGAAGAGAAAGAGACACACATTTACACCTTAACACCTTGTTAGTTATTGTTTTAGTTTTGTTTCCATTTTAGTTGTTAGTTGTTGAGTGTAAGCCAAAGAGAAGGCCTTTGTAGTGTTGGTAGACAATAACACTAACTGGCATTACCATTACAAGAGGAACTTGTCGTCGTCGTTTGCATTGTTGTTGTTGTAGTTTTATAACAGTGTACGAGAGTATAACAAGAAAACGAAATAAAGTCAAGTATCAGCAGTATCATCAGCATTATTATGTTGGCATATTTATGCTCACCCACACATACGCACAAACACACATACACACTCATACGCTTATTCTTAGTATTCTTTTTTAAGCAAATGCTTAAGAAGAAAACGCCAAGAGTGAGTGCCTAAGCTCAAGTGTTAAAGATTTGTAAAGGAATTTTAGTTTTTGTTGTTTCTGTTGAAACTTTTTAAAGCATTTCTAAGTCGTTAAGCACGACAAAATTATGAATTCTGCTATGACTTGTACCAAACTGTACTATACTTTGCTACTCTTTCAAATTAAAAAAGGCAAATAACGACATTTTATACGAGGACTGTTTGACAATTACGTGATTCTATGGATAAAACATACTTTTCTCCAGTGTTTCTTTAAGTCTCCGTTACATTTAGTCACGCGTTGTTTCTTTCGCCCCTTCCCAAAAGAAAATTTCTTAACGACGTTTTCGTTTGACTCAAGTTTTTCCACCCATCCATTTAGATTTGATAACAGAAAGTAGTTGAAAAAGGCCTAATCTAGAGAGTATGTTACGAAGTGCAGTTTTCGTTTTGGGCCGACATTTCTGAATAATAATCAAAACTAATTGGTTACTTTAATCGAGCTCTTTCTTAGATCTCGTCGTGTTACCTTCTTCTTTGAGGACATACAGCGTCAGAGAATGGTCAGTAGGGGTCCCCCGCTTCTCTTTATTACTGAGATTAACACTCTCCTTACTAGGGTTGACTCCTCTGGTGATAGGGTCGTCGCTTACGCGGATATTATCGCCATTGCAGTGTCTGGTATTTGTCCACAGACACTGTGGGACAAACTAAATTTTTTCCCAATGTGAATCGAACCAGACTTAGCTTGAGTCGTACTGTTACATATCTGGGCCTTATGAAAAACCAAATTGGCTGAGAGAGCTCGCATAAACATTGCAATATCAGACTCTTTGATAAGGTCAGGGGATATGTGGCTACCCAGATTGCAGGTGCGTTACGTACCACCCTACAAGGGCTTTTTTGTGATGTTTAGATGGCTCCCTTCGGAGAAAATTGTCAGGCAACCTTTTATACTGGGTAATATCGACTAGGCCTCATCTAGACCTGAACTGTATTGGGGATTCCGTGTTATGAATTCTTATAGGTAAGGTAGGGCCTCTTATAGGGATGTCTATACGGACGGTTACGGACTAGAGAACAGGGTGGGGGGTGGAGTACCTTCCGGACTAATGCAGTATATTTCAGGTTGAAGTGATGGCTACTTTTCAAGCTGCAGAGTGTATCCGTGGCAATGGTGCTACTAATGAATAAAAATATCTGTTCTGACAGCCAGGCGGCAATCAGATCTCTTTTGGGTGTGAACTTCGATTCTAAGCTGATCAGTTACTACCGTGATTCCCTTGTAGCAATATCACTACAGTTCTGTGTACACCTCTTCTGTGTTACAGGTCACAGGGATATCGCGGCTAACTACGCTGTTGATGAGCTCGCTAGGGTGAGCACACTTATACCGACTATTCATCTTCTTTTGAGGATGGGTGTGCTTCTTACCTCCATTTAACTAGCGATCAAGCGGAAGTAAGGTTGGAAGCTGAAAGCGCTTGGACGGAGAGTACTCTTGCTTTATTGCCAGACTCATCTGGTCTGGGTTGAATATGAAGCGTACGAATCAACTACTCAAACTGAACCGTCGGAGCATCTCCCCGTTGTATCCATCCTCACAGGTCATAGCGTCACGGGTAGGGGATTGACTACAAATGCCTTTTGTCATGGCTGTGGATTGGCTGAGGAGGAAAAGATTGTGGTCCAATTTATAGGCCAGTGTCCGTATCTCGCACGGCGGAGACTTTCATTAGTTTCTCCCTTTCTCGATGGCTTATCGGAGCTATCGATCTTTGATATCAGGATAATAGATTCTAACCAAGGGAAGCACTTCTGTGTGGTTCCTCTATTTAATCATTAGTACTCTGGTGAATATAACGGGAACAACGCATTATGTGGTATTGCAGGAGGGGCTACCACTCCCTCCTTACTCCTACCTAATCGAAACTAGTCGTTTTGTTATATTCAAACTTATTTCTATGAATGATAACGTGTGCATTCTGAAAAAGTAGTGACCACCTTAGTGGTCCACCTTAGAAAATTGTTCTTTGGTCCTTGGCCTATAGTTATGGAACAATATTTCGTTCATGGCACAAAAACTCATTAGGATTGTGTCTAAATATAGGCAAACACTTCCAGAAAGAAAACATCCGTTACGCTTATGGTCGAGTTTGAGGAATTGGGTTACCAATCGTACGGATAGCTTTTTCATATCGAGGTTTTCATGAAAAATGTGTTGTATTTGCTTGACTGATATGATTACAGTCTCAGACTCTTTAAACACTTTCAAGCCTTGAACGTTTAATATCAATCCATGACTATTTCTGATGCAACAACCAACTCATTTGTTCTATGTTGGTAGGATCACAACGATATTACTTTGTAACCATTTAAATTGTTGGTACATAGCTTTCTAGTGTTATTTGGCTTTCATTCAGTTTTGGCGATGATTCTTTTACCTAAAAGAGGTGTCTTGACGTGATTCAAAAGTCATGACTCATTGTAACTGCAACACCGTATTTTTCTGGCATTGACACTTGAAAACGACGCAGTACTTGTTAGTAATACCTTACTCTGCTGTCTCTGTTGATGATTCGGCCGCATATTCAGAATAACCCTATCATATGATCACATAATTTATGCTTCTTTACGGTCTTAGCTTTTCTGGCTTTAATAAAACGGTTTCAGTATAAGTTTTAACTGGATCTTTATCTACTTCTGACAGTAGTTGCAAAGTAGTGCACATGTACTGGTTTCAGAATAAACTGATCTTCTGCAAGCTGATGTTATTAACTCAGTTAACATTTTTACGCTTTTGCCAGTCCATTTTCTTCACTTGCTTTCTTCCATTAAGACATACATATTTTGATAAGAAAAACAAAAATCGTGATTCCATTTAGTTCCTTTAACTTTAGAGCAGATGTCGGCAAAGCGCTGCTCTTCTCTTCTGTTTTCACACATACGTAGTCACACGCACAGGCAAAAAAATAATCCAAAATAAACAAAGAGAAAACGAGTGGAAAAACACAGTGCAAAGTGGCCTGAGTGAGAGACTCTCAATTACTACCACAATTGTAAAATGCATTGACATTAGTTTGCCGAACACTGCAAATTTTTTTATTTTTAAATATAACTCTGCTGCCCTAAAGCATCCATATGCAGTCTAAATGTGAAACAAAATTGAAAAAAGTTACATAGTTTTTTCAATTTATTTGCCTTTAATAGAATCTCTGCTTCCCAAAAGGATTAAAACGGAGAAGGTGTGAATCAAAAACAAGCTGACAAAGCAAACAATATAAAAACACACACATGCACAAACATAAAAAAATTTACATCCGCCTTTGTTAAACTGATTGTTGGTTTATTGTTTGCCTATAAAATACACACAAAAAACGAAGGCAAAAACACAATCACTGCCGTTATATACATACACAAGCATTCGCACTGATTTAAAAACATATGCCAAATGCTCAAGAACAACAACAATAACTCGTTCACACCTACAAAAAAATCCTTTCATTTAATTCTCTCTATTACTCTCTCTTTTCTCTTTGTTTTTGTTTGTGTTTTTTTTTAATTGTTTCACAATACAACTTCCCCTGTGTACATGTGTTTGTATAATTAACAAAAACAACAACGCTGGTCTGCTTAATTGTCTGGTTTCATATCTATATACGTTTGCCTGCAAGGAGGTGTATAGAGGTGTGTGTGTGTGTGCGTGAGTGGTATTGTTTTTATGTTAAACTCGTACTCTGCTATTTATAGTTGTTGTTTTATACTTTAAGCCGAGAGCAGAGTAAAAGTACGCTCTTTTTTGCTGTATATTGTTATTGGTATTGTTTAAACAGGCCTTTAGCTATTAACCTAAATCCCAAGTTTTTTTGTTTTTTTTTTTGCTCTCTTGTTGTGTTGTTGGTTATTACTTTTATTAAGTTTTCATTGTTTTAAATGGAGATTTAGGCTGCCTAAATAGAAACTTCGTAAAAAATGTATAATTTATTTTGCACAGTAGTTCAATAGCAATTAAATGTGATAAAAAAATAGCTGTTACGTAGTAATTGCTTCCATTCTCCATTAAAAAGCAACAAATGGTTGAAATCACAAAGCACACAATTACTGCACTTGTGAATCATTTCTCATTCTAATCTTTATCATAAAAAAACAATTTGTTGAATCACTTTAACGAATTTTACTATAATTTGTTTCATTTGATGTATATCTTTATGAAATAATGTTTTTAGTCCTTCTGTGGTATGTAATTGCCAACAAAATACTAAAGACATAAGACAACATAATTATTAAGACTGTGACTCATCAATATACGTAGAGACTATTAGAAAATTATGCCTAAAATGTCTTACACATTGGAAAAAGCAGTGAAAAAGCTCTGCAGGTAATGTGCGTTTAAGCCAGCGACAGGCAACAAGCTGCTCTCTCTTCTGTTTTCATGCGTACGTACTCACACGCTTATGCCAAAAATAATCGAAAAATAAGCAAAGAAAAGTAATGAGAAAACCAATGGAAAAATACAGTGCAAATACAGGCCTGAGTGAGAGACTTTCAAATTACTGTGTTTTAGGCGATAATAGCCGTTTAGGCAAGGATTATCATCCTATGGGGTGTTTCGCCCAGAAAAACACTGTATATATACCGTATATTATGGCTTATGCGACACTAGCCTGGTGGATAAAAGCTGAGGAAGCTACCACATTGATTAAATAAGGCAGGTTACAGAGAATCGCCTGCCTCGCATTAACTGGGGCAATGAGAACGTGTCCAACAACGGGCATGAAGGCCTTGATTGGTTTGACATCGCTTCACATCTATGTTGTAAGGGTGACGGCAAGTTCGGCGGCAAAGCTTTTCTCCAAGAGATTTTGGAAATCTGTGCTTTGGCAGAAGACTCAGAGTTGTATTCCCTGACCGGGATTGTAAGTCGAATGCAGCCTTGGTTTGGAGTTAATTTGTTCTAAACTGGTATACTGATGACTCCTAGATGAATAACTGTGTCGGTACAAGTTTTCATGAACCCAACCGAGTCTTGCTCATCACAGTGGAGAAATCGCTAAGTGTCTTTCTGGATAGTGGACTCAAGGGGAAGACCATTAATATATTCTATGACTTTAAGCGACCGGTCAAATGGGAATATGGCTCAGCTGTTTTTGGTTCCTAGAATTGATGAAGAACAGGTGAATTTTTCAGCAGTCAAAACATCGAATTTATGTCCCATCCTTCGTACTGTCCTGATTTGGCATCCAATGACTTCTTTTTGTTCCCAAAAATCAAAGGTAAACTGTGTGGTCAACGATTAACATGTTTTTAAGGTGTTTCTTTCTAGAGAAATGGAAAAACTGCTTAGAGAAAGGGTGTGGTGGTATTGATCATCAATGGGAATATTTTGAAAAACAGTAACGCCATTTTCATTTAAAAATATTTATTATTATTTGCTATTCCCAAAATATAATTAGTACCCCTCGTATAATATCACACATCGTTATTGTCTTCATAAAATTTCTAGTATGATCACTCTTTAAGTCGTGCAGAGACATGTTTCTGCAAATGCTATCATAACGTTTGCTAAGTATTTTGTTTTTAATAAAGACTCACAATAAATTTATTCTGTTATACGAAGCGTACAACAGTCGTGATTGATTGAGTTAAACTCGCTGGTTATTGTTTTTACATTAATTTTTGTTCGTCAGCCAAGATTTTGCGTTTTCAAACGTTAAACCCTTAAAAGAGGATCTTAGAGAGAGAAAGAGAGAAAGCTGAGGAACGGAGTGTCGAAGTCACTATACACTGACAAAAGTTCAACGAATTTTTATGACACTTGCAAAGTTTTACTTATTGTTTTGCTTTTTTGTTGTTCTTTTCTCTCTTTGTTTTTGTTTTTTAATAGAAAAAGTAAATGCAAGTTGTTGTCATTGTTTCAAATGTTTGTCTTGTATTCGCTGTTTTTTTGTCTGTTGTTGTCGATTTCCTTTCTTTTACATTAAAAGTCACAACTGCTGTTGCTTTTGTTGCTTCTTGTTGTTACAGCCACTTTGTTTTCATGCTCATTTTTGGTTGTTTAAGTTTAATGCAAAAGACATGAAGAGAGAGAGAGAGAGAGAGAGAGAGAGTAAAAAAAATATCTTGCCTTTTTAGTTGCTTTTTTAATTTGTGCGCTTTTTTGAGAAGTACACTTTGTTGCACTCGTAAGTTGTTGTTTTATGTGATTGTATTGACATTATCGTAAAGCCTTTCCTTACTTTGCAGTATAATTTCTCTTCGTGATGTTGTTTTTTCTCAACTTTTTTGAGTTTCAAGTTGTAAACCATCGGGGGATGAAACAAAGTTTTTTTAAGGTTAAATTAAGGTCTGGTAAAAAGATAATTTTCATGTTTATCTTTTACTAAAAAGTTTACAAGTGAGATTTTTCTTTGTTTTAGTTTTTATAAAATTAAAAACTTAAACGAAAACAAATGTATATGCGTCTCCTACGAGGGTATAATAATTCGCAGGAGAATATTCTTATTGAGTAAAAAGAAAACATATTGACATTAGCAGTACCAGGGCTTAAAACTTGTTTTTTGGATTCAAATAGTTATGTGAAAACATACAAAAATGTTCAATGAAAAATGTATTAAAAATTTTCATTGACTATTTTCCGCTAGTTACTTTACTAGCCACAAATTCGCTACTAAGAGACCATTACTACTTATTGCCAAATAATAAAGGGTCTGCCATCTAACGTTTTTTTTTCAACTAGTGCTTATTTCGTGAATGGTAACACTTAGCTCATGACTGATTTGACAGATAATTAGTTATATATACGCTTGAACAACGCTGGGAATCTGGGCCTGCGATCGACTTACAGAAGATACCGATTTTGCCAAAAAAAAATCATCTTTTCAGATGAAGCTCATTTTGATCTTGTCGGGTATATAAATAAGCAAAATTGTCGCATTTGGGGCACAGAAAACCCGCACGCATACATTGAATAGCCGATACACCCAAGACGAGTCACTGTTTGGTGCGGATTTTGGTCCAGAGGCATAATTGGGCCATTTTTCTTCGAAAATGAGCAAGGACTGGCCGTTGCAATCAATGGCGATCGTAATCGAGCCATGTTGAACAAATTTTTGTTCACAAAAATTGAAGAGAAGGATATAAGCAAGATGTGGTTTCAACAGGACGGCGCTACGAGCCAAACAGCCAAAGCTACATTCGATGTTTTGCGCCCTGTTTTTGAAGATCGCATCATCAGCCGCAGAGCTGATGTATTTTGGCCACCTCGGAGCTGCGATTTGACACAGTTGGACTATTATATGTAGGGTGCCGTCAAAGATAAGTGTTATGCCAACAAGCCAGAGACAACTGACGCTTAAAGGATAATATTCGTGAAGCTATTGGTGAAATACAGCTGCACACAATCGATAATGTGCTTAAAAATTGAACCGATGGTGTAGGCTACTGCATGGCTAGCCGAGGCAGCCATTCGAATGAAATTATTTTCCATTATTAACCGAAAGGATTGTATTTTCAAATAAGAAAAGAAATTTGAGAAAATATTCAGTAGTTTTTTTTCATAGCATTTTCAAAAAAAAAAAAAAAAAATTATTTGGCGAACCCTTTAATTTCCAAAAAAATAATTAATTAATTTTTTTTTAAATTTTGTGTTTTATGATAAAAATTCTTTAACTCGAAAACGGTAATGCAAAGTCAGGGTCAGTTATCAGACAGCAGATCAACGCCATGAAATGAAAATGGATCTAAAATCTACGAAGGAAGAAAACCAATTCAGATCAAAAAGGGGTTATGAGAACGGACAACACTGCTAATAAAGACAAAGTACCCGTCAGGGCACATTTAAGAAGGTGGTGTTGCCAGTTCGGCTGACTGTTGTTTTCATGTAATGCAGTGATTCTTTATTGTCAATAGTTTTGTTTAGTTTACACCTAATCCTGATTTTTCATGATTTTTTGCACGGTATTGTTCGGAACGTAACTAAGATCTACAAGTAGGCTCAGGTGTATTTTATTATAAAACTCAAAAGTTTTTTTTATTTTACACCTAATCCTGTATTTACGCCTTTTTTTGCACGATATCGTTTATAATTTATCTATAGTGTAAGAAAAGGATTAAGTGTATTTTATTTCAAATTTATATAAATTTTTTTGACATTCAAAAATAACAAAAAAAGCAACAAATATATGTTTTTTTTTTTTGTTAAAAAGTTAGTTGTTGTACAGGTAACAATAACTTGTTCAATGTGTCTTGGTACCCGTAATCTATATAATACAACCTGATCAAACCTTCTCCTCCTCATCTTGGCATCTTGGTAGCTCTTACAGTAGCCATGACCAGTGCGTCTCATGTGCTCTGACATGCGGTCTGTTATTCAGTAGAACAGACTTAGTCCCTTCTCTAGAAGGAACAGGCCAAAACATTCTGGATATTTTACAAGTGTTGATATTGGTCTACCTGTGTTCCATTTGCACAGTGCCCACCTAATCTATCTATCAAACTCGACAAAGTGCACAGATGGACATGCACGTCTTCTAGAACGAGAGCCATAGAGGAGCCCCTAGTAGTGCACTCATTAGCAGTTTAATTCCCTCGGATGCCATCATGACACGGAAGTCATATCAGTTCAACAGCAGTGAGGAGACATTAAGAATTAATCACGTACGAGTTGAGAGCACTAATTGCGGCATGACTGTCTACATAGGTCCTAATAGCCCTTGAGGCCTCCAGATTCAATTCCCAGATACGCCCAGCGGCTCTGTCTATAACATAATATTCTACCTGGAAAACAGTGCTATCATCGGATAGTCTGAGAGTGACCCTGAGTTCCAGATCATCAGAGTAGTAACCCGACCATGTACCCGTTTCCTTCTTCGAGCCATTTATATAAACCGCTACTGTGTCATCTCGAAGGACAGATGCAACAGCCTACTCATTTCTGGAAGATATCCTGCTGCCGTAAGCTTTAACGGAATTCGAAGAAGTTACCATCGAATTTGTGCATCGATCCGCCCTCTTTCTGTAGGATGGTTCATTCGTTACACATGCAAAATATCATTTTTTTTTTTAATTATGATTTGTATTGGCTGCCAAGTTATTGAAACCAAATTAAGAAACTTCAACTCTAACCATTCTCAAGACATACAAAAATCTTTATTTAATATGTATGGGAGGTACCACGTCCACTTATTTAATTCCGCCACTTTTTAACTGATGGCTTGTACTATCTAAGAAGTCATTTAGACCAAATTCAAAACCTTTCAACTGCTAACTGCTTTCTAGATATACAAAAATCAATATTTAATTTGTATGGGAGTTGCCATACCCACTTATTAAATTTTGCCCATATTTCGACTGATTATATGTATTAACTACTAAGTTATTTAAACCAAATTGAGAACCTTCCACTATTACCGTTCCAAAGATATACAAAAAAAAATCAATATATACTTTGTATAAGAGGTGCTACTCACACTTGTTCAATTTTTGACAAATTATTTGTATTGGACACAAAGCTATCTGGGCCAAATTTAGAGACTCTTACTATTACTCTCTTAAATATATAGACATATAAATAAAAATTCTATATGGGCGTGCACTGCCCAGCTAAACAATAGTGAAGCCACACACCAAATGAAAGCTTTCGACATATGCTTTATAAAAAACTTGCAGGACATGCATATCACAAGGGGCCGAAATCCACGCTTCGCATCCGTATAGTAATGTAGGTTGGACATTGGAGTTGAAGTTATTTACTCCAACAAGGCGGGAGAAAGTCGAAGAGTTCCATATGTA
Organism: Wohlfahrtia magnifica; assembly: GCA_023159175.1. Classification (NCBI taxonomy): domain Eukaryota; kingdom Metazoa; phylum Arthropoda; class Insecta; order Diptera; family Sarcophagidae; genus Wohlfahrtia; species Wohlfahrtia magnifica. Next base: position 8,470,277 of record JAKWBJ010000536.1, read on the forward strand.
ATTAAGTTGGCCATAGGCTTAAGTCGCCCTTTTTATTCGATTGACAATAACTGCACCCACAACGCCAGACGTTGTGATGACAGCTCCAAGATAGTAAAACGAATTAACCTCATCCAGAGGTACATTATCGTAAAGACGTTTAAGTTTTCCGTGCTAATCCACATCACTTTAGTTGTATCAACATTAATCTTGAGACCAGCATGCTTAGCCAGCTCTGTGAGAGAGAAGGCAAATGTCATCAGCATATTCAAGATCATTTAACCGGCCTAGTCCCCAGCCAATTCCATTAAATGGAAGTGGTGATGTATACAAATATGTGTATAATCCAATAACAATAAATTGCACAATTATTGTAGCAACTGATTTCTAACCAATTTTTGTTTGCTGTCAGTAATACAAAAAAATATGTATTTTTTACTATTACACCTTGTGCTGATGTATTATGTTTAAAAACACAAACCATATACACACATACACACACCTGCATACAGAGAGAAAATGTAAAAAGAGAGAAACATAAGTTATGCTAATACTTAAAATAATAAAGTTGAATGACATTTTACCGTTTTTCCATATTTTTCTCTTGTTTTTTACACATTTTTCTGAGCTGTTTTGTCATTCACATGTTTTTGTTATTATTTTACATGCATTGCTAAAGGGCATGGGATATAACAAAAGAATGGGATAAAGAGAGAGTGAGAGAGAGAGAGAATTTTACTCATGTTTACATGTGTGTATAAAATTGTTTACAGAGGTGTACACATATGTACATATTTATTGAAATTTAAACTGTTTTTTCAATGTTTCTCATGTGTTGGTTTCCTTAGGAATTAAAATCGCATAAACAATTTATATGATTTTCTGCTGTTTTACTGTTTTTTATTACGTTTGTAAATATATTATATTACTTGTTGTTTTTGCTGTTATTTAATAACGAAAAGTTTTTTAATTAAGCAAATTTGTTGGCATAAACAGTGGTGAAGAAAAGTTACCGCAATTATACACAAATTTACATTGTACACAAAAAAATTTTAAATTTCAGTTGCTATTTTTTAAGCCGTATGTTTATTTTATTTCCATTAAAAAATCAAATATTTTTTTTTAATTTTTTATTAATCAAAAACTGTTTTTTCCGTTACACTTTTTGTCTCAGTGTACTTATGACAGAAGCAGGTGTTTTAAGTATAACGAAGGATTTGTATGGCATTAGTTGAGTAACAAAATAAATAATTTCCTCCCTCTCTCTTCCGTCTATTCAATTTTTTTTTCTCTCTTTATAAACCCCCCACAACAGGTAAATAAGTTTCTATCAAATAATTATTTTTTATAAAATATAACGAATATTAAAATGAAAAAAATTAATAAAGTTGCGCACAAATGATTAAATAGCCCCATTAAGTAAAAGAAAAAGTATGAAAAAAAATGAAAAATGGAAAAAACGATAGGTGTCATACCAAAACCCAGTTGGAAAAAAATTTCTTTCAGTAAAATATGATAACAAAGTTATAAAACATTTTAGACCAAAATGTTATTACCGGAAATGCAGAATTTCTTCTATGTTAGCCTATATATACTTTATCGGAGAAAACGTTTATCCTTTAACGCTTCCTTTCTAAACTTTTAATTAAATTTTATTAAAAAAATAGAGCAATTTTGAACCGAATTTAAATTCGTGACATGTGGTAATGCCAATAATGCTTATTAAGATTTACCATTTCAGCATAAATATACTAAAATCCGAACAATGCTTCCAAATCGTTGAATTTTATTATCAAAATCCGTGCAGCGTAAGAAATGTGTTTCGTATCGAAACACTCAATAGGTACGTCAATAAACAGCAATGCCAAATTTGATGTAAAGAGCAGCCAGAGGCAGTTCAAAAGCTGCAATACAGAAAGATAAACTGTTTGGTGCGGTTTGTTAGAAGGATCGATGAAAATCGCACCAGCCACGCGGCACACAATAGAGTGAAGCTATTCAGAGACAACATGCTGAAAAGAGCAAGCTAAACTTAGAGATCATGGATGGACCATCTACAGCATAGCCGCCGGCAACATTAATATGCGGTTAAGTTAAGTTAGGCTAAAAAAGGTAGTGCAGCCGCGTTCCACCCAGAGATTAGAAAGGTCCCTTGTGGAAGCCTTTATAAGAATATAATAAAAAAGAAAATGCGGACACAAAGAAAAGTATAGAAAAAGAGAACGAAGAAAGAAGGACACCCTAAAAGAAAAACCGGGCGTCACCTAGTAAGCCTATACCCGATTTATAAGGTCCAGGTTACAGATCCTAGCTGACACAACCTCACCTGACCCAGCAACCTAAGTCTGCTGTTCCACGGTCTCTAGCTCGCCTTCATCACCACAAAGCCGGCAGAGATTAAGGGTGACCGCTTGCTATAGCCAAGTCCTTGTCCTTAGAGCACAATGTGTAGCCAGAAAACTTATTCTCGGATAAAGAACGATCGAGTTTAAGCTAAAGCCACCAGTATACCCTACAGTCTTCTTTTCTCCTCCACAACTCTTCGTTTCCACGATGGGCCCAATTATCCACTAAAAATCCAAGCGTTGGTCTGACAGACTCCAGCTCATTGGTAGTACCATTCTCCAATACACCATTATGTCCACGAAACGAGCACAGCTTGACGCTACACACATCCGCGAGTATTCTTCTGCACTGTAAAACTAGCTCTAATGCAGAGCCCAATCAGCACCTTACTAGCAGCTTGACTATCTATATAGATGACCACAATATCCCCAACAACGACTAAATCACGAATTAGCTCGGCTGCTCTAAGAGCAACAAAGACCACAGCCTGGAAGTCTATAGAACGCAGTCTAATATCACTGTCGTCAAGGTAGCCCATGGTCTTGCAGCCATCCGTGTAGATTGCATGGCCTATCAACACTTTGCTAAGGCTTTCTATCAAGAAAAACTGCCGAAGAGCTGCTGCTGAAGTTGAATTCCTCACCCCTTTGCTCGTGAACCGGACGAATCGCCACATACGCACCGCATTCTAGCTCCTCCTTCCATTATTCTCAAAAAGCACACAGTAACTATTCACCGCCACTTCCGAGAATGACAGGCCCAGGATAATATCCAGCGATTCCTGAGGAGTATTCCTAAAGGTAACTTATATGCCACGTGCGACAAACAAATGCACCTTGCCTAGAAGCCTCCTCCGATTACCATTTACCAGAGCTCTCCACCATACGATACAACCGTAAGTGAGGACATGTATGAATATGGAGTCATAGATGCACTTCACCGTCCTCTTTTACTTGTAGCACTTGTAGTGGCATATTAGGCGCTGAATCTGTAACTCATATTCAAAAGGGTGTTTTCCCTCCAGTTTAGATCCTTATCTAAGAAAACGCCAAAATACTAGACCTCATCAGATAGTTTTAACATTTTATTCTTCATTCAAAAACTTAAGCAAAAATTTCGCTCAAATAGTGATTTTCAATCATAACATGTTCAGAATCATAAACACGGTTTTGTTTTTGGTCAACAGTGAGCAAATGCGCGGCACCCACTTTATACAGAGCTTTTACATACACAAATGCTCATGCAATACACGTTCTGTTGATATCTGTACAATGTCAGATGGGTGGCGTAGAATAGTGGTTAGAGCGCACGCATAACAATACAAACGACCCAGGTTCGAGCCCCAGCAGAGGACAAGACGTAGAAAAAATTTAATTGTGGTTGCGAATGTTTAATAAAGAGGCGTCAACTTCCCTGCAGACAACTTCATCTAAAAAATAGAGAAGAAGCTTCCCTGGCAAAGATCAGACAAATGATCAGGAAAAACACGCCATCTACTGGGAAAAAATTATTGCTAAAGTTAAGATCCCCACCAATTAGCAAAGATCTTCACCACTACGCACAATCATATAGAGGATGCTACAGTGGATTAATCATCTACTTAGCTTGAGAAAATCAAATTGATTTAAGGAACCGAAACAAAGCAATGTAATGGAGTAACGGAGAAAAAAAAGTGATTTTCAAATAGTAAAATTCTAGCCCCCATTTGCCAACGCCCGGTATGAGCTACGTTATTCATTAAATGGTTTTTTATACATAAAAAACATAATAAACTTTTTAAGTCGAGTAACATAAAAAGAAACTGACCCATTTGTTTATATTCTTAATAATTAAACTCTTTTTTAATTACGAAAGCTTAGCTGCGATGCATTTTTTAAAAAGAGAAGAAAAACCTTTTGAATATTTTTTATTATATAAAATATATTCCTTCATTTGCTATAGTTGTGTTAGTGTTGCCCACTGTAAACATAATATAGGTAAATAAACTTTGAAACAATAACGGTAATAAATAAATGTTGACATAATTTCTTTTTGAACACGAGTATGGGTGTGTGTCTGTCTGTATGCAGTCAGTCTAAATGCTCACTTTCTTTTGGCCTCACCCGCTCTCTTTCTCTTACACTTTACCTTTTTCTATTTATGAAACAAAAATAGTAAAAATTTAAAAAAAAATTCTTATCTTGCAAAAAATAAAAAAGGGTAACAGGAAACAAAACAATTTTTTTATTTTTTATTTTAAGAAAAATATTTTTATTAAAAAAAATAAAAAATTATATGATGAAAAATAAACTTTGATTTGCATATTTCGTTTATAAATTTTTTCCTTTTTGCTCGTAAGGTACGTATCAGTGATGAGAAATGGGATTTTCGTTCGGTAACAAAAATGAATTGCTTTACTATAAAATATGATTAGTTTGTTAACTTCAAACAGATCTTAAAAAGCAAAAAACTATTTTATTCTTAACTAAACATAGGTTGGATTAATTAGGCAGCTACCATCGGCACATTTGGACCCAAATTGTAGGGCCCATTGTGTTATCATATTACCATTACCGCACCATGGTGAAGGCAATGATTTTGTCCAGATCGTACTTTGGAAGATAGTCCTTATTGTTGAATCTCTTCACATCGTGAAATTTTAAGCAGTGTCAAAAGTGTTCCGTAGACTCCTCCTGCCTTTAGTCAATGCAACTTCTGCAAGGTTTATTAAATGGGACTCCCATACTTTGAGCCCGTCTGTTAACAGCACAGCGCATTAGGCAGCCTCAACAGTTGTCCTGTTCTTTGGTAATGCAAATGTGGACAGACATTTTTTACATTTGGCGAAATTCCCTTGACATCAGCCGCTTATTCTGCCCAAGAAGAGCACCGATGTTCTCAATTAATCGATTTAGGATTCAAAGTGGTACCTTTCTGCTTAAGTTTATCCGCCATGCAGTGACCAGTGATACCACTGTTGGAAATTGCCAGAAGGTGTGGCCTGGGATTGAACCGAAGACTTCTTGGATAGTAGGCTGATGTCTTACCTAATATGACATACACCATTAAATAAAGGGTCCGCCATCTAAAGTTTTTTTTTTCAACTAGTGCTTATTTCGTGAATGTAACACTTAGCTCATGTCTTATTTGACAGATAATTAGTTTTATCCTTCCGTTGAACGGATATGGTTGTGTATACGCTTGAACAACGCTGGGAAATATTGCGACATTACTTTGAAAATCATGGTAATGTTGCAGAATGTGTGTTCATCTTTTCAGACGGGTATGTAAACAAGCAAAATTGTCGCATTTGGGGCACAGAAAACCCACACGCATGCATTAAAAAGCCGATACACCAAAGACCAGTCACTGTTTGGTGCGGATTTTGGTCCAGAGGCATAATTGGGCCATTTTTCTTCGAAAATGAGCAAGGAGTGGCCGTTACAGTCAATGGCGATCGTTATCGGGCCATACTGAACGAATTTTTGTTCACAAAAATTGAAGAGGAGGATATTAGCAACATTTGGTTTCAACAGGACGGCGCTACGTGCCACACAGCCGAAGCTACACTCGATGTTTTGCGCCTTGTTTTGGAAGATCGCATTATCAGTCGCAGAGCTGGCCACCTCGGAGCTGCGATATGACACCGTTGGACTGTTATTTGTTGGGTGTCGTCAAGGATAAGTATTACGCCAACAAGCCAGAGACAATTGCCGCTTTAAAGGACAATATTCGTGAAGCCATTGGTGAAATACAGCTGCACACAATCGATAATGTGCTTAAAAATTGGACCGATCGTGTAGGCTACTGCATGGCCAGCCGAGGCAGCCATTTGTACTTTCAAATAAAAAAAGAAATTTGAGAAAATATTCAGTAGTTTTTTTTATAGCATTAAAAAAAAGTATTTGGCGGACCCTTTATGTGGTACATGCATTTATGTTTTACAAATGTTCACTGAAGTGTGAAAATATTGGGAAATCGATGGAAAGGATAAGTCATGATGTATTTAGTGTTCTTAAATACTAAGCTGAAAAGGCTCTTCGACACAGGAACTATTAGCCACCTTAAATATATCTACGAAATTGTCGTCGTTATGCAGCAAGGAGACTACTTGGTCTCTAGGCGCCGGCAAATGAGACCCTTACATAATACGCTGTAAAAAATGAATCATTGGATGAAATATTAGGTTGTGTGTCCGTTAAAGCCATATAAAATACCAACGTTCTTCAGGAATAATTACTTGCTAGAAACTACAATATGGGACAGAACTTCATCGACTTTATTTGCCAATAAAAGAACCGGTTAATTGAACAAGTTTTAAGCGAAAACCTGTTTTTCTAAAATTGTAACTTATCGAATTATTCGAAAACCGGTTTTTGAAAAAAAGTCATATAATCGATCTCCCTAGTATCTACACACTGCAATAATGAAAGATTATCGTCTTTCATGTAAAATTCTCGTGTAAATACGGAGGTATCCAGCAATATTGAATAAACCGCGTAGCTCTGTTTTGTTTGCTCCTCTTTTTATATCGGAAACTTAAAATCGGTTAATATTCAGCTAAGTTTTTAGCTTATAAGTGTGTGAAGGCACGAAACCCGATTTTTTTTATCCATAACTCAAACTTATTTAAAAAAAAGATTTTTCATATACTCGATAGCTGCTATCAGAAAAATTGTATCAATTCCCGGGTGTTTCAAATTCATTAATGTTTGTAGCAAAGTACAAGCGAGTTGCCATTAGTACCAAAACCCTGAAAATGCTGAAACAAACGAATGTAAAAAATTAAGAAAAAGGGAAATATTTGTGAAAGTATCAAATCTTTTAGGGAAGTTAAATAATATCAAGAAAAGGGTACGATTGTATCAACTTTCCCATCACTGGTACGTATAGTTTTGTTAGCTCCTCTTATTCCCTCTCTTCTCTCTCGTTTTTCATATACAATTTTGTAGCAACAACAGCAATAACGTGACTATATGCTTGCTGTCACATACACATGCATAAATACACTCATATACATACATACCTACCTACTTGTATGCATACATTTATATTTATTTATAGTTTTGTCTTATAGTTCTTTCTCCCATTCTTTTCCCTTCTCTTCATTGCTGTTAGTTGTTGAGCCTTTTTTTCTTCCATTATTTCCACGTTCTTGTTGCTTTTTCTATGCATAAATAAATAAATACTTATTCTCTTCTTACGCATTTGTATAATGAAAACATGTGTATGTATTTGTTATTGTTATTATTATTGCACTTACTGTTGTTGTAGTTGCTTTTGTTGTTAGCTGTTGCTATACTTATGAATAAATTTTTGATTTTTAGAAAATAAAGTGGTGGTAATACAGTGTCGTGATAGAAAGATGAAAAAGAGGAAACTGTAGAACAGAAACGCGTTTATTAAACAGTGTGCAGTTTATGCGGAAACAGTGTACAATAGTTAGCAAATCAGTATGCAGTATCTTTTTAAAAGCTCAGTAAAGAATTAAATGAAATCTTTCTTAAAAATTCATTATAAATAACTTTTTTATGTTGCTTTGTTGAAGATATATTAATAAAACTCAGCAACAGAATCACCAGTTGATTGCCTTAGTATCTAAACGGTGTTTATCTAGTGTTTATGAGAATTGGATTGAAATTATTAAAGAAAAAATATTTTTGATGGTCTGCATCAATTTCAAATAGGTAATCAAAAGTTCTTTGTGAAATTCTCATTCTCATCATGGCTTCTGCAATTTAGCAATGTGAACATGTGTACTAGAGATCAGCAATAGATCGCTTTTTCTCTACTCATACTCACTCATAAATTCATTAGTAGAAGTGAGTACACATCATTCAAATTTAACTGCTCATACTCACTCATACTCACAATAATGCTGATTCATAAGTATAAGTAGCAATTAGTATCAATCACACATCGTACTCATACTCACAACATTCATTCATTTATCAGAAAATCTCATAAATTCATTAGTAGAAGTGAGTACACATCATTCAAATTTAACTGCTCATACTCACTCATACTCACAATAATGCTGATTCATAAGTATAAGTAGCAATAAGTATCAATCACACATCGTACTCATACTCACAACATTCATTCATTTATCAGAAAATCCTTATAATACTCAGAAATGATTCAAGTCATTCAATTCATTCGTACTACTCATCAAGTAAACATGCAATATTGTTCAAATGAAAAGAAAACTAAAAGTATCGCAGCAAACACACTACTTCATATTCGAATCATAGTCATATTGCATCGGCTACATACAATGAGTACGGAAGAGTATGAATCAATAGCGTCATAAATGTTGATAAGTTTGAATATGATTAGTACTTCAAGCTTTAAGGCCCAATTAGACATGACTTAACATAACGCCATAGTTGCAACGCAACCAATCAATCTTATGGGCAGGAATGTGTTGGGGACATACCATAACGCCATAGCAGACCAATTTGTTTTTGTTTGCTACTATTATGTGGTTATGTTAAGTAAATTCTTATCGAGTCTTTAGAGTATGAGTATGAGTATTAGAATTTATGAATAATGATTCGAGTATACTCACGTTTTCAGTATTCATTACTGATCTCTGATGTGTACACTGTTTTGCACCTTAAGCTACCCACTAAGCAGATATTGTTCCCAATTGAGATAAACGTCACGATCTTAGACACCGTAAAAGAGCTAGAAATCGAAGTCTAATTCAATTGAACGTTGTCAGAGTATTAAGCCGTCTAGTTTTGCTGTTTGATTTAGGCCGACACTCCTATAAGATGATGTTGCAACAAGAACAATGCTTGCGTTTGCTAATTAAATTGTAATAATAGCCAGAGATTTTTCATTTGGCCAAAAACACACTCATATTCTCTCATTTTCGGTTTAGTAGTTATATCATTAAGCATAACTTCTGATGTTGAATCAAACACAATCCTCTGGTATTTGGCTTAGTATCAGTCCAGCCTCAAAAATTGAATCAAACTAACAAATATTAATTAAGATCAGTTTTATGACAGTATTGTCGGATCTTTGTTTATCGCAAAAAGTTACCTTTAACATTAAGACCTTGTTATCTAGCCTTAATGTCGCTTATTGGCCAAAACTCTGCAATTTCAATTTCTTATAACTTTTAGTTGTACTGTATAGGCGGCTCTATATGTCACTCAATTAAAGCAACTTACGAAATTGTGAAGAAAAATTAATAGGCTGTATTAGCTCACAATAAAAATCGGCAATTTATTACCTAAATCATGCGGGTGTTGAACTTAGTCAAATTTAAGCGTTGATTTACATATAAACTAACTAATTTGATAGACCTTGCAGCCAATATTTGAAACGCTCTTGCCTAGCTAAGATCTAGTATGTAGTATGAGCGTCAAAATAAAGTGTACTTTTTCTCTAGAAGTTAGTCTTTACTTCAGTCTTTTAAAATACGAGGAATTTCAACATTTTATACTTTTTTAAAGCTTTAAAAAATTCCTAAAGAACATCAAAATAATTCTTGCAACAACTCAACTTGTACCACAATAACTAAAAGTACTAAATTTTTTATGCGACAAAAAGAAGTGTACAGGAAGAAAACTTTACCACAAAAAAGAATATTATAGAAATATCTGGGAAGTGAAACCATTCTTTTGGTGGGTGCTGTCGAGTGCAACAAGAATCTGATTTTAAAATTCTCGAAACATGTCTAAAATCTTGAGTTACCTATAAAAACAGGTCTTCGTGCTTTATAAGCTAATAACTTAGCTAAAGGGAACAGACATATTGAATAATGTATACTTTAGTGGACTTAAGAAATCTGTATATATTTCTGAAGCAAACACATTTTTATCCAATTCATTCCAATTCATTCCATTTTTTCCAAGTTTAGAGTCGTTTTAACACGCTATTTTATATAGAAACCGTTATCTTTGGCGATTTTTAAAGTAGTATATTAAGTTATGAATAAGGTGATACTTATTTTTTTAAATCCGATGAAAATTGACGTATTATAGCAATTATTTTGTAAAGCTTATATGGTAAAGCATAAGGATGTACACTTTATTTTGACGCCCACAGTATGTATGTATATTATTAACCTCTTGAAGCTATTTTAGTGTAATAGAATGATCTGTAGGTACTTAAATCTACCAAATTCTTAAAGATCCTTTAATAAATTAAACCCAGTTACCGCACACATTTGATGTAACAAAATCGATTTGAGCCCAAATTATATTAAACTCTGCTTAACTGAATTATGTTTGGCCTTATAAAATACTAACCCTGCCAGCAAAATGTTTATTCATATGGTTTTTTATTCGTTTTATTACTTTTCTAAAAACCAATAAAAAATTCAGAATGACATTAAAAAAGGGTTTATTTTTTATAGTATTTTATTACTACTAACCCACTGTATATGGCATTTATGGCTGAAATTTATGAATAAAAAACAAACCGTAAACTACAGTTGTACATGTCCTCTTGTATTGTTATACTATAAAACTAATATACCGTTATACATACATACATATACTCGTATAATACATATTTTCATATTTATACATACATTTCTTCATGTTATAGAAATACACACTCAAACTTATATAATATATTCGTATGTGTATGTGTGTATAACACATTTTTTATATTTATACTGAAATTCATTTCCTCTCCCTTTTTTCGTTGTTTTGCATAATATTTATACCAATTTTTTTCCTTTTTTGCAGGATTTACAATCGGAAATTGAAACACATCGTGTGGTTTATGATCGTCTCGATGGTACAGGACGTAAACTATTGGGTTCACTCACCTCCCAAGAAGATGCGGTTATGCTACAGAGACGTTTGGATGAAATGAATCAACGTTGGAATAATTTAAAATCAAAAAGTATTGCAATCAGGTAAGTAAGTTTGTATATAATAATAAAAAAAATAACAACAACAACAATAACAACAATACAATATGTAAACAATAATGAAAACATAAAACGGAGAGCAAAATATTTAAAAAAGAGAAAAAAAAACAACAAAAAATGAAAGGCATATACAAGCAGTAAGTGAAAGCAAACAAACAAACAAGCAAACAACAGCGTAAATATAGTTTATGTTTTTCTTTAACTCTCTCTCTCTCTCTCTCTCTCTCTCTTTCTTAAAAACACTACTACTACTCTTTTACTGCTCTTACTGTCTGGCTAACAAGCACATATACACACTGTTATACAAACCAATGTTGTACCGTGCCCGTAGTAGTAAAGCAAAATGAAATGCAAATGAAGTAGAAAATTAAATATTGATCATACGCTCCATGGGTCAATTTAATAAGACGACCACCGTGTGTAATAAGAAAAAATCACGGAAAAGGTAAAATAGTAAGGGAAAGTAGTAAAAGTATTGGCGTTTGATTGCCTTGCCCGTTATGGTCTTACTGACTGTGGCTTATTTATAACTTTTATTTGTTTGTTTTGTCTGATTTTTTTTTACTTTTTGCTGCTTTTTTGTGGGCCAGTAGGTTTTTATGTTAAAACAGAGAATAAATAAATGAAATTGTAACGAAAGGAATGTGTGTATATTTATATAAGAAATTGTATTGCATTTAAGCATATTTTCTCTTTTTTTTTCCTTGTTTTAAAGGTAATTTGTGTATTAACCAGCTGTTTGTTAGGAAAGTAACAAATAAGATTGATAAGAATTTATTATGTTTTTCAAAGAAGAATTTATTTGAATTGGAAAAAATAAATGAAAGTTTTAATAAAAAAAGGAAAGTTAATAGAGAATTAAATCAGAAAAAGTAAAAAAGGGTTTTAGTTAAATTAAAAAAAAAAAAAAACTCTTGAATAAAAAAAAAAAAATTATATCCAGATAAAGGCATAATGTATTCCTTTTTTATTAGTTAGCTATAGATTTGATCCCAAAAACCCCTTTTTTAGGGTCATAAACAGGCTAAAAAAAATTATTTTTCAGCCATTGAATTCCGAAGTAAAAGCAGCGAGTAACAGTAAATAAGAGAAAAGGATAAAAAACTATAGATTCACGTTTGGTTCCTTCTTATTTAGGATATGCATTTATATCGAAAGTTAGGTAGCAATCAAGTCTATAGAGTTTATATTCGCCAACTCTCGGTAGGTGAGGGAACACTATTCGTCACTAATAGGGATAGATTTCATCCTGTAAGCAGGCGAAAGATGTGTAGCTGCTTATTGCCTGCCAAGGAGGATGATATCGACCATGGTAGGTTGGCGCTCTGGTCATTGTCTAGAGAGCAGGTTGGGTTGGGTAGTGGAGTAACGTTGTGCAGTTATGGCTGTAAGGAGTAGGTAACGACTGTGAAATACTATCGAGGTTGATTTTGAAGATTCTGGAAAAGCCCCTTGGGAACCCTTAATTGCTGCTGGATGTCTAGCTAAGCTGTATCGCTCATTCCGTGATCGAGGGCCTCTTGGATCTTTTGTTATGCGATTTTTTTGAGGCGTATTGTCCCGATCGGACAGCATTGTCCCGCTCGGCTGCCGATCTTTAATCCAACCTAAGCTAAGCTGTTTCTTATGTACCGTAATGAAGTGAACATCAAGATAGAAATGTCTCCATAGGGAACATTTAGTGTGAACGAGCCTTAGTTTTTTTGTGTGTTGGCAATGATATTTATCAAACATATTAAGTGGACATCAAAGCAGTGAATAAAAAATATCATATTTTTTCATCGAATTTTGTACCAGAAAATGATGATTTGCGGAAAACATTAATTTTTTGTCTTCAATGACATGATAGAAAATCAGTATTGCATCGAATTGTTACTGGTTTTTATTTCAGAATCCTTTACGGATAAGATCTTGTGTAAAACCGGAAACCGATTCGACAGGAAGATAATGCCGCATGCCTGGTGGGACCAGAAAGGTGTAGGTGTAAGATGTGAGCTCCTAGAACCTGATGGAGCCGTTAATACAGTTCGCTACTAACAATAAATGATCAATTAGAACCATAAATTGGTAGAAAAACTACCAGATTGGTTCACAATGCGAAATCGGCTCAGGATACAATCATAGCATTAGGCTAGGAGCTGCTATCCCAGCCGCATTATTCACCTGACTTGTCTCCTTCCGACTACTATCTGTTTTCATCGATTGAGCAGCACTTTGATTCCTACGAGAAAGTTGAATATTGAGTGACTTATTGGTTTGCTTCCAAAGACGAACAGTTTTATTGGCCTGGAATCCACAAAATGCCTGCGAGATGAGAAGAACGTGTAGTAAAAATAAACGCTCATTTTATACCGGTATACCTCGAAGTACTGCTTATTTAATAAATCTTGCACCCATTCTGATACCTACAAACCGAAAACAAAAGAACAGAAAAAAATATAATAGAAACCTCTGGCTCCTTATAAAGTCTCAGAAAAGAAAAAGATTACGGTGAAAACTGAAAAATTTGCTAAAAGGCCAAGTACAACACCTACACGCAGAGTTGGGCTACGAGATTCATTTAAAACTATATTTCGCAAACTCTTGAACGATAGCTTTAAAAGATCTAGTTATAGGGATCCGAGAATCCACAAATAATATTTCCCAATGGGCTACACTGAAAATAAAAAATCGTCTCCTCCTCATTCTCTTAGTTTATAATCCAAATCCACCATTGCACGTGACAATCACTATATAAAGTACTTGCGTCCTATAAAGAAACCAAAGTTGACCCCTGGAAAATCTCAAACCTATTCAAGCGAGACCATATGCTGCTCATACATTCACAATTACCTGCATGAGAAGATAGATAGGTCACAAAATTCATCATTATCGGCCGAGCTTCAATAAAAGTTTGGCATTTTTAGTTTATTGATATAATACAGAGGATCCTTTCAAAGCCACTTACAATTCTATGCAAATATTTTTTCATTTTGTTGGCCTACATCAACCACATTACTTGGTTAAAGTTTGTATGATATTCAGATTTCTTGCCGAAACCTTAGAAGACTGTTGGCAAAAAACAAATAAGTCAGACGCCTTCTATCATTCACATTGAAGGCTCCACTTCTAATGACCTTAATCAGCCACTACAAGTAGCCAGATAGCTTAAGCACAATTCCTACGGACTTCTGTGAAAAAAAGTGTGACCTTTCGAAATTTTCCGTATTAAAAACTTTGTTGCAGCCGTGTATCTTTATAGCCACTTCCAGTCTTTAGTTTTTTGTTTATTTATTTTTATTTATTTTTTTATTTATATTTTTGAAGTATTTCCTGTCCAAAATCCTCTTATTTTTAATGTTAAAACAATTACTTCACTTGAATTTCCTTTTAAATTATCACATAATTTCCTTAAAACAAAAATTACCTTCTTAAGATTAAAACATCTTAAGTAATTATTTACACCTGTTTTTTATAATTTGTGTGTCTTCCTTCAATTTTTCTTTAATTTTTTCTTTCACACCACATTTCACGTGAGTATAGATGTTGTTGGTGTGTGTCACATTATCATGAGCATTATTTTTAATTTTTATTGCAAACTGCTAGTATATGTACTCTCTCTTTCTCTTTCTCTCTCTCTAAAATGGCTCTCTTTATATGTTGGATCACACTCTGTGTTGTCTTAATAAAACCTTAAATAAATAACACAAGTTTTATACACACACACTTGCAAATACCTTTGTAAGTGAGAGTGTGATAATATGCGATTAATCATTTGTTAAGAAAAAGTTTTGTGTTGTTTTTATCAAAAAAGCAAAAATATTTAACAGACATCTTTAACTGTTATACTCTACTTTGTGAAACACACACATAGGCATACAGACACACTTACCTAAATTAAGTGTTTATGCATATATGTATGTGTGTGTGTGTGTGTATTATAGAATATAATGTTTCTTAATATTTTCTGGTTTCCTTTTTATAACACTGTTGTCAAATGTCAATGACAGCGGCAAGTGTTTTTTGTTTATTTGCTTCTACTTTTGCTTTTGCCTTGATATGTCCTTTGCCAGGTCCTCACTCACACACATTTACCTCAAGATGAGAGTAAGCAACTAATTGTTTATTTCCAAAAAAAAAAAAAACAACAAATACAACTTTACATACTTTCTTTACGTACTTTCTGTGCGTTGTTGTACGGGGAGCAGGAAAATGAAATCTGCAGCATTTCTCTTTTAGCAAAAGCTGCTTTCAAATTAAAAAAAAAAAAAAAATTTTTTTGAAAATAATTAAAATTGAATTGGAAAGAATAAGTATTTAGTCTTATGACCATGCATTCAACAACATTTTTAGTCACATTTTGGCAAAATAGGGATTGGATTTTTATAGATTCTTTCTTCAACATGGCCAAAGAAAGCTGGATTTTTTCAATCAATCTTATGATCCAATTAACAGCTGAGTATTGCAGATTTCACACTGTGTGACATATGGCACAGTTTTGTTGCAACTATATGTCAGTGAAACCACTGTACCACTGTGGTATGGTAGGTAAGACACCTGCCTACCAGTCTAGAGGTCCTGGGTTTAATCCCGAGATTGTTGTTCTAAAGCGACCTTAGTTTGAAATGAGTTTGATCTAAACTGGTATACCGATGGCTCCAAAATGAATGACTGTATCAGTGCTAGTGTTCATGAACCCGACCTAGACTTCTCGATTCCACATGGACGATCACTAAGAGTCTTACAGGCTGAGATTATGGCCATTGCTATATGTGCGGAGATCACATTGAACAGTAGGCTCAATGGTAAGATCTTTAATATATTCTCTTATAGCCAAGCTGACTTAAAGGCACTTGACCCAAATCGTATGACGTCTAGACTGGTCAAATATTGCTACGATACCTTGCAAAAACTAAATGCATTGGCCAGAAAAGGTTTCTGTGCATCAACACCTACTACCACCCTCAATCTAATCAAGGTTTGGGAAATTTCCAGGTGCTTGGAACACTGGAATGCCTGGACTGGACTTTGTCACTTTATGACGGCGATCGGTCCGCAATTTAGGCATCGCTCCGAGTTTCTCAGATATGGCAGATCGGACTTGAAACTCACTATGGAGTTTCTTAAGTGCCACTGTAGACTAAGAGCGCATTAGAAGAGGATGGCGGTAAAAGATGTAGATGTTTGTAGACTGTACTCACAGGCATCAGAGACAGCGAGACACATATTGTGTGAATGTGTGATTCTTGATAAGTTCAGATGGACATAGGGTATCACTGGGTGACATATCCACCATTATAGTTGCAGAACTGCTGGTGGTCATTAGGAAAGCAGCAGATCTGCTGAACAAACAATAGATTCCATGGGTCGCAGTGTCCTGAAGTAGTGCCTGGTCTGAATGACGATAATAATAATGATAAAGTGCCTGATCGAGTCGGCCAGTTATCAGAGACAGCGAGACACATATTGTGTGAATGTGTGATTTTTGATAGGTTCAGATGGACATAGGGTATCACTGGGTGACATATCCACCATTATAGTTGCAGAACTGCTGGTGGTCATTAGGAAAGCAGCAGATTTGCTGAACAAACAATAGATTCCATGGGTCGCAGTGTCCTGAAGTAGTGCCTGGTCTGAATGACGATAATTATAATGATAAAGTGCCTGATCGAGACGGCCAGTTATAAGCTGACTTTCGTCATTGTTTCGGTGACTTTGTTCATGTGACAATCTATAATCTCTGGATCACAAGGCGCAGCATATAGTAACATATCCAGCACGAAAAGGTTTTTCTTACAATTGCTTTTAGATTTTCAGAAGCCAAAACGCATGTTTTTTACTTGCCAGACAAATTTAAAATAGACTCCATCTGAAAAAATTTTTTTTCTATAGAGAGCAGCGGATTCCGTGGCTTAAATTCGTGCATAATGTACAGCATGCATCTTGTAAAGCTCGAAATCCAAATCTTCCCCACGAATGATTGTTGAGAACGGTGAGGATTTGGTCAACTCGAACATTCTTTAATACTCTGGTATACGGCTGCTATTTCGCTTGATCAACTTGGTCGAACACGCTTAAGCATGCCATATTATGCTGTCAGCCAGTCAACTCCAGTTCTCAATTCTATTTTAAATTCACTAGGAAATGAATATGTCTTAACGGAGTTCTTTTGACTCTACTAGACTATTTGATTCCGCAGGTAAATGGAAATGTGTTCATATTCTATATATCAGATATCGTACTGAATTGCACTGATACAGGTATTTTTTTGTGCTAAACCTCTGAAAGTTCGTAAGTAAAACTTTTCTTATTACGTCTTTGCTGGGTTGGAATTTGCGCATGTGTTTACTCTAAAGAGTGTGTGTGGTGGAAATATCT